>RSEF01000001.1:158006802-158039458 GCA_003993805.1 Himantopus leucocephalus
AAAAAAAACCAAAAAGTGAGTAGCTTAGAAACATTAGCGAGTGCCCGGTGGTTCAGAAAGAAGAAGTTGCACAAAGGAGAGCCTGGGTGCGTTGTGAACGTGCCCTCCCACCACGCCACTTCCAGGCGTGTGATTTTTGCGAGCTGGCATTGCTTGTTGCCGAGAGAGTGCGATGAAGGGCAATCTTGAGCCGGATTCTTGCACGGCATAAAAGCACAGCTCCAAAAAACTCCAGGCTTTCTAAGTCGTAAGCTGTGATTACTGAACAGGTTTGATGCAAAGCTGCTGTTGGCGCCCCCGGGGTTCTTCTTGGCCTTTGCCCATGTTTTTCCGCCATGGGCTGTGTTCTGAAGTGGAGATAAGCAGTAGACGTTTCCTTCGGACTAGGCTGGTCTCTGCGAGAGGAGGAGGAAGTCTGTGTTCCTGGGCTCCTGCCTTTCCATATGAAGGGGCAGAAAGTAGTTTTGTGGGCTGACGCCTTTTGTGCCAACAGCTTGCTAGTTCTTCGGCTTGTATCTTCTCGGGGATGAAGAGGAGAACATTGCCAAAAATTCCACTTTCATCTGCAGAAGGCAAGGGACGTGGTGTAAGCTGAAAAACATTTCAGGGTTTCACTTGCTTCCTATGGGCAGAGGTATCTGAAATCCTCTAGCCCCACAGTTTTTCTGCTTCTGCAAGTGTAGATACTGACTGAGCTTAGAAACCTAGCAGGACCAGCCAACTGCTGGTCGGGCTCCTGCCGGCTCCGCTCCAGTTGCTGCTCCAGAGCTGCTGGTTTTCTTCAGTCACTCTTGACCTGTTGAAGACTTCCCTAAGTTCAACATACGTAGCATAGTCGAACACCTTAGCTAGTTGCGAAGACAGGTACGAGCTGTCGCTCGTTACAGTATGCAGTAAGTAACTGAAAGTAGCGGCCCCCCCAGGCGTGAGCTTCACGGTGGCAGAGGCCATGGAGACTACCAAAACCTTCACGCTCCTGTGAAACAAGACAGAATTGCAGTGATTTACAGGAAGAAGGAAATAAAAAAAATTATAGCATCGGAAACTGAGCAGCAGATCTCATTCCTCTACGGGACTTGCGTAGGGGTGAGAGAGGCCCAAATTTGTACCTCGTGAGGGGAGGAGGGATGTGCGCGGGACAGAAGAGAACAAATGACATGTGCGTCTTCAAAATGAAAACTGCAGTAGTCAAACCAGAGAAAAAAATTGTCAAACATGAAAAGGAGCGTTTAAAATTATTTTTTACAAAACTTTTAAATATGCAAGTTAAATACTAGTAATGAAAAGTACAGAACACTTATCTATGAGATCAAAGTTAAGAACTTGCAAATTAGAAAAGATAGAAGAGGCAGCCCTTTTCAGGGGGTTGCTTTGCTTGAAGCAGACTTGCTAGAACGTTAGGGTTGTACAGGACCTCACGTGAAGGGGGAGAAAGTAGTTTTGTGGGCTGCCGCCTTTTGTGCCGACAGCTTGCTAGTTCTTCGGCTTGTATCTTCTTGGGGATGAAGAGGGTAATATTGCCAAAAAGAGACAGAAGTCGTCAGAGAAAAGACTTCAAATGCAAAAGAAGAGCCTATGGTGGAGAGCGGACTCGGCGCCGTGCGTTCAGCACAGGACTCTGCTGTAGTATAATGGTCCGAGGCGACAAATTTGCTAGAAGTAGTGTGAATGCGTTTCCACCGTAGTGCCCAGTGCCCTGTTACCCACCTGTCAGCTGCAGGATCTCAGCCCAAAGCTATTTCTCTCTTCTTGTAACATCACTGAAGAAATCCCGGCGTGGAATTGTGCCGTGTTGCTTGTGCAAGTATTCCGTAAGGACTCGTCATGGCTGGCCTGGTTTATTTGCTGCTGGCTTTTTACTTTGCTTTAAAATCCCAAGGAGTCCAGGAGGAAGGCAATCCTGGGAACTCGACTGTTGGGAAGGATTGTTTTGCCACATGAGGAACGTGCTTTATGGCCGCACGTGAGGTGTGTCCCTTGCCTGCCAGGCCGTTTTGGTGCATGTACGGGACGCAAGTTCAAAGAGCTGTGTGCGCCCGGCAGCTCTAAAAATGTTGGCCGCGGCTCACTTCCAGTACACGCAAATTCATCACTGAGCTCCAGCCCCCGGCTCTTGCCCTGTTTCCAACCCAGTAAAGCCGGGAAGGCTGGTAACAACCGTCTTCTTTTGACTTAACCTCCTTTTAAAAAGCGGCGTTGCGGCGTTGGCGCTGCTCCGGGGAGGTGTGGAAACGCAGGGTGGGGCGTTGCCAGTGTGGCCGCGTGGACTCTGCTGTGGAGGTTACTGGTTGGGGGAATGAAAGGGGAAAGAACATCAGGTAATTGCAGTCACTTAATTTTCACTCCGTGATCGTGTGGCTCCACACAGCCTATGCTCCGATAAAGCGTAAAAACTCTGCCCTGGAAATACCAACCATCTTACTTCTCCTTATCTCTCTGGTTTATACCACTCTTGTTCTAAACAATAATAAAATAGGGGGAGGAGGAGGGAGGAAGGTGTTTTGTTGTTTAAGAAAATAAATCCCCGGCTCAATAGAAGTATCCCCATTCCAGCTGAGGAAATGACAGGGTTTTTTTCCTTTGTTAAATTGTAACAGGAAATTCTCTTTAACGACTCCTTCCCAGGCTCTTGTGGTTCTATGGGGTAAATATGTGGCATGGGAAAGTCAGATCAATTTGTTCCAACTGCTGTACACAGCTCAAATTTTACTCGCCCTCTGTGTGAAATTTTTATTGCACAAGCTTTTATTTGTCACTCAGTGTAATTTGTCCATTAAAAGGCATTACCACACTCCCATTTTATTTTAATATTTGCATCTCCTAAGCGATTTTGCCCACACCACGTTAGCCATGGAAAAAACGCTTTTCTGGCTGTGAAAAAACTGTTGGAGTGAAGGGGTTGTAGAATGCTGTTTGCCTTTGCTTTTGCCAGGGGGAGATACAGACAATTTTGTGTAGAGTCCTGTCGGTATCGTTAGCAAGACTCCAGTCTTACAAACGGGAGAAGCTGTAAGACAGAAGAGAGTAAACGATGTGTTCGGGAGCTTTTAGTGAGTCAGAGAGATGGTAAGGAAACTGAGGTTTTAGTTTGAGATCTTTCACCTCAGCCATTAAACCGTCTCAGCCCCTCGGGGTACCGCTGTCTCCCTTGAGGAGGTTTGACGCAGGCGATAGAGTGTAACCCCCGTGGTCGCTTTCCTGGACCAGATATTCATACTTACTAACCTTTGGCAAGTCAGACAGAAAGCGGTTAGCGAGGCGAGACCTGTGAGAAAGCAAAGCATAGAGGGAATTGACATTTTCTGTTTTGTTGCAATGATTTTACCAGATTTTCACCAGTGCTAAGTGTACACATGGAGTAGAACATGCTTATTTCCAACAAGGAGGGGTCCTGGCTTTTGGCAACCCTGTGTCTCCTGCCGGTGGTGCCACGAGGCAGGAAGTGGACTTGGGTCCTCCTAGAAGAGCCTTGTCAGGGAGAGGTTGGAGATGCAAGTCACAGGGGAATGAATGCTTTGTGCTGGGGTTCAGAGCGCGCTGGGGCGCAGGCGAGTGAGCGCAGCCTGGGAGAGGGAGAGCAGGGCACCCGGCGTGAGGAGATGGGGATGGGGCTGAGCACTGTCTGCTGCAGGGCTGGGGCAAGCAGGGCAGGAAAAGTCGGGAGAGGGCAGGAGGACAACGGTCTCGGGACAGTCTCTGCATCAGAATTTGCAGTACAGGCTGAGCTGCTGACGGGCACGCTGGCAGAAGCCAGGCCGCTGACTTCCCACACCTTCAGTCCCCCTGGAGGCCCTGGTCCAGAAAGGGCCTCGAGCTTCCAGTAATGGAGAATCACCTTGAATTCTGCATTGTTTAATTTGTGTTTCTCTTACTGTAGCTCTCAGTATGCCTTCCATGTTTAAATAAAACTCCAAACTTTGTATAGTTCCTCTATTTTAATGCTTAAAATGGTTAGGTTTGTCTATAGCGATCATCCAGCTTTAGGTATCAACCTTACTGCAGGCTTAAGCATCTGCTTAACTTGAAGCGTAACACAGACGTAATCTAAGCTCCGTTCTCCCAAGCACTTAGTTGTGTCCTAACCTCCAGCTAATGCTTAAATGTAGCCCCAAACCCGAAGGCAGACGTCCTAGCAATGGGTCCCACCATAGTGCAGAGGCTACACAGAGCAGCGGGCAGAGCCAGGCTTGTGTGCACAGACAGAAGCTTTGTCCTAAGAACTGGCTTCCTGGGCTCCATTAGGTCCCAAGCCTACCCAAATCAAATCACGAGAAGTTCTGGAAATTTCATATGGAAATTTTCTCGATGTTTCGGTAATGAAATTAACTGAAAGATAAGGAGAGAGCACAAACTGGCATAGAACGTTAAAATGCAAAGTATGTAATTATAGACTCACAGTTGTAATGACTCTAATGGATATCAGAGACAAGTATAAAAGGAGAATAAATTATTTCAGGGCATAAAGAATCAGTTATGGGTAATTAAGCTGCAATTATCATTACTGTGCTGCTACAAAAGGGTTTTTTTCAACTAATTTTTCTAAAATGGAATAATGCAAGTTAAGCGTGAATTCATCTATTATCTGCCATTCAGATAAAAACATTTTTCTAGTGCTTTTCAAAATGTGCCAGTGGGACAGATCTCAGTTTTACAGTAGTGAAAACAGCAGGGATTTTTGTGAAGTGATTTATTCCACATCACACAGCTGTTCAGTGGCATTATTTAAACTCAGGCGCAGTGAAGTGCATAAACCCATGCCTACTGCCACTCACGTAAGCCAGCAGTCAGGTTCAACAGAGTTCTTCACTTGCTTAAGACAAAGTGATTTGGTAAATTGTTAATACAGGGCTCTAATTCAGAGCAAGAATGGCACAGTTTAGAGCAGGCAACAGCGTTCTTGGTTCAATCCACAGTGGATGGTTGAACCTGGAAGTCAGTGGTTGAAAGGTTTCAGTTTACAATATTGAGATGAATGGTTGTTGATGTCACCTTGCCTTAAAAAGACCTCTGTAAAATGTGGCAGGTGAGCAGCTGATCCATGGGCCGGTGTGGTGTGTGAAGGACCAGTAGTCCTGCTCATGAAATCAAAGACCTGAGATGGCAGTGGTGTTACAAACAGCGAGCCAGAAAGGCAGCGGGCCACCTTCTCTCCATCTCAAGGCACTGAAGACTTTGCAGCTGGAGAGTTAACTCCTTGCTGGTACCAATGTACAAAGTCAGACAAGTACAAGTGACAACACAAAATTCAGACAGAGGTTGACTTTGCCTATATTGCATGGTAACCCACACAAAGCAGCAAGGAAATGAATTCTAGGTTTCCTCCCAGCACTCTCTCTTTACACAGGACCTGAGGTAGTCAGGGCTATTTGCAGAGGGATTACTCAGAGTTCCTAAAACCTGGATGCTGCTAAAGAAGTGCTGGGGTTCCCAGGGTGATTGGAGGCGTCTCAGATACCTTGGACATCCGGAAGGGAACTGCATGCTTGGGTTTAGGTAGGTACCTTAATCCCATTAGTGGTTTTAACACATTTGTCGTGATGCTGAACGCCTCAGTGCACGCTTGTCATCCATTGCATGTGTTTGTGTCCCACCTTATGTAACTTAACCAGCTGATGCTGCAATACAAACCTTTAGGAAAAGAATTTTTAAAAAATGTTTAAAAAATTGGGAAATACCAGGGTTTAACGTTCCTAACTTAAACTTAACCCAGACACTTCTTACTACTGCTTGGCATTTAGTTACATTTATAGACTTTTCTTGAAGTGCCGTACTCACTCTACAACAGATGGTCCTTATGGGAGGCATAAGTGTTCAAAAAATCTCGTTATCCTCATTAATTAGTTTGGAGCCTTATGCATATCTTACTGGTGTCATCCAAAGTGCTCATTTTCTCATAAATTATATCAGCTTAGTATGGTTCACAAATACTAATGAAATTCTCTACATTCCTGTAAAGTGAGGGAGGGTTATCATAAGAAGCATTTTTTTTTCTGTTATCCTAACTTGAAACAAAGAACAAAAGGTTGGATTTTTTTTATGGAAGGCAATTTAAAAACCATTTTGTTTCAGAAAAGTCAAAGTGAAACACTGCAGTATTTGGTCAAAACTAATTTCTTCACTTCTAATAACCACGATATCTTGCTTGCTGTAGTAACCACCTGCATGTCATCAGGTTAACTGTAATTTGAATTTTAAAGGTATTTTCATTTTGCTCCCTACATCCATCATCCCTATATGTGGTGCTTTTTGAATGGACAACTTCTCTCCAGCTCACAAAGTTTGTCTCTGAAGCACATGTGTTACATCAGGTTATGTTTACATTTTTGAGGGGTTGGGTATACCTCTGAAAACCCATGTGCTGAGTGGGAGAAGGTGCTGATAGGTAAATGCTGTATAAATTCTATGGTAATGATTAGTACTTCAGAGTGTATTGATTAAAAAAAATATTCTGTCTTGGTCAAACTGACCTCAAACAAAATTTAGCACTTACTTTCCTTGATCAGAGTGCATGTATTTCACAAGACTAACATTTTTCCTGTGGGAAGTATCAGTTAAATGTCAAATTAATTTTCTGATTAAAAAGGAAAAGATTCAGATAGAAAATGCATAGCCCCCTGTGATTTTTTTTTATATGAAGAACTGAAACAATGTTTTGTCCAGTTGGCCAAAGTTTTCACTCGTGAGCTGCCCCATGCCTTGCTATCTGCCCCAGGTGAGAAGCCCCTCGTTGCCTTCAGGCCACGGTACCCGCAGGTCTCAGCTGCAGACTTGAGGACATAAAAGTGCCAGTCACGGATATTTTGGGTAGGTGCCGCGGAGTGATGGTTTTTGTTAGAAAAACTGCGATTTTTTAGTGGTGTGTGTGTGGAAGCAACAACAACCCAGAGACTCTGCCAAGCACGCAAGCCCTTCCTCAGGTGCGCTAAACACGAGTGGAGAACAGGTCCTCTGAGTTCAGCCAGCCGTGTCTCCAACTCATGGAGGGAAAAGAGAGCTTGTGGTAGATGACTGTTAATTAGAGAGGTGATAAGCTGGTTGTTTCCTAAGGAAAAACATGTGCCCGGTAGAACAAAGGGAGGTTTAGGCTGAAAAGGAGGAAAAAGGGCGATCGCGCTATGCTATAAAAAACAGTGTCTACAATGGGACCCTGATTTTTGGCGCCTGTTTCTCAAGCTTGTCTTTGGCAGATGATTTATTCACTGCCTTTAAACATGCATCTTCTGCCTAAAAGTGCAAGGTGCATACCTTGATCTTTCTTTTGTGAAGACAGCACAAAATAGTTTTTTCCACAAATTCTGCTTGGGGGCTTTTAAAGAGTGATTCATTGCATCATCAATGACATGGGAGGTAGGCAACCCTCCTCCTGCTGCAGCATGCGGGCAAAAGGAGTAGATCCCCTTGTGCTCGTGTGCATGTGTCAACAAATCAAACAGCGCTTTCACAGAGAGTGTCTTACAATTGTGTTTCTTAACTGAGATCGATCCAATACATTGATCCCCAGGGATCAGTTTGCAGCTGAGGTTCGTTGCAGCAGAATATTTGTTCCTAAAAGGCCAGTCAGAAAAGAGCGTCTAGAGAGTGACTAACAGTTAAACCCACAGTTCCCCTGTGGGTTTTTCCCAGTCAGAAATATTGTCTGGAAGTGAAATCTGTGAATCTGGGTTCTACAGAAACTCAGATGGGGTGTAAACCAGAAGAAATCTGGACATCTTCGCTGAAGTCAACCACAGTCCGTGTACTTCAGGACAATGAAAGTTAATTCAGATGAACTGTGAGGAAATGGGCAATGGTGAGCTGCCTTCTACCAGTAGAAGGGGATGAGCTCCATCTTCTGCTCTCTGATTTTTATGCACCCCATGACCACGGTACAGCCCGGGATCGCACTGCAGTTACTTCCAAACCGGCCTGTGAGTTCCTGTACACACCAAGGCGAGGGATAGGATCACCCCCACAAACACCTCTGTGCCCAGGATCAGCTGACTTCTGCTCCTGCAGAACAGACAAACCTCCTTCACCAGACCCTTTGGAGCCACAGCTGATGGGGGGCTAGCCAGCCCCTGGCCACAGAGCGACACTGCCAAGCCCACTTGGGCCTTTGCTGGCCCTCCTCAGGGATGGTGGTAAAGTGCCCTTAGACCCGTGTGTTTCAGTGGTGTCCTTAGGCAGGACTGCCACAGTGGGTGACCTAGGTTGGGGTGAGAGATCTGCTTTTGCCATCAGTGACCGGGGACCCCAAGGGCCGGCTGTAGCGATCTCGGCTGTGGCTGCTTCCCCTGGCAGCTCTGCCATGGAGAGTAGGAAGAAGAGCGAAAGGTCATGAAAATGGCCAAAGTGAAGTTGTTGATCTCTTTTCACCCCCTTCTATAAATAGAACCAATCCTTTTGGTTTCAGTTTTATTTTTAGTCACGTGGAGAGCATCGTGTTCTCAATCCCGTTGCTGAAATGCCTGAAATGGCTCCTAGGTCTCCTTCCCATTCTTCTGCAATAACAGCACTGGGTGGAGGAAGACGTGATTTCCCAGTGGCTGGGAGATGTTTGCATGGTGAGGCCAAACATATAAGATCCAAGATCTCTCGACACCCCTAGGGGAGGGAGGAAAGATGCCAGGGACTGCATGCTAGCAGAGCTGGGGTTGGATGCTGCCCATGGCTGTGCCCCATTGCCAGAGGACACAGAGTTTGGTGAGGCTGGTGAGGTTTGCACCCTGTGCTGCACCTCGGGGCTTGCCAAGCTGGGTGCCACCAGCCAGGGGAAGTTCCATGCAGCAGATCCCACTGCTTGGTGAGACCTGTTGTTTAGGATCATCCCAAACCTGGCTGCATCTGCTGCAGGAGAAGCAGCTTTCTTCCCTCTGGCAACCGTGCCTTTAGGGCCTGCAGGACTCCTTAACTTCTCAGAAGCTTGAGAGGCTGGTATTTTTGCAGCAACTGTAAATTCAATCTTATTTGGAGAAGTGTTATTGGTCCCACTCCCTCCTCCTTTTTTTCTGCCATGTCTGCCCTTCCTTCCTTTCTTAAACAGCTGTCCTACTTCTGTTTCTGCCCAAAGCAATATTTGCTGTGCGATGTGATGGGCTGAAGCGACACACTGGAGATTTTTTTCAGTGGATGCAGCTATTGCTGCTTTGCTTCTAGCAAAGACGGGACTCTGTGGCATTGCGATTGCATTTCTGCACTGCAGTATGTAACTGCGCACGTATCCCGGTGCAAACTGTCCCAAGACAGGCAGACACTCTAGCTTTTAATCAAAGAGCTTTGGGCTAATATTGAAAGGCATGCGAATAATAGAGGATTTGCATGAAGAGTTGAAGCTGCAGAAGAGGTTTTGAACAGGCCAAATCCAAATCTTGCTTCTAAATTGGCCATCTGTTTGCAAAATATATATCAGCAAATGCTATAATTTTACGTACGTGACTTGGTTTCAAGTTGACTGTGGTAACTCTGAGGCTTGACTAATGAAGTTTTGTAATAGCCGTCTTCACTACTTGCTCTGGGAAGTGTTGTCTGTGCCGACATTTCTCAAACACCGAATGCAAAGGCCTAGCAGTTCCTTTTGGATTTGAAATACAGTGCTATTAAGCAAGCCCATTTTGCAAGTTCTAATCTCACACCAGGAAACTCTGTGCTCCTGAAGAGGTGACCATCAGAAAAGTGCATCCAGTTTCCTTCCAGTAAGACTGGGCTGAGCTCGTATCTCTCAGCACAGGTGCTGATTATTTGCTGGCACGCAGGACAGATACTTGTGGGAGTTTTGTGCAATGTCCATAGATTAGGAGATGCTGAAAAATCAGAAGTTTGCAGAGGCAGTGACAGTAAATATTTTTTGGAGGTTGTATTGGGTCAGAGATGAAAACCTAAAGTGTGTCTTTGTCCCGGTGAATTGCATGAATGCTGTGCATGTAAGTACTTGTAATCACGATGCACAGATTCTGCTTCTTGCAGTGTCTTGACCACTCTGCACATTGGCAATATTTCACATTCTTTTTTTCACCTTTTCTTTTTTTTTTTTTTTTTTTTTTNCATTAACGTAGCCAGTTTCAAGCCACAGTCTAGAGGGGTTCACTTCTCAGGTAAAGAAGGTTTCGTTGCTATTTGACAGTGAGCGTTTTCACACAGGCCATGGAGACTTCAGAGCTGCTTGGGGCTGGTGGTTTTGTTTTCAGCGCGTATGGTGTTTGTAGCATGCAGGTGTGAAGAGGCTGTGAATCTCATCTTAGAAAGTTTTAACGATGGCTGTATTTATTCTCAGACTCATAAGTTTTTAACATTTAAGCCTACCCTAGGAAGGCCTCCAAGAAAAACAAAATTTCATTTATCCACAGTTAATAAGCAGTTCAATTAATTCTAGCACTTGGGATTTCCGTTGTGATTTTCCTAAAGTAGGGAGGCTTTTCATGGAAGAACCCTTGAAATCACTGCTGTACCGCTGCTTTGATGATTAGGTCAGGTAAACTTTTGGTAATAGATAGCAGGGAGCAACCCTTTTCCAGTAGAAATACAGTACATTTTAAATATACAGTCTTAGTCCCTTAGATGGAAAGTACTCATCTCCTTACTTTACTTTTTTAAGGTGTATTGTGGCAGAAAATCTCGAGAGCTGTTAACCATGCAAACTCACTTGTGGCTCCTTGTTATTTTTGCCCTTCACACTTGTCTGAGATTGGTTGGACAATGCTGCCTGCAGAAACTGGTGGGGAAGAGCCTCTAAAAGAGACACTGGGTAAGGCTGGAGACATCCTCTTAATTTCTCCTTTAGGTTCTTCTTCTGTCCTAAAAAAACTAAACAAAACCACCAAACCCCCCAAAGGTTTTGTCTCAGTGCTATAATTTAAATGTGTTAAGAACCCATTTTGGTGTCTTCATCTGTTAAGAGATTAAAATTCTCACTTCACTACACTTAAAAGCTTCAGCCTACTTTAGCTGAGTACGAATTGAGTGTCACATCCATCCAGTTTGGAAAGGCATGGTGTCTAATTTTGCTGAGGAGAGCAGGCGAGCTCTTGACGTATTGACTCGATGTGTTGTTCACAGTGTATTACGACACCCAAACACTTGCTAAGCCTTTCTGCTTTGGGCAGAATGCATTGGTAGTTGTATTTCTTCATGATTTGAAACAGACGGTTTGTAGTCCATTTTGCTATCATTTACCAGAGGGGTCTCCTTGAGCTACAGTGATCTTGTATTTTGTTCTCTGCTAAGTCTCTGATCTCCAGATATAGTAACTATCGTGTCTGTTATTTCTCAAGTAGTGTAAAAATGCAAATGTATAATCTCACATGTTTATCTTAGAATAGCACAAGTGTAAATGTCAGTAGCTTTTCACATAGATACATTGCACTTTCTGTATTGCTTTAGTTTTTATAGTTTTATATTGCTTTTTTATTGCAAGAAAATTGATATCAAGCTTTCTCATGATATTTAAAAGATATTGCAGAAAAATTAAAATGCTGCCTAAATAAACCCTGTTTAGAAACCTAGACTCTTCCTCATTGAAAGAATAGGTATGAATTGTTCAGGCTGTGNGAAAATTAAAATGCTGCCTAAATAGACCCTGTTTAGAAACCTAGACTCTTCCTCATTGAAAGAATAGGCATGAATTGTTCAGGCTGTGCAACAAGAACGGGACTTGAGGAGCAAACCCATTTGGCCATGATTCACCGAGGTTTCCCCCTTTGGCTGCTGCCAGTGCTGAGAGAGGTAGTCCTGAGACAGGGTCAGATTCAGGTTTTGTCGGTACCCAGGTTTGAGGTTGTTTAGGCCAAATGTCTCAATTTGCATTGTCTCTATTTAACCTTTTTGCACAAGGGTGAATGAGTATGTGGATACATAAATGGACTTATTCTTCCCTTCAAGTCTGTGCTGGTGAGTTGGGACTTAATTAAAATGACAGACTGCAACTTATTTATTTGATAACTGTTGGGCATTATTTTTAAGAAGTGGTGTATTTGAGACATATTTAAAGAAAGTATGGCATCCTTGAAGTGAACAGTGTGTGCTATGAGAAAGGAGAGGAGGGAACAAGCAGCTGAAAACAGAGCTATTTAAGTTAGCAGTGTAAGTGGCATTGTGCACAGACAGATAGGTACCAGCTGTCTTTTTGGTAGATACTAAGATATACTGTATGAACCGGGGAAGCAGAATGTACTTTAACTGAACACTGCTAACCCTGCAAAATAAAAAAGAGCTGTAAAAACCTTCCTGAAACCTAGATTAATTTTTTTTTTTTCTGAAATAACTAGGGCCATATTTGGTGTAAAGTATATGTTTTTCTTTAATATTCAAATGGGAAAATATTTCAAGTTGTTCCAATTTCTGGTGCTGCGGAAGAAAACCTCTGGATACATGATGAAATGAATATTTATTGAGTATGACAGATGGGGAAGGGAACTTATTTTTGGAGCCAAGCAAAAATGATACATGGTTTCTTTTTGTTGAAATGTTGATTAAATCTTTCACAAAAAGAAAACTGGCAGCGGACCAAAAAAGGGCAAGACCATCCATTAGAAAAACATTAGTTTTGTATCACATATTCAAACTTGACAAAGTGGAGAGAAGGTCCTTTAAAAAGAAAAACCACAAAGAAATGGAAGAAGAGTGAAGAGCCAGGGCTGAAAGGTGCAAGTGAAATACTGACGTGACAAATTGCAACGTGTGTCCACTTTTGCAGCTGCCTTCCCTGCTGTCCTGGCATTCGTGATACAGTTAGGTTTGCTTTGGATGCACAGCCACTGGTTCAATATTCATAATTTCACCCTGTAGAAGAGCATATTTCTTCAACTCCAGCTACTGGAAGGAAATCTTATATAGGAAACTCGGTGTATAAATTTTGTAAAAAAAAAAGCATTATGCCGTGATACCTCGCTATGTTGAGCAGGTGATGCTACCACCCAGCCAAGCTAACAAGAGTTCTGGGTCATATTTAGGGCAATATTAATGTGCCTGCCATTCACATTAACCGCTGTCTTGTGTCAGTTCTTTTGTGCAAAGCGTGGTGATGACTGAGGTCATCAAAAGGAAACACTTCCAACATCCACCAAAATTGGAGAAATGTAGCTTGGAAACATCGCACAATGTGGAACAAATTCCTTGTCGTATTTGTTAGGAGAAAAAACATGCAGGTAACATTAGTTGTAATAGATGTCCTGCAGAATGCCATAATTAGTAATTTGAGCCAGAATTCCGAAACTCCTGGATCCTAGGGACTGTAGAAAGATTTGAAAATATACATCAACAGGCCACAGTAAACTTTAAGACGTGAGTGATCATAATGGCCATTTGGCCCGGTATCTTCCAGGCCATATTTCCAGAAGCAAATTCTAAATGTTCTCAGGTACTTTCCTCTCCTCTCATCCCCCAGCGTTGCTGACTTGCTCAGGTTGAAAACTGGACCAGTTCAACCAGGGTGAGCTTTTCATTGTCAAGTGAGCAGCAAGCTTGTCAAAATCAAATTTGTAAAGAGGAAGCAAGTTGAAGCCTCTCAGTGTGTGGCAATTCTTCCGGAACAGGGCAGGCGACACGCAATCTGGGACGGCCCCTGGGGTCAACAGATCAATGAATACTTGCACGGAGGTGTTGCCTAAGTAAACACAGTCACAGGGTCTTATTTCACAAGCATGTCTTCCTATTACTTGAGTAGTAATAGGATGCTTTTTGTGCAGTAAACTTTGGGTACCTTATGGCTACCTCGCTCACCTAGAAAAGCAGAGACCTACAACTTCATGAGCCAGAGTGCAAAGGATGAGGTTTGGCATGAAACAGATGCAATGGGTGAATTGTTTTCAAACATAAGGTTGCCCTTGGGGGGCATATTTACATTTTCCGCTGCATATTTGTGCTGGGCCTCCATATGCTTGCGTGAGTAGGGCACGTACAGTACATTTTGTTCTGCAATCAGTGTCCATGGGTTTCATTTCACTATGTCCCGCATGAACACGGATTGCCAATAAGTGCTGTGAGTTCTGGTCAGCTGTCCCACCAAGCGTTGCTCCAGCACTGTTCCGGATGTTTTCAGGAAGCCTGTGCATGTTCTGCACAGTGCCCTAGAAAGCACGGGACATCTTGGTCCCACTGGTGTCATTCCTGCAACTCCACTGCTCCTGCAAATGGGTGCCTTTTTAAAATTCTGCTTCTTTGCATGGAGAAAGCCTTGATGTACTTTGTGGTCTTTGCATATAAATAGGGGACTGGCGAGTAGCTGAATCTTAAAGTAATGAGAAAGATGTAAGCAATCAGCTAGTCCTACCTCTGGAGATGGGTCAACCCAAAGCAGGCACTGGGGTGCAGTGCTGGGGGTCAGAGGGATAAGACAGCAGGGAAAGACCCCCATTACATCAAAAGCCACTTGCCTCAGGCTGTGGGAAGAGCTTGCTGCAATGGCTTGCCAACGAGAGAACTCCTGCATGTAGCCTTTGCTCTTTGCAAATTTGCTGCTTGTTGTTTGCTAACCCAGTTGGTAGATGATGATGATGATGCATGACAGGAGAATGTGCAATGCCACCATAAAGTGCCTTTGCCCAGCACTAAGACTAAGTGGCAAATGGGAAGTTGTTTGTGACTAGACACGTCTGGACTTCTAGGGCTGCTTGGTGCTGGATTCAACTGGTAGGAAGGGCCCTACAAATAAAGGGCCCAACAGAAAATATTGTTACAGAACTTTTATATTTCATATTATGCATACGTGCAGTTCTGGCTGTCCTACCTCAAGAGGCGTCTAAAATTACAAAATGTACACACATGGGCAGCAAGAATGACAGAGGACCTGGAGCTGTGTCCTCTGCAGCAAGGTTAAATACTTGATAGTGCAGAGAAGAGTTGGCAGTTGAAGGATATGGTCAGGGCTACGAGTCTGGGGTAGTTTGGAAAAGGTGAAGGGAGATTGCATGTTTGCCTGCTCTCACAGTACCAGCTCTAGAGGGCAGGCCATGAAATTATCAGACAGTCTGTTTAAAATGTACAAAAAGGAGTAGTATTTTTCCATCAAGAATATATTTAAACCATGGAACTCATTGCCACAGGGTGTCATAGAGGCTGGAGGTGTTCATGGGTACAACAGATTCCTGGAAGCCAGGTAGCGTTGGGATCTGCCCTTTCTGGAGGCTCTGAAAGACCTTAATTGCTGGTTGCCAGAAAATACAAGGGGAAAGGTCACACTACACATGCCATGTTCTTATACCCTCTTAAACACTGGCTGCAGGTTGCTGTCAAGACCAGATAGGGGGCAACGTGGACTTTCAGTTTGACTTACTATGACTGCTCTGACATTCTTCTGGTTTGAGACTTCCCAGCTGTCATGGATATTTCTCTATGATGCTGCAAGCTCCAATCCCTGACTGCTGGATGGCCTGTGAAAGGTATTTAGAAGATCTGGAGGTGTTTTCCACTACTTTTTTTATTAATTTTTTCCCCATACATTTATGTGTTGCTTTTTCTCCTGATGTCTGAAAGGTCCAGAACAGCTTTTATCCTTGGCTTACAAAGCTTTTACTGGCAAAAGACATAACTGTTTCCTGAGTAAGCTGCAGTGCTTACATAGGTGTACATATGCACACAATGAAGCATGCTGTTACAGGACAGAAAATTAAAGAGAGGATCCGGTGATCAAGGCTGAACATTGCCGAGAAACATCTTCTTATCATGAGAGCTGCTGGCTGTGATGTGGGCAGCCTTCATGAATGAACCAGTTACACAGCTGAGAGGCCTCCCTACAGTGGTGCAAAAGTGGAGAATGATACAGTTGAACTCCGTATTATAACAAGTCTCTCCTGGATTTGTACCTCTCTGTGCATTGTCTATATCTTCTGTGTCCTGGCCTTACTTCTGCTCAAGCCCTACCTTATACTTAGCTCTGTACACGATAAAGCTTCTTTTAACAGCAAAGGATAAAAAAAAATCATGGAATCATATACTCATAGAATGGTCTAGGTTGAAAGGGACCTTAAAGATCATCTAGTTCCAACCCCCCTGCCATAGGCAGGGACACCTCTCAGTAGACCAGGTTGCTCAAAGCCCCATCCAACCTGGCCTTGAGTCCCCCATCTCAATATGTGAGCTGGTTATAGCAGTTTGGGCATGACTGACAAGGGTGCCAGGAGGACAGAGGTCTGCAGAGAAGCGAGCGTTATGGAGGAGATCAGGTTAAGAGATGGACAAGAACATGCATCAAAGGCATAGCAGAACTTGGCTCAGGGTACAGATGAATTTACACCCACTTTGCTGCAGGTAAACTTGTCCCCTGTCTAGAAAAATCAGTTTCTGAAACGGGCTTGATAATGTGCATAAAATAGTACAGGGTTTGCAAACCCTGCAGTTGGTTTGTTGAACACGAAACAGCTGAACTCAAAGCAACTCGAGTTTACCCGTGACAGATCCTGAGTCAGGCATAAGCCCTGGCATAAGATAAGATCCTGAGTCAGGCACAAGCACAGCCTCTTTAGTCCGTTATTCCTCATCTGAGCACCAACTTCTGATGAAAACCCCTCTTACAAAAATCATTGAAGTTGGCACATTAACAGAATCCTTTCCTCAAGGTGCTGTTTCTTCATCTTCTCAGAAAGCACAGCCTCAAGGAACAGTTCTGCCAGGCACTTTTCTTCATTACAACATTACAAGGTTTTGAAACGCTCATTCAAGTAGAGTGTTAAAACCACTGGCTGCTTACATTGTTAAGAAAGCACTGCATATCTCCCTCTGGCAGCCTGCAGTGCCAGAAAATTTCAGACCTTTCCTCTGTTCTACCAAGCCTTCAGAAATAAGAACAATTCGACGATTTGAGGATATATTAGAAAGTCTTTCTCTTCTATTATAGCAGTGATTCTGGAAAGTGAAGAAGTAAATTTATCCTAAGAAAAAGAGACTCAAGCAAGCTTTCAAGGGTGGCATCCTGGGCTCCATGAATGCCTAGCTGCAGGGGCCCTGCCAGAGGCTGTCAGCTTGTAATAAACAAGGTATCACCAGCAAACTCATTAATGGATTTTGACCTAAAACGACACAGCACTGCTGCTACTGAATTTTTTAATGTTGTAGAACTATATGACGTAAATACTTTTTAACGTAGTTCTTGGGTTCTCACTATATGTGTAAACTTCACTAAAATGCTATTAGCTGTGTTATTAATAAGTAAACTTTTTCTGGCTGGTATTTTGCTGTAAAATAGCTTTGAGTTTTCACAGACATTTGCCAGTTTAAACTAAACAGTTTTGGCCAGATTACTCTGGTGTCCCCTGGCGAGCACAGCAGCATCCTGTAGCTGTTCCATTTTGCATGGGGCAATGAAAAAAACAGACAGCAGAGCAGGAACAGAAACCCCGCAGGGCTTTCGTTTCCACCCTTCTTTGTGGGATTTTTGCAACTGGAATACAACCCTTTCCTCTCAGCAGGTGGCAGCCTCTATATTTCTCCATGTATGGATACGTTTATCTTTTTTTTTCTTTCTCTTTGTCTCAATCTACGTATTGAAAGAGAGAGTTTCTAATGAGTCTAAAAATTACCAGTGGAATGCCAACGAGTACGTGCCTTCTTACTTACCTCTTATCTCCATGATCTTTCTTGGATACTTTAAAATCCAGACAAAGATCCTGTGACTTCTGCATGGGACATGTAATCACAACCCTCTCATCTCAGGCCTGTTTCATAAACGTGTCGCAAAACAGGCAGCAGCTCTGAACCACTGAGGAGCAGCAAGATACCCTGTTCCTGCATGCCGTGTCCTTGCTGTGCAGAGCTGGCCAGTTGCAACTTCAAGGGAGCCAATGATGGTTAAAGGTTCCAACCAGTGCTGCCATATCGTTATGGTACTAAATGGTTAAATTCAATTCCCCATTTTTTCTTTTATTCCCATAACTATGGTATCAAGCCAAGAACCGTATCAATTATTCATACATCCTGACGAAGTCACTCTCCATGGGAAGCCTATTCACAATAACTTCTACATTAATCAAAATAGTAACTTGTAAAGGTCCTGAGACCTTTCAGCTTTCTGTGAAGACACGGGGGATGGCTCAGCACTTATGAGAAGATCAGGTTTGATGAGCTTTCCTTAAAGTAAATGCAGGGCTCTTCTGGGTCCCTGGTGACATAAATGCCCCTGAGATAACAGATCCTGGAAGCTACAGCCAAAAGGACCAGCAGCGATCTCAGTTTTGTAGAGAAGAAAGCTCTCAATACAGGAATGTTTTGAAGGAAAAACACCATTTTCTTGCAATCTTAAAAGTTACCCAAATTTTCCTGTACATGGTAGACCCTCATGCTGGGTTCTCCCTACTTCTAATTACCTAAGTCCAAATGAACGCTCTGCCAGCTTGTAATTATGGAAAATTTGAATAGCAAAACAATATTGTTGTTAAAACCCCTTCTTTTTCTTTTCAAAATAGAATTGATAGCAATGATTTAAACAAATAACATTAAATATTGTCTTGACTTCCCATCATGTGTAAAATCTTCCCAAAGTCTTTAAAAAACAGTTGTTGAAACGATGAGTTGCCTTTTCAACAGGTACAGAACATCATGCGCTGGAGAAGGCCTTAGCTCAGTGCATTTGAAGTCTGAAATCCTCCCAAGATTAGTTTTGCTGCCCCATGTGTATTTGTACTGTTATGTGATCAGCCATTATGAACATAACAGAACCCTCCAAGCTCAGCTGTTCTTATTAAAACAAATGTATACATTAACCTGAATGAATGGTACAAAATCTTACTTTGCTTTAGAGTATATGTGCACCAACTGAACAGATCAATAGAAGATAAAAAGAAAGACTAAGCCTACCTTATCTTTATTGCAAGTAAATGTGATCTTGCAGCATCACTTTAAGTTGCTCTTGTGTTTCTTCTTTAGGAAGACAACGATGATGTTGGAATTGGCTTTTTTTCTTCTGAACTGACTTGATTTCTCCTAATTCCTGTTTTCAAATACACTGATTTTTTTCCCCTGTTGAGAAGCAGTATCTGTTGCATCTATTTATTTGTTATTAATTTATTTGTACCCCCCTTCCATTATATCACTAATCCAGAACAACTCTAATCTTGCCTTATTTTTTCTCTAGCAACTCTTGTTGCCAGACAGAATTGCTGACTATCACGACACTGAACACAGGACAAGTAGTAAGGAAGGATGCCAAGTACCACTGAAACTTTGGTGTCTTTATTTCTATACCATATGCACTGTTTTGCACCCCAGCCCCCCACAATTACTGTGACAATGAATTATACATCAAATCGAGAAGGTGGAGGCGGAAAGAAATACTTTGGGTAACTGTATCCACTAAGTATATTTCATTCTCCTGCTTCTTAAAACAAGTGCGTAATATATACTTCTGTGTCGGAAAGGTAGTAAAATTAAGATAAACAAAAAGATTTACTGCTTGCATTAAATAAATGACTTCATATTTTTGGTGAGACAAAGATTTCATTCAGGAACACGTAATCAAAAATTAATGGTTACTATTACCCTCCCAGTACACCCACAGTAATGTACGATCCATACTAGCTCAATTTTTCCCTAGTCATAGGATATATACTGGTCACTGTTTTTCGTAGCTATGAAGTTACTTTTTACCAATTAAATTTAAGTTCAGCTAACAAAAAGGCCATCAGGAATAAAAATCTTTGTCATCTGTTTTTCTCTTTGCTTCTGGAATTCCCTGTTTGCTGCGCTGACTGCTTAAACCAAGCACCATAACTGATTTAGAAATCTTACATTGTACCTGCTGTTCTGGCTCATGTAACTCTATATGGCTTTCTGCTCCTCAGCTGGACACGGTTCTTCCCCCGTCTACTGTTACCATGGGCTTTTTGTAATCACTGCTGTGTTTTTAAATCCCTCTTTGCTTTTCACATCCAAGACCACAGAGAACGTTATGTTGCTTCATATGTAAAAAGACTCATCATGATTGCAAGCAGACACTGGGATTTTGGCAGTGGAGGGAAAAAAAAGCTACTCAGCAATCTCAGGTTTGCTTTTTCCTAGCGTGTCCCTAGTGCCCCTACTGACTCACTGCCTGCGGTCTGAGAAGATGCCATAGCTGTGGGAAATGCCTGCTTTCTGTTCTTCTCAGCATTGTTAGCTCCCAGTCAGCCCCATCAGTCAGCCCTGACACAGCGAGTGACCAAGTTGGTGCTACAGCTTTGCCTAAAGCCCTGCACTGGGGCATGGTAGCTAATGTGTGCTGTAGGCTTACTCCATCCAAGCAGTGGGGATGGCCGGTAGCTTGGTGAGGTGCTCAAGCTGAGCTGCGAGTTGTGGTCCACCTGCCTTGTCAGTCATCATCTGCAGATCTGCAAAGTGCACGTGCATCCGTGCTTGCATTTAAGCAGTGATCCTACTGATTTCACTTACAGCATGTAAGCATGTAGATTTAGGTTAGATACCAGGAAGAAATTATTTACTCTGAGGTTGTTGAGGCACTGGAACAGGTTGCCCAGAGAAGTTTTGGATGTCCCATCCCTGGAAGTGTTCAAGGCCAGGTTGGATGGGGCTGTGAGCAACCTGGTCTAGTGGGAGGTGTCCCTGCCCATGGCAGGGGGGTTGGAACTGGATGATCTTTAAGGTCCCTTCCAACTCCAACCATTCTGTGATTCTGTGTAATTATCAGCATCTGAGGCTTGGCACTAGTGAAGCCACTGTTTGACACACCATGAACAAAATTCCACATATCTACGCATAATTTTATCCATGGGAGAATGAAAGTCAGTAAGAGGTATTATTTTCACTTTTATTGTCATTTTAGAGAGGCATTCAAAAGTGGTAATGGTGAGACTGTCACTACTTAGCAATTTAGATTACCCTGTCCAGTTCAGTGTATAGGGACAGAGATAAACATTTACCTCTACAACTTTCAACAAACTCAGCTTTGCACCAATCCTCCTTCACTGCTTGTCCACATTGCATCATATGTCATGTAGACTGTGCCCAAGGATGGTTTTCTCCCTTAAATAAAAAGCAAGCAAATCCCACTTTTTTAGAAATCATTTCTTTATTTCAGCAGCCTAAGGCTTCGTGTCTGTGCACAGACAATTTAATCTGCTGCTGGCAGTCTGTGTGCAGCACTAGTGGGCAAAACAAAGACCTTCCAGCATCCCAGGCAAGTATTGCAAACATGGGTGTGATGTGTAGAGTGATGAGGATGACCGACGCAGGGAGAGTCCACTTGGCCAACCCAAACTCCATTTGTGGTGAAGGCAGTTGAGGCACTTTTTGTTGCGTGAAGTACTTCTGGCCTCATTGCTGCTGGCTCTGGGCCTTTCTAGCCATTGCTTTGTCCTTTGCAGCCCGTCGACTTCTACGACGAGGTCTCCTCCCCCCTTCCCCTTCCAGTTCTTGACAGTGTAATTATTCTTCACAGCCTGCCTGGTTTCTTTGGCAATGAAAGGGCACGTGGAAATCCCAGGAGTCCATGGAGTAGCGGGGAGGCAATCTGTAATGGGGCTGTCGCTGCTCTGGCCAAATGAGCACTCCCTCATGACAAAGTGTATGTCTCTTGGCCCGTCTCCTTCCTGTTTCACCCCGTCAGTCATACACAACTGGTGTACGGCAGCACTTATTTCTCTGGATAAGCATGCAAATTCTTGTCTTCTTGGCATCTGTTGTGCATTGGGCTAATTCTTCTGTTTAGTCTTTCTCTTTTTTCCCCATGTATTTGGTGTTTCTCAGAGTTGGATAGCTTCTTTAATTCCCTCTCCATTTCTGTGCTCCCCAAGAGCCCATCTGGGAACTGTGCACAAGGACGTTACGAATTATTAAAACCAGGTTTGCCCATATCAATAAGCCCAAGAACGTGTGTTGGTGCAATAGTTGTGGTTTACTTTGCATCTGCTTGACAGTCAGCTTTCAACATTCAATATTTCTTAATGCCTCGCCACCTTATTCTTTTATGAACCGGAGACATTTTCTCCTATTTTTAATCATGTGAAGCTGGCTCAGCCAAACTGAATAACAGAATAAATAGCAAAATCCATGTGAGTGCAGTTCCTGGGTGCCAAGCGTCAGCAGCCACAGAGCCACTTGGGTGAGTTCCTCCGAGACAGACAGCAGAACCTGGGAGTCACTAGGAAAAGCTGGCACCTTAACTGTCCCTTATAGAAATGGTCTTATCCCCACTCCATGATGTCTCAATTTCCATTTCCCTTTCCACGGACTAGGGATCATGAACAGCCACACCTTGCTTGTGGAGGCCTTTTGAAAGCCTCTGTTGCAAGGAACAGCCAGAACCCTAAATATTATTTGAGAACTTGGTTACTTTGTGGGGATGTCCTAGGAGAGCAAAATCCACCCAAATGCGGCAAGGCAGCTGCATGGAGCCCTGGTGCTGGAAATAGCGATCTGGTGAGATGAGCAACGAGTGAGACATATGGGGAATAGCCTGGTCTTCAAGTTAGGAATTTCACAGCTCTGCTCCAGCATTTTGAGCTGTATAAATGAATCATCAGCACAGCGAAACCACAGAATGACACCAGCTTCCCTAAAAGAGTCTCTTTATATATATAGCTGCTAGACTTGCATATTTCTGTTTATAAACACTCAGTAATAACTGACCGCAAAGTGACACGGCCTTCTCAGCAGACAGCTCTTAAAAAAAAAACTTGTTCTATCTTTCATTTCTTCCTGTGTTATTTTAAACCAGACTTTTGCACCTCCAGATATACTATTTTAACTTAAAGTCCTGGGACTGGCGCAAGTGATCAGGATATTTTCTGGGTAAAAAGACAGCCAGGACAGAGCTGTTCTGAAGGAAGTGGATTAAAAGTGTTGATCCCTGTTAGGTGTATCTGAGGACACTACGCTATATGGGAATTGCACTGCTACTCCGTAGAGAGGTGATTTTAGTTTAGTTTTCTAAGGCAGGTCAGCATATGTTATTGCACTACAAACTCACTTTGAACCCTTTAGCCTGCTTCAGCTGTATTTTCCAAGGGGCTGTGTTTTCAAAGAGTCTGGAGTTGTAGTAGCATGAGGAAAATTGGTCACTGGTGGTGTGTACAGATGGGAAACCCAAAGCATTGCCTCACAGCAGGAAAGTCAGGCAGAGCCCAGTCGTTACGTGTGGTCATGGGCAATGAGAAGTTGACAAGTCAGCATCGACGTAGTTGCAAGCGAGCCCAAGGATGCGCTGCATCCTAGACAAACCAGTCATGGGCGAGGTGGGACCAGAGAACATGAAGTTGTGGGAAGGAAAGGGCTGGAGTGCAGTGGGGAAAGGCCATGAGGGGAGAGCTGAAGTGGCTGCAGTGGAGTGGTGCACGTGTGGGTGTTAAGGGCACGAGGCACAAATCTGCAGAAAAACAGTTGGTGCTAGTTCTGCTGCCCATTGAACACCTTGCTGTCAGATGGCTTTACTCAGTGAATGCAATGAATACATTTGCAGCAGTTGGTAGGTACAATCTTTCCAAAGACATCAAACCTAATTTCCTGCAGTTTTTCACTTTTTGAGTTGGGTAAACGTCTGTGTTATTTGCTGGGAACTTGCCTGGCTCTTGTGACCAGGGTTACCGTTAGAGACTCCCACCTTTATTGCGTAAGTCACTCATACAGTAATAGCCTGAATAGACTTAATATAACATAGGTCACCCAATCCGACAGCCCTTCTCTTTGGTTGCCATACATTGAACTGGAAAAGGAAGGACGGAAATAATTTTATAACTCATGAGGTCAGATTCTCAGAATGAAAAGGAAAGGACGGAAATAATTTTATAACTCATGAGGTCAGATTCTCAGAATGACGTGCAGTGACTCCAGAGCGCAAGACCAGTGGTTCCGTAGCCCAAACGTGGGAGTTTAGCATCAATGGAGATGAGTTCTTTCTTTTCACTGAGAAGATGGAGCACTACAGGGCAGTAACTAATTTTCGGTGCGTTATCAACCTGTCAGGTTTATGGATAACAGAACTGCTTAAGGAAAACCGGGCAACCGTGTGTGGGGCTGATAGCTGTAGAGACCCTTGCAATGACTGCATTGATCAGGATATAAAAACTGTAAAGACTATTACAGATTGAAATCTGGGGCTTCGTGATTTTGTCTTTGACTGCATTGATCAGGATATAAAAACTGTAAAGATTATTACAGATTGAAATCTGGTGCTTCGTGATTTTGTCTTTTTGTTTGTTTACTGAAATTGCTGTAATATGGTGGACGTTGCCTGAACAAATGAATATGTACAACCCAAGCATATGACACATCCCCAAAGATTGCAGTATATTAATAGGTGTCATCATCTATATGTTTCTTCTCTCCATAGTAGATGGCAGCATTGTCTCAAAAACTGATAATTTTTCATCTTGAAAACAATATTCTGTGGTCTCCAGTATAACTGAGGCTGATATTAGTTAAAGAAGGACTTACTGAATTACGTTAGGGCTAAATAAAAAATGGTTCTTTACATGCTTACAGTGATAAACAGCTATGTTGTTTTTATTGCTCAGTCATTATTTGGCTAATGAGAGCACCACAAAGCCTGAGCCTTAGGCTAGGACCCCAGTGCTCCAGACCAAGGCTGCTCAGCTGAGAGTTACGAAGTCCGGGGAGGAGAGGGCATTTTACTGAGGTCTGCTGGCAGGGACGTGTGTGCTGACTCCAGGTCCGGCAGGTCAGCCCGACACCACACATTGCCTTCCTGGGCTAGCAGTGAGGCAGTGCATGACCACTGCTCCCTGAGGGGTCAAGAGACTGTCAGAAATGCAGGGCTGCCTGCAGGAGGCATCACAAGTCAGGACAAGGCACAGGGAAAACTGGCTTGTGGTCCAGTTCCAGACTGAAGACCTCTGCTAGATTGCCCTCTTCTAAACAGGTGGAGGCCAACATTGTCACAATTCATACCCCATTTTATACCCCTTCTGCTCGTGAGCCTGGATGCTATAATCTGCTTATGCCTGTTAATTCTTTATACTCCATCGCAAAAAGAGCCTTAATGTAAGCTGTGACACTAAGATGGATGTAATGGAAAGAAAGCAGAATCAATCCATTTGTGATTCACAAGCGATCTGGGAAATCAGGAAAGATTTTTGTTGTCCATGAAGAAGTTGCTAACCCAGACTGTGCGAAGGTTGCAATTATATAACTGCTGAGTATGCTGCAGGACACCTTTTGTTACCCATGAGAATTTTTTATTTGAGGTAGAGCGTGAAATAGTCATGTGAAGACGTGAGTATATGCAAACTACCATTCGTCAGAAAAAGGGAAATTTAGTCATATATTTAGCAGTCATTTCCCCTTTTTTGGGAAATCCAAATACATATTTTTTCCCTCTCTCTCTGTCTCGGTTTCTTTCATCCTCGCTCTACGGAAGGAAAGAAAGGTGGGTCTAAAATGTCATTTGGTTCTGACACAAATCTGATTGGGCAACGAGAGACAAATTTCCGCTGTGTGTTGAGCTAAGCCCTATATAAGGTCCTTACTAGTGATTTTCAGTCTTAAATCTTTTCATGAGAAGCCAATGGCTGAAAGACTGCAGAACCACAGGTAAGTGAATCTGATGGAAATTCAGGAATGAAAACCTTCCCTAAACCCTCAGCTTGTGGAGGGCCTATGGAGATTGTAGATACGAAACCAAAGGGTCTGGAAAGCTCTGAGCAAAATAGACAACTATTTTCATCAGGCAAAGGATCTAATGAGAAACTCCCCTGTTACAAGGTATTACATGTGAACCACGGGGCTTGTTAACGCCGCAGACAAAGCCACTGGCACCTAGTCCAGGTGTATCCGTGAGAGGGGCTACAGCTCCATGGCAATGTCCTGGAAAGCCTTGCAGATCTAGCAATAGGGGAGGCGACCCATGGTTATGAAACAGTATTATTGAGCAAGAGGTTGAAATTTGTGGTGTTGTAGAGATGACAATAAGCTGGAAATAGTTTATTATTGTCAAACTGACAGTTGTCAGACAAATACAGCTACTGGAACAGGGAGAAATTTGGATTAAAACCGCATTATAAATATGAGCATGATGGGATACACAGAAGATGCCCGAAGGTGAGTGCCTATGGATATGACTGTGTTATATTGGTAGAAATAAGTCTTTGCTTTTGGATACAATTTGAAGTAGTTGTCTGGTCATTTAATATTCATCCTATGGGACAATCTTAGTGTTAGCCTAATGTTAAATGCATGCAATTTATATTTCTGTATATAAAATGGAAATAGTATGTATCATGGATATGCGCACTGTCTTGCACATAAATACCTTACACAGAGTGTAAAATGGTGCCTATATATATAGCATGTTTTGTATATTTTTGCCTGCTATAACGCTGAGATAACACATAGCCAATCAACTGAGTAGCAGCAGCTGAAACCTTGTGGCAGACCAGAGAGCATCCAGTGATGTGAGCAGAAGTTGCCTTGCCCATGCCAGGCCGATACAGATGACAACTAATGAATGACTGACAGTGGAGAGTTTTGTTTCCCCTTAGTTTCACTATTTCTAGGACAAGTTGTTCAGGGTTTTCCTCATCTTTTTTTTTAGCATGGATGGTAATAGTGTCCGCACTGAAAACTCACTTGTGCACCACCAGCAGGATGGGTGTGCACGCCACGTGAGTCAAAATTTTTTGTCCCAAGAGAAATATTTGTTGGAGACTTAGAAAGCTTGGCCCTGGTTATCGCAGGAAGTTTGCCTGCAGCCTGATCTACGCTAGCTGGCCTACTTTGGTAGCCACAGTGGGGAATATAAAGTGACACAGCTTTTAATGAGGTCCGTACAACCTTGGGAGACACCTGTAGTGGCTGCTTAAGGAGCTAAAGTCTATTCCGTTGCATCTTTGCTCCTGTGTTCACCCAAGCCAGCTACACTACAGCTAACTCGGAACGGCTGACCCGCGCCTCAGTCACATCTTATTGCAAAATAAGCAGAGCTGGATTTTTCCACCCGTAGTTGCTGCACTGAAAAGCTGTGGGGACAGCAGCATCTTGTGGTATGTTATTTGCATCTCCCGGAGTGAAAGGAAAGGGACAGAAGTGTCGTGTTTGTGCCAAGCCAGATGCTGTTATTCCACAAGTCAGCCCCCATAAAGTAGGGATGAAGAAACCTTTCTGCTCACTAAGGGTGAACCAGGTTCGGACTGAGGAAAAGACCAGTTAACTCTTAAGTTAACGTTCAGTATTTTCATTGCATCCTCTGCCTTGTAATAAACTTCCCTGTAGATTTCAAGACACTTTCCCTCGGTTGTGTCCTTCTGCTTTCCTCTGGGAAAAAATGCTTGGGCTCTTCTTTGTCCTGGTGACGTGCACAGCGGGCGCCTCCGCTTTCAGACTCCAGCAAGTCAAAAGCACAGGTAAGGACATGCTTTGTGTCTTTTTTTCTGTCTCCCTCTCCCTTTTGTTCAATGTGCCTGGCTGACAGTAATGTAAAAATATCTCTGATTTATATAGAAAACTGCCCAGATCACACCGTGTTTTTCAAACACTACTATGAACTGCATGGAGAACCTGTGGTTCTGAAATGCCCTTCCCCCACATACAAACATTTGGATTTTTCTGCCTTGACCCCTAATATCACATGGTATAAAAATGGTTCAAAAACCATGATATCAGGAAGAGATGAAGATCCAAGAATTTGGGCAAAAGGAGATGCACTCTGGTTTTTACCAGCAGTGCTAGAAGACTCAGGAGTATATATCTGCACCAGAAGGTGGGTATTTGAAAGAAAATCCAGTGCACTAACAAGATGACTGTGTCTGAAGTACATTAGCTTGATTCTAAACTCCAGTTACATTCACAGCATGTCTGGATAAGGTCAGTTCCTCGCCAACTTCATTAGAGAAAAAAAATGTGGAAAATCAGTACTCTTAAATGTATTGTGTGTCTCCCATAGATATATATACTGACACAGTATTGCTGCTTTAGCTATGATCTCACGAGGAAATAGTGTACAGACAGTTTGTTCTAGCTGATTTATGAGCTAGTCAGGGCTGTGGTGAGGGGGGACATGCTGCAGATAAGGAATTCTGCAGAACACAACCCTCGTGTTACAGCTCCAGAGAAGCAAATAGCCTTGTCTGCACTTCAGGTTGCCTTACGAAGCATATACTGAGGTACCGTGGATCTGGAGTGGCCTCCTTCTTCCCTCTTCCTTATCCTGGGTCTTTACTTTTCTTCTGCTTCACATTTTAAACCAGAATTTTATTGCCTTGATATTGCTGGAAGATCTTTCATGAGACCCTATGTGTATTTATTTACTAGACTGGTACCAGACTTGTAATATTGCAGTGGGTTGAGACTTGAGCCGTGGCTTTTTTCAGTCTTACACGTCACTTTCTTCTGAGTGTTTACAATCTGACAGCCCCTTGTACAGTTTCAAAAGAGGTACCAGGGTCTGGATTTGTGGGAGACTGAAAAAGGCAAAAATACCCATCACCACTAGAGCCTGAACTCCAGAAGGTCTCACAGGACATTGTCCCCTGCCAGCTCCTCTGTCCAGTCAGTCTCCCAGGAACCCCCAGGCAACCACCACCTTGCTCTGGAGTCTATAGCAGAAAACATATCTCTGCATCGCTGGAGTAGCTGGTGTAGAGCGCAGTTTCCTTGCTGGCAAGGCAAATCTTGTGAGTGACGTGTGTCACCAGTAGAAGAGATGGACAGGCAGAACTCAAGTTAATAAATCATGCTCAGCATACTAGATCGGTCTTTCCACATGTCTTAGCAGTGATTGCAGTGGTGGGGCAGAAGAGAAGGCTTCAGTAGTGAGTCCAGAATAACAAAAGGTTGTAAATATTGTCCTAGAGCACGGAGTAGTTGCCTGAGACCCTGAAGGGTGTTTTTAAATCCCCTTTCTGGACTATTCTGGTTCAGTTCCTCAACCTGTAACACTGTGGCAGTGTTACTGACAGCTATAGTAAAATGCTGTGAAACCTGTTGCAAAAGATGCAAAAGCTGAGTGCATAGCTTCGTTGCTTACATTATTACAGGATTAATAAATTTAAAACAAATTATATTTTCTCTGCAAACCATCCCACAGGGAAACCATCACATTTTTTTCAACATCCTGTAACAGGAGGGTAGAAGCAAATTACCACAGGTCTCTGCGTCTGCTGAGCAAGTATTTTGGATTTTGATGTCCGACCTGTAGGTGACAGCCCGTCACAGGGCTCTAGCAGTAGTGCGAGTCTGTCTGCCCCCAGATGCTCTCCACTGGGTCGCAGCCTGGATCCCCCAGCTTTGCTGGCCCTCGCAGGGGTCAGGAACTGCCCTGGGTGGAGGCATCTCCGAGACAGGCTTTCAGAGGTCAGAAAGAACATAGTTTAATCACCTATTCCCCCCCAGTTTGGTCCTCCTTGGGAGTGGAAGTGATTGTCACTTGGGGCCAGAAAGAAAAGTTAAGTATTGCAAAACTTTCAAAGCAGGAATGCCTCCTTTTCTATGTGAAATAATATGTACTCAGAGAAATGCCTACTGGTTGTGCAATAGTAACTGCAGATGTATTTTAATACATGCTTCAAGGTCTTTATTTCATCCTTAGGTCCCATCATTAGGGTTTTCACAGTGAAGACACCTTTCAAGGAAATGGTGGAGGGTTCATGACACACCTGTTTAGGTGGACATGTTCCCCCTCCTTGCAAAATTAAAATAAGAATGCCTTAGCCTGGTGGTGCACAGCAAACTTGGTGTACAAATAAAAGAAAAAAAAAGAAAAGACTGAAGCTTTGAGGCAGTTGTGTCAGCAACATGTGTAGATTGTGCCAAATCCCAGTACCAAGTATTTTCCAGCATCCCTCCTAGTATGATCTCAGTCTTGGCCTCTTAGAAATGGCTAAGGAGGGAAATGGAAGCAGGGTGTCACTCGAGTTCCCCTCGTCGCTGGTGAGTGTTCACCTCTCCCCACTCTGTCTGCAGGAACTCCTCCTACTGCGCTGAGGTCTCCATCCACCTCACGGTCAGGGAGAAAACAGCTGCTCGGGAGATTGCCTATCTCCAGGTCCTCTTCACTTTCACCTCTGGAAAGATTGTTTGCCCTGACCTGTGGGATTTTACACCAAACAGGACAACCCTGGAGCTCAAGTGGTACAAGGTAGAACTTTCAGCTCCTCTTTGTGCAAAGCCTGATCCCAACCCATTTATAACGGCACATACATTACCACTTTCTGTTTCTCCTGAACATCATGTTGGTGAAGTCATGAACGTTTTAACATTAGAACGTAATATACTGGGAGTTTGGGGGCAGATGTATATATTGTAAAAAGGTTTTCCAGGGTGGACTTAGCAAAGGGTGAAATGCTCCAGATGTTATATGCTCTAACAGGCAGCATAACTATTTTTAAAGACAGGTTACCTACCCTGATTCCAGGGTTTGCTACTTCAGATTAGGCCCTTCTCTTTGGTGCTATGCTTCTTTTTATGGCACCTCTAGTGAATCCCATAAAGGAGGACCTCCCAGTATGCTTCCCCCACATGAGCTGTTCAGATGGGATAGCTTTCATTAATCAACTGGAATACAGCATTTGGAGGTACTAGATCCATCACACAAAACTTAGAGCGGTCTCTTGCCTAACTTGCCAGTCCATGATTTTTCAAGTAGGCAAGCCTGGTTTTGCCGGTAAGGTCAAATATCCCTCACGCGACCATCTTCAGCTGTCCGATCTTGCACCGGACAGCACGGGATTCTTATATTTTCATAACGCCTTGGTTTAGCTTTTATTTACGCTTGCAGTATGATCGTACGCTCTGCCTTGTGCAGCTATCGTCCTTACCATAGGATGCAATACCTAGGCTGGCCTTATACAGCAGCGCCGGTGTCGGGGTTGGTTGGTACCATACCAGCAAAACATCTTTGCTCTGGTTTCCCTTCAGAAGCAGGCTATAACCCACTTATTTAAGTAAAAGGCTGCCCCCCCCTCAATATAGTTCTAGCTACAACTGTCAGAAAGAGCTCATCTGCCTTCATGGAGCAGGAGCATCATTGCTCCTAGCAGGGCTCCAACCCATGTATAAAACAGAGTGTTGGTGATACAGAGAAGGAATTTGTCACAGCTTGAGATCGTGTAGGGCAAGTAATAGTTTTGTGAAAACCTGCATATTCACAAAAATGTATTTGTCTCAGAAGAATGGCATAGAATATCACTCTTATGAGCTCATGTATGGAAAGTAATAGTGTTGTGAAAACCTTCATGGTCACTGAAATGGTCTTAGAAGAATGTCTTAGGTGATTAGTCTTAAGAGGACTCAGGAAAGAGCCTGTTATATCTTTTCCATCTTAAAATGTGGGCTTTATTGAAAAGCTATACACACATGTTATAGAGAGATTAAAATAGCGATTCTTCACACTTCATATAGTGCCTCAGAACATTTTAGAGACAGACACGCACTTGAAGAACTTGCCCTTTGGTGGGAAGGTGGAACTGCTCAGCTTTCATAGTGATAAGTGAACTTTTAATGAGAGACGGGGATAAGTAATTTTGTCTGGGAGTTACAGAGGGCATAGACACACCTGTCTGAGCCATAACACCAGCTGCTGTCCTTTCTCCAGGATGCTCTGCCTTTGGAAGATGCCAGCGAAAAATTCATCATTCTGAAAGGTTCGACTTCTCTGATCATGACCTCTGTGCTACCAGCCGATGCTGGCTATTACACCTGCAAGATGTCATTTCCATATGGAGGTGCAATGTATGAGATCACCAGAACAATTCAACTGGAGACTGTGGGTAAATATTGACCCCTTAAGACATTACAGCGCTTCAGGAAATCTCTTCTCTGTTAATGAAACTGAGGAGAAGAACCCGCTGTCGGCTTCTCAGCGCTGCCAAGGGAAGGGGGACCTCATGGGTGCCTCTTTGGGCACTGAGGAGTTTCCGGCAGCACCCCGGGCCGGGCTGTGCTCACCCCTCTGCCCGACCTGCAGCAGAATCGCGGGAGACAGAACGCCACGTGGCAAGTGCCTGTGGTCCTTAAACCGCCAAATGTATGCCTTGGAGCGGGGAGGGGAGGGGAGGGGGGGGAGCGGTGTCACCGCTAACGACTTCAGAGGGGTTAGGAAATAAAACACTCAGTATTAGCTCGGGGTAGGGGGGAAAGCCGCCGTGCCGCGAAAGGGCGACAGCGGCTCGCAGCGCCCAGCGGCCAGCAGGGGGCGGGCGCGCCCGGGCGCCGCCAGTATAGCCCCGCCCCTCGGTCCCGCCCCTTGGCCCAGGCCCCGCCCACGGCCCCGCCCACTGCCCCGCCCACCTGGCCGCTCTCCGCCGCCCGCCCTTTGCCGCGGCGGGGTGCGGGGTGCGGAGGGGCGGCCCTCGGAGGGCGGCAGCCCCGGGGTGCTGCTTCCTCCGGCTGGGAGCTGCCGCCCGCTGGTGGGAAAAGGCGCGTCTGCAGCACGGCCTGGCCTGGGAGGGGCGAAGGTGTCGTTTCTGCGAGGATGAAGTGGGTTTGCGAGGATGAAGTGGGTGCGCAAGGATGAAGTGGGTGTGCAAGGATGAAGTGGGTGCGCAAGGATGAAGTGGGTGTGCAAGGATGGCGGCACTCGCTGCTTGTTAAAAGGAGGGTGCTTGGTGCCTGATGTTACTGTTGCTTCCGAAAGACAGTCGCTCACTCACGCATAAATTCCTCATGGTGCAGCTTTCAGCATCAAGATGGGAGCTTGATCCTGTCTGTCTCTGCGAACACACATCTTGTATCCTGGGCTGCATCAGAAGAAGTGTGGCCAGCAGGTGGGGGGAGGTGATTCTGCCCCTCTACTCTGCTCTGGTGAGACCCC
>RSEF01000001.1:158039468-158071219 GCA_003993805.1 Himantopus leucocephalus
GGTCCCTTCCAACCTAAACCATTCTATGATTCTATGATCTCTGGGCTTGAAATGAGGATTTCTCTCTTTGCCAGTGGGTTTAATAATCAAATGCTTTACTGGGAGATGGAAGATGTTGAGCCATGTGGCATGTTTCTGTTTATAGTTCTGGGGCAATTGGCCCACTGTTTCTCTTGTGCTAGCACTGACTCTGTTCTCTTTCTCTCTCCAGAGAAAGAAAAGAAAATTACCCCAATAATTGTGTATCCAACACAAAAGACAACATCAGCTGCGCTCGGTAAGGCCCAACATTATTTCTGGAAACATCTAATCAGAGAAAAGTTAAAGCACGTCCTCTTATGGCGTAATTCGCTGGCATAAATTGTTGTAGTACTTTTGATCTTGATTATATTAGCTGAGGGTGGGTGCTGGAGTAGTTTTTGTCCTTATTGTCTACAAGCAGATGCTATCTTCCGTGTAGGAGAAGCTGCAGAACTGCTGTAGAATCTAGCCAGTAACAAAGCAATAAAAGCATATTTGCACCATTGGATCAGCTCTCCAGAATTCCCCCTTCACTAAGAACTTTCCTTTTTCAATATTTCCTTGAATTGGTGTAGGTTATCTGGTGGCTTTGAAGGAGCCACCTAGCTCTTTTGGGAGGAGACATTTTTTCATTGCTTTTTACTGTTTGAACTGGACAGTTGTTGTTAGTTAGAAAGTACCTTGATAGGATCTCAATTTTTCTTTGAAGATTATAATGTGACAAAAAAATTCTGTTGCATTTCCTCTTCCCAGAAAACGACAGGTATATTTTATATTAAGCTTTTTTAACTTGGGTACTATGCACACAACTGTGTCCTATGATGTCTTAGTTTTCCCTGCCACTTTTCTTTCCATCAGCGTAGGACCACCAAGTAATTTTTTTTTTTTTGGCCTATCTAGCTCTATGGAACATTTTATATCCCCTTTATCACCATCTGCACAGCTATAATAATAAAATTGTGTGCATAATTGAGCCCTGTGTTTTCCATATAATATAGGTACGCAGCAGTCTGAAGGCTCTTTATTTTTAGCTCTGAGTTAAAATAATTATAGCAAAATTTCTCAGTTTTTGCGCAATCGCTTTGTCTCTGGAGGTCCCACCTTGAGCTGAGTGCCCTTGCCCACAGCCTCTCATACGTCACAAGGAGCAAGGCCACAGGAATACAGCTTTGCCTCCCAAGGAATGTGTCTAGTGCAAGAGTTGCTAACTGTTGCAATGGGAAAGTAGTTGGTTAGCAGTGGGAAGGACTGCCAAACTGCAGGGTCTTGCTGCCAAGGAGTAGGGGATCAAAAGCAATCTGGGGTTTAACTTCAGTTTCGAATGTAGTGGTGCTTGACGTGTGTGGGAACTTGATCTCCCACTGGAGATGTTGGTTTTCACCAAGAGTAGTTCTCCATATGTATCTAAATGGTATTTTTTTAATCTTCCTTTTACCGACAGGCTCCAAGATGACTCTCCCATGCAAAGTGTTTGTTGGACAGAGCAGCCACGTCCACACCGATGTGGAATGGCTAGCAAATGACACCACCGTCGATGTGGTTTACAAGCAAAGCAGAGTTACGGAGGGGGAACGACAGTAAGTCTGGCTGAAAGTCTGTCCTTGTGCTTCTCGTTTTAACCTGCAGCATGACAGGGGCTGCAGTGCAGCTGAATGGCAGGTAATGAAATGGGATATGGACAGATCTGAAGTGAAGGTGAGAGCTGAGAAAAAAAGCAGGCAGGCAAGCAAAAAAACCCCCGAACCCAACCCAGGCAGGGTGAAATAAATTCCTTATCTCTGGGTTTTATTCACGGTATACTGTAAATGACCCAACTTCGAGGGTTAAACTTGAAGCACATTTTCATGGTTGGCTGAGCTGATGTAAGGGCTGATGGCATTGGAAAGCAATGGGACTTCAGTGCTTCTCTTATCTCTCTCCTTGCCCTGTGCCAGCAGAACAGCAACATCCTCTCCCTGACATTCATGAGGTTCTCTGAACACACTAAGACAACAGAAAACTATCCCATTTTTTTGTTTTGTTTTGGTTTGTTTTTTTTTAAATATCATTGTTTTGCCCCTTAGGGTTGTTCTTTTCCACATTAGCGAGTTAAAGTGACTCACAGGGACACCCAGTGAGTGCTAGAGCTGGTGCCAGGGAAGCACTGGGGGGGAGGATGCTGGTGGGAGGGCGAAGCAGGATGTCCCACATCCTCTTGCCCTGATCCATTGTCTCTCCCCATTTTGCGGAGCCTTCTCTCAGCTGCCTCATGGCTGCATGCCTCAAGGCTTTTGCCACTAGAAAAGGAGGGGAAAGATCTGCTTTCTGTACCTGTCACACGTCACCTGAGCAGCGCTAACTCGCTGCGTGCAGGCACACTTCTAGTGCTTTGCAACTGTGAGGTAAACCTACCGACTGGAATGTCTTCATTGAGGTCCAGGTTGGCATGTTTTATCTCTCATTTGATGAAGCTGAGAGTGTCCACAAAGATCATCGCCCTCACCTCGGTCACAGTGGCTCTGCCTCTACTGATGGACAGAGCCAGGATGGCTCCTGGACTCTGGGATGCCATTGCCTCTGCTGTTAATGGTTAAACTGGTCACTCACCAGCTAGCACCTTCCCAAAGAGCTTCTGGCTATTGATTAGGATATAGCATGAGGCAGGGACTGTTCCCAACAGAGCCTGGGGATGTGGCATCGCTATTTTGAGGGACAAGAGTGTTTAACAGTTATGGATGTGAGCTGGTTTTGGCCATTTGTGGCCATCAGTGCCAGATAACCATCTGGCCGTGTTCAGTTTATGGCACAGCTGCAGCTAGAGGTAACTCAGCTGTACGCCCAAGCCCTTAACATGTTTTCACATTCCCCATAGTGTGACTGAGACCATTTATTTATAATACTGTTTAAATGGACAAGTGACAGTGCGTTAAACCTGTGGTCAGGAGCCATAAAATGTACTGTGGCTACAGCCTCTGCAGGCTGTAGAATAGAGCAGCACATGTACTTTCTTACTTGGACTTTAAAAATTATTTTTATTATTACTATCGTTATTACTGTTATACGTTATACAATTGCACGAGGACAGGGACCATGCCAGCCAGGGCTCATGTAGAGCTCATGGTGTGTGAGACACCCCGGTTCTGCTGGAAGACCTCAGAATGGCATCAAGGCAGAACAGGCCAACTGCCACCAGGAAAACAAATTCCCCGCAGAAATCTCTGGCAAAGCACCCACTGCCGTGTTGCTGCCTTCCTGCGGTACAGCCCCGGGGAGGAGTGCAATGGGGAACTCCATTGCCCCAGCGCGTAGCAGGCTCATGATCAGATCATTAAAGAGCAGCTGGACAACTGCTCCAGCAAAGACAGAAAGATATCAAGAGACAATGTTGGACTGCAGCTAGAAAACCACTTTTAGATAGTAGGACTGATGAAACAATCAGGTTGAAGGAAGCTGGAAACTTCCTAGACAGCTTCTTGCATTGAGCTCTTGGCTTCGGGGCCGCCTAGTAAGACAGCAATGGTGGTTCAGTTTGCTGAGTGAGCACTTGCAGGGTTATATTCTCCATATGTCCTCTTCCAGCTGAAGTAAGAATTAATCTCAGAAATGAATAGGTGGTCAGAGAGAAGGAATTAAGTCCTTCCAAAAATCTGTGTAGAGTGCTCAAAGATACACAGAAGTCTGCTTGCTTTTCTTCCTTCCTTTTTCATTGTTTTTGCAAGACGAGTCCAGATCTTTTTTTCCTGGAAGATTCAACAAGTGCAGGATGGGTACTGACTTCTGAGAATCAAATAGTTGGCACAATTAGGCTGAAAGACACAGGGTTCTCTAATGCTGAGGGGCTAGTTCAGAAATGAGCAAATACCCAATGCATTTTCTTGCAATGTCCTGTTAGAATGAACACATCAATTAGAGAAAAGCCAGTTTATGAAAGGTTTTAACATTAAATTTTTCTTTTTCTTCCAGAGAAATTGTAGAAAATGGTGAAAACTTCATTGAAGTGCCACTGATTTTTGATTCTGTTGAAGAAGTGGATTTTTACACAGACTTTACATGTCTGGCCCAGAACAGATATGGCTACCAAGTACTGCCAACGAGGGTCAAGCAGGAAGGTAACTAGTGTGAATGCTTACATGAGATAAGTGTTATCATTATCTCTGCCCAGAGAAGTTGTGGAAGCTCCATCCCTGGAGGTGTTCAAGGCCAGGCTGGATGGGGCTTTGAGCAACCTGGTCTAGTGGGAGGTGTCCCTGCCCATGGCAGGGGGGTTGGAACTAGATGGTCTTCAAGGTCCCTTCCAACTTAAACCATTCTATGATTCTATGATTATTCTAATGCTAAATTGTCATCTAAGCTTTTCATACTTTCAAAGCTAGTATTGGGATGATTTATTGCCTGGAGAAGAACTGGTTGCCTCTGTTACGCGTAGACTTTAGAATAGCCTGTTCACAAAATACACTTTCTGTGGGTCATTCACTGAAATTTTATGCAGGGATAAGGATTTGTGCTGGTATATCTGCTCATTGGATAGGGCTCCAATTTAGATACACTTTGTAAAATGATGGCTCCAGTGAGACTACTGGCAAACTCCCACTGGGTGCCGCAGGGCCAGAGCTCCTCCAGTTCCTCAAAAAGTAGTGAAAAAAAAAAAAAAAGACAATAGCAGAATAAAGATCAGAGTGTTCCTTCTCCTCATGCACAAACTGCTGCCAAAATACCAAGAGGTGTAGATTATGATGGGTGTTGTTGTTTTGGCTCCTAGTGATGGAAGAGAGGCCCTAACCTCAGTGCAATTAATGTTGCAGTGTGATAGACCATTGGCCAAGAACCAGCTGTAAAAACAATGTGAAGCAATCCTAATTGTTTCTTTGCATGACGTTGATGAATCACCAAAGTTTGCTCATACTGCCTTAGAAAGGCACATGAACATTTACAGTCTTTGTTATGAGTTATACCTCGTGACTCACTCCGGCATCCTATGATGAGGCATTTGTACTCGCTTTGCTAAATGATGTCTGCCCTTGTCTTCCATGGCTACACAGGTATTACTACAGAGGAGGCAATCCATGAACCAATATAGGCTGGAATAATCCCAAATGGTCTGGATGGACGCTGGTCTTGGAAATTAGCTGTGTTTTGGGAAAAAGCTCAGAGTCTTGGCTTGATCATTAGTAATTTATAGGAGAAAATATTCACAGAGCTCGAGGGTGGACTAGCTGTTATGTACTCCCTCTCCACAGAGTGCTTTTATTTCCTGCTTGGAATGTCTCTGCTCCCACCAAATTAAGATCGAAAGCACGTAGCTGCCCTGAGCAGGGGTTGGGAATAGTCATGTGTATGCAAAAGGACTGAACTTCAAATTATCTACTGTTTTCCAATTCTTCCTCCCATCTTCATAAACCCATTTTCCAGAGCGCTCAATCAATAGGCCTCTTCCTTTCACAGGTGATCAACCCTGCGGAAGGTTAACTTGCAGACATCCTTTTTATTGTGATTTCTCCTCTTCCTCCTTGAACTTAGGCAACTATGTTCCTGGGAGGTTTTTTGTGAAAATATTTCATTTCTTTACTTTTCCAGCTGTCAGCTTGTCCTGGTACATTGCGATGATTCCCGTAGCATTGGCTGGCGTGATCGTGGGGGGGATATGCATACACAAGTGCTGGAAGAGGAGAGCGGATAAAGGATACGCCATCGCAAAGGTTTAAAATCTGCTTTGTTCTCCAGCCACCAACAGAACAAAAAACCATCCTGGCTAGCTTTCACGTGAGACAGAGAGACATTTCGGACCAGACACGTTGCTTTCCCAGCAGATGGATATGTATCAGCTATTTTCCTCTTCTCCAAGTCTTCTACGATCTGATGAAGTTATAAGTTTGCGTTTTTATGCTGACTAGATGCAGGAAACCTGCTTCTATTATTTTGCAGCTAGGGTGCAATCTGTAGAATTTTGGAACACAGTATGCCAGGAACGTGCCCTGGATATGGGAAGGGTAGGGAAAGGGAGGTGCTCCCGCCCTTTGTAATTCCAATAGTCTTATTGTCTAAAAAAAAAGGAAAAGAAAACCCTTAAAATCTAAAAAGAGAAGGTAAGAAAGCTTGCTACAGAAGGACTATTCCACACCAGATTGAAAATGCAGTTTTCTTATGCATCCAAACTCATTTTATTTTACTTCATTCTGAAAAGAGTAATTTTTTTCCTTTTCCAGAGCCAAATACAGTTGTCATGGCAACTGTATATCTATGAACTTTTCCACAGAAAATCTAAATTTTTTCACCATTTGGATTACTCTTTGCTTAAACAGACTGTCTCAGAATATCCCTCCCCCAGAGATAACTGCATCAGCATAACAGATAATTGCACACTGGAGAATTCAGTTCTGTTTTATCTACCAATATCTCATAGCTAGAGATTCATAGGCAGCTGAAACATGTTGTTATCTTTGCCAAGAAAAGAATTTGGAGGGATGTTTTAGTGTTTTGAGAGTCATTTGACTAATACAAAGTTTTATTCCTGGAAGTGATTTGAGAGATTACCAGTAACAGTGTACAGTCTTGCCTTTCTGAGCCTCAAACTCTTTCACGACTGACCCGATTCTCCTCTCTGATATGAGTATAAAAGTCTGGCATACATTCCCATAAACAATGAGTCTGCACCAGTGTAAAGCTGGTACAGCATCAGGAACCTTGTGTCCTTTAAATTGAAGTATGCAAATCGATTACTCATGATGCAAAACGCTGCCCGTTAGGTTAATCTAACTGGATTCCAGTCTTGATATAAATCAGAAGGGAGCAATAAATAATCAGTGACCATGTTGTGTCTTGAGGATCAGAATGAGTAAAATGACTTGGTTACTTCCTCTTCCAAGACATAACACTTACAATAGCCAAGAAATAGTTCCATCATGTATAATGTGTATTATCTTCATCTGTATGGGAGGGGAAGAGATGCAGCCTTAAGGTCTAGATTGTTAGAGACCCGTAACTGCCACCTCTCACAGACACCAAAGATAAAGTTTTTTGTTCAGGTGAATCAGCCCAGAAGTTTTTCAAACTCTGCAGAAAAAAAAAACAACCCAGGAAAAATGTTGTCTCCAAAGAAACAAATGGTAAAGTAAGAGTGCTAGAACTGTGTGCAGTCCCACAAACTAGGGAAATGACTGAGTCGCATCCATCTGGGAGAGGCCATAATCTCATTCCTTTCCACCGCCACTTACAGCTCATTCTGGGTTTAGCCCAATAAATATCTGGAAGGATTTTAATGACTAGGATGTGGCTTGAATTAAGAAGCTCTTCAATATATTAGCAAAACCCTTATCATTTTATAAGATTTAAACCAAAGTTTCCCTTTCAATATTCTAAACATTTGCTGTGAAGACACAGGCACAGAGATTAGATTTCTAGCACAGTCTGAGTCAATGGCAATGAAAGAAGACCACAGAACTTACTGTTTCCAAGTGCAGGATGTTAAAGATGATGATAAAGAATACATATATTTTATGGGCAGATGGGAAAAAGGTGGCTGCAAGTATGGAAAACAGGCAATCCACTTGGATATCTGTTCTTTGAAGGAAGAACACTATAGATGAACTGACCGTTGCTGGAAGGAACATGATTAGGTACATCAGGAATGCACATTTTTATCAAGCAATTGCTAGTCTGTAACTAGAGAACAAACTAGGTTTGCCAATAAGTGTAACCTTTCAAAATATTATTTATTCTTCCTGTCCATCTGTATCCTCCAAGAGTAGTGTGATAACACATCTGGCTGTAGGCGCAGCGTTGGATTTCACTAAGTAGTGAAAAAGAAGTAGAACTTGTGGTATATGGAGTATTGATGCCATAAGAAAATTAAATACCTCAGCACCTCCTCCAAACTAGAGAAGGAGAAAGAAATGTAGATGTGAGACAAAAATTAGGCACAGAGAACTGATGTTACATACCCAGTGGCATCTTGAATACAAGGGGAATGTAAAGAAACAAAGGTTTATCTTTTGTGAAGTGACATTTGCTCCTCTGACTACTGGTATAGTAATATTCTGAAGGCTTTCATCAGAGGTAGACTTGTTCAAGTGACCTACAATAGTGTAAAAGTTTTTCAGGTAGACTTGAAGAAGTGACCTATATAATGTAAATGTTTTACATGAATTTGTATTGTTATAAACAAGGGTAACACGGCCTATATTGTTTTGAAAATGTTACCTGAAAAATGGAAAAAAAAAATAAAAACCAAACCAAAGTGCTGGTGTGCGAGTTGGGTGGGAAAGAAGATGTGAGATGGCTCTTTGGGGGTGGCAGCTCTTTCCCAGAGAGGTGTGATTTTTCCAGCACTCTGCTGCAGATGGTCTGGTCCCCTCGGGGCACAGTAACCCCCGCTCTGTCTTCAGCTGCTTCTGCTCTTGCCCTGTGGCTCTGCCTTTTCACACCCAAGAGAGACCAAATCCTGATGAGCCAAGCTCCTTTCCTGACTGCCACCGCATTCATGGCTGTCCTCACTCTGCAGTCCCCCAAGCGTTTGGGCTCACTCTGGGCAGGGGTGGTCTTTCTCTGGCTACCAGCTGTTGAAGTATTGTGTCCCCCCACTGAGTTCTGGGCCAGGACGTCTGGAAATGCAGGCTAACACAGATTGTCACTGTGGGGACTGAGGACTTACTTGTGCTGGTTTATAATTGGACCTGAAAAGAAATACAGCGTCAGGGCACGCTGCTTCCCATCGAGGATTCTGGGCTCTGCACCACAATGTTTCTCTTCAGACAAGTTAATGACATAAGGAGGACAAGACCACCTCGTTCCTGGGACTGTGTGGGTTTATAGCATTTGCCAGAGAGCTCGGCCATCTGCAACAACTTCAAAGGAACACCTACAGAGGGAAGAGACTGGTGTCCTACGGTTTTGGCATGAGTTAGCATTCAGGACAGCAGCTGCTCCTGTGGAAGTAGTTCTTTTCAGGAGTTTGTCTTGTTAACAATTATTTTCCTCTTTTACTCAGCATATGTGATCTTCATGTCAGCTATCCATCTAAATAGGCAGCAAAACTGATGTTTGCCCAGGGTAGCACCTAAAAGAAAGTAAAATGTAATTTGGAGAGCAACAGATAATTGGATCTGCTGGTTCCCACGCGGAACCCTTAAATAAATGTGGGAACAAATGGAAATATGAGTTGGATCTATGCACAGAGCTGATCTTGGCAGATCAAGATAAGAAGGTTACTTTTTTTTTTTTTTCCTAGTAGCTGGGGAGGGAAGGTGTGCATGCAGGAGAACAAAGAAATGTGGAATACCATTGCCAGGAATAATGCTTTAAATATGAGAATAGCTGATGAAAATAATGATTATTCTGACTCAAGTCTGCAAAGCAAGAAGCCCAGGAGAGCAAAACAAAGCAAGGAATAGATCTTATGTTTTGGAGCTGAGAATTCCCTGTCCACTCATAACTTTGGAGCTGCTAAAGATAGCCTAGGGTGGGGTGCCTCTCATCCAGCCTTCGACCAGCCAAAAGGAATACAGCTGGTCCAAGCCAGCCGTTGATGTTTCCTCTCCACTCAGTGGAGAAAGAGTTGTCTCCAGTGCCTAAAATAAAGGGGGTGAATTGCCCTCTAGAGGTGCCTGTCTTTTTCCACCGGTTTAAGACAAAGTGAGAGGAATCCACCCTGGATTACAGGAATGATTCGTCGTGGACTGCTGGGTTTCAGGTTATTGGAGAGGCTGCTGGGCTATCCTGGAAAATGACTTTAATGCTGGCAGCTCCCTGTGCAGAGCAAGGACGCAGGCTCACGCTAGATGAAAATACTGTAAGAAGTTGGGAGGCCGGCACAAAGATATCTATTGTGGAATCCAACATAAGAGGCAGGCTGAAAATATCTGGTCGATGCCTTGGTAAAAAGTTTGTGGCTCATGGACCACATAGTCATGAAGTGCCAGAGCTATTACAGGAAGAAAAGAAAGAGCTGCCATGTGTGTGCGGCTGAAGTACACAGAGCCTCCCCGGGACCAGGAGGAACTCTGCTGTGCCACTGCAGGCGAGCCGGGGGCTCTCGAGCACGCACGGGGCAGTGGGGGCTGCCAGCCCTTCCTCAGCTCCCGCTGCGGCCAGCACCTGCCTGCTCCGGGCAGGCACTGCTGGGCAACAGCAGCGCATAGGAAAATAGTATTGTTATGCGCAAATGAAATGTCATAAAACTAGCCTGCTGCCAGTGGGCAAACACCGGCTGCCGATAAGAAAACCACTAAAAATATATATAACTTGTTAGTCTCTTTTCGTGTGTTCATTGCACTGGAAATTATAGTCTGTATCAGTCTATACATTAGCTAGTATACACGATGTAAAGAGCGTAATAAAGCAGACGAAACACAGCACCAGTCAGTTTTCAAGAAGTATGTATCGTTATCTTCCTGAAGTTCCTCAAGGGAAAGCCAGGCACCTAATAATAACAGGGAAACTTTTAAAATCTCACATAGATCCACTTGTCAGTGGTCACTTGTTAGAGCCACTTGTCTAACAAGGTCACTTGTTAGAACTTGGGAAATTCATCTATTACTGAATCCTTTAACTGCAAAGTGTAGTTTGACTTTTATGTTTGTGTGTCCCTTCTACCAATTTTAGGCTTGCACACCAGTCTAAATTGACTCAGAATCTCATGACAACTTCAGATGTAAACAGCAAACTCCTTTGTAATGTGTTGAAAAAGTCGATCTCTCAGTCCTGACAAGAAGTGAAGGTCCTCTCTTTCTCACTGTTTTTACTGGTTTGTCATCTGTTGAGTAATGCCACAGCAACTTCACTTTTATGTACTTAAATTTCATAGAAATACAAGTCTTGATTTCTTTGCAGACAATGAGGCATTACCAGTGTTTCTGTCTCATGGGGCTTGAGCGGTACTATTCGTTTAAAGACTTAGAAGTCCTGTTTTGCCTTGGTTATAGAGGATTCATCCATCTGCTAAGCTGTGGCATAAATGAATCATCCTGTTTGCTTGCTTTGGCTCCCAAATATGCTTCGTCATAAATGGGGCCTCTGGGAGGGAGGCCAGACTATAACTGGAAATAGCTGATACTCTGTTTGTTTACTTGCAAAAAAAAAGACTCTCAAGTAACTTGTAGCTTTCACGTTGGGGACACAGCTGAACTAAGTAATTAAAGGGTATCGTTACATGTACCCTCAGTAATGTTGCTACCACTCTTATCCTTTTGACTGGGACTTACCATGGCTGGTCTTCAGCCGAAATGAGAACCCTCCAGAGGAGACAGTGGGCAAGCCATGGTGGTTTCTCAGCTCTCGTTATCGTAACCCAGCTAGCCTGTGCACGCTGGGGACTAGGGCCTCCTTTTTGTGAGCAGAGAAGCTATCAGCTCAGGGGAGAAACATATGCCCTGCCTTTGATCACAGCTGATGGGTAGTTTACCTGCTGAATCTAAGCCAGTAAAATGCAGGAGGAAGCACAGAAGAGAAAGATCAGAGATGCACATCTCCACCTAAGAGTGACAGAGCTGTATGACTGATAGCTCCTTGCTAGGAAAGAATGAATAAGCTTTTTTTTTTTTATTACCACGTTGATGTGGTGCCATTTAGGAATTATGGCTTGCATGGGAGAACGTAAGGATGAGTGGAAGAGGGTGGCTTCCCATGGGGAGAGAGCTATGCAGTGCTGCAAGGACACTTGGGTAATGAAGAACTTGTGAGAATAGTCAGTACGAGCTTATCTTCTGCCTGGAAAGGCAAAGACAGGCCATGGTAGCTGCCCATAAGCAGATCCAGAAGGAGAATAAAAAAGCAAAGGCATGTAATTATTTCCGCTAACGGAAGAGACTGGGATGAAAAATGCATAACCAAAATTAAGTTGGCTGGTAATCACTGCAGCAGTGAGTTCCTGAAAGAGCTTCTCAGCAGGAGTAATGGCTAGGAAAAGAAATGACTTTTAACCTGGACCTGGGTACAGCTATGAAAGGGATTTGATGTGTGTGACAGCAGGGGTTCTTACTGCAAGGCTGCATCACGTCCTCCAGCTTTGTGCTCTTTATTTCCATTGAAAAAGGGCTGGACAGCTGCAGATAAAAAATGCCATCTAAATTTAATTATTGTGTTATTATTATTTCCTCAGTTAAATCTCCAGTGCCCATATTTATGGCCCTTTAAAGCTTGTAAGGGCTGGAAGATCAAAAGAATTAAACAGTGAACACAATTGCTGGATATGTCTTTGTAGACATGTCCAAAGTCCTAATCTGCTTTAAACTCTGCTGGGAGATACCAGCTGCCCCCGGAAAACAGCCCTTAATGAGATTTGGCTTTCCTACCGGAGAGAGTGATCCAGTCTCTAAACAAAACTGTGTTGTAAGAGATGAGTTATCTCTTCATATGACCCAAGTGCCTGCGTTATGGGGCAAAGAGGAGGAGGCCCTTAAACGCTGCTCTGTCCTTTTTCACTCAGTCTCATGAATGTTGCTTTCTGCTTGTTTATTTTACTGTTTAACAGCTGCTCCTGTGGCATTCACTCTTGGCTGTGCACTGGGAACCGCTATGGAGCATCGTTGCCCCAGCGAGGGTCCCAGGAGCTTCCCGGCCCAGGCCACCAGGATCTCTCAGACTGCAAGCAAGCAGCAGGAGTGATGCCTCTATCGGGAATGTCAGGTCACTAGAGACAAGGAGAAAAGAGCACAGTAGTGATAAGTGGCAGTGGCATCCAAGTCCCAGCCCTGGAAGAGTGCTTTAGGACATAGCAACCAGCTGCTGAAAGACGACTGCTAGAGGCTTGACAGAAATACTTTATAGCTTATGGGATCACATTTCAGGATTAGTGCCTGTGCCTGGATGTTGTTTGGTTGTTTGTTTTTTTTTTAAACTTTAATTATAAAAGCAGAATGTTGATTTACTCAAATACAATCCTCTCACCCCTCCTTCTATCAGTAACTCAAGTTTTTCATCAACTGTCTGCCTGATATAGGACACACTGATCATGCAGCGGCAGTCCGAGACTGTGTATACATCAGTCGCCGACTTCGTAGTTTAGATTTAGTGCTTGTAATATTTAACATTGGCATTAATTCTATTTCTTTTCAATTAAGAAAACTAATTAAACGGTACTTTTACAATGATTTTTAAAAGTGGATCATGGGACTTCAGTCTTGTTATTTTTAAAAACAAATTATTATGATGCAATGCTTTGAGGAGGTCTGAGCATGTCAAAGCTTGTTTGCACAGGCAAAACACAATTTATAGAGATTATCCATGGTCCTAGGTCTCTTCAGGCAGTTGGTCCAGTTTCAGCACTTCCTTTTTTTCCCTCTTCCTTTAATTTATTATGTTTGTAGCACATATTTCAGCAAAGTGGATGCAAGGGGACCAACTGTACAACGACCCTGCTCAGGGTGGTGGGATGGGTTAATTTTCTTCAGCTGTGTACCTTTGCCAGTGTTGCAAATCCATGCAGCTTTCCGTGCGTGTCATGAAGCCTCACATGGAGCTGGTGAGACTCTTACATGATGAGCTATGTGCAGGACTCTTGCGGATGAGCCCAGGAGGGGTAGGAATCTTCTCTGAGTGGATGCTATCCCCATTTACCCATCTTCCACTGAAGACCAACCATTCAGAAAACCCAGCAGAAGCAGGCAGGACCCTTCCCTTCCCTCCTGCTTGGGGGCTGGTATCAGTATGGAGATGGGGAGGGAGAGCAGAGAGACCAGTCCCAGCACAGCTCACCCGTGAACAGTAGTCCTGCTTCCTCTCTTCCCAAGACATCTTGTTCAGGAAGGGGAGAAAGAAAACTCCACTGCATCTTCTCACACCTCTTCCTTTCCTCTGCTCTGTCAGGGCAGAGGAAAACGGGCACACGGTGGGACCCCACCTCCTGCATGGGGGGAAAGCCCAAACAGAGCAACCTGCACAGTAAACAGGTGGAGACCTGAGTGGAGATGTCAGGTCTTGGTGTGGTGCAGACAGGACCTCATAGCCCAAGACCTGGCAGACTTGCAGGCTCTCTCTTCAGTTCTTTGGCCCCTTGGATTTCTGTGCACTCAATTTTTCCCTTCAAAACAAAGCATTTTGCTCAATCATTGAAGGAAACACCAGAGAGGGGTAAAAAGGATTTAAAAACAAGTGGCCTGCTGGCATATTGGCATATTGGACCATAAAGTCACTGTAGCCTGAAAAAAAACAGGCTTTGATTTTTGGAGAAACACTACTCCCCCACCTCCCATTCTCTTACATCCCACTCCTCACGGTGTCTGGGGCACCCCGCCTGCCCTCCAGACCCTGTCTCTTGTACTACCTCCTGTGAGAAAGGGGAAAGCCCTGTTACACCAGTGAGTGGCACATCTCTACCTCCGTGGCACAGCCCTCTCTTCATTTCAGGCTATTTTCTCTGGTCAGCCGAAGTCCCGGGTGATGTCAAGCCAACGGAGTGCCCCAGGCCTGGCTGTTCCTCTCCCTGCGTGGGTGTTAGGATGCAGTTACTTTGACTTTAGTTCCTAACATAGGCACGCTTTCCTCAGGGCTGAGGCAGTTCAGATGGGCTCATGAGGTGGGAGCCTTTGACTCCTTGCTATATATCTGACATGAAATTGGGCATGTAATTCATTTTTTCGACACCAACTGAAATATGTCAGTAACTCATGGATGCCTGTGGTCATACATTGTTGTTCAGCCTTTCCATGTGAGCTGAGTAAATGCATGGGATCAGAGACCACAAAGTATTTGTGCATTACAATAAAATAGTGTGAGCTGAGGCATTTTTAATGGATTTCTCCTTTAATGCAGATGTTGATAGTATTGTCTTTTCAAACTTCTGCATTTCTCTTGTCATTTAAACACTGTAAGAGTGATGACTCCAGGTTCAGGTGAGAGAGCTAAATTTTGGTCGTGAAAAAATGCATACTCCTGATGAAACACAGTAGGTTCTTAAGAAGTGACTAACGTAGTTGCAGCCTTTTCCACTTGGCCTGAACTTGTCCTTTTAGGACAAATAGTTAATGTGTTCATGCTTTAGTTGAAGAAAGGGGCAATTTTAAAGTTAGCACAGTTATTTTTTTGCTGCGTGTGACTTGTTTGCTCACCTTTTGACCTCCTTGCATTTGAAAGTCATTGACGTTTCTTACATTTATATTCACGGACATAGCAGAATTAGACTAAACCCAGCAGTAGATCTTGGATATTTTAGTTTGGCATGCCATTAGCCTGAGGGACATATGCTTCTGTCTGAACTATTTTAGACTGTTGCAACTTACTATTCAATAGCTTAATACATTCTTTCAAAAAAAACCCCTAATGAACTTCAGTTATTTGTTGTGCTCTCACAGGCCCCAGAGAGCATTTCAGAACATCACTAATACTTGGGTCTCTTGAACACACTGCCTTGACCTTGTGGCTCTCCAGAGTTTAAATCCAGGGTCTCAAATGCTGTTTTTCAAAGCTACGTTTGCTCTATGGGCTTGGGGAACCACTTCCCATACCTCATAACGAATGCACAGAAGTGCAGGATGGAAGGAAACAAAGAAGGTGACCGACAGTTCTCCTAATTTTCACCTAGATGAAATTTCTGAAAATATTTCTGTGTTTTGGGATTTTTTTTGACAACAGAAAAACTCTGCTTATATACAACTGCAGAATAACAAAGAAAAAACAACCTCAGGAAAGCTTTCTTAAGGTACTCAAAGCTATTGCTTATATGCAATGTCTTTGTGTTTATCAGGGACATTAACAACCAGATGTCCATTCAGTAATACATGCAGCTAACCTTCTTTGACCAGTAAATTCAAAGTTTCTTTGCTGCAACATTTGCAAGAAATAGTTGATCCAGCTGGGTGTCAAAGAATGGACACAGCATTAGTAATCACCCACGTGTGTTTGGTTTAAGTGACTTGTTTGCCATTCCATGGGAGCTTTGTGGCAGAGCTAAGGATGAAATCTGGTTCTCAAAGGCAACATTCACATCCTTAAAAAAAATAATCAGTCTTCTCTTTCTTTTTCTCCAACCCCTGCTTAATCCCTTACTAGCTCCCAGCTTTTGCAGTGAATAAGAAAGGAATCCCATCATGAACAACCTCCGGTATGGTTCAGGTCTGATTCACTTCCATGGCTTGGTCCATCCTGTGCTCTGCAAGGTGGGGAAAAGAACATAAAGCATCATGTATTTAAAAAATATTTCTTGATGTATCTGAATCCTTGATTCTTACATTGCCTAATTTCAGAAGGCTTGATTTTGTAATCTTGTTTATGTTCTTCAAGCACTTTTTTGTGTGTGTAAGTTTTCCTAAAATAGCTTTTTGTTTATTAAAAATCACAGTGGTAAGTTGAATGTCAGTCAAGCCAGGCCCAGCTGGAGTCAAAGGGATGGAGGATGGCAATTAGAGAAATAGTGCTGCAGTGTGTAACACATTTATTGCGGATGGACACAGAAAAATACTGCCATTCAAAATTAGGGATTGTGGTGTTATTTCTACTATTTGCCTCTTGCGTGACTGCTTCTTCCACTGATCCTGACCCGTCTGCTACTGTTTGTGACTCCCTGCCTTGGTCCACTTCTGACTGCACCCAGTCTCAGTCTCCACCCTGACATTTTTCACATCTCTCCTTCCTGTTTTTGGGCTAGCTGTCTCTTGCAATTTGGCTATGGGGAGATAAAATATGAAATCATACCATATGTTCTCACTCAGTATCTTTGTACCGCTTTCCTGGCTTCAGTTGAGAAGGAAAGCTTTTCCACAGACATCTGCCAGCTGATGACTGCTTAAACTGGAAAATAGCTCCTTGGTTCCCCTAAAGAGGTACTCTTCCTTCCTTGTCTGGGAACAAACCTACACTTTTTCTAGGAAAGGCGTAAGCTAATGCTGAAGGCCATTGAGTTCTCGAGCTGCTTTTTTCAGAAACTATTAAGCACTTTGCATCTTAACTTGCATCCTTCCACACTGCATATACAGCATGTCTCTGCACATACAAAGAGGAAAGGCCGTGTTTGGCTTTGAAATATATTCTCCCATCCACATCTCAAGACAGAGGTCATCCGACATTCTCCATTCTGACTTTGTGTCCGCCGACACAGGCAGGACACAGGAACAACCACAGAACCACAGATGAAAGGCAAAGAACAAATTTAATCTCAATACCTCACGGAACTGGGGATCTCTGAAGCAGCACCTGGGCAGAGGCACTCAAGTGGGTGACACAGGCCCCATAGAGTGAGGTAGTCCTTATTAGCGAGAGAGACCTTGTTAGTGAGAGAGTGAGAGCTCAAACCTTTTCTTCTTGCCTGTATTTCAAGGGTTTAAGCAGGCATAGTTTTCCACTGTGCTTTGGTCTTCTCCAACAGCAGAGCAGGAGTCTCAAGCATGTTCATTAAGGTGCCCCTGAGTCCATCACAGGCATATGTCATCTAAGTGCAGATGTTCTACTTGTCAAGCACGTAAGACTAAACAACAATTAGTGTGGTATATGTGTTTTCCAGCACCCCATGTGCAAGTCACTTGAGAGTGTTTACAATCCTCCTTGACAATCTTCTGTTATTGTCCCACAGACTTGCACTAGGCCAACCAGACCTATAGGCTGAAATACCATCTTTTTCTTTCCTACGTGCCTACAGTTGGAGGCTGATACTTGCACTGAAGCGTGTGTTGTAGAGCAATGTGCTATTAGAATTATGCTGATATTCAGACTTCTGCAGGGACATTTGGCACCAAGGGGCAGCCTAAAAAGCGGTAGTTTGACACAGCTGTAGGTGTTGGTGGCTCCTGCCTTTGAGTAGTACTTAGGATGAATGACTTCCCCTGGGAAGGGGAAAGACCAGATCTAAGCTGCTTTTGAGAGTGAGACGAATGAAACTCCACCCCAGAAGACTACCACAGCATGCCAGACTGCACATGCCTGGGTACTGTGTCCAGTTCTGAGCTCCCAAGTTCAAGACAGACAAGGAACTACTGGAGACAGTCCAGTGGAGGGCTATGAACATTATCAAGGGACTGGAGCACCTCTCTTATGAGGGAAGGCTGAGACACCTGGGGCTGTTTAGCCTGGAGGAGAGAAGACTGAGAGGGGATCTCATCAATGCTTACAAATATCTAAAGGGCGGGTGTCGGGACGATAGGGCCAGCTTCTTTTCAGTGGTGCCCAGCGACAGGACAAGGGGCAACGGGCGCAAACTGCAACACAGGAAATTCCATCTCAATGGGAGGAAATACTTCTTTACTTTGAGAGTGACAGAGCACTGGAACAGGCTGCCCACAAAGGTTGTGGAGTCTCCTTCTCTGGAGATAATCAAAACTCACCTGGATGTGTTCATCTCCAACCTGCTCTAGGTGAATCTGCTTTGGCAGGGGGTTTGGACTAGATGATCTTCAGAGGTCCCTTCCAACCCTGACCATTCTGTGTGATTCTGTGATTCTGTGAATGTTGAAACAGTCAGGGGAAAGGGCAGGGGGACATGAGTGTCAGGTCCTGCAACTGTGACAGTTTTCTTCTGATGAGCAGCTAATGTAGGAGGCAGGCTCATCCCAGGGAGCAGGGAGAGGAGCTCCCCAGCTCTGCCACTTCTTGGGGAGGTCGTCTGACGCCCTCTCCCCCAGCTTGCCTTTCCCTGTTTCCTGGAGTGCAGTGTGGGACTCTCCCTGGAAGGGGGAGGATTTGGGAAGGATGGAGAATGGACAGACCTTCTTAGGTCTCCTTCCCCAGTCCTTCACGTGAAGGAATAAACTAGTTGTGCCTCATGCTGTCTGTTAGCTTTTCCAGTTTTATGAATTCAGACTATTTATTTATAGCTGTGGCTGTTGGTCCTAGTTCTCACTTTTTGTACAATTCCTTTTGCATTTGAAACTCATGAGAGAACTCCTTATACAACCTTGTTGGTCCTTACTACCTTAAAACCTTGCTTTACATTGAGATTGTCTGATGGTTTTGTTGATTCTGGCAGCTCTTCCATACTCCTTTTTTTTTTTTTTTTCCCCTAGGAAAGCCTTAGATTTCCTTCCAAACGGATACTAGGCTGATCTCATTCTTTTGGATCAAAGATTATCCCAGTCTCCTGCAAACTGTGGTACTGATTTACTTATGTCATTCTCAATACATAATGACACAATTAGAGAAAATGGAAGAAATGCAAGAAATATAATTTGTGTTAGTTAATTTCCTGCTCACAGATTGTGTCAGAGAGCTAAATATGTTCCACATGAGAAAAGTCTTTCAAAATAAACATTAAAAAAAATCTTTAGGAGTTAATATCTGATTTTAATGTTGCATTATTTTAAATAAAAGAGATTCCCTCTGAATTTATTCTGTTTTATATATACATGCTATAGAAACTCTACAGATACATATATTTATGTAAGACTTCAATCTGGCCAGTTAATAACATAGCTAGATTGCACTAGGATGTTGGTATGCAAAGGTACAGGAGAGGACAAGAAAGGCACATGAGAGGTTTTTGGCTGCACAGTCAAATTGTATATGATTCTTCTGAAGTCTGGAAAGAGATGGAAGGCATGCTTGTTCAATGTTTTTAGGTAAAAAAAAAAAGGGAAAAGAAGAGATTCATTCTCACAGTCAAGACAGAGTTAAGGATTTGCCAGTGGTGGTGATGTGAACTATTCAGATATCTGTTGGGAAAGAAACAGAGGAGGGCACAGATGATGCAGCGAGTTCTGGGAACGTGTTAGTGGCAACTTTTTATTGTAGAGGCAGAGGAAGCTGATAGATAAGAGACAGTGATTAAGTCTGTCTGAAATTCAATTCAGCCAGAAGTCAGAGGGCAATGCGAGTTACAGGAGACTACAAAACAATAGAATTCCAAATAAAGGAAGGAAGCCCCAAATCGATGTGAGGCAGACAGGTAGGAGGATATCTTTGGAAGACATTCCAAGGAGTATCTAAGGAACAAGAACACATGTAAGAGACAAAAAGCTGATTAAAAACAAGGTGGGCTTGCCAAGAACAAAACATGCTTTACCAGTTCTGTTTCCTCTTTTCCAGGATAACTGACTTAGTGTTAAAGTAGTAATTGTGGCATGTCTCAGATTGAGTAAGGGTTATGAGGAGTGCCATAAGTAAGCTAGGAAATGTGGTGGAGATGATGGGAATGTAAGGTTGATGCTCAGCTAGTTGGAAAACTGTACTCATGGAGCAGTCAACAATGGATTTCTGTGAAATGGGGGCTATTTCAAGGCAACACCACAAATTTAATTCCTGGGATTGGCTTGACTCCACCTAATCTAATCATTTAGGTTAAAAATGTTGGTGATGGACTAGGGAATAGTTTCATGAAGTCATATTTCAAATTACAGTAGGAAAGAGTGGAAGCATCTTGAAGACAAACAGCAAAGGTCAAAGTGAGTCTGAGATGTCGGGGTGATAGTACCTGAGAATAAATCCAAGAAAGAAAATACTAGGAAAAACATTTAGTGGTGTTTGGGGAACTGATTAGGCAATAGCAGCTCTGCAAGGCATATAGAAAAAAAAGACAACCAGAAATTGAGTTAGTCAATAATGCAAAGCAGTTGCAACAAAGACAATTTGAATTGACATGTACTAACAGGGTTCTTTTTCATATAACATGAGAGGTATTTATTCTCTTCTATCCTTACTGGGAAGATCTTATCTGGCATTCAAACTTTATTGAGTTTTGGAATCACATTTTGAGAAAGATGCACATAAATTGGAAAGAATCCAGAACAGCCATCCAGGAAGAACAGTTTTTGAAAATATGATTTATTTGGAACAAATTTAAACAACTGAGTTTGTTTATATGAGAAGATTAAGGGAATATTGATAACATGACAACAGACTTCCAAAATGGTAAGAAGATAACAAACAGTTGTTTTCCATGTTCACTGGATTAGGACAAGCAGTAATCTCTTCAGTTTTGCATGGGAAAATAAACATTTATCTACTGTACTAGGGAACCCAGGTTCTACATTAGGAAAAACTCTTCAGCTGAAGCAAGTTTTTCTAGTTCAGGCACAGAAATAGGCTATGATGCGGGGGACTATGAAATATTTATGAGTATCTTAAATGACCATCAGGATGTTGCAGATCTACCAGCCATACTTCAGGACAAAAGCACAGATTAGATGACCTTGTGAAGTCCCTTCAAGCTACATCCCAGCTTTTTCCTCCAAGGTCCTGTGCAAGGGACTGTGGAGTTGTTCCCTCTTCCCACAGGCAGCAATGTACCTGTGCATCAGTTTAACACTTCAGGTCCTTCTTTAATGGGCTTCTGTCTGTAGTTCCGACAGCTTTATCAGAGTTCTTGTGGACTACTTCAGAGTTAACCTTTTCTCTGTGTGAACTGAAGCTGAGAAAACTTTGATTCTTTGTTACCCCATTAATCCATCAGAGCTTGTCCTGGAGCATGCTGGAAACATTTCTTAAAAAGAAAAGCTTAAGTGACCAAAAAACATACTCAACCTGCAAGGGAGAGAGAGCTGAATACCTTCCATCAGCCCAGGTTTTCCTGTCTCTTTTTGGCTAGGGACAAATATGTGGTATAACCTCTTCACAGAAATACCAGGTGTACTTTTGGTACCTGGAGGCTGTGTTTCATTGTGGAATGTTTGAACTCAGTACGGCATAAAATCTGAGAGGTTTTCTTTGGAAGCCTTCAGTGACGTTTACAAATAGCAGTATGCAAAATTCACCTTAGCACCAATTCCACACCCTACCTTTCTAAGTCTGTGGACACAAATACACATTTTATATAAACATACAATTCAATTTTTGTTCAGGTTCACAGATCAAATGACAATATAGCTATATAATTAACTTTGTGATTTCACATTTCCAAAAGAACCTTTATTTAACATTTCCTTTTGCTTTTTTTTTTTTTCTTTCTGTGTAAGTTTCCACCCTATGCTATTTGTTTTAACCAGGGAAACACTGTAGTTTCTTTCCTTCACTGTTTGTTTTTTGGGTGATTTACACAATGATTATTTTGGCTGCAGGAATTTGGACGTCAGCAGCCAGTGAACAAACAGGTTAGGTTATTGACATGGACACTTGTATCAATCATGCGGCCTGTAAAAGTTGCTCAAGGCTTTTCTGTTGAATTTGGGTTCTGATTGTCTTCTGGTAATTTTGTAACCAGTCTCAAATAAGCATTTGCATTTTCAGTTGCAGGTACTGTAAATCCCCTGATATTGCTTGGAAGAAATTAAAAAGAAAGAGCAATTAGAAATGGTTTCAAAAAGATATATCTGAAATTCATAGTTCAGAACTACAAGGTCACAGCCAGTGTGCAGATTTCTGATGGTTATATTGCCATAAGAAATATCTTTGCTAATCAGATCTTTGCAGGAACTTTTCCTAATAAAGCTAATTATAAAGCAAACTCCTTTAATAAAATTCATTTTTTCCCTCTTTTTTTATTTGTCATGTTTAGGTGATTTATGGAAGTTCTACATGCCAAAGTTGAAAATCAGCTGGAAGAAACTCAAGTTATATTCTAGGGATAAACATGATTACAATGTGATAAGGAAGAAGAACTTTTCCTCCCCTTGCCCCCACCCTTCTGCAGAGGGTGAAGTGATAGAGGTTGGCCTGTGATTATAAAGCTGCAGATGATACAAACCATGAGCTCCCAGCTGAATGTGGAGAGAAATGCTGTGTCTGCAACTGGCACGTCGGTCTGAGAGGCCGAAAGAAGCTGTTCTGGAAAAGACCTGTAATGGGAAAACAGGAGATGGAGCCTCCAGGGAGGGTGAAACCTCCTCCTGTCCACATACACTTTCCCTGCGCATCCTTGCTGAACATACTGTAAATCTCCCAGCTGCAAGGACATGGTTTGGCATCCAGCTGGGTTGGGTTACACGGGGCTGAAATGCCTTTAAGGATTAGTCAAAGGCTGGGTGAAGTTTGCAGTGGTGAGTAGCTGAGTGTGGTGCGATGCCGTCCCTTCCAGCCGCAGTGGAAAGAACAAGGTGTGAGGGCACGGAGAAGCTTTTGACTCAGCGATGCAGATGGCGGTGAAGCGTGCTGGGGAAGATCCCGGAGTTTTCATCAAGTTTTCTCTTAAAAAAATAGAACTGTGGCATAAGATACCATGCAGAAAGATTGTTCGGTAGTAATTTGGCTGAAGACTAGCTGTTCAGTGGGAATTTGGCCTGAGACTAATTGGCTCAAACCTGAAACACACTGAGATGAGAAGCTCCTTCTTAATTTTTGACAGCTTGCCTGTATTCGTTAGTGCACACAGCTGCCCTTTCAGTTCATCCCTAGTCTGCTTGATTGCTGTTGACCAAAATGTGCCTGTCATTCAAACACTGCTCTACCCCATCCCGCCACAGCTCAGAAGCCTCTTGGGCTGCTTCTTTTAAGAAGCTGCACTACTTTTGAAGGCTCTGAGACAGGGACGTGTCACTTTGACAGCTTTGGTAGTAGCACCTAATTAAATACTTGTGAGATGGCACTGTTTAAACTGTGCTAGATATAGACAGGCAGAACAAAACAGGATTTCTAGTGGGGAATGAAGCGAAAGTTTAGAAACTTATGCCCAGAGGTGTGATTCTTCAAGAGGCAATGCCTGGAGGCAAGGAAGACAGGTTGCCAGCAGCGTGATCAGAGTATGGATAACTATAAGTTTTCAATTAGCCCCCTAATTTTTTTTTCAGCGCCACTTCTCTTCAGATTAAGGAATCGGTGGGTACGAGCTCAGTGGATAACTTAAACCCAGAAGTGAAAGGGCTTTAAAAGAGCCGGGTCAGGAAAGACATGCAGTGAATAAGGGCTGAACTTTGGCTTCCCGAAAACCAGTGGAAATGTCTTCAAAAGAAACTGTGCACATGTTTCCAGCTGAGCCTGAGAATCTCAAGAGCAATTGTGGATTGTTATTGTGGGCTGCAGTTTGGACAAAATCTATATACACTAGTAACTGCACTCCAGCAGTCTCACAGTTACTCATTACTTCTGCTGCATTAGTATCCCAAGAGGCATCAGTGGCTGCTTTCTGTACTTCACAGAATAAGAAGCAAAAGAGAAACTGATTTGCTTTTATCCAGATACAAATATTTCTGGGTCTCTTCAAACTTCTTTAAAACTCCAGTTGTTCTCCAGTTTTCCAGCGACATCTCCCTGCCAGGTGATGGGAGCCTTTCCAATAACTTCAGTCAGAAGCAGATCAGGTCTGTAAGTAAAAGAAGTCCTGTGAAAGACATGACCGCTTCGGTGGAATACGTAGCACTTTCCTGTGCAAAGAGGAGCTGTGCAATGAGCCTGGCTTTCAAAAGTGAAGGAAAAACCCCAAATAATATTTTGGGGGGGGATTTTCCTAAAGACAATTTGTTTGTGACATGTGACAGCTCTTCCTTTAAACAACTGTTTCTGAGAATTATAAGGAAGCCTTGCAGAGCCCTTTTCCAGTAAATCCATTCGCCCAAAACTCTTGCACAAAAGGCTCTGAACAAATGGGACTTATGCTGGAGAACAGCTTGCCGAAGCAGTTCTTGCGTAGGAGAGGTCTAAAGGTTTGTCTCAGTAATTAGCATACGCAGGCAGCTACCGGAAAGCAAATCTTGCTCCCAGTCACTGGTATGACACATGAGCAGATGCCACATTGAACCTGAATGGAGCAGATGCCACATTGATCCTGAATGGAGCATGCGGTTTTTAAGGATGAATGATACTCGAGGCATACAACGGGGTACAATCCTATTCCCACTCAAAATAAGGGGAAAGCTCCCACTACCTTCAGGCCCTTTTCCCACATGCATATGCACAATGAGAATTGCCCTGTGGACCGAATATGAGCATGAACGGATATGTGACAATAAGATTGCAGAAGAGCAACTCTTCACTTGGCTTATGCTCCCATGAATGTGGGTCTGGCAGCTTCCCACTTTTCCTTACCAGCCCTTGAAATATTTAATTGTTAAGTTCCTACTACATGAAGATTGTAGCTAAGCAAGAGAATGAAATCTTTCTTCCTTAAGGACAGGTGATTGCTACACCAGGTGGGCTTTACCTGCCATAATATGTGCTGTGTACCGCAAGCCAGAGCTTTGGTTTTGTTGTGGCTCATTTAAGATCCTGATAATTCATATTGGAAGGAGCAGATCAGCCCTCAATACATTTTTTCTCTCTTGTATGTCACTGTCAAAATAAATGGTAACAACACAGAGATGACTTTTTGGTTTTAACAGGCTCTGCAAAGGCAGAAGAAGCTGGTGTCAGTGCTTAAGCAGTTAGGATAATTTTTGGCTATGTGTGTAGTGTAATGAGTAAATGTTGGTATGGTTGGGCTCAAATTAAAGCTGTTCTGTCTGCAAGTGCTTTAAAAATAAAAGAGGCACAGGAAATGACTGAATTAGGAAACTTCATAAAATAAGATGGCAAGTTTTCCTTCACAATGGGAGAGGCCAGTGTCATTGGACAAAAACAAAGTTTTCTGAACGAAAACTTTAGTGACTGGAAAATACCAATTTATTAAAACCTAAACTTCTTTAAAAAATGAATTAATTTTGGCCTAATTAATTTCCAGGCACAACCTTTGCCTGGGGAGGTGGGTTGAATGCTTTGTTCCTGAGCAAGTGAATTGTGAGACTGAATCTCTCTCACCCCTGCAATTTTGGCTTTTCTTCAGGAGCTAGGATGTTCTTTAGGCTTTTTGTTAAAAAAACTTGGGAAGATTTAATCTTCAACCTAATGTGCTAAAAGAAGAAATATCCAGCTCTTTGATATCTTTGCCGAAAGGATGTTCTTGTTTCCTCATAAATTCTTTGGATTTTGGAATGAGAGTTCACGGGCATTTTGAACTAATTCAGATAATTCTCTGGTAGTTGCTCCTCCAGTTCACATCCAGGTACAAGGAATTATTGGAACGTGTGGCTTGCCACAGATCGTTCTGGATTTCCTTTCAGTCTGTACTGATAAGGCAATGAGAAAGAGCAATGTTTCCACAACTCACTTGGACTCTTCAGCCTGCGAGTTCATTCATAGATTGCAATAGCTGGAACATTGCTGGCATGGACCAGGTACAGCTTCAGCATGTCACAGTGTGAAACAGTGGTGCTTCTTGCAACATCAAACCTGTCACTTTTAAATGAGTCAGCTGCAGGATGAATGCAATTCATGTTGACTTAATTATCGTGTTGATCACTGAGCTCCAGAAATTCAATCAGAATGCGATGTCCGTGATGCTTCTGATATTGCATTTCTTTCTAGCAAGAGTTTTCTCCATTGTCTGTAGAGTAACTGGTGATTGATCTCCATCTGAACCTGAGACAACTTGCAAAGTCCTATCCTTTCTAGCCTGGAACCATTTTCTTTCTTGAATGATAGCATCAGACTCCTACAAGGGAGATAAGAGACTGGCATCCTCTTTCCCTCCCACTGCTGGTAGGAGTACTTTATTCCGCCATTTCATTCAAGTGCTGCTAAGTAAAGAACGATGGCATATCACACTGTCTGACTGATGCTGGTTCAGGTCACTGGTGCTGCTAACCTGCCAAGAGAGCTCTCAGGGGGATCCTACCAACATCTGTGCTGGGATCTGGGACTTTTTTCTTGTTGCTCTCAAAAAGGCGAGGTGACAGACTTTGTGTGTGCTACAGAATTATTTAGGCTAGTCAAACACATTAAAACATGCTCTAAGAGCTATGGAAGGGTCTTACTAAATCTTCTCAGAGAACTGTCTGATAAAATGAGAGATTTAAATTTAGCGTAGAAAAATACAAAGCCTTTTTGTGCCTGTGGAAAAACAGTATTAGCTATACAAACAGCTGGCTCTTCATTAGCTGTCTGTGTTCAGGAAAGGCACGTTGACATCACTGTGACTAGTTCTCTAAAAGCATCAGCTCAGTGATGAGCAGCAGTCTGTCAGATGGGCTATCTGGTCTTGTTAGGAAAGGAATGGAGAACGTCACCAAAAAGGTCAAGATTCAATGTAGAGTTAGGTACCTTGAATAACATTAGGTGGTTGCATCAAAGCAAGCACACCAGTGTCTTGGAAAAAGCATATAGTTCTTGTCCTCCCATCACCAACAAAATACAGCACAGAGGAGGGTGTCATAGATGATTGGTGGTGTGGGGCGGCTTCGCTAGAAGGCTTTTCAGCTTGCAAATGCCTAGAGGATCCTCTGAGTCATAAACGGTAACGGAGAAAGTGAGCAGGAGAAGATGTGTTCATTCTTTCTCCCATAAACAGAGCAAAGGGTGCCTAGCTAAATTATTGAGTGGCAGATTAAGAAAAAGCAACAGAGTGGTGGATGAAAAGCTGGACGTGAGCTGGCAATGTGCTCTCGCAGCCCAGAAAGCCAACCATATCCTGGGCTGCATCAAACGAAGCACGGCCTGCAGGCCAAGGGAGGTGATTCTGCCCCTCTACTCCGCTCTGGTGAGACCCCACGTGGAGTACTGCATCCAGCTCTGGACACCTCAGCACAGGAAAGACACGGACCTCTTGGAACGGATCTAGAGAAGGGCCACAAAAATGATCAGAGGGCTGGAGCACCTCTCCTGTGAAGACAGGCTGAGAGAGTTGGGGTTGTTCAGCCTGGAAAAAAGAAGGCTCTGGGGAGACCTTATCGTGGCCTTTCAGTACGTAAAGGGGGCCTACAGGAAAGATGGGGACAAACTTTGTAGCAGGGCCTGTTGCAACACAACAAGGGGTAGTGGTTTTAAACTAAAAGAGGGAAGATTTAGACTAGATGGAAGGAAGACATTTTTTACAATGAGGATGGTGAAACACTGGAACAGGTTGCCCAGAGAGGTGGTAGATGCCCCATCCATGCAAGCATTCAGGGCCAGGGTGGACAGGGCTCTCAGCAACCTGATCTAGTTGAGGATGTCCCTGCTCATTGCAGGGAGGTTGGACTAGATGACCTTTAGAGGTCCCTTCCAACACAAACTGTTCTATGATTCTATAATTCCATGATTCTATGATACACATTTAATCACAGAGTGTGTTTAGTGTTTGTGCAAGTGCAATTAATGTGTAAGTCATTTCCATGGCATGTCAAGGAGGCAAGAAAGATAAGAAGTTTAAAAAGGGACTAGACAGAGCTATGGAGGGAAAGTTAATTAGTAACTACTGAAGATGAGCATGACCTTTTGCTGACGGGATGCCTGAAATGCTGTTACTGGAAAATAGGAGAGTATAACATATATAGACAAACTCTCATTAGCTTTGTTCAGCTAATATTTTTACAAATACCTGCAGCTAGCCATATTCAGATACATGAGATAATTGTCTCAGGGGCTCTGTAGCCCCTAGATTTGGCCTTATATGTCTGTTCTTCTGCCATATTTGCTCTAGCAAGTGACATTTTTTAAATGTTTCTGTTTTGTTAACCTATAAGCTACTACGCAGAACAAATGCAGGTCAATGATTTCACTTTAATCAGTGACTGCTGGAAAAAATGAGGATTAGCTTCACTAGAAACAGATACAGAATCAGAATTAGATCAGGTAATGCCCTATCTGTGCATATCAACATAAAGGAAAGTGGAAAGGCAGTGCAGTGGAGAGAAGATATGAAATGGTTTCAAATCCACATTGAATATTAATGCCATAAGTCTGTGCCTAAAACAGACTTTTGCTCAGTTATTCAGTGGACAAGTAAGAGAATGAGGTTAAAACTATGTAATGTGTTGCTTCCTGGTTATCATAACATAACAAAGTCTTATGTTCTGCCAAATTCTGCGGCTTCTTAGAGACACAGCTGTCTTAGTTTCCTGTTTGCACTTCCTAAAGGATACAAGCAGTAAATGATGCAGCCTAATGAAGGGATTATCATCTGGACAGTGCTTTCTCTTCTGCTTTGGCTCTTCCCCAAACACGGCAATAAATTTTTGGAGTCACAAAAGCAAGACACCGTGCTGCTTGCATGCTTGATTATCTGGACTGCACAAGTTAGTGCAGAGAGCATTTTAACCTTTACCAAAGGAAAGGGCTTTTGTCATGGATTTGGTCATTACCTTATTTTAAAGGACCAGCCACAGCTTTGCATTCTTCACTACAAGTTAGACCTGTCACGCAAGAAAGAAACAATGAAGTGAAGATATAGATCCTGTTTTGCTTGTAATAAAACGACCTATGCATTAGGTAACATTAGTCAAACATTTGATATTTTTGTGAGTGTTTCTAAGCTGACAGGCCTTTATGATGTCTTCTGACTCCTGGTTAGGAGCTAACCCAGAGCTGTTGGAAGACAGTAGAGTTCTCCTCTGCATCATAGACTCAGGATGAGATCTGTGAGCCGTAAATATAGATATACCATTGAATTTATATTCTCCAGTGATTTCTCATCACCGAAAGCATCATAACAGGCATATACAGCTAATTGGCTTAAATGAATGTGCATGACTTGTGAATGGGGAAAGGCAGACTAAAGATAGTCTACCATATTGAGATATGAATACCTGATAAATGCACAAACAGTGAGAATGATACTAGAAATACCCCGGATATCTGCTGGGGTAAAATTGTCACCTCCAAGTGATGACAGCTGCTGACCACGTCCTTTGCTAAGATCATCGCTCTGAACTTACACATGGAAGTTGTTGATGGGTTTTTTGTACATCTGCACAGTGAAAACCAAACAAGACATGAGTCAACTCTTCTTTCTAAAATTAGAAGCACCCTAATGAGCAAAAGATGCAAGAGACCCATGGTCTTTCATAGATGTTGGATAGGCTGACCCATGAGTGTTACAGAAACCATGTTATGGGAAAGACTTAACATTAACTGCACCATTTTAAACCCCAAGTCGTGCACCAGATAGCCCAGAGCTGCAGGGCTGCATGAATTCACATAGCTCACCTTCTGTCAGCTCAGATTTGCTCTCTGTTTTCCTTTAACTATAAACACATTGCTATGTTTAAATTGTCATTGTAGCATAAGCTTGCAACCATGTTATTAAAGTGCACAGAACAATCCCACGATACTGCCCATATGAGTTCAACCTCACAAGCAATTAAAACTTTAAGTCCTGGTTCTCAGTCCCCATCAAGTTATCCACTGTAAGGTGAAAGTGTGAACTACTTCACGTAGTATAATAACCACAATTTGGCCAGCTACATGAACTCTTAACTACCTAACCTTTTCAGCCTCTCTCTGCGCTCAAAGGAGGTACGTGCTGTATCACTCCCTTTAATTCTGGATTTCTAGGCATTCATATTTGAATCCGAATAAAGGAAGAGTATCACTTTAGCCCATAAAGTGAGGTTTATTTTCCATAGAAAACAAGGGATGGGGGGGTCAGAGAATCGTATAATATTTTGTGTTGGAAGGGACCTCTAAAGGTCATCTAGTCCAACCTCCCTGCAATGAGCAGGGACATCCTCAACTAGATCAGGTTGCTGAGAGCCCTGTCCACCCTGGCCCTGAATGCTTGCATGGATGGGGCATCTACCACCTCTCTGGGCAACCTGTTCCAGTGTTTCACCATCCTCATTGTAAAAAATGTCTTCCTTCCATCTAGTCTAAATCTTCCCTCTTTTAGTTTAAAACCATTACCCCTTGTTGTGTTGCAACAGGCCCTGCTAAAAAGTTTGTCCTCATCTTTCTTATAAGCCCCCTTTAAATACTGAAAGGGTCTCCCCAGAGCCTTCTCTTCTCCAGGGTCCTCACTACGTACTGGGGTGTCTCCCTGATACGGGTCCAAAGCATGATCCACTCACGTCTCGGGTGCTGAAACCTCAGGACTAGAGGGAATAAGCTATGGGGGTCTTCACAAAACCAATGTAAAACAGTAACGGGAGGCAGGGGAAAGACAAAAGTGGTTGGAAGCTCGGTTTAAAATAATTTTCACAAATTGTGGTCTTCTCCACAAAAGTCAGCCCACATTGTTCCGGAAACTTTAAATGCTTACGGTTACAAAGTGCTCTCAGTTGCCACGTTGAGCCAAAGAGTTTCTGTTCCAACAGACCTTTTTTTTTTTTTTTTCTTTCTGTGGCTTATGTGGTCCCATTTCTGTAATATAGTTACCTTATAAAATTATACATTATAAAAGCTATATGCAGAAAGAAATGCTGCCCTCCCCACTGGAATACGTAGCACAGAATGATCGTAGAGTTTGATCCACCTCATGGGGTTTCCAGTTCCATTTTCCATTCCATTTTGAGGGGACTTAAGATCACTTTGTCTCTTGAAACTCCAAAAATAACCTGTACGATCTCTCACTTGTGTTGCTTTTTTGACCTACTTGGTTAACCAAAATTCAGCATCCTGTGGGTTGTTGTTATCTGGAGAAGAGACTGATGATGGACTCAGATGTCTTTGATGCACTGCTGTTCATGTTTTGCAAATAAAGTCTTATTTCCCGACCGCAGAGTTCTTTGTGTACAAAACCGTTCATACAGCTCCAAATCCTCTTTCAGAGAGTTTTATTAGATAGTTTATTAGATTTATTCTTGAATTATAGATTAAATGTGGTTGTGCATTCCAGATTTAATTCAATTATATGCTGCATATCTGCTTATATACCTTATTAACAATTAGCTGAAGTTTGATGGTCGTTGTGTTTGAACAGTTTGCAGGAAAGCAGAGCTTTTGACCAGTCACTACTACTGATCACTATTTTGACCCAGTGGGCTCACAGAAAATTGCATCAAAACAGGAAAGCATCTTTTGCAAGCCTGTGAAATGAGACTGCCCAACAATGCTGTGTTGCAGAGCAGCAGGCACAAAAGCACAGGTTGTCCTCTAGTAGTAGTATGTTGAAAGCAGAAAACTAGAATGCCTACAGCACTGAAACTGTTATCAGAGTCAGAATCATAGAATCATAGAACCATTATGGTTGGAAGAGACCTTTAGATCATCAAGTCCAACTGTTAACCTAGCACTGCCAAGTCCAC
>RSEF01000001.1:158071319-158117396 GCA_003993805.1 Himantopus leucocephalus
GCCAATTGGGCCTAAAGCACGACATCAATCTCCTTTGAAAATCATTATTACCGAACAAAGCTAGTGACCACTTCAACATTGCAACAAGTGTAGGTTCCCAAAAGTGCTGCGGGACACTCCTTCAACAAGTTGCCTTATCAGGATGAAACAACTGGTTTTTAAGTGACAGAATTGCTGACTAGCTTACTTCAGAGCAGGCTTTCCTAAGAGTGTTTTTCAAGGACTGTTTTTCAAGTAGCCATTGCAATGAAAACATACGGAAAACTCCATTAATCTTTCATATGCAACTGATTTTTAAATAGAGCATGTTTTGGCCACTTTTATTTCAAGCTGTTACAACTGGCTGGCATTAGACTTCAGAATGGGCGTTACAACAGCAATAGTAATTAATAGGTAGTATCATGGATGGAGTTGATAGAAACTCCTGAAGTTTCTCAGTGAGCTCTTTTTAACATTGTTCAAGTTATCCCTTTGGACAGAGATTTTCTGTGCTCCATAGTCATCTAAATTTGTTTTTAAAAAAGAAAAGCGACTCATCCATTCAGAAATTTCTAAAATGAGGTTAAAGAAGAAAAGCACTGTGTCTACATGCTTTAAAGCCAGGAACGGAAACACAGGCTTTGTCAAGGACATGTAGCTTGCATTTCTGTGGAGTGCTATGTGGATTTGGCCAATATAAATCATTGCGTATTTCATCCCACACATGCTTGTATTTGCTAACAGTTACCAGCTAAGGCCTTTGAATATTTTTCTTTTAGGATGTTTTATCTGATTTCTGTTCATGCTCTGGGAGCTCGGTTTCTGTGCCACAAGAGAGGAAGTGTCATGTTATTGCAACATCCTCTTCATAAGTCATTGATGCGAGCCCAGAAACCCTAGAAAATTCTGGGTCCTAATTGCTGTAGATACCAGTGCAAGGTGAGGAGAGAGCCTGCAACTGCTCTGTCCAAGGCCAGCTGGGGCCACAAGCTATTTTCTCCCACATCTTAGGGTGCCTCCGAAAGCTGCCCTAAAGTGTAGCTCCTTCAGAGCAGTCCATCAAGGCCCCTCTGCTTTGCTTATGCTTTTTTCTTTCTCTTCTCTACTCTGACTTTCCTAGTGACTGTATCTCTGAGCTTAACGGCTGGTACATACAGCAAAGGTCACGGGGCGGTCCAGAGGAGGAACTTACCAGGCACAGAATCCTCTGGAGGGGCAGGGAGACCTCCTCCGAGTGGGGGACAGCCTGTTAACCATCCTCCTTCTCCTCCCTGCCAGTTGTGTTTGGGCATCGATAAGCAACCTCAACCAGCCGACATAAAACACGTCAGATTTGTAATGTTTTCAGTAAACTGGAACATGTCCTAGAAAAGCTGCTCTTAAAGAAAGGAAAATAAGCTTTGAGAAGTTCCTGCTAAGTGAAACAAGGGAAAATACCAGTTTTGTAACTTGTTGGATCTATGCACTTAACTTTCTAAAAAAGGGGACAAGGTCTGTTCTACAATGAGACCTATGCTGGAGACAGCTTATCTAAAGTACAGATTTGGCTTCTTTCCTTTAGCTTTGTCCTTTCCTTTGTATCCTTTGCCTTATTTGCTCCTTCTCCCAAGTACACCGTCATTTTGAAACTGTTCCCTGCAACGCTGCTGATCAACACAGCACAAACATTGCACAAATGAAGGGCAGGGAAATAGAGTGCTTACTGTTGAATCATATCAACAAAAATTATTGTTTCCAGCTTGCCTTCATGAAATGTGAATTTCCACCCTTGGCATGTCCTGTTTAAGGAAAAAAAAAAAAAAAAACAAAGCGCTGTGGTCTGGCTCCTCTTCCCTCTTTCAGGCTTCTGCTGAAGAGCAAGAAACTGAAATTGGGAGGACATGAAGCTCACCCATCACCTGGTGGCATAAGGGAGACTGAGAGAGTTCAGAGCTCAGAACTTCTTCCATTTTCTCCAGGGATGGAAGAGATGCTGCCTCCCAGCTCTCCAAAGAATGGCTAGAGACCCAGAAGGGCCAGAGGGAGGGTGTGGGGAAACCAGTCATTAAGTAAGTTGAATTTTTTCATGCATCCCAAACAAGTATTTAAAAAGCACAGCTGCTTTGTCCATTTTAATTCACTCTCAAGCGCTGTGCTTAGCACTCATGAGAGGTTTATATTACCAGTTTAATAGCTTACACTACCATCAGCTCAAACTACCAGTGTGATACCAGTTAAATGGTAGTCCCTAATCCAGATTTTCTGCCCCGTCTGGTATCAGACATTCTGGTCATCCACTTTATTTAATCTAACACCCTCTCAGGCAGTGATATAGCACCAGTTTTAGGGAATGCCCCAAAGGAGAAAGCCTTGAAGTGGCTTGTGCATTCTCTTCTATTCTCCTAAATTGGTTATATTGCTCAATCTCCTGGGCCTGGACCTTCCTTACCTCATTGTGGTTGCTTTGAGCTGGAGAAAAATCAAGGCTGCTGTAAGCAATGGTGAATGGGGTGGCTCTGAATTCATTACTGAGTCTTGCAAAAAGAGTTAAATCAGAAAAAGTCAGATTTCATAATAGCAGTAAAAGATAGCAATTATTGTTGAATGAAAGACAGCAACTAGTTGAATGAAAGAAAGCAACTAGTTGACTGGAGGTCATGAAGTTACATCCTGTCGCAAGCTTTCTTTGCAAAAGGAAAGACAAAAACCTTCCAAACAAATCCACACCAATGGTGATTTCCTTTAATTTGCTTTGGATCCTGTAAATAAGGCCAGGTTCCCTCAAAAAATATTTGCTCCCACTCAGTCCCTCTGATTATTTAACGGCTTTTTCATACTTCATGTAGACAAATGACAACACCCTGCCCCCCAAATCCAGACAGCTCAGTTGAAATGAAGAGAGTAAATCAGTGGCACGTTTCTCACTCTCCAGCTACACTTGCTTGTTAAACAGTGGTTAACCTCTGAGTCAAAGCTGTGGCTGCTGTTTGTACTGCTCCGCTGCCCTGCCACAGCAGTGGAATTGAATGACAGATTTGCATTACGATTCCAGTTCAAACATTTCTCAAAACCTTGTTCTTAAAACTCTTGGTTGCTCTTTTGCTGGGGATCATGAGGAAACTCTTCTTGCTATACCTTGTAATGATATTTCACTTCACTTTTCTTCATCTTTCTTCTTGAAGTGGCCCCCGAAATCTGGCCCATCCTCGTTTCTTCCACTCCTTTCTCCGTTTCTCCCTGCTGATACAAACTTTCTTCTCACCATTCACTCAGCACCTTCTTTTTCAACAGGCTGTCTCTGACTGTCCATGCAGGTTCTGCTCAAGTTTTCCTCTTCTTTATACAAATCTGGCTGATCTGATAAGCTTCAAAGGTCTAAAACAAAGGTTGAGACAGTAATACTTTCTATGGAATTAAAATTATCAAAACATAAAGAGGTTTATCTCAGAACAGGGGGCTTGGAACAAGCTGCATTGTCTCCCTTGGAAGACCATAGAGAGAGTCCTCTTTTATTGTTATTGCTATCTTTGGTCTCCCATATACAAATTTCTTGGTAACATCCTTTAATTTTACATGTATTCTATGCTCTTTTGGGCCAAGGTGTACATCACAGCTGTTTCCCCATTGCTTTGCATAATGGGACAAGACGTGACGGGGATGCAGTATCATAAAAATAATGATCACAAATAATACATATAATGGTAAAGCTCTATTAAAAAGGCAAGGGGCACTAGAATCAGAAAGCTGTATAATTAAGGGGATTACAGCACTTTAACTGTTACTTTCTACAGTGTTGACTTAAGCTCTACATTTTGCAGCAGAAAGGTCTGGGTGTTTCAGAGGAAGCTGTTCCCTCCAGCAGGATGCTGGGAGGCAGAAAGACTGGCAACAGCCTTCTTACCCTAACACCCTCTGTTGTGTCTGATGTCTCACGATAAACACTTCAGCTGCAGTGGAGACAAGTCAAATTATTTGAAGGATTTTCATCTGTCGTCACAATGAATTATTTCAACACAGGATGCATATGAGATATATGTTCTCCTTTGTTTCTAAAGCTTGTAAAATATAGGAACCTGGTACTTAAGCTCTCTACGGGGCATAAACTGACGATATACCATGAAAAGAAGAAAAAAACAGTTTAGTATAAGATATGTTCTTAAGTTTAACCTTAACCCTGTAAGTCCACCAACATGAGATATTAAGCTGGTTAGTTGTTACTTTGAATGCCAGTGCATAGAAATAAAACCACAGATTTTGTATTTAGTCTGATTTACTGTAAAGAGGCAAGAAGCCTCTGTCTGTCTCACTGAAATAAAAGCTTGGCATTAACACCACAGACTTCTTCTGGCTCAGGATGTTTCTTAGGGGCTGTATCTTTTTTTTTAAAAAAAATCTAAAACAGCAAAATCAAAGCCAGAACTCAGGAAACCACAGCCTAAGGCAGCCCCAAATGGGTCCCACTTTCCTTACCTCTTTGCTGAACTGAATCATGATCTCTTCAGCATTTGCTTTTTCTAGACAAATACTATTTATTTATCGCATTAAATTTCATCCTAAAAGCATTATCAGAAGACATCCATTACACATAATTTACTCCCGTCAGACAATGATTTGTTTAAATCGGGCACATGAGCTGCTCAAAATTGTAGAACCACTCTTATCTGTGTGGACTGTGCTAGTCTGGGACATGTTTTGGGGTCAAAGGTACCATGGATACCCCTTTTCCTTGTTCCCAGCTCTCAGCTGCCACCAGAGCCATCCAGGACATTTTGAAAAGTCACTTATCATGGGAGAGGATTGAGATATACATAACGGGACTGTTTGCTGTTGTTGGTATCCACAATAGCACACCACCAGTTTGGGATGAACCATCTCTGACTGGTTATTAAACACTCTTGAAAAAGTGTCTAATCACTTCTGGCTGGTTGCAAACGATGCTTAGGAAGTGTATCAGCAAAAAGAGTATATTCACAAAGCTCTGAGAGAGAGGTATCAGGAAAGGCCATGAGCACAGCACACTCTCTCAATTCATTTGTCCATCATTCTGTCATTTTGAGTTTATCTAGAAGCATCTGAAGATATGTGCATGCTTGGTCTCGTGTGCTTTGGATGATGCCCTCCATCAGTGAGAGACACTGTGCTTGACATGGTCATGGTCTCCACAGATTGTGAAGCTGATCTGGAGGATGGTCCTGGCAGGAGCCATAACATGTACTATTACATGTACTCAAAGAAATATTCTAATCTTCATGCTAGAGAGGCTTTATAACTGGTTTCATCTCCCTAATGCAGACAAAGTGCCACCTTGTTGCTCGTGAGTTATCATTGTGAGGTTAACTAAAAGGTTGTTATTAATGATTTAATGATGATCAAATGATAATTAGTCCATGATTGAATGAAAATGAAATGGTAATCAAATGGTGATTAAGCAATAAGTGAATGGTAATCAAACAGTGATTTAACAGTAACTTTACAATGATTTGATGATGATTTGGCAATGATTTAAATCATAATTTAGATGGCAGTCAAACACTCTACTACTTGCTACGCTTCTACTAGTTAAGCTATAGTTGGATATATAAATGTTACACTTTTAGGCCTAATATAAAATGTCACTTACCTCATTATAGATGTCAGATGCTAGGTCAGGGTCTCTCAACCTCTCGGAGTAACCTTGAGAGGCGTCCCTGCTCAAGGGGAGATCACCACTGTGCAGCCTGCTGCCGTATGGAGAGCTCAATGGCCTGGGAGGGCTACGCATATTTATAGCAGAAAGTGACTGATTCATAGTCCAACTCCCCGTTTGGTGCATGTGCAGGAGTGCAGCTATGGCCGTTTTCAGTTTTGTCTATTCCCAGCTCAGGCTGGTGCTGTTAGCTCTGGATAAGACATGGCCTAGACTCCTTAGTCCCTGAGAAGATATGGGCTATCCTAGCTCTCAAGGTTTGCACAGCAAGGCTGACTTCAGTCAGGCCCACTTGGCGGTGGTGCCTGAACCTAAGTACCGTTCACCCAGTCATCCCTCACACCCCACCTCTTACACCTTTTGCCTTTCTGTGCTCCTCTTTCTCCTTCCCTTCACTACACAGCAGAATGGAAGTTCTGACAGTCGACGTACCTGACTGCAGCCACCACAAAGGTGACCTGGTAAATATACCGACAAAGAAGGGTATCTCCTTAGCTAGAGTCCCAAGACATCCCTGATAAGCTCAGCTGAAACCTCCTTGATGGAGAGTAGTGGGCAGGACAAAGAAACCCTGATGGGTGCAGGACAAAAAAACAGTGTGTGCTGGTTTTGACTGGGATAGAGTTAATTTTATTCATAGTAGCTAGTATGAGGCTATGTTTTGGATTTCTGCTGAAAACAGTGTTGATAACACGGGGATGTTTTAGCTATTGCTGAGCAGTGCTCACACAGTCAAGGCCTTTTCTGCTCCTCACCCAACCCCACCAGCGAGCAGGCTGGGGGTGCACAAAGAAGTTGGGAGGGGACACAGCTGGGATAGTTGACCCCAACTGACCGAGGGATATTCCATGCCATATGATGTCATGCTCAGTACATAAAGCTGGGGGGAGAAGAAGGAAGGGGGGTACACGTTCAGAGTGATGCTGTTTGTCTTCCCAAGTAACCGTTGCGTGTGATGGAGCCCTGTGACCACTACAGTACCCACCTCTGTGGGTACTTACATGCAATTGAGAGAAAAGACAGAGGACAAAAAGAGCACTTGGAAATCCAGAGAAGGAAAGAATTGGAATTCAAAGAATTTCAAAATGAACTTCATTTGTTTTGGAACATAGCAGCTTACTATGCCATCTGCAGCTGTATTTACTGTGAGTACAGAGCTGGTTTTGATTACCAAAATCCAGGCAAAATATTATCTGTAGCCCAATAACTCATTGAACACAGCACCAATATATTACTGTAACTTTCATATCACAGGTCAGTTGCTAACACAGTTAAGTAAAGCCCATGGGAACAGAGGTGACTAGCTGGGCAAAAGGATACACACAGTACTTTTTCTTCTACTCCCAGAACAAGATAGTCCTTGAGTGGCTGCCAATAGGAAAAATGAAGAAATTTTAGTGAAATTCAGCAGAAAGGCTCTCTGTGGCTGTTGAAAAAAATGCCAATATTGTGTGTGTGTTCTTTTTCTTCTTTTCCTTGTTTTCCCCTCCTGCCATTTCCAAAATGCCAATTTATAGCTGTGGTCCAGTTGTGTTTTATAGCAATAAAAAAACACAGAATGAATGTCTCCAAGGGAGAAAGTATAATGCTACTGGGAGCTGGGATTGCTTAACACCACTATGAGCATCTGCCAACTTATTTTTAAAGGTTCCACTAACAGAAAACCATCTCATGAACTGCTTCTGTATTCCACATTGCTGTTTGCTTTCTTTTGGCTGAGGCGAACGCCAGCTCTTCAGGCAATGGAAAGTTTCAGCGAAGAATAAAAAAAGCTCCTGCAGGTACTTTCGGAAGCAACAAGAAATTATTAGTTCAAAACGTAATGCAACCCATGAGGGAAATTGTCTTCCTTCTCTTCTGTTACAAGGAGGAATACGACATGTGCGGCTGGGGAATGGGAAGAAGGAAAATCTAAGGAGAGGAGTGAGGCAGGGGGACACTGACACCTTGGCAGCAAGAAAGCTGGAGACTGTTTTAGTTTCTGCTGAGGGCTGTAAGACAAGGAGAGGATTTAGGTGAAGCTGTTGTGCCGTAATGAGTTGGTCTCCTTGGGGTAAGACGAGAGAGAATTGCAAGGTTACTCTTACAAAGTCTGAGCTAATGTTTGTGTTTGAAGGACATGTGGAAGGAAAACGAAAGAAGCAAAAACATCTGGGTAGTGTTATGTGTTACGAATGCTGCTGATGACTAAAAGCCTACTGAGAAAATAGGTGTGTCCTGATAAATGTGCTACAAAGAATGACAGGGATGCCACAGGCAGGGCGCTGCCATATGCAAGCTTTTGTTTATATGCAGGAACAGCAATGAAAATCTGCCTCATAGGCTTTAAATCTGTCCATTTTTAAGGTGGATCAATCTTAATTAGAGCTAACATGCTGGCACTGAGCAAAAGCTATGGCATGACACAGCCATAGCAGTCTTCTATTTAAAGTGGTTTTGTTCATTTCCCTCCACATGTACTGCTAATTAGATGACTGAAATTCAGTTTCTACTTCTTATTTCTAATCACTCTTTCTATTGTCCTTCCTTTTTGCCTTTGGCTCCCCTTTCTGCAACCTAGGTTTATGGTAGGGTGGCTACACAGCAGTTGCAAAGAGAAATCACTGTGTCAAGAACTGCATTTTGGACTTTACAACATGTACTAAAGAACAGTGGATAGATGTTATTAATAGAGGAATAAAAATCTAGTAATAAGCATAACTTATGAGCCATTTTCCCCAAACAGCCTGAGAGCACAACATTTTTGAGTGAGGGAGCGTGTTGCAATTCTAGCTGTGCTCACCACTCCAAATTACTTGGGCTTTTCCTAAGACTTCCTTGCAATTAGGCTAGCGTTGGATCCCTATTCGGTTTGTGCACAAAGCTTCTGACGACTAATCAATGAAAAACTACTGAAAATGGCAGCACTGCTTATTTGTTATGACATTTTAGCAAAAACAAGGTGAGAAAATAGGAAAATCAAAGCTTCTGCAAGAACTCAGTGACAATGCCAGCACAGGACCCATAAACATGCATACAACAGACAAAAAAAAGACTGCTTGGCAAAATATTAATCAAAGTATTCTGCCTATCCTCTGGAAGCATTTGACTCAGCACTTAGCACAGTGATTTATGTTCAGCCAGTTAGAGCTCAGCCCTATGAAAGGCAGTAAATTACCCTCCAAAGGCAAAGGGTTCATGCTCCAGTCATGAGAAATTAATTGATGTAGAGAATTAATTATCTTATTTTATCATTAGGAAAAAATTCTTCACAGAAAGGGTTATCAAGCATTGGAACAGGCTGCCCAAGGAAGTGATGGAGTCACCATCCCTGGAGGTATTTAAAAGATGGGAGGCGTAGTGCTGAGGGACATGGTTTAGTGGTGTTTTTGGCAGTGTTAGGTTCATGGTTGGACTTGATGATCTTAAAGGTCCCTTCCAACCTGGACAATTCTATGGTTCTATAAGCATTATCTTCCACGCATCTGCTGCTTCAAATTTCTTGCTTTTTTTTCTGCAAGGAATGTCATAGCTCAGGCAAAAGTAGCTCTGTATTTTCTTTCCCATGTCTCATGCTGTTCTGAGGCTAGAGTTTTTACAGGTGGTAGGAGAAAGAAGCATTACAGTTATTTCTATGTGCCGCTAAAGCAACTAATTCTTCCTTCTAATCTAGGGTGAAATTACCAACATACCCTAGTGTCTCCTGAGACAGAGGTTTATTTTTCAAAGCTCAATCCACTGCAAGTTACTGCTCCTAAAGATTCTTCCTTTTCCGGTCACCATGTTTCAGGGTCTGCTGTAATTGAGTGCATCCTTTTTGTGCTCTCCTAGCAATTCAAAGGACAATATTCCTGCATGGGTTTCCCCACGCCACTTTGTTACCCCATCTTACTTGTTGCTTTTGTCCATGTAATTTAATGGTATTCTAGCAAGGCACTGGATAATCTGATTACAGACGTCCAGCCATTGTACAATTTGTCCATATTTTATTGTGTGCTGTCCTTTTCTGGCTGGGTGAGAAGGCTAAATCTAGGATTCCTTTGCTCACAGTTCCAGGTTCCTTTCCTGCATCTTGCCCTTTATTGTACAACATTAAAGAATAATTTCTGAGTGCACACTGTACATAGCAAATTGCAAAAGCGGAAGTTAGAGAACTGCTCCCTGATAACAGCAGACAGATCGTAGTCATTACAGATGAAGACGTTTTAAACTTGTGCTAGGTATGTATGAGGGATAAACCACTGCATCCATCTTACAGGCCTCACTGCAAATTAATTACAGCCATTTCAGTTGCACTTCTGCTGACTCCAAGAGCTCTAACCCACAAAACAGGATAAGATCTTGAGGTGGCTGTGTGTCAGGCCGAGATATCAAGTTGTGAAACTTGATTTTCATTGCAATGACTCACTTACTGGCTAGTGAAGCCGTCACTTGCTTTGGCACTGATGAGTATTGTTAGTGCCAACATACAGTCTCCATCTCAAGGAAGACCTAAGGAGACCAATAATAACCTTGAAGCCACTCTGGCATCTGCCTCGAGAATGGCTTCAGTTCAAACCAGAACTATTGAGGTAATGTCGGCATTACAAGCACTACTGATTTTCTTAAGTAGTAATGTGGTAAAGCCAAAAAAGCAGGGGTCTGGACCTGCTTAGTCACATTGGAAATGAACAAGGCTATAGATCTTCTGCGTGCTGAAGGCAAAAAGGAAAAATCCCCAACAGCAGTTGGCACTGCTCTCAGGAGGCATGGAAAAGAGTCACAGAAAAGGCAGAAGAGAAGCTTTCTATAAAGAAATCCACAGTGATCCTGGGTGGAGAGGAGGAGAAAGGTGCTCCCAGCATGTGCTCCTGGCAGTCACATAACTGCAGAGACCTCCTCTACTTAAGCTGCAGTTGCACATGGAAACAAGTAGAACTGATGAAAGATCTTCTAGCTTTTTTAAAAAGAAAAATTAAACATCTGTTTTTATTTTAAACGAGATTCCAAATGCAAAAGCTGTCTTTTGAGATAACTGATATTTAAGTTTTTCACTTAAAATACCAATTTGTGATTAGTGGCTTCCTCCAGTATAAAATTGCTTTAATCGCAGATGGATGTACCTGATCAAACAGAAACTCGCTTTGCTTTGTGTGGAAAACCTGAACAGTGTGACTGAACAAGCCTCAAGACATGTAAACATGTTTAAGGTTACTGCTACGTGTACAAAATAGTCTGACATGCCTTTGAAGGAGTAACACTAAAAGCACTATTATGAGTGCAATGCCAGGCCTGTGTTTTTGTGTTTCAGCTGCTATCCCATCCTCTCCAAGAAGAGTGAGCTTTGTACAAGAGGGCATTAAAGGAAGGGATCTAGTAGGATATGTAGCTACTCAGTTTTGATTTAGACTTTGGACTTGGCTGACCAGAAAATCAAGCACCCCCACATTTAAGATTTTCTGGAATGAGGATCTTGATGGGCACAAGCTCTGTTGTTGTGCTAAACCAGATCTGTTCAGACTGTAAGAGACTCAGAACTGGTTTGTTCTCAAAGATCTATAGCTTTTGGTGCAACAGCAAGCTGTAGCAAGATTTAACTCAGTATAAATAGGCTCTCTGGCATAAATGTGTGTTTCTTGCTTGCTTTCCACATTAACCTATATTAAATTACAAGTCCAAAGAGCCCTGCGGAAAACTTCGGTGGAATTACCAGACTGCCTTTGAACACTTAGTGTGTTGCTCTGAAGTTCACCCTGGCCAGTTACTCCAGGATACTGAAGGACACAAACCTCTGTCTGTCTTCCTGGTGCTGACTGATTTCTGAACAATGCAGTCTCGCTAGCGGCAACCTGGCACCAGCCCAGAGGTCTGAGCCCTGAAACATGCCTCAGAGGCCTGCAGTTGGAAGCAATGACAGGACAGGCTTTTCCCAGTTACGTGTGAACTCAGCACCTAGGTACACTCACACAGTTGACCGTGTAATTGAGGCAACAGGTTAGGTCGTAAAACTCACTTGGGAAAACAGCTCTACGGTGGAACAAGAACAAAACTTCGCAAAATTACTTCTCTCTAACTGGAGTCTCACTAGATGTTTCATGATCGATTCATTCACAACACTCTTAGGAAACTCTAGGAACCATCCCCTGCTCTGAGAAAAATGCATACTTTGCTCCTGAATCAGAATTTGGCATTGCTGACACTTGCGTACGTTCTTTTGGAAGTGTACTTTTGGTTCAGAGTGATTAGTTCCTCTAAAATCAGTGCCAGAGACTACTTTGGGTTTTTACTTTAAAAGTGTGGTCACGACAGATATGGGATATCAGAATTATGGAAATAGTGATGTGTGCCAGATTTTACAAATGACCACTTTATCTTCAATGCTTTTCAAGTATTACATACACCCAATGTATACGTGTTACTCTTCCTTGAGACTGCTAGGTTTCTGGCACGCTCCCTATTCTCTTGTTAGATGCTGCAGATCTTTCGTGGTCATTGCTAGCTGCTGGGAGACACTTCTTTCTCTGAACCCCTCCGTGTCACCAGCTTTCAAACTTTGTGCAGCTTGATTGGAAGCATTGCTGGCTGTTATCCTTTGGATATTGTGGAACAAAGTATTGGGCAGATAAATACTTAGAGCACTCTAATATCTTTGTTCTTAAGATTGCTGTGGCCTATGACGTTCCCGTGACTCAAAACCAGTGAAGGCAAAAGCAGAGAAAAGCATTTTGCACAGCTAAAATAGACACGAGAGCTTGCAAAGACTTATAGCACACACAGCAAGAGGAATAGAAATTTACCCATCCAGCTCATAAAGGGTTCTCTCCCCCTTTATATCATCAGATAAGCTGGTAAACATTTCACAGCTTTCCTCTCTGAGAGCTCCGTGGCTCAAGCCAGCTTTTCATCCTGATATTGTCAACATGGAAGAATTCCAGTATGAGAATCCCTTCTTTCTTCTAATTAGTGTTAATGAAATGAAGAGGGAAGCAAACTAGCCCTTCTACCCAAAAAATCCCGAGCTTCCCACTTGGGAAAAAGTAATGGTTCTGTGAGTTTGGAACAGAGGATCTCCTCTACCATTTAATAAGTTAAAACATGCCTTCCCACATTCTTCCAAACCCTTAACCAAGTTGACAGTCCCTTCACATTGGTTTGGAAATTGTTCAAGCCCCAAGATGAAGCTGCTTCTTACTGGAATGTAAATAAAGTTAATGCATGTGGATCTTGAATAAAAGCCGAGTTGGGGATAAGCAACCACTCTGAGTACCCTGCAGTCATGTTTTTTAGGAGCGACTAAAAGTGAGCTTATTGGGAACCAAAATGAAAGAGGTGAAGGCAAACGCAAGGAGGAAAAGGCAAGGAATTGAAAACTATGGACAAGGAAACAATTCCAGAGAAACTTCTCCCTGTCTGGAAAAATTTGCACTTCTATGTTTGAACATGTTTAATTTCAACATCAAAGTAAAGAATGAGAACTGTATAGAGTTACTACCCAAACCCCGAAGGACGAAACGATGGTTTGAACGGAAAAAGTGGTACCCTGGCACAGTGGAAGGGACAGCTGACCGAACCAGATAAAAAGTAAACACCTACATGATGGAAAGCAAACAAAGCTCAGCTCCGAATGGAGAGGTTGAGCAACTTCATGTGATGGAATACGGGAACGGTGGCACCAGGCACTCACCTGTCTGTTCTGGTAAATACCAGGCAGAAGTGAGTGTCCCCGCACTCACTTTATGAGCTGGGGGCCAGATTCGCCAAGGGCTGCTTTCACTTGTGCTACACAGGTCCCCAGGACAGGTACGGTTACATCTGGCATGTCCTGCATGCACCGCCGTGCATGGGTAGGATCTGCTTATTTGAAGACGTGGAAGGTGTCCGCTCCCACCGGGCTGCCAGCCGGGTGTGAGCCCTGCACCGTGGCACAGGCCGGCACACCGACGCAGCCGCAGGCCTCCCGCCCTTTCCAGGATCAGCCCGGGCAGGGCTTGCCATGGAGCCCCGCGGGCAGCCTGAGGGAAAACCGGTGGCCACGCAGCGCTGAAGTGGTCTCGGCCACCCTGGGATCCCAGCTTGAAGCGGAACTCAACCCAGGCGTGGCGGCTAAAGGAAGCAGGTCGATGCCAGAGAAAACAGGGTTAGCTCAAACTCCGGGGAGATGCCCCAGAGGAGGCCACGCAGGAGGCCACCATGAGGGGCGGCTCCAGGTGCTCGCACGCCCTCGGCGGGGGGTGGTTGGAGGGTGGCTGGCTCGCCGGGCTCCCCACAGCCACGCAGCCCCCACTACAAACAGCCGGCCGGCGGGCAAAGGGCCGGTCCTGGGGCGGTGCCGGGGGCGGCCGCTGGGAGGGGCGAGGCGCCAGCCGCGGCCTCGGCCCGCGGGGTGAGGCGGGGCCTGCTGCCCGCCCGCCCGGTCGCCCGCTGCGTGGCGCGGGTCGGGGCGGCCGGCGAGGCACGGGGAGCGGACGGAGGGGAGGAAAGGCGGCGAGCGGAGGTGAGGAAGGGCGGCGGGCGGCGGGCGGCGCGGGGGCGGCTGTAGCCGCAGCCGCAGCCTCTTCGCTCCCTCCCGGGTCTCGGCTGGGCTTCCAGCGCCGCCGGCGTGACGGGGAGCGCAGCGGGGTGTTCGGGGCGGGTCGGGGACGGGGAGGGGGACGACGGACAGCGGGGCTTTTTCCGTGCCGCCTCTCCGTGGATTCGTGTTTCGGCAGGGTGAGGAGGGGGCGGTGGCGGGAGGGCCTCCTCCGGCCCGGCGTCCCCGGGACGGACCGGCCGTCCGCGGGCGGCGGCTCCGCGGCGGGTAGACGGCAGTGCTGATGGTTTCCAAGAAAAAAAAAAAACTCCACCAAACAAAAAACAACAACAACCGCAAACCCGTCGGTTTCTGTTAAATTCAGGCGTGTTCTGAGGGCGTTTGTTTTGGTGGGCGGTGTGTTTGCACGATTCCCCCCCCCCCCCCCCCCCCCCCNGCCTCCGCGTGTGGCTGCTGGTTTTGCAGCTTTTCTGGCACCAAATAGCTTCCCTGGAAGTAATTTTATTTATTTATTTTGCATTTGTGTCTGCTTCCTCACTGTGTATCGCGTTATACAAACCCAGGTAGGAAGTGCGGTATAAAAACCGAAGGCTGTAGGAGTGCTGAAGGTCTCCCACGTTTTTTTAAAGCAGTTGTAACAGGAAGCGGGACAAAGCTTGGCCTAAATCTTCTTGACCGGTAAAACGCTACAGAAGCTGTTTATTGCATAACTGTGATCAAACAGGGGCTCTTTTTTTTTTTTTTTTTTTTTTTTTTTCCCCGTTTTTTTTTCCCTGCCAAGCTTGGAAATGGATGAGGCAAAGCATGCCTGGGCTAAAGTCTCCTGAAAGGTGTTGTTCGCGTTCAGGCATACACAACAGCAACACCGACAACAANTCTCGAGTTTGGAGAGTTTTCATCAGGGACTCGAGCAAAATGCTGGATGTGTTTTGTTTTTCTTCTTCGTAAGTTCGGCAGCTGCACGCCCGTGCGGCTTGGACTGTTTGCATGTGCTTGGATTCTCAAAAAACCAGGTTGGGGTTGCTAAATGAACACGCTTGCCTTTCATGTAGATTGGGGAATTGGAGTGCTGTGAAAACTGAGAAACTGGCATAAAACTCTTACATAAAAATTGTTTTATAATGCAGAATCCTTAATTCAGGTATTTTAAATTAATCCTTAAATGAGAAATGCCCATTACTTTTTTTAAAAAAACAATATCGCTGATTTCTTCCTCCCTCCTAAAGCATAATATATGAATTTTTTAATACTTTGCATCACTGTATTTCTGATACATACAGTTTTATCTGCATGAGCCCTTCTCGTCCTTTTAAATGCCTCTTAGCTGTACTTTGAAAATGTTAGCGGAAAAGTAGTAACTTACTTTGGACTTCAATAAGAAATATTCCACATTAAAGTCCACATTACTTTATATTGGCAGGTATGAGGAGTTGAAATGGCATAGAAAAGTCTTCAAAGCACTGACTGCGAAATGAGCTCCTTCCACTTGATGCTGAAAGGAGGTACTGTTTTCAGTTTTTGAATACTGACACGCTTGCTCCTTTCGAGGTTATTTGGATGCTGTCATTGCCTCCAGTTTTATGTGAGGTGGAAGTATGTGGGTAGGTAGTTCTTCACTGTACTAGAATCAACCAGTGGTGGCCAGTTATGCACAGCTACAGGTATCCATCTCTTTTTTTTTTTTTGAGTGTGTTTTTTTTTTTTTCTTCTCCTACTGTGCTTTGGTGAAAGTTGAGGCAGTACCCGTAACAAACGCTTTGTTCAGATTGAGACTTAGAGCGGTTAATGCTTTGTCTCAAAGTTGAACTGGAATTTAGCTTATGAAGATTTAACTATTGCAGGCTTCTTTGTGAATATTCTTTGATTTCTGTGACTTCATTTTGATGTAGCTTCAACAGAATGTCTTGGACAATGGGTTTTCCTTAAAGGTATGACTTTTCTGTAGTCCTGCAGCTTGCAGGATTGTCTGGAAAGGAGGCTTTTTAAGGGCTAAAGTTTGTGGTCATCACTTCAGTGTCAGAATACCACAGTGGACAGCCAGATTCGCTTCTAGAGGGTGCTTGTGCATCATTTAATGTGACTCGGCTTTCAAGTATGCCCCTGTAAAATGATCAGCTGTGTTATTGAGCATGTTAGGGAGGAAAATTGGGACCTCAGGAAAGTAAGAGACTGGAAACAAGATACAGTCTGTTAGACATTTTATCTTGCTTTTCTGTTGTGGTTTAATCCTGCTAGGCAGTTTAACAGCTTACTCGTGTTGACAGGAGTAAGCACAACAAGGAACAAAGTGTGAGCTGTATGAATTGTTATGGTGGGTTGCATCTTGTCTTGGTGGTTGTACTTTGGACCACGTGGCCATACATGGGTTTGGTTCTCCACCCTCTCCACCCCCCCCTCCCCCCCATTTCAATTAAACTGTACTAAATTTTTACTTTAAAAGTTCATGCAGTTCTTTCATATGAGTATGCCACTAAGTTGGGGCACTTTAGACCTCTATGCTATTATGTTGTTCGCAAAGATGATAATGAACTGCCTTTGAACCACAATTTCTGTATTCTTATGTATGGCTCAAATGCTAAGGATCTGTTGGTTACCCTTGCTGTAATGAGTCCCTGTAGACAGTGGTCGATATTGAAAACCACTTAAATTAACAGCAACTTGCTGATATACGGTTGAGGGGTTTAGATGCTTCCTATGCTGCTGTCTTGAGCATTTTTTTGATTGTGTTGGCCTTTGCAAGGATCTATCATGTCCTTGTATTTATAAATTACTTACAAGTAAAATCTTTGAAAAATTGGAGACAGAAAATTTGGGAAACAAAGACGCAGTTAAGTGTTTTGCACAGCTTCCTGAAGGACAAGTTTGCTAATTCCACAGCATGCAGGCTTAGGGGTTCAATATGTCTCTAAACCTGTTTTTATGGAATTTAAAGTTGGCAGTGTGCCTAAGGCAAGTAAAAGGGCAAGTTCTGTGAAGATAGACATCCTGCAAACAACAAAATGTCAGTATCTTAAACAGGTCCACATGTTTTCTGTTTTGGTTTTCAAGACGGTAATTTTAGAAATTTGAAGGACAGTAGTAAGTTGTATTGTAACTATGGGAAGAGAAATACTAGGAAAGTGACTTGGAAATCAAACCTTTTCTTTTTTAGTAGCTCGAACCACAAACATGATTGGTTGGTGGTGTGGGGTTTTGTTTTTTTGTTGTTGGGATTTTTTTTTCCTTATTTCTTAAAAGACTTCATGTACATTTTTCCTTTGAGCCCATAAAGCTTTGAGCTAACCAGTTTTCCAAACTAAGTATGTAGGTAGTGTCATCAGTGAAATTGTCATTCTCTCCACATAAGTGAGACTTTTGAGCTTCTGTGGTTGTATCACAGGGGCATTTCATATTGCTGATGCTGGAACAGAAGGCACTACAAGGCTAAAGTTGTTAGGTATGTGAACAAAGTTTGCGGTTTCATATTTGTGGATTTTGGGTAGTGTTTCTCTGTATATTCTGCTTAAGAAAAAGTGTAAAAACCTTGTGTGGTCACTTGAAACCGTACTGACCAGAACAGAAATGCTCCATATACTGTGAAGTACTGCAACCACAGAAGCTACAGGCTTCTTCCTTTCTTTCCAGAGTTTTTAAGCTTTACCTCTGCAATATTTGAAGGGTGCGTGTGTGTGAATTTTGGAAGAATAGAACTTTAAAAAAGTTGAGCTTTAGCATACGATATTAGGAAGACATCCTCTCTTGGTACTGAAGACCAGTAATGGGTGCAAAATGTAAACCTTAACCTGCTGGATTGCTTAGTTATTCTTATCTTGCCCTAAATTTAGGTATTCTTTGTTTCCTTTCAGTGGTTAAGTCTTTCTTACAAAGTGGCTACTTATGTCTGGTTTTGTTGCTTGCTTGACACTGGTGTAATATTATCTTGGTTTTGGCAGAAGCTTCATTTTCCAAAGGTCTTTGCTAGAATTCTTGGTCAATCTTTAATGCAAATTTTGTTGTTGCTCTTTTCTTTTTAAGTCATTTCTCTTAGTGTAGGCAGAGGGATGCACTTACTTTTACATTTAGGATGTCTGTAGAACATTTGGGTTTGTATATGTATGCTGCTGTCCAAATGATGTGTTTTGTAAAATCCTTTTTTCCCCTTCTCCACTCCCCTTTTCCACTCTTTGCAGGTAAACTGAAACTCCAGGAATGATGATCAGCTCATTGGCAAGTTACAGGAAAACCACATACAAGGCAACTAGATAAAGACTATGGTATGAGTGCTTTGTCAGATAAACTGTCCAAAAGACAGACATACTTGGAGGCTGTTATATTAAAGTGTTGAACTCTGCTCTGTGTGTCTCTCCCTACTACCCCAACACTTCTGCGTATTAAATGTTTCAAAAGAAGGAGCTGGTGTGGCTTATTTGTCACTAAAGTGAACTATGCTGGATATAAAAGTAGTCAAGGCCATGTATGTTTTTTCAGGGAATAACGTCTATTCTTCCAGCCATTTCTAGCTGGGTAGAAGGCAAATATTAACTAGGACCTGTGCAAGAAATGTTTTGCAATGGACAGCTATGTGGGAAACGAGATTTCACTCTAAAGAGTGAAAGGGAGCAGCATGCAAAATAGTCAGGAACTGAGGGAAGGCAAGGCAGGTCAATGCAGACCTTAACCTGCAAGGAGCTGTCAGAAAGGAAAGGGTTTAGGTGTTTTCCAGCGGGCTGATGGTAGGTGGCTTGGGAAGGGCTCTGATGACACCTTGCCAAGAAAAAGCGGGCGCATCTGAGAGGTGAGCAGGACTTGGTTGAGATTTAGAGGTTTCATGGAAGCCTCTTGCGGGCCTTGAGGGCAGTGGGTGTCTGTTCAGTCATGTCTTTGTTAGAGAAAGCTGCAAAGAAGACCTGAGGTGTGAAGTGAAACTACAATTCCTGAACACTCAGTTTTGTGTCTGACTGTAGCAATTCATATTTAGCTGCAGTTTCCACACACGTTTTACTTTAGACACCAATTTAAGTGCCAGATCACACTTGAGTTACGGTGTGTTGGTCCTCCTGCAAAGAACTACAAGTTCATCTGCTTTTAAAAGCAGTGCTGCCTCAATTGTAGAAGAACAGTTCAGTGAACAAAAACTCATACATCTCTGTGATTGTGTCTCTTGTAAACATGTGGAAAGAGGAGTAGCTTAATCAAAGTTGGTTTCTAAATTATACAGTGTAGCTTAAATCACTGTATGCTAGCATATCTTGTCTATGCTAGAGGGTTGAGTTTTGGGGTTTTTTTTGGCTTAACTATGCTGGCAAAAGAAAATTACACTTTATGCAAGAGTTATTCCAGTAGAAATTTGCAAAAGTTCCAGTAGAAAGCTGAAAACTGAGCAGCCTTCTTTGGAGGCCAGCAGTTGCTGCATTAAAATCTTCAAAGGCTGGGGCTAAATTACCAAACCCTTTTTTCCCCTCCCCAAGATGACTAATGCTTCTCCTGATTTTTTTTAAAGGAGTAACGCAGGGTGCAGAGGACAGTGCAGCTTGAACACTCTTACCACACTAATGGAAAAAAATTCTTCTTTGCAGCAAAAGATGACATCTATGTTTTTGCTCATTGGTCACCTCATTCTACTGATACCTCTGTTCAATGCTGGTAAGTTAAATACATTGCTGAAATTACCATTTTAAAAAAGAAAACCTGCAAGAGACGAGTTGTGTGTATTTAGTAGAAAAGAGTTATTAAGAGCAAATAGTGGATTTGGGGTTTGTTCCTGCTTTAGCGTATTGAAGATATGCTGAATGCCTCTTTTTGGATTGAAGTTGCACTGGGGATGGAATTGACAAATTGACATAAATATTTTTAAATCTAGCCACATGAATTAAGGGTAGTGAGGCTTTGATTAGCCTCTCCCTGCTTCCTTTTAAGAAAGTCCAGAGAGATTGGCTTCCTTGACTTAGTTAGCTGTTGAATCCCTTCTTTAAGAGGCATTCTGTAGCTGCTACTGTTTGCACCATACTTTTCATAGATAGTATCTACATTAAGAATCTGGTAATTCTGCAAAAGTACTAACATGCTCAAATACAAGCACGTGACAGGTCAGTCGTGAAGCCTGTGTTGCCTGGTGAATCTCATGTATCTTATACCCTGGTTGGCACTGAGGCTATTGGACTTAAGTGTGCTTGTTGCTGACTGCCTTAACGGAGAGAAGTTGTGGCTTAAGCTTTGTAAAATGTGTGTTTTAGATCCTCCACCAGAAGGTGCTAAACAAACAAAAAATGGTAGCCTTGCGATCTTTTAATGGTAGATTGTTACAGAAGGTTTATTTTCTAATTCTGTGTAATTTGGAATAGATATTAATACTTATAAAACATAAAAGTATGCAGATTAAAAGCATTGATAATTTTTTTCTTTTTTTTAATAGAAGAATGCGTTATTTGTAATTACTTTGTGCTTGTTGGAGAACCTACAGCTATTAGTTGCCCAATAATTACATTGCCAATGCTTCACTCTGATTACAATCTGACGTGGTATAAAAATGGTAGTGCTACACCAGTAACCACAGAGAGAGATGCGAGGATCCATCAGCGAGAGGGCGTGCTTTGGTTTATTCCTGCAACACTGGAAGATTCTGGACTTTATGAATGTCATGTAAGGTAAGGAAGGGAAGAGGGGAACAACTGGGTTGCTAACGCTTACAAATGTGATAACATATTTGTGGAACTTGAGTGTACAGAATTTTTTGGTTTAGGTAGAGAGTTTAGACCAGGTAAAAACACTGTTTTGACCACACTTTTTGTTTCTGCGCACTGCCTTTTTTTCCTTTTCTCCCACACTTTTAGCATTGCAAAAGTGGTTCATACAGAAGACTGTTTATCTTAAAGCATGATAGTATTGACAGTGGTCTGTGTGGGTTGGTTGTTTGTTTTGGATGAAGTGTAAGGTCACAGGGAAAAATCTTAACTGCTTCAGCTTTTCCTGGGTTCAAATTGCTGTGTGATACTGACAGGTCACAAGAACATTTTGGTTTCTTCATTGGACATGGTTAAATGGAAGAAGGATCTAAGAGGACCAAACTCTGCATCTTATGCAGTGTCACCACATACAGAATTTCTGGAGACCTTAGCAACTTTTTGGGAATGCTTTGAGAGATTTACAAATTCAAAGGCAGAAAGTCATTCTTATTTTTTTATTTTAAAACATCATCAAATGTTTCTCGTCAAAAATGAGAATGCATGTGAAGAGCAAACCAGTGTGCTAGACGGCTTTAGAGACAATGAAAGTAATGTGTCTGCAGTACTGCTCAAAAGATCTGAGTGCACAAAGCAGAAGAAAAAAAGAATGGATTCTTCTCACCTCTTCAGGATTTTAAAGCTCTTGCCATATTTACAGCTCAGAGCAGTGCACTGGATTTCACCACTTCAGGCAGTCAAATCTTATTCGGAATGGCTGAAATTCACTGCGTGCTGAACAGGAAATTAATTTTGGGAAGGCACACAGAAATTGTTCTTTTCCTCATGATCTTTCCCCAGCACACTGAGAACAGCCAATGAAGGCTTTTTGGGTGACGCAAAATTTGTTTTAGTGGTGTGTAGCTGTGCTGAAGGGGTTTTTGTTGTGAATGTAGTAACAGTGATCAGCAAAAACTTCCAGTGTAGGCACAGGTTGCAGGCCTTTGCACCTTCCTTCTCCAGAGTCGGTAATGAAGCTAAAATTGGAAGTCAGAAGAAATGTAATCCTTTCAAAGCTACCCAGTTAGATAATTTAGTCTTTACTGCTATGTTTCTAGTTATTCTAGCTATGAGATTTGTTTCCGTGGGCATCTCACATCCCTGGCTTGCATAATGTCAGCAGCACAAAAAACTTGCTAAAGTTCAGTTGTGTTAACTGTAGGGTACATTTTGTGCGTCAGTCACTTAAACCTTAATTGCAGAACTTGTCAAGGTGCAGTATACAGAAGTTGAGGCCAGGAGTATCAAAACATGCAGTTCACTCTTCTGGAAACTCCTCCCTTAGCGCAGCATTGAGAAATGAAGAGTTGAGCAATGAATTAATAGAGAGTATTCCTTTACTTACGGCATAGGCTTCTGGTTTCTAGTGCAATGTCTCCTCTGCAAGAGCTACTGTACCACCGGTTCTTGTGAGTTCTTGGTGTGAAGTGATTTCACATGGGTATTGCACCTGATCTATATGCTAAGAGTTACTTCCTGTTCTTCTTGATATGTCCCTCCAGGGGACACTGAGATCAAGCTGTCTTCTCCTGTTCATTAGGCACTGAGGGTGTTCCAGTGCAGATATGTTTTGGGTTGCCCTGCACTACTGTGTGTTGGCAAATGTAGTGCTGAAAATGGCAAGGCTGGGTTAGTACTGTGGGCTCCGTAGAGTGTCAGCTCTGAGAAATCCTGGCATCCTCTCTGGTGCTTCCAGAGCAGACCGCATTTCTGCTCACAACACAAAATCAGAGCTTATTCCCATCTCTCAGTCTGGAATGGGGTGAGGAGCTGAGGGTGGTGTTTAAGAGCTAGGGGGGCTGTAGCAGGTGTATTAGAGGCAAGGCTGGTGGACTTGCTGGAAGCAAGGAACCTTATTGTTAATGACCTGATGTGTCTGCTGTTCTAATTACAGGCGGCTTAACCACTCTAACCAAAAAACTATAAATGTGACAGTTTTCAAGAACGATAACGGTTTGTGTTTTAATGGAAAAATGGAGTTTGAACAAAAAGTGACGAGCACAAATACTGGAAAGATTATATGCCCTGATCTAGATCCTTTTAAAGATGAAGACAACAATCAGCCTAAAGTACACTGGTATAAGGTATTGTGCACATGTATTTCGGATATACAAGATAAGAAATATTTTGTTCAAAATGTGTTACGAAGTAACTGTGAGAAGCAGCTTTTAGGAAGGAAGGTTTATTTTCTCTACAGTTTGTGTAAGGCATTTATCTTGCTACACTATTGGGGAGGTGTATGGAGATATGGGAGGCATATTTTAAAAAAAGCAATTGTCCATTTTTGGATTGCAGTTTTTTTCAGAGTCAGAAAACATGTGTTTTGGTTTGTTGATTTGGGAAAATCTAATTTATTCTTTGATTATTTTATGTCAGTAATAGGTTTAGAAACTTGTATGTTTCCTTAAATACAAGGCTGTGCATAATTACTTTAGTTTCACAGACTATTAGGCTTGTCCTGTCTTTTGATCATGGTGTGGTATTCTTACGCCTCTTGCTCTGATTCTATCAAAATACTCTGTAGACTATGAAAGCTTAGAAAGTAGCCACATGGGCCTGTATAACCTTGGTGCTGCACTTACACATCTTCTTTTGAGATGAAGTGATTCTAAACTGCTTATAGGTCAGGGAAGAGAAGGAAGTTTTTCACTGTATTTGCATTGCCACAGAAACAGCAATACACCCAACAGCACGAGGCACTGCTACAGCAGCTGTTGTTCATCTCAGTGAAGTAGGAATGCAGGCATGTATTCTCTTAAACTCAGCTACATGTGAATAACCTGAGATAGGTAACTGTCAAGCTATTAAACAAAGGCAGTGAACTAAAACACTGCGTTTGAAAACTTAAAGGATTGGCTGCAGTGATTTTTTTAAACAGTACAAATGCAGCAAGACGTCATCATGCTTCGCGTTAGAGCATAGCGATGCCTGGATAAGAACCTACGTTGTGGCTTTCAAAAAAAATCAGTATTTGGCAAGTATTTTAATAATCAGCAGAGTTCAGTAACATTTAATTATCAGATTATTAGTTCCCTTAAATCACAGGTACTTTTGATGTATTTAGGAGTGTAAGCCTGGATTTCTTGAAGACAAGCGACTTCTTTTGGCAGAGGGTGAAAACGCTATCTGGATTCGCAATGTAACTGTACAAGACAGAGGAAACTACACGTGCCGTATGGTATACACATATATGGGAAAACAATATAATGTTTCACGAACCGTGAGGCTAGAGGTTAAAGGTGAGTGCACTGAGGTTATTCTCTTCTTGGCTCAACTCTGCAGGCATATTTGCCAACATATTTGGCACGTTACTTTTCAGCTCTGTGAAATCAGAGTTGCAAATCTTCTTTAATTAATTTTTTCCTGAATGTAAAATTAAAATACAATAATGCATGTTGCTACCCTTGAGCATTGCTTCTGAGGAAGAATTGTCATTGGGAAATGAGAAATGCAGGGTTAGGAATGAGAATTAGAAGGAAGCAGCAGTTACTGGGGTGGAGGGGGTTGTTTTTGCTAAAACAAATAATGCACCATTAAATTAAATAAATTTAAAAAAAAAAGGGGGGGGAATTTTTGCTGAGACCATCACAGCAAAACACCTGCTTGTGGCCTGGTTGGTGAACTTGCTTACAAATGTCACTAGAATCTCAATTGTTGGGAAAAGAGATGTGACTAGGTGTATAAGAACTATAAAGTTAAATCTTCCTCTGGGAAGGACTGAGTTACTGTTGGCACTTGGTTGTGCTTTTCAGCACACAGGACTCAGAACTGCCTGTCTCACTCTCCCAGTACTGTCATTTATTGCCGTGATCATTGTGATTGAGTCTTTGTAGGCAGCGTTGATGATGACCTGACCAGTACCGTGATAGTAGTCCTATTAGAAAAGTTGGCTGGAGGTAGAGTGTCCGTCGTCTTAGATGAAATCAAAATTCTGATTTTAGATAGGTGATAAAATAACAGTGAGTTGTTAGTAGTGAGTCTGTACATTGTGCAGAATGATACAATTCTAGCTCAGTTTAAGTGTGTGTGTGTTTACTCTTTTACTTAGATAGATACCTGATCTAGGAGGTTGTTGATAACAATTCCTGGTTTTTTGGCCTTGTTTTTGTTTTCTGGTTTTCTATTACTTTTATATCAACTGCCAGTAAATTTGAGATTTTTTTAAAAAAAGGTATTTTTAAGGTAAGCTAAAGCCTTTTGTTAATTTGGAAGCTAAAAAAATTTGGATAGAGTACAGAAAATCTTATGAGATATTTTCTGTTGTAAATTTGAAACTGGCTTTAAGTATGGTGCTGCAATAGTACCAAACAATAAAACAAACCCATTGTAGAACTATCAGTTGAAGTAAGTTGTGGAATTCTTCTTGCCTGAAGATTTTATTTTCCTCTTTGTTTCTGTTAGAAGGACAGAAGAGACCAGAGTTTATTTATCCAAAGAACAATACAATTGAAGTAGAACTTGGTAAGTAGTGACTCTTTAAGAAATCATTAACATTCGGTAAAACAAATAAGCTCCTATTCTTTCTGAAATAACATGCAAATGACTTCAGCAAGACTAGGAGATAGGCATATGGATTGAGGATGTCTGGAAGACAGATGATAGAACGTGATTCCCACAAGTAATTTGCAGGGGGGATAACTGTGTGCCTAAGATTGGAGTCTCTTGACCAGCAGTGTTGGGTGGGATGCATTTATTTATTTTTGTTATTGCTATCTGTCCTTTGTACCACTTCTCAGTGTCTATGTCTTGACATACCCTCAGTGTCTGTGAAAATATAGTTACATATACGTAACACGTTAGGATAGTTACCAGTTGACTAGTTCAGTAGTTTTTCCTCCTCCTGTGTGTTCCCTGTCTCCCTTCACTCTCCACAGCCTGGATTTTTTTCTCGTTCTAGGGTGTTAAAGGGTTTCAGATACTGATCTTTTGTGAAACAGTGAGCTGCTAGTTGAGGGATATCCCAGGTATTGGTTATCTTAGTAATTTCTTGAATAAGAGATTCTGGATATAAAGAATAACTTCTTCCCAGTGAGGACAGCCAGGCGGTGCAGCAGGCTGCCCAGAGAAGTTGTGCAGTCTCTGTCCTTGAAGGTTTCAGAACCTGACTGGATAAAGCTCTGAGCAACCTGGTCTGACCTCAGAGCTGGCCCTGCTTTGATCAGGAAATTGGACTAGAGGCCTCCCAAAGTGCCTTCCAACCTGAATTATTCTGTGATTCTATGGGACAAGTGTATGGTATGCAAGTCTTTTCCTAAGTGAACTTATACATGTTTAGATTGCACCATATATTGGACAGAGTTGTGTTCTACTGATGTAGTCCAGAAGAATGAGTTTTGGAGCTGCTTGAACTGTAAATTTTTTTCTCATTTTGCGCAAAGGAGAACTGTTTCAAACGAAGTATTTGATTAAAAAGGCATTAACTGATTTTGGAGAAGTGTGATTGGCTATTTACTAGAATTTCCTAGTACAGATCTAAGTTGTCTTGTAGTCTTTTGAGAAAGGATTTTTACCAATTAGATCATTAGAGAAGCTCTGAGGAAAGGTTGTGTTGGGGCTCTGGCACCATATGGGAGCTGAGGCCAGAGCATTGGGGGTTATTCTTACGTACATCACGCTGATGGTAGTCCCACATAACACAGCTACTTCTGCTGCTGCTTTTTCTGACATTGAGCTTGTAAATACCGTGTATATCAGGTGTTTTTTTGCCATGTTGAGGCTTCATGCTTCTTTTCACATCATCTGAAACATTTTGTCTGGCCCAAATTCTAACTTTGAGTGTATGGTATTAAACTGAAGTGAACAGCACTGAATTACTAGTGGGTTTTGTGGTTTTGTTTGTTTGGTTGGTTGCTTTTTGTTGCAGTTGCTTGGTTTTGTTTTTGTTTTTTTTTAATTTCTTTTTGACCTCAACAGCTTATGAAAGATAACTCATTCTGAAGTTGCCAGGTTCTGGTGAGGCTTAGTAGATTTTGACCAGAATAGTGAATGAGCTTTAATAGAAATTATGTTCCTCTAAAGTCCAGAAGGCTTTATTTTAAACAGTGGGAATGTTCATACAAATTGATCTGATACAAACAGTATTACTTTATGGACTTACAGTCCTGCAGTCTTGAGATGGTTATTTAATTCTGTTGGAAATACTCTGAAATGGCTCAGCAGCCTCTTCTTTTCTGGTAATGACATCTTCTCTGGCTTCATTACAATTATGTGCCTGAAAAGCTTTATTTGTGCTCTTCCACTAATAAGGAAATTTGTTCACTAGATCTTAGGTTGAAATACGGAGACTTTCCACAGTCTTTTTTTTTTTTTTTTACTTCACACAACCCTAATCTTTACATGTGAAAACTTTCCTTTTCCTTTGTAATTGTAACTGTGGAAGAAATTAAGTAATATTACAGTGGGGCTTCCCTGTACTGCATCTTCCACCCATTAAAATATCATGTATATCTCATCCCCTATTCTGACTGGTAATTAGGTATGACTTCCCATTTAATTCAGAAAAATTCTTACCAATGCAGCCTCTAGTCAGAAGGAGTCTGATCTGCGTGACAACTTGTTTAGACTCCTTATTTTAGAATAGCATTTGATCCATATTTATTATGGCTTGGACACTATAAATTAAAAGTTGCTCATGTATTACTGGGTGCTTTAGACCAACTAAGATGAATAAACCTTGAATGCCTCACAGACAGGAAAGCAGTCACACGTGAGACTAAAAGAAGACATGAAGTGTATTGTGGCTACCAAACAAACGCACAAAGTGGGTTTATTGTGGCTATTGAACAACTACAAACAATTCCCTACTACAGGGGGACCCTTTAAAGGAAGCTGGTGGAGGTTTTTTGTTGTTTTTTAATTTTTTTTTTAAGTCACTGCCATTCAAAAGTAATATTCTCTGTGTGGTACTTTAATGGGATACTAGAAAAAAAAATTGCTCTTATTAAATGCCTGGCTGTGGGGCAAAACCTGGAAACACCTGTATGCTTTTTGAGTGAGAAATGGCAGGAGAAAGATGTGTAGAAATATAACAGTACATTTTTGAATGTATGGAAATGGAGGGCACAGAACACTTGAGGGGTTTTTGTCCTTCTGAAGAGCGGTCATAGTTTGGGCCGGATTGGACACTGAAACGAATGACAGATGCTCTCTGACCTCTCTCCCTTCAGGGAGAGGAGGAAGAGAGACAGACAGACTTAGGAGTTTCGAAAAAAACCACTAAACTACTTTAATGAAAATATTAATAAAATAATAAAAAGGAAATAATGAAATATATACAATATAAACCAAATTGTATCAAGCTCCCAGGATGACAATTAAGTCACCGGCTGGCACTGGGAAGGTCCCAGAGTGGACTCAGTGATGGACAGGAACTGGATTCTGAATCTGGATTCAGGAACGCATGGGTTGGGATCAAAGGCAGACAAACAGACAGAGTCCTCCTCAGACGCCGGCCATTGAAGGGAGAGCTGACCCTTTGATCCCTCAGCTTTTATACTGAGCATGAGGCAGATGGGATGGAATACCCTGTGGGTCAGTTTGAGGTCACCTGTCCTGTCCACTCCTCCCCGCAGTTGTGACCCCTCTACACTTTTTCTGCTTCTGACCATCCAATGGGGCAAATAACAGTTAGCTGACCTTGGTTGTTACAGCAATAATTATAAACAAGAGCCTCTCTGCATACCATCCCTTGGCGTAAACTATAAACATAGGTCTTATGACTCTGGAAGCAGACTACTGTCTTAAAAACACGCTGTTAATTTCAGAGAGTTCAGTTAGTTAGAGGCTTAGCTGCAAAGTAAAATGACTCAACAGAAAATTGATTCTGTTTTACCTCAAACCAGGACAAGAGCTGTGCAATGCACTAAACCACATCTTTAGAGAAATTCATTATTGTGATGGAAGGACATGAAGGAAGAGACTGGGGAGTGTCTGTGATTTCTATGTGAACTCTTGTTCAAGTAATTGCTTTCATGTGAGCTGAAGGTTTATTCCATACTTCTGATAGAGACTGTTCCTTGGTGGAAGCATCTAGATATGATGTGGTTCTAGGAAATGAAACACAGATCTTTACATAGGTGAACTGAGAGCCCACCTTCTCCTATCAAATCATAACTTCCATGGGTAAAATACAGAAGGAAAGGACTCCAAGAAAGCTGCTTACCTTCCTGTAAATGGAGCTCTCTGAGGTACATTGGCAATAAATATATTCTGCAACTTGGCTTGCTTTCTTAATACTGAAGCATTCTATAACATCTGGACTCTTAGTGGCAAAGGACAGGTGAGCTTGCTCTGGGAGCAGAGTGTGAGAGTATTCAGAAACCATCCCAGTGGACAGTGTTGGCCAAAAGACTCTGGTCTGGGGTAAAGATATGCATGGTCACTAAGAATGGTATTCAGCTTCAGGGTGTAGTTGTCTACCTTCACATGGGTATCTGCATAGGAGCTGGGGTCCTTAATTCATGCTGTTATCAATAGGGGCGCAATTCAGTTGCCTACACATAGATGTCTAGTGCTGTTTCGGGTGGTCTCTATTAGTGCAGGTTTCTTGAAGATCTTGAGTCCTGTCCGCCAGCTCCATACAGATGCCTTGGATGCTGGAGAACATCTCAGATGTCATCATATTGTGTATATGCAACTGATTTGAGCCCTGGAGATCTTTCAGCAGACTCAGTGGAGTCTGCAGAGCCATTCAGCTGATAAGGTCCACGTGTATACTTTAATGTGAATGGACTTCAGCAGAGCTGAACTCTGTTACTATCTTAGACATCTAGCTTACATGTAGATGTGAACATTTAGACACCTACATTTAGGGTGGAATTTATATCCAGATCAGAGACACCTGAGTGTGGATTACAAATGGATGAGTTTTAAGGATTCTGCTCTTCGTAAGGTAAGTGGGTTTTTCGATATTCCTCCTTTTCCCAGCTGATCCCCAATCACTTGATCCTGCTTCTGTAACAAGACCTTCAATTGCTGTATTTCAATGTTTTTTTGTAGGCTCTCATGTAGTTATGGAATGTAATGTATCAAGTGGCATATATGGCTTGATTCCATTCTGGCAAGTTAATGATGAGGATGTTGATAGCTTTGATAGCACCTACAGGGAACAGTTCTATGAGTAAGTATCCTTATACATTGAATTGTAAGTGCGTTTGTAGGTGAAGTAATTTGCAGTGACTTCACCATAAAGTTGACTACTAGTCAAATGTCAGTAGTCATTGAAAGACTGATTAGAAGTCTATGTCAAGTAAATTATATTCTTATTGTTTGGTTTTAAAAAAAAATAAATGTTTTATTACAAATACTGACGTACCTGATACAAATATAATGAAGCAATCATATGTAGGTTTTTATAATGCTGTTGTGAAACACAATTATATAAGGCTTATTTAAGGCATTTGCTTTTATGTAATCCTTTTTGTTAATAGATTAAAGCCTGCCCACTGTCATTAATATGGGAAGGATAGATTGTTCCAAAAAAAAAAAATCACCCAACTTATTTTTATTTGTGAAGTTGGTCCTTTTCTAAGTACAGACACAGCTGCTAATCCTCAAGAACACAAAGCAGAAGCTCTTGTTGCAGGATGTTTGGGGTTTTTTTAATGTTTAGGAAAATTAAACACAAATTAAGCTGATAACACCAGCAATTCTTTCGAGAGAGCAGGACTTCTGTTACTCAGTGACTGGTCTATGCTGTAGCAGACTGTGGATGTACCATTTGCTTTCTCATTATATTAATCACTGCTGTTAAATATAACCCTAAAAATGTAGTGCAAATAAGAAAGAAAAATATTAGCTCATCTGATCAGTTCACACTCATGCAGAAGCATTGCCGCCTCCACCAAGTGCCATCATCAGTGCAAAATATGGGTAGACAGTTAGGTTGCAGACTGGTTTTAAAATGATCTTTTTCATTCATCTGTATCTGACTTCCAGAAGGAATCTTAGTTCTACTTTGCCCCCAAGTTCCTTTAGGGAGAATTATTACTTTCATTACAGATCTGTATACTTGGTTGTTTGCCTATAAATATTAGGGCCTCAGCTTATGGTCTCTAAGGTGCAACTAAGTCCATTATTCTTTAGGGCATGAAGTTTCTCAGCTTCACCAGTTAAGACACATGTGCAGCTCTGTGTAGCTACGATTAAAGTTATAACTGCAGCTTCTTCTGAAATCAACTTGGTGCTGATACTAAACACATTTTCCTGAAGAGCATTTAATATATTTAAGTCAAAGCAATTCTCTTTTTGGCCTGCTTGGAAGTGATCTCTATTTCTAATCACTACCCTGCCTGATAATTTTCACATGTCAGAAATGAAGTTGTGCAAAATACATGCTGTGCAAGTTCTAATTAGGATTAATAGTTCAAAGCAAGTTATCCAGTATCAGAGAAATTAATCTAATTTCAGTAGTAATGTTTTATTTCAAAAAATAGTAGCAATTTCTCAGCAATTTAATTTGTGGAACATTTGCTAGTAGCAAACCACGCTGTGAGCATGGCCAACATTATGGACTTGAGGCTTACACCTAGGAGATAACTCTTTCCTCTGCTGGGAGGAAAGTTAAAACTGGCATGAACAAATCCGAACATGTTGCAAAATGATGAGGTTTGTATTGGCATCACATGACAGAAGTTGCTGGCAATTATTTATGCAATAGAAACTGGTTCTTCAGGTTGTTCTGCAAAATGAGTTTTCCTCCTTCAGCACATGCCATGACATCACTCTGGTATATAGAGTAGGATGCCAGTTTGTAGGTACCTTCCTACTGCAGCCCCTCCCACCTTATACTTAAAAATCTACCTTCGAGCAAGATGGAATTTAGCAGGATAGTATAGTATATCTCCAAGCATCTTGTGGCAATAGATACCAGGCATAAAGGCATCATTGCTTCTTGTGGCAATAGATACCAGACATAAAAGCAGTATCACCATGTTTGTTGTCATTTGACAGCAGGGACACCCAGCTTTCGTGAATTTTGTTCATCGTTATTTCCCAAGTTGGTTGGCGCCATTGACAATGTGGGCTCAGGGAGTCTGTTAGTATGCTTAGTCTCTGCTTCATCATCAGTATAAAGAATCCTGGAAGATGATTTTTCTCTTGACACTTTTATGACTAGTTATTACTGGTTTGAATAGTCTTTCATTCACTGAATCATTTAGGTTGGAAGAGACCTCTTGCGATTGTCTAGTCCAACCCCGCTGCTCAACCAGAGTCAGATAGAGCAGGTTGCTCAGGGCTGTGTCCAGTTGGGTTTTGAATATCTCCACAGGTGGAGACTTCACAACTTCTCTGGGCAACCTATTTGACCACCCTGACAGTAAACAAGTGTTCAGATGGAATTTCAGATGGGAAGGTGTTTCAATTTGCGCTCATTACCTCTTGTCCTGTCAGTGGGCACTACTGAAAGGAGCCTGTCTCCCTCTTCTCCCCTCCCTTCCTCAGGTATTTATGCACATTGATAAGATCCACCCCCTGCCTTCTCTTCTCCAGGCTGAACAGTCTGTGCTCTCCTGTATGGCAGATAATCCACTTCCGTAATAATTTTCATGGCCCTGCACTGGACTTGTTCCAGTAAATCCATACATCTCTTGTACTGGGGAGCCCAGAACTGGCCCCACTACTCCAGGTACGACCTCATCAGTGCTGAGTAGAGGAGAAGGATCATCTCCCTCAACCTGCTGGCAACTCTCTTAATGCAGTCCAGGATGCTAGGGGACTGGCTATTCCTCCTCAGGTGCAGGATTTGCTTTTTGCTTTGAACTTCATGAGGTTCCTGTCAGCCCATTTCTCCAGCCTGTCAAGGTTCCTCTGGATGGCAGCATGACCCTCTGGTGTATCAGCCATCACTTTGAGTTTTCTATCATCTGCAAAACTGCTAGTGGTGCACTCTGTCCCACCCACCAAAAAAACTCCAATGTGTATGGAAAATGCCAACTCATCTCTGATCATGAAGCTGTTTGTTACAGGGGTGATATTTGCTGTGCTTCAGTGGTTTCTTAGGTTTATAGAGGTGATATTTGCTGTGCTTCAGTGGTTTCTTAGGTTTATAGAGGTAAAAAAATGTGTGTTCTTGTATAGAGGTAAAAAAATGTGTGTTCTTGTATTTGTGGATAGATTATCCTTATTAAGCACTGATACTTTAGTTTCTCTACAGATGTTTCCTTTTTACCCTTTTTTAATGACAGAGAGAGGATGCCTCATGGACTTGCTGTATCCGGAACAAAATTTAACATTTCAAAAGTGAAAGTAAAGGATTATGCTCATATTTTTTTCTGTCACTTCATATATGGTACTCAACAATTTACAGCCTACATCAAACTGGAACGCCCAGGTAAGAGATCTCATCTTGATAAAGTGGTTCTCAGTTAGTTTGATGATGCCCTACTTAGAGCTAAAACTGCGTGATCTGCCATTGTGCAAGGTGCATTTGTGGGCAGTGCAGCTCAGTACCTTTCTTTGTGGATTTTTTTTTTGTCATATTCCTAGCGAAATTAAAGAAAATAGCACTTTGAATGAGAGAAGACAAAGCAAATTAAGTGTTTTAGGAAAGATTAATGAAAGACTCAGATATATTTGAAGTAAGTATGAGACCTCAGTGGAATGCTGTGCTTCATTTTACTCATTTGTACTTAAAGAAGCATGTGGATCAGAGGAGATCGTGTGTCTAGAAAAGCAGAGAAAATAGCCAATTCTCTGAGCTGGGGGGAAGACATAACTAAGTGTGGAACAGACTGTCAAAAGGACATGAATGTACATGCGGACCTGGTTGCACTGTCCTTCAGTAACAAATAATGGGTTCAGATTGCCAGGAGAAAGAAAGAAAAAATCTATATAGTAAGAGAAATTCTTAACAGTGATGATAGTGAAGGAATGAAACAGACTGTTTGGAAAGGTTATGGGCTTGCCATTACTGATGCACGTGCTGTGTTATCACCCTATAGATAGGCTCATGCATGTTGATTGGGAGCATCCTGCTCAGTGATTGGAGACCCCAGTCTTGTGCTCAGAGACAAGGATAAGTTGCAAATCACAGAAAAGCAAATCACCAGATATTTTAAGTGCCCATTTTTTTTTTTTTAATTTGGCTGCAGAAGAGCCTCTGGTCCATTGAGTTTGTTTTGAGCTGACTTTGTCAACCGTGAGCCAATCCTCTGACAAATGTTATTCTTAAACTTACCTTTAACTGGCCACCTTGTAAACAAAAATTGACTGAAAGGGGATCTGAGCTCTAGCTTGTTACATAACTATAAGTTCTCCATAAAGATAGTCAGGGTAGGATTTAATCTCAGAAAACCTTTATGCATGAACCAAAAAATGTAGTTTGTGGAGAGTATTTGTTTTAAGGACAACAAATCAGTAAGTTCAATGACAAATCTTCGAAGAGGTTAGAGACGATAGAAAGCTGGTTGGTCTGGGGAGAATTGCATGGTCAGGAAATCTCCCTACCTCTGACTTGCTTGCTTGCTGACTGATAAAATTTTGTACAAGGCTTCTCACTCTACTGCTGCACTGGCATATATGTCAATATTTTGGTGTTTCATCTGAAGAGTAGCCTCATTTGTCACATTGCTAAGGTATCTTTTCTCTGAAAGATAAAAGTAGGCTTGTCGAGTAACAGTATTTGCAGAAAGCCTACGTGAAGAACCTTCAGTCCTATTCTTTTTTTTTTAAAACTATTTTAATGACTAAACAATTTTTAACATCTCTTTTGTCTTTCTCTGGTTCTAGTGTATAACTGTGTTTTGTTTGTTTGTTTTCTTATTCCACTCTACTGCAGCTCGGAACATTCAGGGTTACTTAATTGGAGGAGGAGTTTCGTTGGTATTTTTAGTATTTTTTACTCTCTTTATCTACAAGATCTTCAAAATTGATATTGTGCTTTGGTATCGGGACTTCTGCCGTCCTTTCCTGGGTAAAAAAGGTACATTTGTGTAGCAGTGCTGTGTGTTGTAATGAGACTCCACCTTCCCTTGCAAAGCAATGAGTTAACCTCATGGAGTGTGATTGGTCTTCCTTGGGATTTTTAAAAGGATAACATGTTTTTAGGATGTTTAGAATTAGTTTATATAACAAAAGCATCTACAGGGGAAAAATCAGCAACTTTCCAGGAATCCAGTACTTTCCCTGAAGACCCACTTCAGTGGTTTGAATGCTGTTCTGACAGCAGTTGTTCAGATTTCTTTTACTGTTCTTACAGAAAGCAGTAATGCAGTGGAATTGCTGGGTGTTTTTTATTTTCCATAGACAAACCAGGACAAATTTAATTTTCTTTTGTTTTCCATTTGGAAGCACTTCTGATTGTTTTACTTTCTGCAAATTCATGGCATTCAAAAAATATCGATAGCAGTGCTGATTATGATAGTATGCTAAAGTATGGGTCATTTCCAAACATCTGAGAGGAGGTACATGGCTAGAGAAACAGAAAATATCTTCTAGAGGTATTGAGGTTCTGCTAGATTTCTTTGAAGTCTTTTAAATTTGGTCTTTCTGAAAAATTTGTTCCAAAAAAATCTAATACAATTCAGACCTTGAAATTTGCCAAATACTTTGTTTTTGTTTTCATGTCTAAGTGGTTGCTGTGTTTTGAAAATCTACGTTACAAAACAGACCTATGAGTTATATGGTAGCTGGAATTTTACATATTCCGTTGTACTACTGGGACTGCTATTTTCCAGATAATTCGGTGATAACATTTTTTTATTTAGAGTGCCAAAAAGAATATTCAAAGTTATGTAATTTTGCAGGTCTCTTCCCTATTCAGATCTGGCATACTGAATTCTAGAAAGCCTGATTCTACAAATATTTCAGGCTTAGTATAATTATACATGCTTAGATAATGGCAGGATTAGGACCTAAAATAATGATTCAAGGGGGAAAAAACCCCAGATTATAGAGATTTTTTTTTTTTGTTTCCTTGCTTGCTTGTGTATCTTTAGAATCCATTTTTATATTACTACTGTTGCTCACTCTTTAGCTTCAGATGGGAAGATCTATGATGCGTACGTTCTGTATCCAAAGAACAGAGAGAGCTGCTTGTATTCATCAGATATTTTTGCTCTGAAGATACTGCCAGAGGTCTTAGAAAGACAGTGTGGATATAACCTCTTCATATTTGGCAGAGATGATTTACCAGGAGAAGGTAAGCTATCTGAAGACAAATTACACTCAAGTTAAATGCAGTAGTTTGTTCTCAGGGTTAAGCCAGATGGTTTTTGTGTGATATTTACTATATTTTGCTGGTTTAGAATTAATTGTCTGGAATGCCATTGAAGTGAGGATTCTTTGCTTTCTTTTCCACTTATATGTAACAAAAACCAGTTAAGCATATCAGAACAAACTGTTTAAGGAAAAATGTCATAGTTTTATTTAGGTCTATGGTTTTGGAACTTGTTTTTTTGCTATTGCACCTATGGTGGTAATAAAATGGCATTAGCAAGATAAGTAGTAGACAGTTGGTAGCTCTTCTCTGTTTATGCAAAACAAGAATAGAGACATGCAGTCTGATGGGGTCAGATTGTGTTGTATTGGCCAAATCTCTCCTTGTTGGCTAACCCAGTGTAAATGCTTGCATGCTCTTATCCTGTCCCTGTTTGTGAGGTAAAGAGTTGGCTCAAATATCAAACAAGGAATGGGCCAGCTGCAATGTGTTGGTAACAAAAAATAGAAACATACAGCCTTAATTTTGCACAACCTTTTTCTCTACAGCTGTGATCAGCATTGCTGATGAAAAAATTCGTCAAAGTAGAAGAGTGATAATTGTTTTAGTACCAGAACCCTCCTGTTACAGTATTCTAGAAGATGCATCTGAAAAGCATCTAGCCATGTATAATGCTCTTATTGAAGATGGCATTAAAGTAATTCTCATTGAACTTGAAAAAATACAAGATTATACAACCATGCCAGAATCCGTCAAATATATTAAGCAAAAGCATGGGGCTATCCGATGGAAAGGGGACTTCTCGGAAAGGTATCATTCAGCGAGTACAAGATTCTGGAAGAAAGTACGCTACCACATGCCATCCAGAAAAAATGGATCTTCATCACAATTGCATTTGTTACCAAAAGACTTTAATTCTCCCTAAATAACAAAAGAAAAATGACTAATTCTGTTCACATAGTTGGTGATGGATTGATTGAAAGTCACACTTATCTGTTTTGTGCGGACCCAGATTTTCTGGACTGAAGGTACTACAACTTCATCTAGAGATGTGAATGATTTTTTTCTTCTGGCCAGATCAACAGAACACCTTGAAATGTCATCAGTAGCACAGTGATGACATGGAAACCACATTAGAAGTACATGAGGCCTTTTCCAAGAATTGCACTGGGATTTCGTGTAATGCTTTTGGTACTAAGAATGGAAGGAGAAAAAAACCTATCAAAAAACCAGAAAACTTGGTTTTTGCAATTAAAGGTTGTATATGAAGGGAACTATATTGATTATAATTGTGAGATCATGTCATGGGCATGGTTGATGCCAGTAAATGTTTTTGTTTCAATTTTTTTAATGCAATGACACAAAACTTTTCTTTGTTACAAGTTTATTTGCCTTGTTCAGTTTGTTGAATGATAAATCCCTCTGTGTTACTGCATCAGTGTGTTATCGTCCCAGACAAAAGAGACAATCCCAACCACCCAAAAGTGCTGTTGAACCTGACAAAGCATAAATACTCTTCCCTGATCTTTTTTACATTTGAAAGAACTGTACCATTTTTAGTCACTTGTCCCATGCAGACCTTGTAAAAATACCATTGTAATGCTGTACTGAGTCAAAAAACTTAATTTCCAGAGGATTTTTTTTTCCAGTTAAGTGGCTTAATATATTTGTTCTTACTTTACCCAAGTGGACAATTAGCTAATGACACAGACTCTTTCATGGGGAGTACAGGATGATTGGCTTCATCCACCTTACCACAAGGACCAGATCAAGGGGCTTCAGGGCACCCATTTCTTGTGGGTTGCTGTTGCTGAAGGAGACCAGGTCTCCCCTCCTGTTCCCAGCCAGGGTGCTGGCTCTAGTGTTTGTCAGCTCTGAAAGCTGAAGCTGGCTGAACAGACTAATGTGGCAGAAATCATTCATTTTCTTGGGATAGTTTTCACCCAGATTAGTGAGTTTATCAGGTTCCCAGAGGGTTCAGAGTGCACTGGGAGAAGAAAAGAGGTGGAGGGACCATGCTTTTTGGCTCCAGATGTGTTCAGAAAATAGAGCTAAAATAGCATTGTTGCCCAGTACACCTTAAGATGAGAGAGAGGGATGCCCTGTGTTAACTCCCTGCAGCTGCTTGCTTTTCTGCTTTCCCTCTGCCCTGATGATGTAAGGAATCTCAGGTGACTGTGTGCTGAATTTGGCTGGGGCTGGATGAATTGAGGTTGGAGTCACAGCTTCTCAACAGCTGTTTCGGAAAGGAAGTTGTTAAAAATTACTATGCATGTTGAATCCTTTCTCTTTTTTTTTTTTAAAATTTTTTAACAATATTATGTATGCCACAGTTGTTAACTGTCAAGTTATGTTTGACTTGTGTGTAGGCAGCGATGTTGTTTGTAATGATAAATTCTTTTTTTTTTCAGGGGAGGGAATTGATCTGATTGATTTAAAAAAAAAAAATCAAATCTGATTAATGCCATGTTTGTAGCTATGAATTTCATAGGAGCAGGAGATGTGAGAGCCAAATCACCTGTGCTTTTCAGTCGGTCCTTGAAAGTTACATTTTTAAGTTATGAGATCTAGTTGTATATGAAAGCTTCAGGATTTGACTGTTACTGCCTTTAACTGCTGCTTGCAACTCTGAATTCCTGTGTGTGTGCTATCAGCTTCTCTTTTGCAGCACCTTTTACTCTCCTCCCATTCAAACTCCAGCCTGTCTTTTCCCATGCGGCTCCCTTATCTTGGAACAAGCAACTTACTCTTGTGTCAAACTCCATCACTTTCCCAGCTGTCCTTGGAGGCTGTTGCTAATACAGTATTAGGCAGAAATTTTCCCTTTGAGTTAGTCCTTTGGTATCTCCACTTACTCATTTGAAAAAACTCATGTTCTGCATCCTTCAGAATTCGTCTACTGATTTTGACACTGTGGTGTTGGCTTTTTCTTCTTTCATGGCTCAGGCATTTATCTTCTTACACCTCCATCCTCAACCAAACAAAACTGATAATGTGAAGTGCCATTTGACGGAAGAACTGCCCAGTGAACACGGGGTGGTGTGACTCTCGTGTTCGTCCTGATAAGTGACAAAACCAGTGGAAAAAAGGTTCCTCTTCCACCTAAAGTGCTTTGGTTACCTTGGTGTATGCCAGAAACTTGAAACTGTGCTTCTGAGAGACAGTGCCTTCTGAACTTAGTGAGTTGAATGTGTGTTTGGCCAGAATGGAATAAGAATCTCTTCATGTTGGGATAGGAAGGAAAAAAGAGCATTTGAAACATCAGACTATTTCAAACTGTCATGGTACTGGAGTGTTTTATTCATGACTGTCATGTGTGTATAGACCAATGCACGTATGCTTATATTCTGTTCTCACTCTGTGCTTTACTCAAGAAAGAAGTGTCAAGGGAGGGTCAGTTCTGGTCATGAAGTGCCACATGCACTTAGCTGTTGCACACAGTCTGCTTTTAAATATGGTGTGTGTTCAGTGACAGCCTGTTGTAGGGTGAGAGAGCCTTGAGATCCATCTGAAGTTACTGAAATCCATCTGAGCAAGGTTAACTGTTATGGTTCACATCAATAGAAGAATTTAGTAGGACAGAAGTGCTACGGTTTGGTCACAGAACTCTTTTGTAAGAAGATCCCTATATCAAATGTGAAGACTAAACACTGGAAGTATGGTATTTGTACTCTGAGGACTTGGGTACAATGCTGACTTTGTGCTTCCACCTTGACAGCTCGCAATATGCAAGCCAGCCAACAGACTTCCAGCAACCTCGGGCCTTCAGAATTACTTTTGCTGACTGGAATAGACTGAGTGAAAAACTGCTACTTGTTATCCCTACCTTTATGGATAGGAAAGTTATTTTACTGAGCCAAAGTACTGTTTTTTAAAAAATATTTGTTCCTTTTGATGTATTTATACAAATGATTCTAAAGTTTTCATGTGTGTTATGTAAAGGCACTTTGAAGAAAGGTCCATTTTTTAATTCAATAAAGGCACTACATATCTTTTTTCTTACAGTACTGGTGTTTTTTTCCATCCTTCCTCCACTAAAGCATGCTGAGAATGATCAATGGCAAACAGCAGTGTGGACATGAAGTGTCTTAAACAAGACACTTCCTATATTAGGTCTTAATTCAGATTGCTGAATGCGTGTCGGGGGAAAGGGTCTCATTAACCATTGTGTTAATGTGGTCTTGGCACAACATCAGCGCTTAGCACCTCGCCCTGCTTGGGCAGACGGGAGCTGTGAGCTTGGCCCTGCTCTGTCCCGTACTCTCCTTGCAGTGAGGTGAAGTTAGAGCTAGATCTGCCTCTCTCTCTGGGACTGGCATGGTCCCCAGCGCTGCCCCAGTCAGCAACCTTCTGCTGCAGGTCCTCAAGAGCTGGGGGAAATGCAGGGGACCTCAATTGGAGGAAATGTGAAGGGCTTCTGAGCAGTAGTGGAGAGGCAGCCTTCTCTGTTGACTCCCTGGGCAAGCCCTGACTCTCTAATCTGCTCCAGGAAAGCCAGAGCCCTGGCAGTGGGACCGGAGGGAATGGTCTCCCACGAGACCTGAGGTTGATTTCACAGGGGCTAATGTGCTTAGTGTAGGGTTTACAGAGCAATTTTCAATCCTAATAGATAGAAGGAGCTTATAAAAGTAGGATTTTAAAATTTGGTCTGTACTTTTTGCATTCTGATTGTTTTGAACTTCTCGACAGCTGTTACTGAATACCACTTCTGATCCTTTTTGTAGTATAAGTAATGCCAGCTCTGTTTACGTGCTAGTTTAATCCTGGCCTTGTTTTTTCATGCAAGGTAGTTAAGCAGATAAGAAAGCCATTAGAGGAGTTCTTCTGAAATAAGTTTTTATATACCTGTGTAATTCTCACAGTAGTTGTTTCTCAGAATCCAAAACTTTGGTTAACTTCTGTATGACCAGCAGCAAAAAGCCTAATTCTATATTTAGGCTGTATCAGCATTTTCATGTGAAATTTCCCAAATGAAGTATTTTCAAGACCTGTATTGATAATGCTTTTTTGCTTTTTTACAGGCCTAATCTATACTAAACACCTATCTAAAACCCAGGCAAGGGTTCAGGCTGTAAATTACTGTGTGTTTGAAGGTCCCATGCATTTGTTGCGTCCGCTTAGGAAGGGGATCACTATAAGCCTCACTTCCATGCTGACAGCAGCACTGCACAAATTCCTTTTAAACAGGAGGTGATGGACGATTCGCTTCTGCTAAGGTGCTCTTCGTTCACCACCTCTTCCAAGATACAGCATCTTTGAACTCGTTCTACATACTTAGAGATTAAAAGAGTGTGGTGGGAAGAGTCACGTTGGAGAAAATCACTGTTCCCTGGTGACTGGACTCAGCGTGGTTTACTGCAAGAGCTGAAGCCAGCCTGACCAGCAGGTTTTCTGCCTGGACTAGAGGAACAGTAGGAATGTGGCCAGTACTGTGACAAAGCCCTCCCCATGTGAGCTTTTCAGGTCTTCTACATTAGTTTAGCCCCATCCTCCTCAAAGCCATTGCAAGCAGAGTTTTCCATTCAGTAAGGAGAATAAAGATCTCCATGTGAAGCGAGTAAAGCTGATGTAGTTCTTGGATGTCTTCACTGGTAAGGAACATAAAGGGAAGCAAGTTAACCAAAACTTAAGCCCCTGGATGAAGCAAGAGAAAGAAAGCAGGGTGAAAAAAAAGAACCCTTGGCCTCAGGAGGACGCTAAAGCAGACATCCAGCGAATCAGTCTAATTTCTGCATGTAAAATGAACTCAGAAATAGGGTTTTATAAAGAGGTTATGATACTTATGATGTAGAATTTACAAGTTTTGTTTATTATGTTTTAGGTTGTGTGCATTCATTGTTTGAATGTTTGTCTTGCAAGAGTATTAAAGATACTCTTCAGCACCTACATACTTTTCTCTGTAGTTTTCTGCTCGCTCTTTTTAAAATTCTTGTTTGGTTTTGTTCCCATGAGATGGATACTTGCACTCTCCAGAAACAGAGATATGATTTGAACAAGGCATTGCATATTTCATGTTTAGTGTTTGCAGAGAATGGGCAGTCTCTTCTTACTGACTGTCNTTCTTGTTTGGTTTTGTTCCCATGAGATGGATACTTGCACTCTCTAGAAATAGAGATATGATTTGAACAAGGCATTGCATATTTCATCTTTAGTGTTTGCAGAGAATGGGCAGTCTCTTCTTACTGACTGTCTATAAACGTCAGGGCCCCGAGGGCACTAGTAAGCCTCACCGGCTCTCATCAGCCGCACCTTGGGCCCAGGAGGCCCATTTTAGCCCACCCTGTTTCATTTTGCTGGGGACACTGGGACGGACCCTGGCTGGGAGGGAGCTGCCAGCCCGCGTGGCGTTCTGACAGTTAGGTAGTGAGGTGTCTCCTTATCAAATGGACTTCAGCTTGACTTTGTACGGAAGGAGAAGACAAATGCCTGTGATGAGAGGGAGTCAGTCCAGAGCGCACCCCTGCGAGAAGGTGCTTTGGTTTGTCCTTGCAGGTGCAGACTAGGGAACCTGCGCAAGTGTCACACAGGAAGGAACGTCTTTTTCCCTCTGATTTAGGTTTTGTTCCTAAATGCAAGAAAACAAAACAAACCAACAAAAAAAAAAAACACCCAACCCCAAAACACGACCACCACCACCACCACCACCACCCCCCCCCAAAAAAAAANCCCCCCCCCCAAAAAAAAAGGAACTCTACCCAAAACCCAAACACTTCTGTGTTTCTTTTCCAAAACACTGGTGGAGCCTTCTGTTCTGATTTTAACAAGGTTCATTTTGCTGCGGCTGGTACCTGTCAGAGATGAGCATCTCTAACTACCTCAAGAATTAAGCTAGCTCTATGGTGAGAGATGTTTGAGCAAAGTTATGGTCCCAGCAAAGCTTTTTAAATTAAAGGTGGTTTTATTTATTTTTATTCCTAGCAAGTTCTCTATTGTTCTCCTGCTCTTTTAGAAAGCCGGGCATAAGGTGATGACTCTGTTAGGAGCATTTAATTGCATGCAGGAGGTTTGTGTCCCATGTTATGAGCATGCAGCTTCCTGGAGATTCCTTGGGAGCTGGAGCTCTCTTAAGTCCCAAATCTGCCATTTGGTAGACTTACATGGTAATCTTCAAATGAATGTGAGGGATGATGAGCAGATTTATCCAAAACACCTTCCAGTCAGCAGCAGCCCAGAGAAGATAACCCTGATATAAAGGCCATTGTTCTACTGATGCAGGGGACCGTCGGCTCCAACTGACAGCAGCAAGGACAAACAACCTGGCCAGCTTATCCTTGTCACTCGCCAGCTCAAGTCCTGCACAGGTTCACACTGTTTGCACGGTGGCTCCAGTGCATAGTTGTGGAGCAGCGCAAAGGAGAGTTCTGCACTATTTCTGCACCTGCCAGCTCTGCAGGGTGGTTTCATTGCAGGATTCAGGTTTTTCAGTTGGTATGAGTGGTTTGTCACAAGTTATACCTGATCCTGTTTTTCTTCTTTTGTCTGAAGTTTCTTACATGATAAAGAAAAAAAATAAAATGTAACAAAACCAGAAGAATTAAGATGTAAGAGGGAGGGGAGGATGGCAAGAATGGTAATTATTCTTTTTTATAAGATTGCTCATCTGGGGTTTGTACATCAGACAGCAGAGAATTTGCTTTTGAATGCAATGCTACTTCCCTAACCTAGTGCACTAGAAGTTAATGACAAGATAGTGTTTAGGAAACAAGGATGAAATATTCTAAATACGACACACCAGAATGCTTATTCAATGGTTTCATTTGCCTTACATTACAAGCTGTAACAAACTATGTTTAAATGTCTTAGTACTTAAAAATACTTCTGTTTTCTGTTACCATAATGGATTTTATTATGAACAAGTGATACCAATGCTGACAAGCTTGAATATGAAGGGTGCCTACAAGAAAGCTGGAGAGGGACTTTTTACAAGGGCATGTGCTGATAAGACGAGAGGGTATGGCTTCAAACCGGAAGAGCGGAGATTTAGATTAGATACTAGGAAGAAATTTTTCACTCTGAGGGTGGTGAGGCACTGGAACAGGTTGCCCAGGGAAGTTGTGGATGCCCCATCCCTGGAAGTGTTCAAGGCCAGGTTGGATGGGGCTTTGAGCAGCCTGGTCTAGTGGGAGGTGTCCCTGCCCATGGCAGGGGGGTTGGAACTAGGTGATCTTCAAGGTCCCTTCCAACCTAAACCATTCTATGATTCTATGATTGTGTGTCTTTATCAGTACTGTTTCAGAGATGAGAAAGAATACTTTGCCCGTTCACTGATACAGGATATGAGACATTACTGTGAGTGCCCCTACTTAATTTTTAGTTATGGGATTTATTTTATAATGTTTAGAACTCAAAAAAGGGATAGAAGAGTAAATGAATAATCACATGATCTTTTTTATAATCAGTACTGTAACTAAAATATTTTAATTATTTAAATGCTTTGTGATTAAATTGAAACTAAAGCCATTTTCTTTTCAGCTTCTGCTTAAAAAGTAAATGCATTTTAGTGCAAAAGGCAAAGGTGTTGTTTAGCTAAGAGGGGACTTAATATATCAAGCTTTCTTATTGCTGGTTGTTCAGATATGCTCAGTTATTTTCTCTGCCCCTCTTACCTTTCTAAGTTACATTTAAAAAGGACACCTTAATTTTATGTACATATATCCACAGAAATGTGGATGATTAAATGATACTTCCCCTGGCTACAATGGCTCTAGAAGTGAAGGCTGCCCAGTGCGTCTGGGGTGCATCACTGAGCCCCCAGTACCTTTTCCCACATGCTTTGTCTTGATGGACTGCTCTGGCTTTGCAGAGCGGGTAGCAGGCTTGTTGGCACATTGTAGGCTACGCCAGCAGTTATCTATAATATGCAAAGTGGAAAATACAGGAAAAAGTTTTCAGAGATGTCTTAATGTGAAAGGAATTCTATTTTTACCAGCAAAATTACTTTCTGCATTCTTGAGAAGGAATATCATAGATTTTGAATCAAGTTCTTTATTTGTATTATCTGTCCATGTTTTAATAATTAATTGTTATCACATTTAGGAATGTAATCCACTTAAAGACAAAAGGTTTCTTAGGTTGAGAGAGTATCTTATACTAACCTGTATGACTGTAAAAGGAGTAGAGGGAATGACATGCAAAATCACATATAATTGCTTGGGAAAACAATATAACATTTATGTAGAAGTTATTAGTCAGTCTACTTTTCAGTCTTTTGTGTAACAAAGTGGTGCGATTCTATGGATTTTCTATCATTTATCTAAATCCAAAATCTTGACGTGATGATTCTCTGTATTCATGAGGAATGTTGACTTGAAACACACAAGAAAATGGTTTTCTTCAATTATAGTAATCCCTTCTAAAATATGAAGTTATAGTAGAAATATTAACAATCTGTTAATAGTTTTGTGGTTTGTGTGTTTAAAAACACTTTCATTTTCAAATTCAGAGCCCAGGAACCCAGCCCTTACCCAGTTACTCTTTATTTGGTGCTCTTGTCAGCAGCTACTCTTTCCTGGTCAATATGAGTGGAGAGTGAAAATTTGAGGTGAAAATCCCTGGCCTGGAAGTTATACCAACACTTGTAAGTTCTTGGAAGGTGAGTGTGCTAAGTAACAGGCAGGTCTCAGTACATGGCAGTTCGTCGGGCTGTGGAGCATGAATGTGGGCATGTTCCTAGCATGGCATGGCACCTTCATTGCCTTGGGAGTGGAAGAAATGCAAGTCTAGGCAGGTAAATATTCTGGGGACAAGCAGAAGCGTAAATAAAACCTTTGAGAGCTCTCCATGGCTGTAGCTGTATTACAGGACGTGTTAGTTCTTCAGTGCCGTTGAGCCTAGGTGCACACTGCAGCTGTATCCTGACCCCACACTGGGATGCCATGTGGATTCAAACCAGCTCTTTGGCTTTCCCTGCAAGAAAAGCCAGTCTGCAGCTAGAAGGGAGTCATGAGAGACACTTGGGCAGAGAGCAACCTAATGAAATTCAAAAAGGGCAAGTGTAGGGTACTGCATCTGGGGGGGAGTAACCCCATGTATCAGTACAAGTTAGGAGCTGACCTCCTGGAGAGCAGCTCTGTGGAAAGAGACCTGGGAG
>RSEF01000001.1:158117496-158147007 GCA_003993805.1 Himantopus leucocephalus
GGTCGTGTGACAGGGGCGGACGGGGGGGGGAATCCGTAGAGGTGCGGGGGTGGCCGTACTTCGCCGCCATGGCCCTTTTTTGGGTCTGGGAGGTGGCTCGGAGCGAGGCGGTGTTTCCTGGGGAAAACTGAGGGCTGGGGACAGCTGAGGAGCGGGGCGGGGGGGGGGGAGGACACGGGCGGACGAACGACAGCTGTTGTGAAAGGTCCGCGTTTTCATCTGCGGCGTGGCTCGGTTTCTGAGAGAAAGGGTGATCCCGCATTTTCTTGGAAGGTAAATGGTGGCCCCTGGGTCTGTCTGGCGGACCCAGGGACACCGGCAGGGCACGGGGGCTTCTCCGGGCCCGGCACCGCTCAGCAGCCACAGCCCCCTTTTCAGGTGAATGTTTCCAGGAATACGCAAGAATTTAAACGAAGAATTTAAACGAAGAATCTTGAAAAAATGGTTTCCTGCTGAGAGGTGCCAGCGATTCACAGAAGCGTGGCCGTCGAGATAGTCGTAGTGCTGCTGTGACTACGTCCCAGCTTCAGCGCCAGTTAGGTACGCCTCAACAGCAAAGGAATACATATGTTTGTTGTAATCATTTTTCCTAGATCAGCAGTGAGACACTTAAGTTCTCTTGGAGAGTTATGGCATACCTTGTAGTTAATAGAAGCAGTTGAGCTAGTGTTTATATATATACTTTTCTGATTTAAAATGTTCATAGGCTTATGTGAAAGAAATGGTGTGATATTCTGACTTTTTGTTAGTTCTCTCAATTCTGAGAACAGGACTGTTGCGTGTTTTAATCTGTCCATGTTTTTGAATATGACATTCAGAGAAAAAGTGCCACGAGTGTGCAAAAAATTACTGAAAGACATGAATCTTTGAAGTTCTGATGAGACTATTTTTTTTTAAATTGAATAGATCAACTTTGAAGGGACTAAACAGCAGAGGAAAAGGTGGCTGTACCAATTTAATCACAGATTTTGATGAGAATTATGCTTTACTATGTGCTATCATGGATGCTGTAACTAATTCAGGTGTGTGTATCAGTGAAGACCTCTTTCAGACACTTGTCTTCCTTTTTTTAAATTTTATTTTAATTTGATGCAAATATTTCCTTTCAGGGTGAAACTTTATGGATGTGGCCTCAGATACATGGAATTTTTTCCCCTCTGGAAAATTCGGGCAAAAATAACTCCATCTGAATTCTGTTCTGAGTGGTAAAGCTCCACAAGTCAATTGCAGGCTCAAGATGTGGACAAAATGGCTGGGAAAAGGGAGAAATTTAACTGTTTATCATGGTGGAATGTGGTAGGAAAAACATTTGCGCTTGACTCTGCAGTCATATGTTTGTTATTTTCATCATGAATTATGTGAACGCATGAACAGAGCAGAGCCTGATTTTGCTGTTGGGTATACCTTCCACAGAAATGGAAATTTTCTCATTCTGAAAAGCCCGAGACAAGGAGTCTCCTCAGAGCAGTTCATGTGTATGGTTTTACACAGGGCTATATATATTTGCAGGTCTTCCATGTTGGCAAAAGGGCACGATATAAATTTGAAGAGATAGAAAGAACATTGAATTTATAGAGAAGCACGATTCTGGAAGACTTTCCTTCAGAAAATGGCAGAATACTAGTGCTGCATCTACTGAATCTACTGCTGGGACAAAAAACTGCTTGAAAGAGCATGTGTGAGGCAGAACACTAGAGTAAGGTAACGCTGTAATGAAACAGCTTATGAAAAAACAGCGATTCAGAGAAGTCGTAAAGAAAACACCTGGTCGTAAGTGGAGTCTATTCAGTCCTATTTTCTCTTTTAAATATTTCCATTATAATATTTCATCTTCTGTTAAATTGAAACCTAGAGATTTTAAGAGTTATTGTCCACCACAATTAGTGAAGAAGGTTGGAGCTTTTGTACAAATGCACATAAATGCCTTCCAATGATCTTAAAGTTTTGTGTATTTCTTTCTATGCTTTGCATGCTTGCGGGGACTCGTTCCTTCTTACAGCTACGCAAGGGAAGACCTGCCTATAGTTTTGAGCGGAAATTTGCAATGAGGGAGGAGGGAAGAGAAGGGGAAGAAGGAAGAAAGCAGGCACTGCGAGAAGCAGTGTGGATGACTCAATAGGTGGCACGCTTCTGAGTCAGTTTGATGAAGTAAAACAGCAGCCGGAAGTGTCGTCTTTGACTATTGTAGAAATTGGCAATAATCTAAAGATTCTTTGCAACAGGCTGAGATTCTCCTTCTCATCCTTCAGTTTGAATAATTGCATTTAGCCTTTCACAGTGCTATACAAACGGTGGTAGGCTGAATAGGAAAAAAGCAGTAAGGCAGGCCAAGTTAAGGAACAACTTGTCGGAGGCATGCAACTAATAGATCCTTGTCCAAACACATTGGGGATAAGAAGACTACCAAGGAGTCCTGAGAGGCAATAGATCATTCACGTCTTAAAAAAACCCTATGGGATGGGCTATGGGAAGATGTGAACATAGCAGGAGGGAAAAAAAAAAAGAATTTTTTGCATTTGTGTTCATCTTGGAAGAGCATGGCTTTCAGTGCCAGTACCTTTTCTTATGGCTAACCTTCCACAGAAGGGTCTGTCTCAAACTGAAAAGTCAGTAAAAGGCAGTTATGGAACAAAATTCTCTGTAACAAAGCACCACGACTGGCTGATACTCTTGTATTCTCTTGTTGTAAATATCTCATTTAAAGCAGCTTTCAGACCAAAAGATTGGAAAATGGTAAATGTATTTTTATCCTCCCCAAGTAATCAAGACAGCCAGGAAAGTAGAGACCAGTGAGTATGTGTAGCAGGCAGCTGGGTAAAAACTGCTTTAAAGAATGGAACCAGTGGAAATGAAGATAAATTATGTAGGGAGGGAGTCAACAGTGACTTTTGTAAAGGGAAGTCATGGCTCACAAATAGTAAAAGTGTGTTAGAATTGTACACATGTATGTGAAAACATTGGATACAGGAGACATGGTTGATACAATCTGCCTTAATTTCCAAAAGACATTCAGCAGAGGCTGTCCACAAAGCCAGACTGCCATAATATATTTATTCTCACATGTATAAATAAGTAGGTAAAAGATAAATACTCAGTTTTTCAAGTGGAGGGAGATCACTAGCGGACTCCCAAACAACTCTCTTCTGCTAAACATATATTTTTAATGGTCTGAACAGAGGGAAAATGTTGCACTGGCAGAATTTGCCAGCAATACAAAGCTATTCAGGCTAGAACACAGAGGTATTAATTGCAAAGAGTGGCCAAAGGTTGTCATGATAGTGAATGACTAGGTAATAATAGCAGAAGAAATTTCTTGTAGATAAATGTAAAGAAAATTTTAAATCAAAACATGGGCAAAATGCTAACATCACATGCTCAGCAGCGGACTGGGTTCACCTGATTTTTAACACTTAGTGATGAGATCTTGGTATTTTACTACATAGGTCTGTGGAAATAACAGTTTGATACTCAGTAGTACGCAAAGAACAAATAGGTTGTTAGAAATTATCATGAAATTATTAGGAAAAAATGCAGAAAAAAATAATTTTTTCTTTTAGTCCATAGCGCATCTATGTTTTAAAGACTGTATGCAAGTTCTGTTCTCCCCTCTCCAGCTCAGACAGGCTGTAGCGTAACTTGAGGAGATACAGAAGAGGGTGGCAAAGATGGTCAGAAGTATGAAATCAGATTCCGTCTAAGGGACAGTTAGAGAGACTAAGACTATAGCTTGGGAAAGCAAGAACTGATGAGAAGTGTGCTAGAGATGTAAAAAAAACTGTGTGGTTGACAAGCTGAATAGGAAATGTTAGCTCTTTTTTTTTTCTTCTTGTATAATAATTAGTAGCTGACAGGTAAAACAAGCAGGTAACAGGCTCAAAACAAGCCAAAGACAATTCCTATATTTCCTGTGTCCTGTATTAATTGTGTAATTCCTGTCTTAACTGTGTAGTGCAAATGTTGACTTTCAATCGTGGAAGTTTATATTGGAAACTGCTAATTGATGGTTTTCTTTCCTTTTCTTCAGGGAAACATGACAGCAAAAACATTGTTTTTATGTAATATCACAACAGCATTTCTGTATTTAATTATTGTAGGTAAGTTTATTGGTGGCTGTGGAAGGTCTTGTTGTGAAACTTATTTTTTCACACAATACTAATTTTCTGTGAAAATGGCTGTAAAAGTCAAATTTATGTGCATGCCAGTGAGTTTTTTCTAGACAGTCCTAAAAGCAGGAACCTATAAAATATATAATATGTGTCAGCTAGAGCAGGTTGCCCAGGACCATGTCCGGCTGGATTTTGAATATCTCCAGAGATGGAGACTCCACAACCTCTCTGGGCAACCTCTTCCAGTGTTTGATCACCCTCACAGTAAAAAAGGGTTTTCCTATGTTCGGATGGAATGTTATGTGTTTCAGTGTGTGCTCGTTGCCTCTTGTCCTGTCAGTGGGCAATACTGGCAAAAGTTTTGCCCCGTGCTCTTCATTTCCTCCATCACGTATTTACACACATTGATAAGATCTACCCACACATTCCCCAAGCCTTCTCTTCTCCAGGCTAAACGGTCCCTGCTCTTTCAGCCTCTCCTCATGTGAGAGGTGCTCTGCTCACTTAATCATCTTTGTGGCCCTGTGCTGGACTTTCTTCAGTAAATTCATGTCTCTCTTGGACTGGGGAGCCCAGAACTGGCTGCAGTACTCCAGATGTGGCCTCACCAGTGCTGAGTAGAGGGGAAGGATCACCTTCCTTCACCTGCTTGCAGGTCCTAATGCAGCCCAGGACACCGTTAGCCACCTTTGCTGTGAGGAAGCGTGGTGGCTCATGGTCAGTATGTTGTCCACCAGGATCCCAATGCTCTTCTCTGCAGAGCTGCTTTCCAGCTGAATGGTCTCCAGCGTGTGCTGGTGCCTGGGGTCATTCCTCACCAGATGTAGGACTTTGCATTTCCCTTGGTTGAACTTCATGAGGTTCCTGTCAGCGCACTTCTCCAGCCTGTCGAGGTCCGTCTGGATGGCAGCACCACCCTCTGGTGTATAAACTGATGAGATGAGTTGTTGTTTTAACTTTACAGAATGCGTCATTAGGATTTTTTCATATGGGAAAATATAGCCATTTGACAATAATGTAACATCTAGATTTTTATAAAATTGCTAGGCTACTCAGTTGCAACTGCTTGTTTCTGCGCTTCAGCTGTTAACCAATAATCCATTTCATGTTTAAAACATTTCAGATGGTTCAAATGAGTTGCTGTCATAATCTTATCATTCCACCTGGAATCTTGCAGCAGTGCCAGACTGTTGAAAGAAAAACTTCATAAATTTCCATTCCTTGACTTTCTAGCAAGCCATTTGGTTGGAAATGGTTTGGTTTTGGTTAGGTTTGGGTTTGTTTTGCCCATGGGTGGACAAGCTGGAAGGTTCACCAATCCATTGAATGGTCTGTGTTTTGACTAAGTAAGTAATTATACAGAAAGGTGATTATTTGGCTGCCATTCCCCCAGTAGCAGAGAGTTCTATTGTCTGTTTAGTTATGTTTGTACCTTATAATTCTTTACTGTTCCATGGAAATAATGGAGGGCATTGCAGGAGGGGGATTTCAGAGAAACTGAGGCAAGAACTGTGTAAAAAAAAAAAAAAAAAGACACCATTTCAAAGTATTAGCATTTAGTGGCAGAAAAGGATTATCAGTTCCTGTGGCCACAGCATCTCATAACCATCGAAGTTATTATGGGGCATTCAGTACAGATACCCGAGTAATTCAGTGTTTTGATAAATAATTTGGAAAAGATTTGTAGCGAAGTGGTGAGAACTGTGGATGATATGAAATTATCCCTGGTGGTTAAAACTAATGGTGACTATGAAGAGGATGTCTGGATATTGAATGGTTTTGTGGTAAAATGTCAGTAAGTAAAATCAAATGGATGTGTAGGGGCATGGAAGGGTCATACAGATATAGCAGTAACAAGCACACTGTGTGTATGTGGTGTGAACATTAAGTTAATTAATAACCACTTGGGAAAGATGCTACTTTGACATCTCTTGATGCTCTCTGGAAGCATATGGCTCTGTCATCAGTGGTGGTCAGAAAAGAAGAAATTTTGGGAAGGGAGTAGAGCAGAAAACAGAAAACTTCATAACACCATGGTGAATGTGAATCAATTGAACTCTGCAGTTCTGGTCATTCCATCTCAGAAAGACTGTATCAGAAAAGGCAGAGAGATGAGTGACAGTGTTGTCTGATACGGGATCGCTCCAATATAGGAAGTCATTAAATTAATGAGTACTTAGAGGTAAAGAAAAGAGATGACTGAGGCAAGATGTGATGGAGGTCCATAAAACTGTAAATACTGCAGACTAGGCAGAGGAGGGAAAGTTTACTTCGTCATTTCTCATAAGAAGAAAATGCATGATACCCAGAGAAATGAGGAAAGCCAGTGAATGGTTTTTCATGCAGAACATAAGGGGAAAGAAAGGGGACGAAAGCAAAGTATTACTCTACTTGTATCTTACTCTCTTTTCTTACATGTCTGCCACTGGTTGTTATCAGAGACAGGGTTTGGGGCTAGACAGACACTTATGTGATTATGTGGCTGTTCTTACATTCTAACAAAACAAGGCATTTTAGATAAATATAATACTGACTCAGGAATGACCATGGTATCCAGAGTTGGTGCCTTTTTTTGTTGTGTTGACAAATAAACCCCACATCTCACGGTATTGCTTTTTTCCTGTATGAATCCCCTTGGGTCAGGGGGAAAGAAAATGAGCTCATTGGTAAATGCGTGTAATAATTCCTTTTTAAATGCTCATAAAATGCAGGGTAAGTTGAAATTTCCATAGCAAATTTAATATTTGTGCAACATCAAATTTAACTTCAGTGTCCTCTTAGGACATTTGGGTACTGAAAGTATAGTCTGTCTTGAAGACTTACTTTGACTACAGTTAAGCAAAGTTAAGAAATAAAAGCATTAAATGTGAAATTTGTGTGCATGTGTGTGTTTGTGTGCATATGCATGAAACATATTCAAGAAATACAAGTATTTTAGTAATTTGCATCTGAACTAAAACATACAAATGACAGTCTGCTGCAAATGAAGAGATTCTAATGCGTGCAAAATTTGCATTCAAAAAGCAGCATTTTATTTCAGTGGCATAACTGTATCTGTATATCACCGAGTAGTACTCTCAGCTGTAAAGATAAGGGATTATAATTGTATTTTTAGTAGTTGACCTGAGAATGGAGGTGAAAACGCCAATGAACTTTGTAAATGTAATCAAGAAATGTGTTCAGTATATCCTTTCACAGTGTTTGAGGTTTTCTTTAATGCCTATCTCTTTCCCTTAGACAAATGTGAAGCCTATGATGTGATGTTGAGGCAAAGTCTTGTGCCTGATGGGCAGCCTCTTGCTATTAAATGTTCACTGGAAAAGAGCTTGGAAAGTGGAGACTACAACTTAACATGGTATAAAGTTGGTAACCAGACAGCTGTGCCTAGAGACAAACTTTCTAGAATTCATCAGCAGAAGAACTTAATTTGGTTTCTCCCTGCAATGTTAGAAGATTCTGGAGATTATGAATGTGTCATAAGGTGAAAGTTAAAAAAAATTACATTGTTACAGAATTTACTTGAAAAGGGAATAACTTTTAGAAATCAAGTAGAATTTTGAGGATAAGAGAAATACTGATGAAGAAGGGAGAGTGCGTTCACAAAAAGTAACTTTACGTGAGGGCAAGTAAGTCTAATTTTGATGTTTTTTTCCTAGTAGACAAAAGTAAACCTATTAGAGAAACAGTAAACTTCTCATCCTCTCTTTCTTCTCCAAAAAGAATACTATATATCTTTGAGTTGGAAAACATGCGAACTAGGTTGATTTAATTATGTTATATTAATTGCAGGAATTTGACAAACTGCAGGAAAATGTGTACAAAAGTAACAGTTTTTGAGAGGATCGATGGTTTATGCTTAAATGAAAAATTTGCTGTAGAGGAGGTGATATTCACATTATCATCTGCAAAGGTTGTGTGTCCACACTTGGATTATTTCAGGAATGAGAAGAATATTCAGCCTGTTCGTTGGTATAAGGTGAGAATGCTGTGTTTTGTACTGTCTTATAACTGCCAATTGTTTAAAATATAAATCACTGACATTTGTCAATTTTAAGAGAAAAACTAAAGATTTATTGTAAATGGGAGAAAAATGCTTTTTAAACAAATTGGTAGCGGGTTAAGACTTTTTATCTTTTAAAGGTGTATACAGGTGTTTTGATTAATGGGGTAGAAATTCAGCTTAGATGTAGGAGATGTTGACCCACGTATCCACCAGGTGGCATCTGTCTACCTGCTAGCGGAATACACTGTCGTGAATTTCTTTTGCGTGGAAACAGATTTAGTATGTCATTTGTGCTCAGTATTGTTCGATTAAATAGATGCCATTTCTTATTGTTCACGCTTATTTAAAGGCTCTTTCTGGTATGAGAACGTAGTGCCTTCTGCAGTATTCCTTCCTCATGCCTGTGAAGTCCATATAGTACCAAGAGTATTTAAATACTTAAAAAAATTAATTATTAAGCAATTCTTCATTAATGAAAACTTTTACAAATCCTGACACTTGCATTTCCCTTCCTTATTTGTCTAAAATTGAAAGTTGTTTTCTATAGGAAATGGAGTGTCTTTGAATTAAAAACTCAGAGCCAAAATGAAGTATGTTTTGCTTTTTATTCCACCCCCTTCGCTCTTCCTCAGCCTCTGCAAGGCATTCATCCTCATGCTGTGGTCCACTGAAAGTTCATATTGCATTAAAGAGAGACAAACCCTGCAAAGTGATAGTGGTATGAGTTAACAGAGTTCTCTACACGTGTTTAGGACTGCCAGCTGCTGGAAGGGGAAAGGTTTGCCTTCTCAAACAGTGATCTTATAATTTTTAACGTGAATGTACATGATCAAGGAAATTATACATGTGAAACAACATATACCTACAATGGAAAACAATATAACATTTCACGAGATGTCAGTCTGACTGTAGAAGGTAAGTAGATAATTTCACTGTGTTTATGTTCATAATAAGGACTCCAAATTTTTGTCCAATTTCTAAAGACTAAAGCTAAAAGACCCAGTTTGTGGGTAGGCATGCTTAGAGCTACTAGTTTTCACCTAAATAGGAGGGAAAGAAATTCTGACTCAGAGGTTATGTATTTTTGTCTGTTCTTGCCACTGTGTTGAAGATTGGTTCCCCAGTTCAAAGTTGCAGTATGTCAAACCTTTGCTACCCAGACCAGCTGCCAAGGTTCCTAAATAGGTGCCCTGTAATGCTTGGTAGGCACCCTACTTTTCTGCTGTAGCTGCACCCTCTATCCTGCCCGTCTTACTTTTCCTTTACATTATCCTCTTGCTGCAAGAACAACGAAATAAACCAGCCTAAATTGTAGCAGTATCTCGACTCTGTGTGTCCTGTCTGTTTCCTTCAAACCTTTCTCTTCTGTTTTTGGTTTTAAGCTCCTCAGCACAAGAACTGCTGATCTCTGATATCATGTGTCTAGCTCAGTAGACCCCGATTTATGTCAGGGGGCCACCAGCACAACAACAAAATATAAAAGAAGGCCTAGCTGTAAAACGTGAACTCCTTTGCTAGCACAGCATTATGAGATTGATATTGCATCACTGAAAAGGCTGTGCTGTATCAAGGTATGAAATGCCAATACTGTTTTTACAAACTAGCTGATGAAAGACATTTGCAGGTTTCCTAATAGATTGCATCACTATTTAATGGTCTCTTTTTGTGCTTGAGTGTTTTGTCTGTGTGTGTATATATATGCATACATATGTATGTGTATATGCGTGTATGTATATATATGCTTTATGGTTTCTTTTTGTTAATTTGTGCTTATGGAGAAACTTTCTTGGACTTTGAGTATCAGATTGGAAATGTTCTAAAATGTCCTACAGCTGCCTGAGACAGCTGGAAATGGTATGTGTGTTCAGTCCATCCAAGTTCATCCCCTCCAAGCTGGGATTCATTTAGCCATACTGAGACATTTTTAACATCGATGTCTAGATCTCCACCTGTTGATTAGTCTCCCTTTGTAGCCTGTAGAGAGAAATAAGCTGTCCAGTGTGTCATATGCCTAGTCCTAATGTAAACATCTAAAAGGGGCCATTGGTGGTGTACTTCCTTATAGATAGTCCTGTGGGAAGAATTGTAGGGCCTTTCTGGAGTACAGAAATTGAATTTCCCCTTTATAATAGTAAAAGTCTAAAATAAATTAATTACACTCTAAAACTATTTGGCTCCAGTTTGTATCTGTGGGGTGATGGGTGACAGGTCCAGATTGTAGAGGGGTAACACTGTAAATACTTACCCATACACTTCTCAGCACCTGTGCACACAATATTACAGGACTTTTATGCCATGGAGCAGCCAGTCCACCATGAGTGTGTGGAAATTTGCGTCACTACATTTTGGAAGAAGTGGGGTGAAGAATAGTTTAGCTTCAAGTCAGAAGTAATGACTACACGAGATACGATATTTTCAGTATTGAGTGATGTCTGTTACAAAATTACTGTCAACCCTGTGCATAGGAAGGGGGTTTTAGGTTGTACCTGGGTTACAGTGCATAGAACAGACTGCAACTGCCCCAGGTTTTCTGAAAAGTGCTTTCTTTCTTTTGTTTAGTGAGCCCACCAAAAAAGCCCCCAGAAATATCTTATCCAAGAAACAACTCCATTGAAGTGGAACTTGGTAAGTAGTTTTCTCTATAAGAAAATATGATTTTGTATCCCAGTGAAAATTTATACTTGAGGAGTGCCATATTCTTGGTTTTTTTTTGTTTTGTTTTGTTTTGTTTTTTAATAAAAACTAGTTCAGTGACCAGCTCAGTTTCTCTATGTTGATCTCCTGAAGGAGGAGTGTTTGGGGATGAGAGGGAAGGAGACAAGGCATGTTGCTTACAAAGTCCTAAGGAAATTTCTCAGATGTGAAGAAAATTGTATGGAGCCCAAGTGATTCTGTCACATCTGTTGCTTCCCATCACTCTGGAAGAGATTCTAAGAACAGATCCATCTTTGAATCTGTAGGGAAAGTGATGCCCAGAGAGAGGCATCTTCTTCCTGGATTTAGCCTCTTCCATCCTACCAGTCTCTTTCTGAACCTGCAGATCACTGAGTATAGAGACCCTCTGTTAAGAGTAACTTTTCTGTAAGGGTGTGGGGCCATCCTTAGCTGGTCTGTGTGGGAGTCTGTGAACAGAATTGTATAGTCTTTAATTAAAGCACGGAAATTAACTTTTCACTTTGTAACACAATTTTATAGGCTCACAGGTTACAGTGGATTGCAATACAACAGGTGCTGATGGGTATGAGGTGTTTTGGACAGGCAACGGTGTGTATATTGATGTATTTTATATGAGCAGAATTTTTGCAAGTCCTTATCAGTAAGTATATTTTCAGATTAGAAAATACTGTGTTAGCAACCAAAGTGGAGCTTTTTCCCTTCGACATTAAAATATTTAGCAACATTTTTTACTTGCTTAAATAGCTTTCTTTTTAAAAATTCTGATGCTTGCTTCCTCCAATTCACTTTCTGCTTTGAAGTAGAAACTTGAAGCATAGTAGGCACGTGGGCTTCACTTTTTGGTCACTGTAAAAATCTGTCTTAATTTCCAACCTTGGGAAAAAGTGTTTTGTAGACTTACAGTGTCTCATAATTGTGATACAGTTTCTATTGAGCAGGTTGTGGCCTGGCAGAGACCTCTTTCAGTTGGATCAATCATGTCCAGGCACATGATCTTCAGACTGTGTCTTTCTTCTGTGTTCTCCTTTTCCTTCACATCTGCCTCTCTGAAAGGTTGCAAGAGGCCAAACCTGTGCTTTACAGGAGAAACTGAGACTTCAAGATTTCAGAACCTTGAGTTAGAGAAATGTAACTGAGATCAGCTGAAGAGCTAATGGAAGACTTTGTTGAGGACATTTGTACTGAAGCTTAGTGGGGTGAGAGGAGAAAAGGAAGAGAGATTTCCAGAGATGAGTTGGGGTTTGGGAGGAAAATGGACTTGGGCTGAGTAAAGCATGAGAAGGGCAACTGGGGGATAAGGTGAGGGTGAAAAGTAGGTTAAATGGAGTTAGGAGAGAAGAAATTAGACCTGACTTGAAAAGGCATCTAGAATTGGACCAGAAGGCAATCTGAAAGTTTCTTAGATATGACAGGTTGGGAACTAAAAATTACATGGTTTTTGTCAGCCCTGGTCTCATGGCGGTGCTATGAAGAAAAAATGTGATCATTTTTGTAAATTCTCAAGCACCATCTATGAGTGAGAAACTGATGAAGAAATGAGAATGATATCTTCAAAGTAAGAATATAGTTGTGAGAAATAAGCCCTCATCATAAAACAAAGGGGGAAATAAAATGCTGAATTCTTTGAGCACTCACCAAGAGAAAACCCGATACAAAAGTAATATATTGTACAGTCATAAAGAATTGTATCGCCATAAACAATTGGGCCATAACGCAGAGGCACACGGTCACTGAACTGATGTCATAAAAGCAGTGCTATTTTTTGTACTTCTTAGCACTTAGTAGTTCATCTTTGTAACCATTAGTCATTTGCATTAGTGATGTTGATTCATTCATTCCTTGTTACAGTGTTCAAATCACTGTATCTTTTTGCTTAGAAAGTAATTCGTGTGGTCCTATATATGCCCTTTATGATATATTTCAAGCTTTTATTTTGCATTTTAAGTGGTAACTAGAATATGTTTTCAGGAAAGAATAGTGCTTGGCTAAGTAGACTAGTTAGTTAATTTTGCATTTGACATCTCCTGTTAACAAGGCAGTGGTATCACTCATTTTGCTGGTGGTTAAAAGGTTGTTTAGTTCCTACATCAGTCACACAACGTGGTACACATGACTAACTGAATGTGCAGCTAATGAGCATTTTTGTGCCCTTGTGCAATGTATGGGGGATAATCTGTGTCTCTTAATGGTGCAGCCTGACACTTTAGCTGTTACAATTCTGTTCTGATCCATGGGGTGAAGCAGTCATTTAGACTCCACTCCCTGCAGCAGGAATCACACTGTGAGTTGGTGGTGTCTGCTGCGGGTCACCACCTTTGATGTCCTTCCTCCCGGTCCCAGAGCTGCTCACCACAAGGTGACGCCCTTGTACCAGGGCCTCTTTCTGTGTTTTATCACAATGTGGAATTTCTCTCTCTCCGCCTGCTCTTACAGGGGCTGAGAAGCCCGTAACAAGCGTTTGCTTAGATTTGTAAGGTATGTTTTTGTACTTCAGCATATAGAAACTGTATATTCCTTTGGGGAAACACAGCTGTAGATAAGATAACATCTTGATGTTTTCCAACATCTATGCTAAATGTCAGTAAAAGGCCTGACTGTTGTTTGGGTTTCCTCCATATAACATAATTGCTCATCTATTCTGAAGTGTGGTTGACATTTGAAGATGGAAACAACCATTGTTGTGCTGCAGCTGTTAGTGATGAAGCCATTCCAGAAATGGCTATGGTTTTATAGCTCTATTTGTGGCCTTTTGGACAGGGAGGAAACTTCTTACGATGGACGCCCTGTGCATTCTGTGAAGCTAATAATTTCAGAAGTGAATAGTGAAGACTATGGACAACCATTTGTCTGTCAAGCTTCAAATGCCTTTGGGCAGGTTGCATCCTATATTATATTAAAACACAGAGGTAAGAAATGCTGTTATTTTTGAGGCTTGTGTTTGTCTTGACTTCCCCAGAAGGGGTTTTGATACCAAATGCTCATATATCATGTTGCTGGAAGACAGGTGGATTACAGTTTGCTGTATGTATGCATGTACCTGTGCATAGGGGAGGAGTCACTGTAGTGCTGTATTTATCATTATTAAAATAATAGGTAGACGGAAGTGAAAAATATGATACTTGAATTTGTATTACATTTGTGTAAAAGATCAGATTTGGACAAATTCAGCATTTAAAACAAAATCTTCCCATATTTTTGTGCAGTTCCTGATATACGAAGATGGCTGACTGGAGGGATTGTCTCTTTGTTAATTTTAACATCTATTTCTTTAATGATCTACAAGATTTTCAAGATTGACTTGGTGCTTTGGTACCGTAATTCTGTCTGTGCTTCCGCAAGTAAGGAAGGTATGTGCGTGTGACCAGGTATGTTAGTGTAACTAGCCTATTGATTTTTTTCACTGGCCATGACTTCTAAGCAATAATGTGATTATTTAGTAGAATGTATGTGGAATTTCCTTGAGGAATTTTCAGATATGCATAAAGACATTTTTAGTTTTGGGGTTTTTTTTCAGTCATATGGGTAAAATATATAATCATAGCTGAGGCAATAAACATGGCATAATACTGAAGGCAGTCATGCTGAGATAGGTCAAAAAGAAAGGTTTTCCCCAAATTAGCATGTTACTTTTCGCTTTTCTGTAGTTTCTTTGTGTGTAAATTTTTGGTCACTCTGATGATGATCAATAGGTGTCAGCAGAGCTACATCCTGTAAACTAACTGTTTAAAGGCCTGCATTAAATATTTATATTGAAAATCAGACTCTCATTTTCTCAGAGATTAGTTTTGTTGGGATTTGGGGTTTTTTTGCAACTTCTCTCTTTTACCCAACACTTTCCTTCTAAATTCTGTCAGTTATGATGGTTACATGCCAAAGAGAAAAAATACTACTAGTTCTCTATTCTGTGATTCTTATGTGTTTTTATTGCTGTGGTGTAGACAAATATATTGGACAGGTGTGAAAAAATTGGAAGAATTAGACTGTCTGAAGTTCCCCATAGCTTGAAAGTAAATGGATTATGTGCAGTGAGATAGTTAACACTTACTCATGGCTGTTCTGTTTTTTTCTGTTATTTTTCACAGAAAAATAATTTTAACTTATGGTTAAAAGTTCAGTTTTTCCAGAACACTTTAATAGAGTTCTAATGGAAAAAAAATAATCAAAGAAACTACATTTTGTAGCTTGTTGAGCTGAACTTAACTTGTTGACTTCAATCTGATTTTAGTTTGTTTTCTTCATTCCTGTTTATAATGTAATTTTAACTCTCAAAACCTCAGCTGCCTTCTGGCCTTTTCTTCTACCTGCCTTTCCCTCACAGAATTATTACAAGAAAGAGTTGCCATTTCCACCCTCTCTCATGGTTAGTCAGAAGTGGAGATAACTGCTGTTGAGTTTGATTCAGGAGAGGTGGTGACGAAAGTCTTGCAAGAGGACGCTTTCTTAATGTCCTGACACCTCTGGGGTTGGGGGTTCCTTCCTGCAGGTCCTACGTCCTGCATCCAACTCACTTGCTGGCTCATCCGTCCCCATGATGGAAAAAGAGGTCAGCTTCTGTGGCTGATCATCTTTCTTTTGATTTGTATAGCATTTTGTGCTTTGATGTTATTTTGTCAGATAGGTGAATCAGCCCCCCATTACTATTTTTAAACAGTCCAGAATGAAACCTTGCAATAAAGGCATGTTTCTGGGTTTTAGTTTTTTAATATAAACATTTGTATTTGTTTTAGATGGGAAAATCTATGATGCGTATGTCCTGTACACAAAAAGCAGCGGAGGCAGAAGCTTCAATCGCCTCGAAACCTTTGTTCGTAGAATACTCCCTGATGTTTTGGAACAACAATGTGGATATAATCTCTTTATATTAGGAAGGGATGATTTACCAGGAGAAGGTACGCTTTAATTAATAGAGTTAATAGGTTGTCTTTTGACACGTTGTTTTCGGGTTAGAAGATTATATGTACAAATAAAAAACACATTTTTGGAAAACAAAGTTATATTTGTTCATTTTTAATGCATAATTTGTCCATTTGTACAATAGACATTCTTTTATTTTAAATTTTTTTTTGTTTCTTACAAAAAAATCTGTTCTGGTGTTATGAGGGTTTTCACTTTCTTTTTAGTGATGAACAAATGAGGATTCAGCAGCGTTAATAATATTGTTGAGATTCTTTGAATGATATCTGGTCCTGGAGACTGAAGAAAACAATTTTTATCAGAAAATTCATGCAATGGATCATGAATCATGAATGACAGTTGGGAGATCTTAAAACTACCAGTCCTCTGAGCTAGCCACTGCTCTGTATATACGCAGTTTTAAAACTAAGAAGTATTTTACATCAGTTGTAAAGTTTCAATGCAAACTTTGATTGTTCCTTCATTACTTACAGCTGTGGTCAGTGTTGCTGATGAAACCCTTAAGCAAAGCAGAAGATTGATGATTATTTTGGGATCAGAAACATCTAGTTACTGCCTGTTAGAAGACACCTCTGAACAACAACTGGCTATGTATAACGCTCTCATCCGTGATGGGATTCAAGTGATTCTTATAGAAATGGATGAAATACAGGACTACACAAGCATGCCGGAATCAATCAGATACATTAAGCAAAAACATGGAGCTATCCAATGGAAAGGGGACTTCTCAGAGAAATCTTGTTCAGCAAATACAAGATTCTGGAAAAATGTGCGCTATCAAATGCCATCCAGGAAGAACGTATCTTATTCTGGAGTGTATTTGTTGCCCCTAACCTTGAACAATTCTGCAGCAAGGGGAAGTTAGGATGCACTTATTAAAATAGTACTGAGAAGGTAATTCTGAAATGTGGTCTTTTTTACACAAATTCTTTATATTACAAAGTAAATGATTTCTTCAAGGAGTAAAAGCTACTCGTCTATTCCCCAAATTACACCCTCAAAGAAAAGCTCTGTGCAACTTTATTTCTCTTCTGGGTTTTGGACACAATTTGTTGTGTTAGCCTCACACAGATAGGAGAAGTGAACATTGCTGATGGTGGTAGACTATTAAATAGTCGTGGTCCACATAAATGTAATGTTCACTGAAGAAGAAGCAGCTATGAACTAAATTTTTTTACGTTGAAACTACAGTTGATAAATCAAAAATCTGTTTCTGTTGTCAGCACTTTCCTAGTCATTCTGTTCCTCTTCTTGTTCCCTCTCTGTGATTGTCTGGCTTCCTCATTACTGGAAGAATCTGCACTGTGCAAGCTTTGGGGTCCCCTCCTGAGCAATAGGCCTTATCCTTGCTTCTTGAAGGGGTTGGGAAAATACATGACATAGCGGGTATATTTAAAACTCCTCACAACACTAAATGTGTTTCAGCTGAACAGTTGGTACCAAATGTGTTCAGCAAATGGAATGGCTTTTAAGACAATTGTTAAATGATTCCATGATATCTGGTCTATGGGGTGTTTCTAAACTTAGTCTCTTGAAATGGTCAGGAAACTGAAAATAGATTTCTTGCGAACTGGAATCTTGCTAGACTGTGCTGCTACTCTGGAAACCAGATGTTCTCATTCCGTGTCTCAACTGTGCTAACTACAAGCACAGCAATTCACTGAGAGTCTATCAAAGGACTGTGCTTGGGCTGAGTATCCTGGAGAGAGTGGAAAATGGCCAGTTCTGAAACGTGACCAGGCGCTAATGGCGAGAAATAACATCTTTTCTACTTGTGAAAGAAAAAATTAGAGGCATGTGGCTATATCAGCCTGCTTGGGAGTAGCTTGGTATTTTTGGATGCCAATCCGTTGCTCTGTGTGCATCACCATGAGAAAACAACATGCTGCTTCCTTTTCAAGGTGGTCTGAAGTGGCAAGAGTTTTCACTCTCCAGCCTGGAAGAGCATCATCTGAATGCAAATGTGAATTCTGCTTGCTTTTTTTGTTCTTTTCTGAAGTTAAGTAGGTTCTTACATTATCTTTATTACTAGGATAGCATCTGTCACTGAATTTCTTTCAGCTGGTTCTCAGAAGTGTGTATGCTGTAGAATATACTCTTTGTTGGGCTGTATTGATGGGAGAGAAAGCAAGGTCCAGGAGTAGAACATATGTTTAAAGTGAGAGATTGGCAATAACATTTCATGCTACCTTTTTCTTTGAGAAGGTTTAGCAATACTCCTTATGAGCAGTGTCTCATTATCCTGGCTATGGGGTTCACAGCTGTGTAATTTTCCACAGCCTCTGTTGTCTAGAGACTTCATCTGAGATGTCGCCATGAAAACAGAACAGAACAGATCCATCAGATGAGGGGCTATTGTTCTAGTAGATGTTGAAAAAGTCTTTGGAAATGCATAATGTTTAGGCTGAAACCTTTAAAAAATAAATTTAGGAACCTAGAGAGTTTAGATAATCATTATTGTCAAATTTTTACATTGTGTTTAGACTTAGACTTGCTCAGAAACATGTTGAGAACTACACTTTCCTTCAAAGATTTTTTTTCACTTGTGTTTAAAAACAGAACCCTCATATTTCCATGTAGAATGAGAGAAATAATAAAGAAATTGTGGTAGATGTTTTTTTCTACGTTCTGGTTTCATATGCTGTGAAATAAATACCAGTAACTCTAGGATTTGCAGTACTGCAGAGAAGTACATTGATTTGCATGGAGTTTTGCTGGTATTTTTTGTTTCTTCTGTGAATGTGCCGTTATTTCTGCTCTCCACTTTTGTCATAGTTCTTTTCAGAGGTTTGGTACAATATTCAAGACAAGCATTTTCCCACTTAATGAGACCCCTAAAGACTTTTAAGTGAAGACAGATGATTGTGAGTCAGCATTTATTGACTTGATACTTTCTTTTAAACAACCACATTTAGTATGATTATTTAGGCATTTTAGTTTTCTTGTGTGAAAATGAGTGTGGGAGAAAGGTTTCAGTTATCATGGTTAATTGTTAGCTAACTACTTGAATGTAGCACGACACAAAGTGGCGTATCCTTTTATCATGGGACTTTATTTTAAAACTGAATTTTGTCTCTCTTTTCTCCCCTTGGAAACTTTTTTTGGCAAGGAAAATGTTTTTTTTTTTTTTTTTTGTGGTACAATAAAATAATTCCCATAGAGACAGATGTGCTGATTGCTCTTTATTTAAAACAAACCAAACCAAACCTAAACAATGATTAGTTGGCCAGAGGCCTGCTTCTGGAAACTTGATAGCTTCAGAAGGAAAAGCCAAATGCAATGTAATCCATGAAAAAGTATTTGTTCACCACAATGTGGTAGATATATTTCAGTTTATTGTATATCTGTGCTGACAGAGAAAACAGTTTGAATGTTATGTGGTGTAAGATACTTTGAAAGCATTCTCTGCACCATTTTTTACTTTTCAACCGTAACTATGTGATACTACTTCTGTTGGCGTGTTCCTGTCATTTTATTTGGCACTCCAGATTGCCCCTTCCCTTTCTTGCCTTGTGATTAACTTGTCTCAGATTCTCTAATTCCGCTGTATCTTTCTATCCATACTGTAAGGCTATTTTTTTTCTGGTAGACTTTCCTCCTTTCCCTTCCATATCCCACTTTCTTGCCTTTATGTCAGCTGGTGCCGAGACATAACCTGTTTCATGTTTTAATGTGCACATCTATGACTGCATTAATTCATGGATAGAGGCTTATGTGATGTGGAAGATCATGCGCTCCGAGCCCAAACGCAGAACGAGTTGTTACCACCTCACGGAGTCTATGCGATGGCCCCAGACAGGACAACCCTGACTGCATTTTTCTTCTTTTCCTTTCAATTTACCTCTGTATTGCACCCTCGCAGGTAGAAAAGCACAAATGTAATTTCACATTTCCCCTTGCTGCCTTGAGCTTTTGCTAGAGGGGGGAAGCCTATTCTGCCTTTTGTTCAGAGGCTACAGTGGTTTAGTTACTGTACCTCCTTCCATAGCTGCAGTTAGCTTGAACGTGAAGCAGGCAGAATACAGTCAATGTTTATAAAAATCTGGGCTAAGGAAAGACATTTTTTTTCTGAGAAATACTTAAGGATGTATTGCATCGTAGAGCTTCAGACTACATGTAAGTGAAATCAGTGGCTAGCAGCTTTACTCCAGAGTACTCCCAGGTGTCTGGTTTAATCATAGATGCTACAATGCATGAACACAGGAGCAATAGAGTTTCCTCCTCTCATCCCTACACTCATTATTCCTGAGAGTAAAGGCAAAGTACACCACTTGATGTGTATGCTTGTTCTCTTTTAAGATTGGATAATATTAACCAGGACTTGATGCGTTTGTTGAGACAAACTGAATACTAGCCACTAAAAGTGACTTAGAAAGTAGTACAAACCACTTGTGTCCTCAGCCCACTCTAAGATTGCTTCCTATGTTGAAAACGATTGAAAAAAGGCATCTTGTGTCCACTGGGCATCAAGGGGCACAGTTAAAAAGGTACAGCTCATGTCTGACTTCCTCTGAGAGAGCACCCAGGTCACTGTGGCATTACAGCTGGAGCTGAAGCTCTGCTTGGCAATGACAGTGACTGTCAGGAGTTGGTATTTCACCCTGAAGAAAGGTAGAAAGCTCACCAAGTCATTAAGGGGAATTTTCTGCTCTAGAAAGGTTGGTTTTGAATTGCTGCTCCAGATCAGGTGACTTAAATGTGTAAATTCCTTTTCTGGTTTGGTTTTGCCCCCAGCCACTCATTTGATCTTGCCCTAATTTTTTTTTTTTTGAGCACAGCAGTGACTGTAGTAGAAGGGGAATTTTCAACACTGTGTCATTAGATTTTTTTTTTTTTTTGCACTAAGCAGTTTGCTCATGGGCTTTATTTCTATTGGCAATTATTAAAATCTGTGTTCTCTCTTTCCCTTATCTCACCAGCAGTATGTATCAGGGGAGTGCTTCCTTTTCCTGCATTGTCCCTGGTAACACACCCCAGTGCTGCCTCATCTCTCCTTCAATCTCAAATGCTGATTTTGATCTTTTGCACTTTCTTGCTCAGTTTATTTAGTGTGAATATACACAAATTCCCTGAAAGATGGGAAGGGCCACATTCAAGTCCTTAAGGAAATATTTTTTCTCTCTTTGGGCACATTGTTTGTAATACCCATAGTGTTTGTTTTCTATTTTTCATGCATAACTATTTCTTCTGTGCATTGGAAGTGGATGACTTGGACAAGCAGTTGGATTTGGAAAGAAATTTGAGCTATCTGCCCTTATCCTACCTCTCACTCCTAGGGAAGCACACTCAGACTGTATCAACTAGGTCTGTATTTCCCGGGTAAGGTGTGCCACAACCACAGAATTTCAAATGGAGCATAGGAGAAGTGGCAGGACAAATGCATCTTTGTAGGAGTAAAGAAGTTACAGACAGGTAAAGGACGTTATAAATTCTCCCACTTCTGAAATGGCGAGTAAGCAGGGTATTTAGGAGTTACAAAAAATAAGATTCATCTGTCCCTTTAAAACAGAAAAAAAAATTGGCAGTTAACTTCCCTACATATTGTCTACTGGAACAAATAGTGAAAAAGCTAAAGAGCTGCCTTGACAGGGACACTCACAGTGGGAAAGAACTTGTGTGCCATATGTCCCCCTACCATCTGTGTACGCTCTCTTCTGGGTCATGACATCTGGTTCGGTTTGATATCTGGCTCCGATTCCTGTATTTTTGGGGTAAACGGGGCTTGATTCTCCTCAGAGACTGAAGAGAATAGACCACATGCTGACTTCTGCAAGAAAAGCCAAGTTTTTCATAAAAATATGTCTCCTCAGCCTAGATCTGAACGGCTTGGTACACGTATGTATTTAAATGAGCCAAGGAGGTGCCAGCACCGCCTGCTGTCATTTTTTAAAAACCGCTAATTTTGGCGTGCTTGACTTTTTTGGAGGGTTGGGCCACGTACTTAGTTGGGTACCTGAATTAGGAGGCGAACCGGCTTTTTATTGAGGAAAGGATCACGTCCAAGAGAGCAGACAACTGAGGGTGGGAAAAGATCGGAGGGTGAGGGTGACATCTGCCACGGGGAGCGATTGTGGGGATCCCGAAGCCCCGCAGCAGGGAGCCGCACCGGCGTGGCACTGTGCAATGCCTCCACCTAGCGACGCCTGAGGCTGAACTCTCCTCCCCCCCCCCCCCTTTTTTTTTTTTTTTAAAAGGGTATAACCCAAAATAATANAAAAAAAAAAAAACCACCAAGAGGGAGTCAAAAAAAGAAGATACTCTGACACTTGCTGTTCCGAATTATACTGTAATTATTATTTTTAGTGCTTTCCCCATCCTTTTTAGGAGCTAGCAGGGAATTTAGTGGAAAATGAGATTTTTGGCCTTTGAGCCTGTACATCTGTTAATTCAGTGCCTCAGAATTAATTGGGAAATGGGGAGGAGTACAGCTCTGTAGAGCTGTATTTCTTTATCAGCCTCCAGCATATGTCAATTAGATCTGACTGCTGTATGTTGAGCAACACTTCCCATTGATTATTCCAAGAAAAAGACTATAAATGCAGACCAATTCATCTGGGATCTGCATTCCAGCAGATCAGCCATGCATGATGGCTGGAGGACCATTACCAAGCGTGTGGTCCCCAGGCAATTGAGAGTCCTACAGCTCACTTGACGTGGTGAAGTACAGAGAATTTGTGCCTAATTTAACTATCTAGCCCACTGAGCTGGGAACAAATGGATCCAATGGTCACATGGTGAGAAAATCTTGGAGTCTGGCATGCTGAAGTGTTTGTAAGACCCCAGTCTGCAGACGGACAGTAGGCAAGATTCAGTAGTCCTGGAGTGCTTGAAGAAGAATTGCCTCAGGGCTGCCATCAGAGAAGAGCATCATGAAGACCATCTGAAACTGAATGTCACAACATTCCTGGGAACAGGAAGCACTGGCCAGTTCTCCCTGGCTCTGATGATTTGGGAGTCCAGTTACACAGGCAGTGTCTCTGCTACCTGAAAAGATCAGTCCCCAATCCTTGCCTTGGATGGTGTGCCCAGGCCCCAAGGGACCTTGCAAACCCTCTTTTGCTTGCTGGTATGGATCTTTTTGTTTTNTTTTTTTTTTTTTTTAATTAATCTACAGCCATATGGCTTGTAAGTTGGAAAAGAGTTTGTAAAATGGAAGTGACTGGGTGGTTTCAAAGCCTATCTAGAATCTCTGCCAAAATCTCTGTGGAGCAAAATTTTATACTTTGATTAATGCCTGTCTTAATAATAATACTATTAATATTAAGAATATTATTACTACTAATGTTAATAGTAAATGCAGCCAAATCAAAAATCCTGCCATGGCTCAGGCAAAATGATTCTGAGTTCCAGAACTAATGGTGAAGATGAGACTTTGTAGAAAGCGATTAAAGCAATTAGCACAGGAAGGCTGTGCCAGAGTGGTTCATAACACTGTCATCAATTCAAGGAGCTCTCAGTAGTAGCTGGACTTTGTAGCGAGCACTCAGATAACAATTCTGAAAGTATTATAGTAGTATATGCATTAGGATACATGAAGGTCATCTGATGACTGAAGGGTCCAAGAGCAGCCCCAGGTGTGCTTCATGTGGCCCTCAAATGTACAGTGCTGCCAAAGCTGAAATTTTCTGCTACAGCTGTGGGGAGGCTATGAGCAGCCACTGGTATCCTGGGGGAGGCTGGGAGTTATGGGAGAGAGGGGGTCAGTGGGTTTGGTGGGGCTCCGGGAATCTGGGAGTCAGGCCCGTGCACTTGTTTCTCTTCTTCAGTCTCTCTCCCTCTTCCTCGAAACCCACCAAAAGAGGCTGCCTTTTGCTCGCCTCATACTCAGTGGCACACAGCTGCTTCTCACAAAACCCAACAACCTTACTCATATGCCTGCACTTGGAGTTACAACAGGTCCTAGCTGGAGCACTTAAGAAGGGTGTGACTCCATACATTTCTCTCAAGGATGCGAATAATACAGGGTAGCGGCTATTTCCATTTACAGATTAGGGTCCTGGTGGACAGTATGAGATGGTCTTTCACAGGAAATAAAATGAGAATCCTTGGCCATATCATAGTGGGGTTTAAATCAAACTGCATATTTTGAGTAAGAGAACATACTATTTTAAAAATAACTGTATGACTTCTTCTTTGGCAGCTAAAGACCATCTCAGAGGCTAATTGGAAAAAAAATCTCTGTAATGCTTCAAAAGTGTTTAGCCAGTTTGACCCAGACCTGACAGTATTATAAATCTCTGTGGCCTGGCCTGGCCTGGCCTGGGGGAGAAGGAGGGAAGAGGTGAGGAGCAATAAAGCCAGCAGCACCCTACATAATTACTGATTAAGATCACATGTAGCATTTTGAGCTATTCGTGGGACATGTGAAGCAGCAAAGTGCCCTTTTATCTTTGTATGTACCTCTCTCTAACCACAAGTTTAGTTACTATGGGCATATTTCACTGCTCTTGGCTTTTCTCTTTGAAGATAACTCCAATCAGCCTGATGATCTTCTTTTGATTTCCTGAGAGAGGCCACCTCCTGGATCACCATGTTCCTCTCACAAGACCTGATGTTGTGGAAATTCCCGTGCCTTAGATGCAGAGCAGATTTTTTTCTGCCCCGAAAGGCTCCTGGTTTGTTGTCAGCAAAACATTTTCAAGCAGTGAGTACAGAGCATTTTGAGGGGAGCTGTGGAAGCAGTTACTTTTGACCTACACCGAAAAACTGCATCTGTATTTCATAAAGGAGTGTAGCATGTACCCACCTGCAGGTGATCCTAAATGCCTCGGGGAGGAAAACAAGGCTTTTGACATGCAATGAAGTTTGGTTACAGATGCTGCAAGTCTGCGTGTTCCTCCAACTAGGGGATTATAAGGGCTGGAGGGAGATGTGCTGTCTGCAACAGCTCCAGCTGACCAATTCCTCGGGCCAAGAGTTGTCTCACAGCCAAAGGACCCAGTTTACTTACGAGGGCTGCTGGGAAAGAAGAGGAACAACAAACACTGGAGGAGAGCACAAGAAATGCTCCGTAGAGTCAGGCCAGCAGCTGACTGAGCCAGGCGTTCTGTCTTCAACAGCGGTGAAAGGAGCTGCTGAAAATCCGACTGATACCTCAACAGCTGCCCCAAGCTGCGGGGCTGGCTCTCCAGTTGCCTTCTCACGTCACTGTCCAGCCTCCGTGCGCGCCAGCTTCTGGCAGGATGCTCTGTCATCATGGGAAAAGGGTGACGTTTCTGAGGGCTCAGGTGGGTGTCCAAGCTGAAGCCACCCTTGCTCTGGTGCTGCACCCGCATGGACAGCCTCCCGAGGGTGCCAGCTCCAGCTGCACCTCTTGTTGCTGTCAGCTCAAGCTAGCATGGCTGTGTCACTTCTGTGCTGTGACCGTCCTATAGGCTGCTCATGCAGTGTCTCGGGTCTGATTCTGGGCCTGTCATCCTTAGTCCTTCCTCATGCACTCCCTCAAGACCAAGGAATGGAGCCAACAGCAGGCAGGCCCCTAAAAAGGAGCCCTTCCTGTAGACCAGAGATGCTCCCTTGTGAAGCCTCCCTCCTCTTGCTTGATCCAGACTTACCAAGCTGCGGCGCTGGTTGCAGAAACACCTTGTGCTGGCAGGCTAATGGCTTTTGTCCTCACTAGCTGTTAGCTATGATGAGCTGCGGTGGTTTAGTGTCGCAAGTTTCAGAACACAGTGGCGGTTGAACAAAAGGAAATGACATTGTCATATAAGCGGTCCTGGAGATCTTGGGGTGCTCTGAGCTCTCAGTCTGCTTTGGTCTCCCGCCTGTTTGCCTACAAATGCCAGCAGGGAGCCGTGGGCGTTTTGCAGCTGCTGGGCCATGGCTAATTCAGACTACATGGATTTTATCTCCAGCACTCAAGGTGTGAAATCTGAGCTCCACTGAAACCCCGGGATCAGGATAACATTCTGGTGTCTGAACCCTGAAGTTTCTTTAGTATTTGCTTCCTTTTCCCCTCTCTAGCAACAAACAGAAACTCATGTGAAACTTGCTGGGTTTTGTGTAGTTTGTTTGGCCGGTGTTGCTCCAGTATTTCATGGCATTTTGCCCCTGCCTGTAGCAATAGGTGTCAAATGAAGTTGTGTATTTACAGTGAGATGCTTTTATCATGCTTACTCAGCAAATATTTAGACTCAGGCAGACTATTGACTTTCTCTCTTGAGAGCAAAAAAGAGGTTTTTTGTGCTTCCTGGAAAGTCTGTTGCTGTTGGTGGGAAAGAAAGTCTCTGGGGTGAAGTACCAGAATGCAAACACTGTTCTGTAAGCCTTGAAAACCACACAGAGCGGAGATATAATAATGCTAAGTTGGTCTGTTGTTATTGCATAACACAATTAACCACATCCTCCACCAGAAAAACAATAGAGCTGTCCTTCCATATTAAGGTGACTTTGGAGCCTGGCAGGTATTAAAACAGTCAACTTTTATCTTGAAGTAAACTACATTCTTTGTTGGTTCTTGATTAGCAAACCCTTGTGCAACATGAGGTTACCAGAGAAATGTCTTCGGGCATCATGCCGGTGCTGCCATCCAGCGCAGCTGGGTATCAGGAGAGTTGTGACACTTCGCTGTTCTTCTGGCATGGTCTGACAGGTGCTTAGTCCCTGTCCTCACTAGTTTGGACTGTCCTTGCTCCCTCTTTCTGCCCACACCCGCTCCAAGGCTGCCCTTTCTATTGTGCCAGCGCAGCTGCCTGTCCGTGAAACCTGCCCAAGAACCAAACAAGGAGAAAAATAACTGTGCTTTTGTTGTTCCTCTTGGCCGTTTCTTTGTCTTAGGTAGAGCTGTTTTCTGAACTGTCTACCATCTAGGAACACAAAAGATTTTTTTCTGGCACAGGAGAGGCAGGGAAGGCAACGGTGGGCGATTAGGATGGCATGAGAAGCATTGCTCCTAAAGCACAGCCTTGGTAGGGTTAAGCAGCTGTTTGATGGTCTGTGTTCTTGTGGCTATACCATTTCCAGCACTCGAGTATGGTCCTCTGGAGCTCCCTCTGTAGATTGCAGTACCACTCCAGGAATGCACTGAGATAGTATCTCTCCTCTCTGGCGACATGTTTGGGATGTTTGGGTTTTAAGGATTTTTTCCCGTGCATTGCGTCTGATAGACTTTCTGTTGCCCTGGTCAAGGGGTTGAGCGGAAAAGGCCGTATGCCACAGTAAGCAGCATGGTCTGAGACACCAGCTTCTGATGAGGGGTGTTTTCTGCAACCAATATGACTTTTCTTATGTTTTTACCTATTCTTTTATCAAACTTCAGCACAATCTCAGTGCTGGCCACCCAGCACATTAAAAAGAAAAATATGGTGGATCTTCAGGAAAGAGATAACAGCCCTTTGTAACTCCTTGCCAGAGGACACTGCAGAAGTAGGAAGTCCACACGGGTTCCTGGGGAGACCAGACTTGGAAGAGAGATCCAATAGGAGGTGCATAAACAGTCAAAACATAACAGGCTCAGGAAATTCCTGGTGCTGAGAGCAATTGGAGGCTAGGAGAGTACTGAGTTGGAGTTATGGTGTATTTTGGATGTGATCTTACTTTTTATTTTTCTTAATAGTCCTTACTACAGAAGAAGTACTGAGCTAGATGGTCTGAAGCAGCACAGCTGTTGTCATGTTTCTGTGACTTGAACTGTAAAAGCAACACAAAGATGGAGCTATTCCATCAAAGTTTGCTACCACTGCTGTTGACAAGCATTCTTTCACGTCTTTTTTCATGTCATTTATTGATGGTTCAATCCCGTAAATGGCAAGTCTCAGAAGAAATGGTCTTGTCTGAATTGTAGACTCTTTGAAATTAATCATTGTCTACTTCTTTTGTCTATCACTGCCTGTTTCTTTGTGTCAATAAAGTTTGTCACCATTGTCCATTATGGTCCTTCAACAGGTTCCCCAGTTGCTTTTTATCCTTCTGAGAATTTGTCATTTTGCCATGATTTCAGTAACCCCAACTAGTTGTTTGTTGTTTCAAGATCTGGTATTTCCATTTTTTGTCACAGTATTCTTTGTCTTTTTAAGCTTTAATAGACCATCTGAAGGGACTCTGTTGGTGAAAACTACCTGGAAACATTTTGCTAGAGCAGGTTCTACTTCTTTTGTCATCACTATTCTATTGTCTTAGTCTTTGGAACATAAATATTTATTTTGTCTTGATGCAGAGGATACTTTTACTGCTCCATATTGGATATCACATTTTGACTGAAACTTCTGCGTGCTTCTTCCTTCTCATTAATTTACTCAGAATTTCAGTCAGAAGAAGTTAGCTCCTTCTTTCCAGACATTGTTTGACTTAAATGACCAAAACAGAAAAATTAGGAGGTAGTAAACCCCTGTACCTGTAACCTCACAGACTTTTCTGTTGGTGTGGTGCAGGAAGATGCATGGACTAGACTTAAATCCAGTTATAACAGCGTATTTGGAATTGAACTTCTCCTGGAGTCCATATGAGCCTCTGAATAGTTATGGCAAATGCTACTTACAACCTCCTTAAATTCCACCTTTTTAGCTATCATGGTGGGTGGAATTGTCCGTAACAATGATGTGCAGATGTTATTTAATTGTAGGATTTCCATTCTGGGCTTTCTGTTCTCCAGCTGAAAAGAGCAACATCAACAACAAAAAGGAAAAAAAAAAAGGAAAAAAAAAAAGGAAAAGATAATCGGAGTTACTCGTTTCCACTTTAGCTGGAACATAAGAAATATTTACTGGCAAATGGAATTTCCAGTAAGGAGTTAGAGGTGAAGTTGATGGGAAAAATGGGTACAGGTGGGAAGCTGATTGATTGGTTGACTGATTGACTGAAAGGAAACATAACTGAAAGGTATGCCCACTGAAGTGTACAATCCCAGGGTTTTTTTTGCACATAATCTCATTCCTCTTCATGCTGGCTAGAAGAGGTTATAGTAACATTTATTACAATACTTAGTTGTGCATTTAAAAGTTTCTTCTGAAATCTGCAGACCAGGGATATGTCCCTGCTTTCCTCATGCTGTTTCTTGAAAATGTAGTTGACGTGTGCTGTTATACTGCGTTGATACGCTAATCTTCTGTTGTGATGAATATGCTGGAAAACATGCCACAATCTTGTTAATTTTCTTTTCTTTTGCTAAGTGTATGTAGTTTCCATCTAGATTTTAAGTGTTTGCAGAGAATTAATTTTTCTTTGATTTAGATTTTCTTACCACATTCTTGTAGCGTAATTCAGTATTTTCTGAAATTTCATAACAAACTACTTCAGAAAGACACCACTAACTGAACAGAATAATAACTCAAGGACTTTAGTATCTCCCAGCCATTTTTCAAAGAGTGTATAATGTAGCAATTGCTCTACATGTATGTTTCCTTCATTGGCTTATCAGCCAGAGTTGCTGTTCTACTTATGACTACTTTTCAACTGTGTCTTTCCATCCTTTAGCATATGAATTCGTAGAAAAAGGCTGCTTTTGCTAGTGATGTGGAGAGAGATTAAGCCAATTTTCTGGTTCTATTTCATATGATAGACTGCCATTTCTGCTGAGTTCTTAAAAGTCAAACTTTGTGGCTACCCAAAGGTCAGATCTGACACCTGAGGTTTTGCTGGGGCAGAAAACCAACCTATCAGAAACTTTACGCTGACTTTGCTGTATCAATAAGCTCTGTGATAGCAGCAGGAAGAAAGTCTGCAGAAAGAGCTCTCCGCGCAAACACTGTCATTTAGAAAACTCCTGGTTGTCTGAGCAAATTAGGATAAATTATTTTGCAGGAACGTCGTATAGTTTCTGAGCTAGCAATGTGAGTACTTATGGGCAATGTCTTTGCCCAAATTTAGACACCCCCA
>RSEF01000001.1:158148793-158253440 GCA_003993805.1 Himantopus leucocephalus
TTATTTGAGAGGGATGTATCCCCTGGAGGAGGTAAGTGTATTGACTGTTCTGTATTGAATATTCTTGTCATTAAATAGGCACATAATTGTCACACAAAGGTGAAAGTCTGTCATTAGAAGGAATTCTGTCAAATGTGTTGTGCAGTGAAATGCTACATTTTTCATTTAATCTAGACTATGTGCGTGCAAAGTTTGCACACACACATTTTACATATTTTATAGATATATTTATGAATTCACATACACCTACACACATACACAAACACATATCTTTAATTACACAGAACCAAGATAAACAGATGAAAAAGCTAGCATGGAGAAAGTTAAGGTGAGAACACTGTTTCACTGTAATAGTGCTTTTGCTCTGCTTTTGGTGAGAGCACGTGCCTATGAATGACTCTCATTTACTGCACAGAGCAACTGGTGCCTCTGTGTTGTGTTTTAACCCCAGCCAGCAAGCAGGACCACACAGCCACTCGCTCACTGCCCACAGGTACAATGGGGGAGAATCAGAAGAGTACAAGTGAGGAAAAACTCGTGGGTTGAGATAAAGACAGTTTAATAGGTAAAGCAAAAGCCATGCACACAAGCAAAGCAAACCAAGGAATTCATTCCCTGCTTCCCATGGGCAGGCAGGGGTTCAGCCATCTCCAGGAAAGCAGGGCTCCATCACACGTAACGGTTACTTGGGAAGACAAATGCCATCACTCCAAATGTCCCCTCCTTCCTTCTTTTTCCCCCCGCTTTATATACTAAGCATGGTGTCACATAGTATGGAATATCCCTCTGGTCATTCGGGGTCAGCTGTCCCGGCTGTGTCCCCTCCCAACTTCTTGTGCACCCCCAGCCTGCTCGCTGGTGGGGTGGGGTGAGGAGCAGAAAAGGCCTTGAGAGCTTAGCAACAACCAAAACCACCAGTGTGCTATCAACACTACTGTCATACCGAATCCAAAACATAGGCCCACACCACCTGCTAGCAAGATATTTAACTCCATCCCAGCTGAAACCATGACACTCTGGTACTAATTATTCTCAGGTAACTTGTATGTTTGCTGTATCTTCCGTGTGGGGGTTGAAACCATTTTGTGAATGTAATGGATGCCATGACAAAATAGAAATGAGAACACGGAATTTTGTTTCTCTAAATGGCCTATGGATAGATGGCCTTTTGCAGATGCTTGGAAAAAAGATACTGGGGGATTCTGTTTAGTCCAAAGATCTAGTTGAGGAATAGGATTTCATTGTTAAAAACACAGAACAATAAGGTTAGTGAGCCTCGTTCACAAAGCAGGATCTTCTCTTCTTGTATCCATTCCTGACATATTTTTCTAACCTAAGAGGTGCCACAACTCTCCCAAGCCTTTTGTTTCCAGTTATTCTCTCTCCTCAAGTATTAAAAAAAGGCTTTCAAAAGGGCTTAATCTGATTCTTTCAATAGTTTTGGCTTATTGCCTTGCAATAGTTTTAGCTTATCTCCTTTTCTCTGGTCTGATCCGTTGTCAATATAGAAAACAGTATTTTCTTCTTTTTACAGGACCCTTTGGTGTGTTGTAATACCCTTGTCAGCCTCCTTCTCCTCTCAGTTTTCTCTTCTTTAGGTTACTCCTGCAGTTTGCTTTGCCTTTACCTAGAAGGCATGTTTTCTAGATCTCTGGTTTCTGTAGACCTTGTTGTCCTGTGGTGCTGAAGCAAGCACAGGAAGTTGTGTGTGAGAATTCAATTTGGTGCATGGGTGTTCGAAGGGTATCACCATTTGATTTCATTCATCGCTTGTCATGACAGAAGTCATGGATCTGAAACACAGTTGGAAGTCATTCTGTCATCACATGCTAGTCTTCTCAGCCTTGTATTACTGGCAATAGATTTGGGTATTTGGTGACATAAAGGAAGCAGTAACCTGAGAGTTACTGAATATCTGGAAAGACGTTGCTGTTGGTGACTTTCTGTGGAATCACTCCAATGGTATCTATTATGAAAAAGCAAAGAGATGCCTGGTTAGAGGAAAAATAAATTTTGCTGCCACCTTCTATCCGTGTGACTACTGACAGACAGCTGACTAGGGTAGCTGGAGATTGTAGGTCTGTTTTGTCTGCTCCAGAGAACAAGCGTTGGCCATTCCTGAGCTCATTTTCACAGACTCTTAATCTGCAATGCATATTCATCTCTTCTTAGGGACAGGGTGCTTACATGCTGCTGCTTTAAAAGGGGAACATCTTTGGTATATGTGCGATTGTTAAAGGATAAGTCGATTCAGTGCCTATCCTTTCGATTTAGTTTAATAACGCATTTATCTTTAATTTGCAGCGGTTGTTGATGATATTCATTCATTCATTGACAAAAGTCGAAGATTAATCATTATACTGAGCCAGAACTACGTTTCTGACAAAGCCATATACGAACTTGAGAGTGGACTCCATAAAGCCCTAGTTGAAAGGAAAACTAAGATCATATTAATTGAATATATGCCTGTAAGTGACTACAAATTCTTGCCAGAATCACTGTCTCTTTTACCATCAAAGAGGGTTGTGAAGTGGAAAAAGGATAAATCTCTTCCCGTGAATTCCAGATTTTGGAAGAAGCTTCGGTACCTGATGCCGGCGAAACCTACCAAGATAAACACCAAAGGGCACTATAATAATCTTGACCTAGGCTTAGAAGGTGCTCAACCACGGACTGAGGGCTGTGGCTTTAATGCAGTTGTATAACAATTCTGGAGACAGAAGACGCTGCAGAAAACTGTGCATTTTGGAAACTACCAGAAAACACAAACTGCACACTTACTTTGGGAAGATAGTGTTCATAAGAGGCCAAGTTTGAGATGTGTGAAGAATGTAGGAATTGTTAGAGTGGCTAGGATGATGTTAACCCCAATGCTAAATGCTATCGCAGAGAGTGTTTCCTCAGCGATCTGCACAAGGAGCTGAAATTTGATTCTGCTTAGGACTTACCACAAGGCATGAAGAACAATGCAAAGCATTTTGATTTTGTATTTTCCGGTAATGTAGAATGATATTAGTTATACTTGCACACTTTTTGAGGCCCCTCAATAAATATATTAGTATTTTCAAAGTATTAGTATGTAGATGCTCTTGATTTTGTATTTTGGTATTTCCTAAGGATCCTGCTTGGGAATAGCCACAAATGGCTCCTGCCCTAGAGAGCTTGGCATACAGGCTGTGGGCAATGTCAAGCAGAAAAATCAAGTGAAAACAGAGAAAAGGGAGGTCAGAAAGAGTAGGGCAGCCTTGGTTGGTCTAACAGTATTCACTACTGGCCTGTACGTGGTCTAGACAAGCCAAGAGGGACTAATTTGGAGGAATGGTAAAGACTGTTTCTATCCTCCTGTTTCACTGAGAATACTGTAAATACTTATTTTGGCAGGGAAAAGAGGCAGACGGGATAGAGATAATAGTATTTTGCTCATGGACACTGATATCTACATTATACCCTGAGCTGCCTTCAGCTGAGGGATGTAGAGGATTTATGTGAAAATGAGATCTTTGGTATGTACATATACTCCTAATCCTTTGGAACATTCGTACTTAGTACTATCTTTTAAAATGAACTTAGTAATGTCATTCGAAACCAGAGTAATCCTCCCTTATTATTAGCTGCCCGGCAGTAGATACCAATCATCTGATACAAATTCCTGGATAAAATGGAACTGTATTTCCTCCTAGTACCAATGGGGAGAAATCAATTGAGAATCATTTTGGAAGATCTTCTGTCAGTTTGCTAGGAGAACATCAAGGCTCAGCCCGCTATCATCATTGTTTTGCATTCAACTAATGCTCATCCTTAGGAGACATCTCTTTGAGAACACAGTTGGAGTGCTAGGTGTCATGGCAATGTCTCAAGATTCATAAGAACGAAATACCTTGTTGTTTGTCAAATATCCTGTAATCAAGCATAGTTTCTGACAGATGTTCAAGGAAAAGTAAGGGCTAAATTTAAAAATGGATTTACAAAATGGAGACAACACAGTTGCCAGGTTAACAGGCAGATGAAAATGAACAAAGGAATAAGGCACATATCTGTGGTGTCCTTCAGATCAGCTCCAAGACGTCTCCCTCTTTCTGTTAGACAGCTAAAGAGCTATTGAAGTGTGATCCATTTTCTGGCTTAAGCTTTTACTGAAGAGGATTTCTGCTCTGTAAATATGTGTGTCTTTATGTTTCCAAATCTTTCTCAAGGTTCAGTTCTTCTCTACCAGTGTTTCCTGTGATTTGTAATCACAGATCAATTTTAACATTCTCCTGCAGCACTAATGATTACCCCTACTTCAGAAATGCCATTGGACATACTGGGCACATCCATTTATTGGCCAAAGAGCTGACAGAAAAGTTAGTAACTTTCCTGTTACTTAACCAAGGTGTTAAACTTGCTCCTCAGACACATAGTTTTTCATATGCTGTCATCCTTGTATTACCTAACAACATAAAGTGTCAAATGTGTTATACTACGCATATGAATATGGATAGTACACATGGCTTGCTAAAAGCTCGGGACTGAGCCTACCCTCTATGAGAACCAGCTACTATAAAATGAGATTTAATTTGCCATGAACGCCTTCTCACCTCAGCTTGGAGAGATGATGTGACTTCATATACCTGCTATATCTCATGAAGCCTTGTACCCTGAAGATTGTGAGACCATACAGAATTTGACTGCACTGAGGTTTTACAGAATACCAGAGGACTTCACATGAGGAAGGTTGAAAGCTAAATGGCATTAACTCCAAAGTTGTTTGAATGCCAGCAAAGCTGACATTCAGATGTAATACAATGAACGACTCAGCATCTGCAAAGCAGCAAGTATTTTTGCGCAGATTGGTGTCGTGACACATTCATTTCATCTCTATAGCTGATCGTCACTGTGGTACCACTGCTGTGATAAAGGGAGACAAGGGAAAGTAAGGATATGCATCCTCGTATTAACATCAGATGTTGTCCTTATTGCTCTTATATCCTGAATTACTGACTTTAATCAGGGCTTGGAAATGCCTGCTTTCTGTTTACCAGTCTCTAGAGAAAGGAGCTGCTAATATGACTTTTATAGACTGTAGTTGTGTTGATTTGCCTGGTCAGATATATGTCAATTTATAAGTGAATTCTCATGACAGTTGCTTTGAGGTAATGGGTCATTTCAGTGATTTATATTGCATTTTTTGTTCCATTTTTGCAGTTAATAAAACTTTATTTCTCCCTCTCCACATCTGTGGCTTCCGTTTTTGCTGCAGTTAGACAGCAGTAAGTGTCAAAAATCAAAATTACAGTAAGAAGAAAAAATGCAATAAAAAGCAAGAGTGTTGTTAGACCTGCTCTCCACAAGCAATAAATGTCTCATTTGTACTGTAGAACAATTTAAAAAAAGCCAAATCCAAACAAGTGATTGGAATATGTACTTCCCTGGAGGAGGCTGCAGATGGGATCATTGAGGCGACAGCTGTTGTAAGACACCAGTCTTGAAGATTCTTGTCTTCCTTGCGCATGCTACCGCATGGTTCTGACTGTGAGAACATAGTCTGTGTCTGCATTTTTTTAGTGTTCCCGGTTGACCACTTTCTACCACACTCAATGCAGGCTGGAAGAAAAAGAGTATCAAAGAAGTCTTCTTGTCTATTGATAATTTGAACATAAATGTTGGGAATAGTTGGGACTATAGTATATAGTATCAGTACTATAGTATAGTACCATATAAGGGCCTGGAAATGTAGAAGGTTCGTGAATTATAGTTGTCCATGTGTCCTGTCTTGTGTGTCCACCTTCAGTGCACCAAGTCTGGAGACACTTTCAGTGAAGATGTCCCTCCAAATGGACACCATATTCATAATGTCTTCCTACTATAAGAACTTCTGTTCCTCCATTGCCATCTGCATTCTTTACAGATATAGGAGGAGAGGTAGAACTTGCGAACCAGGGGTAAATGGTAAAAGGTCATAAAAAATTGGCAAGAAAATAAAATAAAGATTCGCAGGTAAGAAGACAGACACATGAGTCTGGCCTGGAAGGTTACTCTAGAACTGTGGTTGTATATTAAAATTGTCCTTTTCTATCTTGCTTTCTCAGAGACTGTAAAAAAAAAAAGTCTTTCTTTTTAGAGATGACTGGTCTGGCTTGCATAGAAGAGGCAACTTTTACATCATTAAGTCCTATATTTATTTAATAAAAAATTTGAAATGTTGCCATTCCTAGTAAGATGCTTGTGATGTAGTTGAAAAGTATGCAGTGTTCCGAAAAAGAAAATGTGACTGCATTTTTGGGAAATAGTTTTCTGATTTAGTAGCTATAATTAGATCAAGTGCCTGAGTGAAAGAGTAGTTACCAAGCTTTCTGCAATAGCCACAAGTTACGTAAAACACAAAATGGGAAAAAGGCTCCACAAGTATCTATTCCAGTTTTGATCAACTCATGACATCTTCCTGTGGTTCAACAATCCAAATTTCCTGCACTTCAGTGAAAGCAGCTGCAGATAGACCACAATAGTCTCATTTTTTATTTTCATTGTCAGCTAAATATATAAACAACTCATCACACGGATTTGTCTCTTATGTTGCATTGTTTGATCTTCCATCTGGCCTCTATTGGTGAGACATAGTATGTACATCAGCAAGATATGCTACTGTCCAGTGTAATATATTTGTTGCTTATTACCTATCAAATACAAAAATAATAGAGTTTGGTACATTGATGGTTTAAAGTATTTGTGAAAGATAATCAAATAGATTTATGGCGTATTGCTCTAATTCTTTTGACCATTACCATAGTTAAGCCAATTTCAGTCATGCGCTGGAGACCTCATTTCATTATGTGGTTACAAAACTGTTTATTATGGATTGCAGGAAAATTGTAGCTGTTTGAGGTTTTTTTACTATGGTGAAGGAATGCTGTTCCATAAGAGGTTCCAAAACTATTTCTAATGCTGTAGGAATCTGACTTTTTAGAAACAATTGGGCACATTCACAAGTGACTGTGTCTGTTTGTGAAGAGCTGTCAGTACATGCTAGGAATAATCTGAATATCCATAGCAAAGACATCTCTCGAGGGACTTCAATACGGGGCACAACTCATTTCTGAATTCAGGCATTCAGCTGGAGACTTGAGCCTAAATGTTCAGCTCAGCTGTTTTAGCATGTCTCTATCTGTGTATAGTGACTTAATACGTAGTATATTAAGCATATTTATTTATGTAGTACTTAAGGCAGATACTGCCTTTGGGGACCAGCAGCAAAAATTCAGCTACAAGGAAGGAACTTGTACTTTGGAAATGAGAACTTGTAAGATCCTCAGGATTGTTGCCAGCTGCCAGTGTGATGAAGGAAAGTCAAACAATACAGTGCAAATACCAATTAAGTGCTGTCGGTGAAGTAAGACCTTGAGACCTGCAAGGCAGAGCCATGAGGATCACCAGGAGAATCGTGTGAAGGGATCCTAGAAGAATTTAAATTTTTTAGTCTGGTAAAATGAACAGGGAAAGGAATAGGAGCGTTATCAACAAATGCATACGAGAACAGAAAAAGCACTAGAAAGAAGAGCTGTTTAAGCTAAGGAATGGTATTCACACAAGGGCATGTGGCCATGAATAAATTTGTGATGGGCATTAATTCTAAGCCATTAGAACAGTAAGGTCTCCTATGGGAGTAATGGGGAAACTATTCTGACCTACTTTTGTGCTGGAGAACAGTAAGTTTCTGAAAGAAAAGCCATAACGCAACAATGGTCATCCTTGTCAGTTTTATGCTTCTTGGCTTGCGGTAAGCAGGCTAGACTATCAAGGAAGGCAAGAAGGGATTGGCATGAAATTTGAGGTGCTAGGCAATCTTTTGTATTTAACTGCTAAAGACTCTGAGAGTGAAAAGATTTTAAAGGGCTGGGTCGTAAGTGTTTGCTTTGCTCTTTCTCTGTCGGCAAATGATCTGTTCAGTTATCAGTACAGCTAAAGTACTTCTGTGGCACTGGCCATAGTACACCCCGACGCCCAATGCAGAATGCACTATAGTGCAGCCAATTTGCACTAAATAACACCACCTTTCCTTATTTCACAGAGGAGTAATAGGTGAGTTACCCCACTGCTCCATAAGCTGCCCTTGACAGTATGCCGTCTCACTGACCGTATAACCTCGTACAAAATGGACAGAGGTTCAGGTTTAGATATTGTTCAGGCACCTCCCATGACAGCAGAACCAACACCACTGACTCAGTGTAGAAGATAATCGGAGCGGAAAATGTCTTACCCACTCGGTGTTAACCATAGCTGGTCAGAGGAGGAGGTGATATGTAAATGTGTCAAGCCAGAATAGTACCAGAATACTAAAGAGACATAATCCTCCCAGCACTGTAAGACTACACTACATACACACTGAGATGGTGCATTTCCCCCCCTGCTTCTTGGCTGTCAAAAAGCTTGAGCAAAAGTGAGATGGACAAGGTAAGATATGGACCTCCACCGTGACTTTCCGCAGGGGTGGGGAGGCACAATTTCCTGGAGCTGTAGCACCACATATGCTAAATGTGTGAGTGGGAGGGTAAGTGAGCGAGAGGGAGGACAGGGAGGGGAGAGAGAGGAAGCAGGGAGGGTGTTCTGGAGCGGTCCTTTACCCTCTCCTTTATAAACTTGCTCTAGCAGCAAAGGATAAATATGAACCTGGGAAGTACAGGTGTGTGAGGCTGCTTTTTTAGCATATACATTACTTTTACAAAAGCGGAAGGGATGAATTGGAGCAGAAGCTCAGCTAAATATTCGGTACTATTTGACATGACTTTCATCCAATGTGGTAACCAGTATGACAGACGACTCAGCCTTCTGGCAGCACGGCTTTCAAAAGTCTACGTGACTGGTATTTCTGTTGTGTTTCTGTGATCTGCTCTAACAGTTGGACTGCTCTACTTAATTTTTTGAATGTAATAAACGTATTACTTGGAGAGTACNGCAGCACGGCTTTCAAAAGTCTACGTGACTGGTATTTCTGTTGTATTTCTGTGATCTGCTCTACTTAATTTTTTGAATGTAATAAACATATTACTTGAAGAGTATGACAATTAGTACTGAATGAAATATATTTTGTGTCTGTAAGATGTGTCTTTGGGAAAGAACCACCTTCTCTTTCTGATTGTCTCAGCAATGGCTTGAAAGCAGCATGGGCTTGACTTGATCTGTGTTGCACTCCGTAATTCCTTCAAAGGAAGAGAAGAGTAAAATGCTTTTTTTTTTTCCCCAGTCAGAAAGGACACCTTCAAAAAGCTTAACGTTTTATAGTGAAGTCTACTGAGATACATTGCAGCCTTTTGTAACTTATAAACCAAACCTGTATTTTGTATTGGGGCAAAACAGCGAAAATATATTAGGAGACAATAACCAAACTTGATTGTCAGTGGGCTCTGTTCTGGAAAGAGCAGAGAGAGCTAAATACACGGTGGAAGCTGAGAATACAAATCCTGTATCTCCAAATGCTCAGAACCCAACAGGATCAAGCATTAATACTGGTCATTTGAAAAAGGAATGTGTATATAAACAGAGGCAACATTGAAATCCCCTGCTATACAGCAAAAAGCCTTCTTTAGCTTCCTGTTGTGGAAATGGAGCCATTGACCCAACCTGCAGTAAAGAGAGTGAACTTCACGCAAGAAAAGAAGAAAAAAATCCTACTGTTCTTGAAATAAGTCTGGTGCAAACTGAGGTACCTATATATTTACATAACCTCTATTGAAATAGGGAGAACTGGGGTCTGAATTGATGACAAGATGTTCTCAGATGCTTTTATGTAGTTTGAGTCACTGTGCAGCCTGTCTTTTACGGGTTTTGCATCCATACAGGAAGCCTGGAAGAGGGGCTGGGCCATATGGAACGGTACCTGCTGAAGTGCTCTGCCTACCTAGCAGGTCCAAGTGCCAAGTCACAGCTCAGATTCATCAGGACTTCCCTTTTCTCTTTCTGCCAAAGCTGTGTTTGGGTAACCAACAAAGTTTAACTGGGAGGACACAGGTATAAAGTAACAGTGTGTCACAGCCCCTTTATGGTGCCCACTTGCAGTGGGTATGGAAGGTAGCTGAGGATGATAAGGGTAAGGAAAACTCAGCTCTTATACTGAATATTATTCATTATACTGAATATTATTCAGTGTAAGAATACTGACTATAATACTGAATATTATTCAGTATTGGACAGAAGCATGGTTCTCTTGTGGATTTCAGATATTACACACTTTTTCAAACCATCTACTAGCAGCATTTGTGCAAAAAAAGAAATAAACTTTTACTCTTCCTCCTTTTAGACGTAGCGAACTGAAAAGTCCAATGCATTTTTGCACACAATGCAAATAGAAGATTTTAGAAACCAAAAGGCTTTAATCTTTTACCAGGAGCAAAGTTTTTTCCCCTGTTCTTTTTACCAGAAAATGACCCAGAAATTTTGAACCTAACACAACTAAACTGAGAAAGGAAGGGATGATGACAGTGAGGTAGAGGAAATTCCTGTAAAGGAAACAGACTCAACACAGTGCACAGCTAGAACTAACCACAATTCTTATCATGTAGTGTAGGATGTGCAGGTAAGATTTTCAGATTTTTTTTCTTTTTAATTATAGCTTTTAGCTTCAAATTTTAGCCCTTCCTACCCCATCAGGGACAGGTGAGTTGGTTTTATCATCTTTGAATGTGCATTTTAGAGTAAATTGTTCTTAATTGCTTGGTCAGGCAAAACAGTAGTGTCTTAGTAAGTAGCTTCAGCAGATTATTTATTTTTGCTTTATAGGTATGGTGACGCTTTTTTCTTCTCCTGTGTGATTATTACTAATCTTACTCCTAGAATCAGATTATATTTGTCTTTCCATTGGTGTATATTGATGTACAAGAACAGATAGCTCTGATGCTGAAGTGATTCTCATCAGAATCAGATTCATAGACTACAAGATTGTGGCATGCCAGTCTTTACTAGACTTCAGAGATATGAATCTTGGTGCAGCTCTCAAGAAATTTTTGATTTCTTTTGCTTATATTTTATGTAAATACAGACAAAATGCTATGAAATAGAGATTTACTGTTTTCTTGTGAGAGTCCTTTACAAGTTGAAACATAGGCAAAAAAAATACAGTTCTTATTCTTCTCTCTTAGGTTTTTTTACCACAGGAAATTATGTTAAGACCACATTAGTTTCCTTTGTAGATAAGTTACTGTCCAATTAAATGGCATCCTAAATCCTTAGACTAAGGAGATGATAATATAGGTGTATACGTGGCAGGAGAAGACAGAGTGACTCTTGATAATATGTTGCCTGGAGTAGAGTGTGTTCTTTTTCTGGCAGATACTGACCAAGATAAAATGAGTCATTGAATATATTGAATCACTGAATCACCTTGACTCCACCTGCAGTGCAAATACACCTGAATGGTCAGTTTAAGATTATCCTGTTTCAGGTACCCCTCTCCTTTGGTAATTGCTGTCTGCTTCTGCTGCGTATTTCTCTCTTCCTGTCAAGCACACTTGCGAGACAATGCTTCTTAATTTCACATGCTACCATACTTTTTAAGCACTATAAAAATGCAGTTTCTGAGGTCGTCTAAAAATATTCATGGTGTCCTTTTGAGCTTGAAGAGGGCATTGTTCGCATGGCAGTGAACTGGACAGCAGAGAGATTATATATCACTGGCATTATTAAATGCTTTATGCATGGTCACTTGATATGGTTTCACTACACGTAGCCTGCCTATCCCTGATTACAGACAAATGGGCAGCTGGGTAAATGCTTCCACCGCTTATCTTGTGCCAGGTCAGACACTCCTCAGGTACCTTCTGATGCTTTAACAGATTGAATGAGTCACCAGAAAGGACCGGAGCTGTCCCAGGAGAGGGGCTGGACCACTTGCCTGGGATCAAGGGAGAGGGGCGTGGGGAGGACAGAGAAGTAGATGAGACCGTCCCCTTTTCACAATAGTGAGCCATTACAGGAGCTCACCTGCTCAACAGACTGCAGCACTGAATCCCACACAAGGCCCTTGGGTCCTGCTTGCTACTCGCACCAGTATGCCTTTGCCACATGGGCTGTTGGGTGACATAACTCAAAACATCATCTTTTGGTTTATATACTATTAATAGGGCTAGAGATGCAGCCCCTTGGGAGAGGTCTTTTAGGAATGTCATAAACCCAGATTCAAGAGTCGGCATCCGTTGATCCTTTTGCAGTGGATAAGGCAGTCTTCTTAAAGTTTAGGAGGGCTTTTGGCCAGTGCTAGTAGGAAACTGTCTCTTTATTCAGACATACATATTGGCTCAAAGTTTCAGTATGATTTTAAAAGCTGTATGGAGCAATGACAGTTGGCAGCAGCCAGTCTGTAACAAAGCACCAGGATGGGTTAAGACAGATGAGTTAACCTACTCCATGTGACTTCTGAGTGTAAAAATAGATCGTTCCGTTCACTTGCAAGGAATAGAGACATGCTGAAGAGAACGGTGACTAAAGTGCTCCTCTCTATGTAGAATAGCTGCCTGAAAAAGCGCAGAGTGGGTGTTTCTTCACCTCTCTTGCCAGCTCAGTGTACACTGGATGCTCTCTTGCTGCCTGCCTGTATGAGTCGTGTCTGATTTGCATGAAGTGCCAAAAGACAAGGGACTAGCCTTTGCCCGACCTTTTCTTTTTTCCTTTGGGCTGACTCAATGCCTTTCTGGCAGCTGTGCAAATGCAGAGTCACTCTGTGGCCAAATGAGCAAAGAAAAAAGCTCCTTGATGTCTCAGTTGCACAATGTGAACATCAGCAAAACACATGGCCTTTACTCACTGAGATCCTGAATCAGGCATTCCAGACATGTCAATGATGGGTGTCGGATATGTTTTTACTAAATACCCAAATTAAGCCATGGCTTTTGAATATGCATGCTTGACAGCCTGCCTTCCCTTTCCTGTGGCTGAGAAGGCTGTGGGACACAAATTGAATCTCTTAGTAGGAGAGGCAAAACACTTCATGCAACAGGGTTTGGGGTTTCAGCTTGGACAGGATGCTGTAATACAGGGTATGGGTGCAGCTGAGTGCTTTGTGGACCTGCTCCCAAATCTCCCTGGTGTTCCTGGTCCCAGCTTACAGCTGGCACACCACATAAGATACCTTATGATGGGGTGGATGTTGCCCTCTTCAGCAGGTCTCTGCTGGGGTCATTCAAGCAGTGCAGCACAGCAGGGTGGTGCAGAAGTGAGGCCTGATGCTGCACACGCACGTAAGTCATGGAGGAGAAGGGTTTTTTAGGTTGCTCTGCTGACCGTAATGGACATCTTGGGGTATGTCCGTTTTAGCTGGTAATAGAGCCCAACAGGAGCATATGTCTTGGGTGAAAGAGTTACAAGCAAAGACCTGGTGTCCACACAGTACATGCTTTGATGGTTTTACATCTATACAGTTCTACTCCAGCCCCATGGACTCAATGCCATTTGCAGCTGCAGCACGTCTTCAGATTTGGTTTAATGCCAAAGGAATCCTGTTTACATACTCTGGGCCTGTTGGCCTTCAGGATACAAGAGAGCTCCATGGATTTTTGTGCCAATTATGCCTTTCTCAGTCTGTTGCTGAATGTTGTCATTAACTAAAGACTGATTTTATTATTTGGTATGTTATCACTCATCTTAGAGGACAGGTTCCTCTTCTAACAGCAACAGCTGCTGAAAGACCTGCTTTTCCACTCCAGATGTGGAGTTCTGCATTGTGTAGGTATAACTTGGAAATCCATCTGTAAGCAGCTCTGTGCAAGATATATTTAAAGAGACTGTTGCATGTTCTTGAATATCATCGATCCTGCATTTGTATGAAACAGTATGAGCAGAAAGAGTGCTGCAAACTCCATTTCTAAAAAGCACAATATCTAGGAAATACCGTCTGCTAAGTTTTATATAGCTGCATAATAAAACATGTAATTGCATACCTATCTTACTGGAGTACTATTTAAAAACAAAATATATGTGTTTTTCTCTTTTACAGAAAGCAAGATGATGCTTAAAGAAAATGTCTCAGAATATCAACCAAAATTGATTAAAAAAATCATGCTCACTTTGTGCTGGATCCTAGCATCGTTTGTGAGTGGGGCCGAAGTTAGAGAGATTAACTTGCCAGGTAAGAGTCTGCTTTGGTGAGATTTGGTGTTTGTGGTGCTTTCTGACAGCTGAGAAAAATGGGTCTGCATTTTGCCACACTGTCATGAGTTTTTCTTGGACCTGTTCATGCTTGTGTTAGGTAAACAGCTGTTTCTAGCCTTTCTGCAAGCTTTTTAAGAATTGGTAATACAGTTTACCCTAAACGTGATTCAAAATTCAGTTCCCCAACGAAAAGAAAAGGGCAACGTAAAGGAGAATTTCTGAGAAACAAATGGAGCAAATGAATTGCTTCTGTGACTCCTTGAAGTCTCCAGCAGCTGGTCCAAGCCTGTTAGGTGGGAGAAGAAAGAGAAGGGCAGGGTGAGACCAATATATCAAAGCCTTCCACCCACACAATTTATCTGGAGGAGCTTGATCTAATTCAGTTCGCAGAGAGAAACTGAAACCGCGAGGAGTTTTCCAGGTGGGCAGGCGAGGAACTGAAGGTTTCAGGCCCTCCCTTCTGCCGAAGTGAAAACCTGCCCTGCTTTCAAGGGTTACCACATCCTGACCGGCAGGAGGTTGGTCAGCCTTTAGAGAATTTGGGGTTAGAACGGGTGACAACAGCTTTCAGAATCCAAAAATTTGTCTAATTTCAGTGACACGAACTGTGACATAAGAGCAGAAAGATTTGAAAGCAGTGAGACAATAATGGTTGTCGACCTTACCCTAAATAGGGAGTGTGGTGGGCAGGCTTGGCTTCTTCGGGTTTGTGTCAATCCCTTCTCCATTAATATGAGGAGAGCTAGAAAAGGTGCATCTGCTTTTCTACAGAGTTGAGGTTTAACAGGTTAGCACCCGTGTGAAAATCTTCAGTTCATTAAGCTATTTTCACATTAGGCTTTTGAAAAAGGCCTAATAAACCTTTGGAAACCTTTGAAACCTTTTGAAAACATTGGCAAATTCCATGTTTAAAGAAATCAATTCTCTATTAGCCCAGCACCTGCTCACATAAAAATTATTTAACACAAAGAAAGGTAAAGTTGTATTTTTGTAGTATTCCTAATTATTATTTTTAAACATGACAACTGTGTGTTCTTTCAGGTGGTACTGATATCTTGCTGTCCTGTTTTTCAGGATGTTCCCATGTTGAACCTCAAATATGGTATCGTGCAATTAGTGATGAGGAGTTTGTTTTACAATGCGCTTTACCAGATAAAGATGCTACGCACATTTATAACAACTCATTTCTAAAACATGATGTGAAATGGTTCTGGCGTCAGACAGATAGACAGCCAATGAAAGCCATCAAGGAAAGCTCTAATCCTGCTCTCCAAGGGGATGCACTTTGGTTTAAACCAGTAAGGGACAGTGCTTCTGGAGTGTACATCTGTATGATACGGTATGTAATAGAGCAAAAAGCTTATATTTCTATACAAGAATTGATTGTTTTGTTTTGTTTTGTTTTGTGTATTAAATGTTTGGGGTTTTTTTTTCTGCATCACTCAGGGAAAAAATCCCATGCCTCAAAATTGTTTTGGAGGTTCAAACAAAGAAAGAAGCGAAATGTTCAGGTTATGACACAAATACACTAGATCTTCTTGCTGGCAATGGGAATTCAATAACTTGTCCCGGAACAAAATGCTACAACCATATAAAAAAGCCAGATGTAAAATGGTACAAGGTAAGAGTCACTCACTTGACCATTCAAAAAAGCTCAGTGGAAGAATAACTTTAGGTCTAGTTAGTGCTCATGTGCATGCTTTGGCAGACAATGCAGACTGAGAAATTCAACACAAAAGTGGAATCTTGAATTGCTATATATCAAGTCTGTAAGTAACAGTTTTGAAGAAATTTGCCACACCCAAAATATTATTCCATGAAATAAAAGCCTAGAAATGCTTTCTCTTCACCTATGAAATTGAAGTAATTGAGAATCAAAATAGGTTGTTTGCAAAACTGATATATGATAGAAATTTAAAATTTAAAGTTTCGTTTTGACATTTTAAATTCTGCAAATATCAAATATACCAAAGAAAAAGTGCCTTTGTTAGAAACAAAATTCTTTTAAGATTCATGTTTCAAATTGTTCTTTCCAAGACTCCTGTTTTAATGAAACATTATTCCACTGAACCATTATTGACTTACTCTTTTTCAAATAACCACTAAAATACTTGCAAGCTACTATTTATTCCTATTGTGTTTGTAAGGATTATAATCTATCATCTAAACCTGTATCAATGAGCAAATGAAAATGACTGAAATTTCAATTTTGCATTTTATTATGTGGTATTATTAAATTAAATTAAGTAGAATTATAATCTAGTCAAAGTTACTCTTTTAATTTCAAACTTTAAATAAGGTATATATTTACCTATATCTTGACCTGAAACCCACTGAATCTAAGGAGACTCTTTACATTTTGCGTTAGTGTATTTTTTTTCAGGAAATTGATTTAAGTAAAATTCTTAGTGGTATTAAAGAATATGAATATACTACGATGAAAAATAGGGGTGCTTTTAAAAAAATAGTCCATTTTCATCCTTTTAAAAGTAGTGACAGTGTTGTCAATCTCAGACAATCCAAACCCATGATTTACTTCTCATAAAAGAACATGAAAATGTTTTAAAAATAATTTATTTACAAAATAAAAAACCCTAGTCCATTAAAAAGTGATCCTTTTCGTTGCTCTTTAGTAATAGTAGGTTCTTGATTTCACATTTCTCTCAGCAACCACAAATCTTAAATAATTTTTTAAAAGACAATTGTATTCACATATTATAGACCACAATTTTTTAATGTAACTGCAAAGTGTCCTCAGGGTGCTAACAAATCTTTTTTTGGGCTTCAATGGAAAGAGTTTGGCTTAGATCTACTGCCATGGTAATCCTATCCAAATATCTTGAAATATAATTTAATAACAGGAACAACAACAACAAAAAAGGACTTCTAATTCCTTTGTATTCTTTTCTTTTCATTAGGATGGTCATCAGATAAAACATGAGAAAAAAAGACAAAGCCTAAAGCTTAAGCATAATGAAATCTACTTGAATCCAACCTATGACAAAGATGCTGGAATATATGTGTGTGATTACACTCTATATGACAACACTATTGAGTGGACAATGAGAACAGCAGTAACAGTAAAAGTCATTGGTGAGTAATATAATAACTCAGAATTAAGTACCTGAAGTAAAGTATGTTTTCTCTGTTCTTTCCTACCCTATTTATGTCTTCCATTCAGGCTCTTGTTCTGAAAAACCCATAAACGGAATTAGCTACATGATCATTAAAAGCCTCTTCCTCTGAGGATATCTTGGGACTTTGACTAGAACCTTCAATGTTCAGTAATAACATGTAGCATACAATGCCATCATTTTCAAGATCTAATTCCGCTTTGGATTTATTGTAGTTCCTGACAGTGGGTATCAAATCTACAAAAGGATTCAGATCTCTCGATCTGGGAGTAGAATTAATGAAACTCCAACTGATGCCGATGTTCTCCATGTACTGTATGGGGAGTTTTAGGAAGATATTCACATACTAGGAAGAAGGAGTGCTAATCCTGCATGGGACATGTGAACAAAAGCAGTGCATCTCATTCCTAGCTCTGTCCCTGAAGTAGAGACGTGTGTGAAAGTAGGAGTTAGGTAAAAAGTCATTCCTTGTGGCATGGATGAGACCTTCATTTTTTTCACTTGATTATGATGAGGAAGATGACGTCGGTTGGATCACTGCCCATCTTCCACATAACTCTTTAACAGCAGAGGAAACAGGAGACCTGTGAGCAATTTAACAAACAAACAAGCTATTTGTCGTTGCATGTGCTGATTGGGGGAAAGCAACACCGCCTGCATGACCTGTTCTTATAGACTTTGTATGGATTACTAAACAAAACCAGCCAGAACTCTATGGCACAGTGATATAGCATGGCCTTATATTCTCCTTCAAATCATGATGACTTTTCCATAATGTTTACTGTCTTCTGCTGCCCTTCAGGTGAAGCCTGGATATTGCCTGGCAGAGTGCTGTTGGACAAGGTTAGCACTGTGCAAGGGAGCACGCTAGCAACTCAGGATCACAAACAAGGGAGACCATTTAGTTTGCTAGAAGAGAGATGTGGTTATGCCTGTCTCCAGATATCTGTGGTTGAGTGCTGTAAGACACTCTCATCAGACACTCCAGTCACTCCAGTCAATCACAGGTCCCAGAGGAAGGCATAGCTACATCTATTCTATGTCGTGAGCTCGGTGGACAGAGTACAGTTGTTTCTATATGACAATAGCACAGGACCTATTCTCAGCATCCTGGTGGAAAGTGGACCACTCTGTGGAAAGGAGAACAAGATTTAGGGAGCAAAAGAAAGGTGTCAGGTGAGGCAACCTGGTTCTATGGTCTAGTGAGGACAGCACTACTCTGAAATTCCATGGGCTAGNTCTGTGGAAAGGAGAACAAGATTTAGGGAGCAAAAGAAAGGTGTTAGGCGAGGCAACCTGGTTCTATGGTCTAGTGAGGACGGCACTACTCTGAAATTCCATGGGCTATTGAGAACAGCACTCCTCTGAGATAGCTGATCCCTTTTTTGCAATGTTTGATGCATTTAGTACTAAGAAATCATGGGAAAAATATATAGATGTCATCAGGACGGGGCCTGGAGCCCATGTCTCACCCACTTTTGAGACCTCTATCTGCTGGGTTACAATGTCTGGTGCTCTTTCACTCTTCTCTCTGGCTATATTCCCACAGTATTTTCCAAGCAGACATGGACTAGCTCTGCTTTTGTTCTGATCTGGCTGAACCTGAGCTAATGCACTCTGCTTCTCAGTTCTTTTGCCTCACTGCGCAGCACAGTCAGAAAAACACTTTAAAGGTGGCATGTACATATGCACTCCCCCTGAATCTTGCATACATTTCTCTGCTGTGGCTTCATTTAAAAAAACCCCAACAGTGTCGTGTGGCACCATTTCCTGCAGTATGGGACTTTCCTAGAATATCAGAGCTGTGTGTTTTAGCCCCTTCAGGCTGTTTTTCCGGAGCCTGGGTAATTGTTTAGTAGAATGTATGAACTTTGGCTGTCATTATCTGTGCCCTTTGGCAGTCCTTGTTTTAAAAAAACCCCCATGGTTATTTTAATGCAGGTACCTGTGCTGTGTATTTTAAATGAATGAGGTGTGTGTGCTGTATGTATGCTTACTGGACATGGAATGGGGCTTGGCAGGGAACTGGTACGAGGATTGCATCCTTTGGGGAGTTTTGCAGGGAGGGTCCCTGATTTCTGCATCCTAAATAACCTTAAGCGCAGGATAGACACTGAGCTCCTCAGCTCATGTAAGATGACGATGCCTCAGAGTAAGGGAGATAGCAGGTCTTTAAGTAGCTACCTAAGTTTTGTGGTCAAAACTCCCTTATTTGTGCACTGTCAGACACCTCAACAATTGTAAATCATTCTCTTGGACTTAGGTGTCTAAATTTCACCTAAAATTTGAAAAGGAATATTCTGTAAGCTATTTTTTCTGGCCTTCTGCACTGATGATAGCATTATAGATATTAACAGCACTCCTGTTAATTGCAGCAAAAAACACCATCCATCCACCAAACTTATTGTATCCCAGTGGTGTGGTGATCCTCGAAGCAGAGCTTGGTAAGTTTTGATTTCTCATTTGAAATTGAAAGAAAATGTTTAAATGAAGTATTGATAGATAATGATATATCTTGGCAAAGCAAAAGAACTTTGCTCTCTAGGAGTATGAGAATTTTATATTAAATGTAGGTTTTTTCTTGACATACATTTTTGTGGATATTAAAGGAAGCATCATGTGTTATACAGATCCCAGGCTATTTAAGAGAACATGGTGACCTCCATGTGTCATTTTCCTGTGCTAATTTATTCCAGGAAAGCCACTTGAATTGGAATGCCGTGTACAATTTGGGTTTGAAAGAGTTTCTTCGATGAGGGTAACATGGAAAAGAAACAACAAAGAAAATATAAATGAGAAATTGAATCAGGAAAGAAGGTAAGAAAAAACCCAGTAGTCTGATTACTACTGCAGTCAGCAACTGTAAAAATCTTTCTACAACAGCTTTACTGAATACATTTTACTGACAGAAACTCGTAAGGCTCTGTTCTTCAAGATATTAATATGTATGTCCATGAGCACATGACAGGCACAGGCACTTCACATACAGAACCCACAATCTGTCTTTGGAAGCTGTCTCCAAGTGGGGAATAAACCAGATCAGTAAAACAGTACTGCGGACATTGAAAGGAGTTTGGGTGCCTCAGACGTTGAGGTGTGTTTACTGTGTCAGTCTGAAGACTTACAGCACTGAATTTCAGGACACTGAATTTCAGGAGTCTTCCTTGACAAGAATTAACCAGACCTTGCAGAGAAGCAATGTATGGGGGAAAGGTTTCCTGTGACTTGGGGACAACCCAAATAGCCGCCACGCTTCCCTTTCCTTCCTGTACTTCCCTGCCTCGTTCACTTACGCAGTTCCAACTTGGGCAAGAAACATAGTGGAGGCAACACAGGCAAATGTGTCTTTCACTACGCAGCCCTGAGTCATCTTTATGGCAAAACTTTTCTGTACATTGGGGGAAGCAAAAGCCCTGCTGTCACTGCTAAAACCAAGTTCTTAATACGAGTCATGTGGGAAAAAAATAACAAATGATGATATCACACACACACACGCACATGCACACGCACACAACACACACTCACTCATGAGGTATATTGGAAATTGGATTTTCCTAACTTTTGAATATTTAGCTTTGTAATTTTCTTCTTACCAAATTTTTAGCTTTTTGTATGCATACAATTACTGTTTGTTTATTTTTTTAAAAAACCGAAATGAATAAAACATTCCCAACAGACTTTCAGTACAGATTGAATCCTTGCCCATGCTCGTGCCTGTGTATCTTGAGTTAGCAGAGGTAGGGCCACAGTAGACTGTCATTTTGCAGTGGCATGATGTGAGGCACTCTCAGGAGCACCCAGAGACGCCTGTACTTGTGGCATTCAAAGAGAAATGCTGAGACTCAAAAACCCTGGGTATTTTCAAGTGCTTGCAGACACAGATCTGTTCCCCTCAATGTTCACTCGGCCTCAAAGGGATTCCTCTGTTACCTCTTCATTTCCTAGACTTCGATCCCTTACATCTGCCTTATTCTGCTTGCCTGTCCGATCCTTGGGCTTTTTACCCCTGCGCAAGAGGCTGTGCTGCTCAGTCTTTTTGCCCGGCTAGTTCTCTCTTGAGGCTCCTTTTTCAAGTTTCATTTCCCTGCATTTCTGCTGGGGGGGGGAATTTTTTACATCTTACAAAAACACAAGTAATCTTATAGAAGTCAAAAGGGGCTATATATTTAAAACTGGGCAAGTGCTTAACTATTTTGCTGAGTTGATGAATTAAGAATAAACCTTTCAGTCTGCAGTCCTTTGATGTTAGTATTTTCTTACAATGTAAAAACCAAATGGAAGTTCCAAACCAGAATATTGCATTGTTTTTAAAAGTTCAAGCTGAATGTTAAGAAGTTGCATGCTCCTCTTTGTATTTTAGACACTTGGGGATTGTGTGAATGAACAGCAAAGGTATCATGCAAATACGTATTTTTTTCTCTTTAGTGTTTATCCAAAAGGTTTAAAGGGACACATACTTCTTCATGTTGCAAAACTGAAAGAAGTTACCGAAAGGGACCTCAGAAGCAACTTCACGTGCTTTGCTGAGAATTCGGTGGGGAATGCCACCGCTGTGATCCAGCTGAAAAGAAAGCAGAGAGGTAAAACCATTTGCTCTTGAAGACACATTTTGATTTACTCACTGCTACAAATTCATTCCACATTGACACTGGCTTTTTAGTCAGCTGCGGAAGTTCCTTGAAGCTGGATGGGAAAAGTTTGATTTGTCAGATGTCTGGAAAGGCACGTTATTCTGAAGAGTACTCATAAGAACGGGGGTATCTGCGGACTTGCTGCAGGCAGGTGGGCCAAGTGGAAGCTGGAGAGTAACTAGGAGGAAGAAAAGGAGAGTAGCTTCTATGAGCATGAATAGGCAATCTACTAAACCGAAGCAGAGCAGCTGCTGAAATGAATAGTATTCCTTGATTTTTCTGCTTGTTTCCCCAGTCCTTAGTACGCATGTTTCTGAGAAGTTACCATAACTGATATGAATGTGGCAGCCTTTCAAGCAAAGGCCAAAACCAGAAACAGTGTGGAAACTAAACTGTTGAACTGTAGTTCACAGTGGAGATTCATCATTGGAGTGGCACAGGAAGTCTCCTGTGGGGCATTGTGTGCAGCTATGTGTGTTCTGACATGACTTTTCCACCTCAAGTGATGGGCCATTTCCTCTGTGCCTTCCATCGCAGATTGGCTTTTCATACCATCAAGGAGATATCATTCAAAAAATGTCCCTAATGGTAGACTGGAACTCTATGTTAAGGTTTGCAGCTAAATGAATTCCTGACCTCCCTAAAGTTTGCCAGTGGGGCAAGAATGAAGATTGTGAGATAGTTTGCCCCCATTTCTGGACTGAGTTTTTTATCTAAGTGTCAACATTGTTTTGGAAAGTCTGAGTTATGATAGCCCCTTTTCTTTCTACAGTGTATCTCTTATATATACTATGCAGTGCCATTTCTACGCTATTTGCATTGCTTTTGTGCACTGCCTTTATTTACCAGCACTGGATTGAAATAGTGCTAATGTACCGAAGTTATCTGGTCCACAACGAAACTACAGGAGGTAAGAAACATTGTATAATAATAATTTCCTCCATTTTTTCTACTACCCTTTGCCATGTGGATTAATGTAGTGTGAATTAAACATTTAATTAAATTCTCTTAATGACTCTGTCCCTTTGAGCCTATACAAAGATTGTTCAAGCTAGCAAGATGCTCAGTGGATTCAGGTGAAAAAAAAGCCAGGCAGTGTGAAGAAAATATCTAATACCAACTGAAACGTCACAGTTAGTTAGCCTTTTACAAGATCCCTAATTTACCCATGGAAGATTAGAGTAGGAAGTGGGATTTTGGCAGTCCCTTTGCAGGGAATAATAGAACATGTCCAACGCTTTAACCTCATTCTTCCAAAGTGTTCAACAGAACCTGTGGACAAGAATCAAATGTCCCTCAGAGCTAAGTGCAGGACTCCAGAGTCTATTGTGTTTTTCACTTGAAGCCAAATAAGTTCTCAGAAGAATAAACAAAGGAGAGAAATAAGATGATATAGGGCACCAACTGAGAAGTGTACATTTGGGAAATATTCATATTTCCTTTCTAAAAATTATATTGACCAACTTGACATTTACACCAGAGCAATCAGCTTCCGATATTTCAAATCTCTGTAGTAGCATCGCCCCATCCTCTCAGTTAAAATGGGCCTCCAACATAGTAGGCAGTGTAAAAATGTATCAGAAAAGACAGTGCCTACTTCAAAGAACTTAACATACAATTTTCTTACATGGGTTGAAAGAAATCTGATAGTATGTGCCCAAAGAATTTTTTCTAAAAATTCTTGAATCTTGATGCAGCTTGAGATACAGGTATCTGAGTCTGCTTCTGTGTTTGCATGTGTATATGTAGATTATACGTGAGTGTGAAATAACTGTATCTAGATATTTATAAATACATACGCAATGAGACAATTAACTGCCCTTTTGAAAAGTATTTTTGTGAGTCCTAAGGCAGTTGGCAAAAGCGATTCGGGAAATCACTCAAAATTTCCCCTCTATTTGGTAGCAAATTGATTTAAGAACCTCTGGAACTCCCCGTAGAGCTCACCCCGTATGTGAGTAGGAGACAGACCTACCAAGGTTGGTGTATTGAAATTGAAGACACTGCTGGGTTCCACTGTGGCAACCTCTGTCCCGCTCCCTGACTCTCATGTATTGCACGCACACGGCACCATTTGCAGTGTGGGGGCATGGAGCGTGCAGACCAACTGTGCCTACCCAGATAGTTTTCTGCCTAAAGTGATTGGCCATAAAATGTGTTTTCACCTGCAGGATTATGTCCTTCTCACTTCATGTGGATGTGTATCAGGTCATCCAAGGCCTGAAAGGGGTTGGTCATAGAGCAGTAAAGCAGCAGTTATGACTTAATTTTGCTGTTTCTTCCTTTCCATCATTTCTTCTCTCCCATCCCTCTTAACACAGAATCAGAGAATTGCAAAATCCCACAGGGTTGGAAGGGACCCCTGGGAGTTGTCTGATGGCACACCCTGCCCAAAGCAGGCTGCTCAGGACCCTGTGGACGAAGAATCCACAGCCTCTCTGGACAATGTGCTCCACTGACCACTCTCACAGTGCAGACTTTTTCACTAACATCTCGTAAAAATTTCCCTTGTTGCAACTTGTGTCTGTTGCCTCCTCTTCTACTACTGTGCACTTCAAAGAAGAGTCTGCCTCCATCATCTCTGTAACCTCTCATTTGGTAGTTGAAGACAGCAGTAACGTCACCTTTTTTCTCATGCCTCTCTAACCCTTGGTCTTCCTCCTCAGCCAATTCAGATATATCTCTTAAAACTCTTGCTTTCTTCCACAAGGAGAAAGAAGCAATGCAGAACCTGTGATACTAACATTTATAGACCATGTATGCAGTCGCTTTGCATAACTCTGGTATTCTTCATTTCCTACCCTTTGGGCATCTTAAATGATTGTGCCAAAAGTTCCTCAGATTGTCATTGTCCTTCTGTACAAATCTGGGGAAAAAAAAATCCTAGTGGTGCTTACTGTGTATTTGTTTTTAACTTGCTATTGTAATAGTAATATTATAAAGGAAAACAGTGATGTATTTATTAATGGTGGTTGTCTAGTAAGATTGCAGTGACCTCTGTGGGTGAAATGAGGAATATCTGGCTTGTCGTGCAGCCTATTGTCATTTAAAAACTATTTTCAAAAGAGCTTCAATTCAGGGTGTAGCTGAAATTCAGCTAAACCAATCTAGGGACCCTCTGCCCCACCTTCAATGCCCACACTATTCCTGCGTGCCTGCTGTCGGTGATTCACTCTTGTGGGCCTAAATTAGCTCAACTTGGCAGAAAAATAAGTCAGTAAAGGACAGTGGGTAGCTAGTGAAGTGAATCAGCTTCCTCTGTTACCACAAGAGCTTCAGCACCAGCAGAAGGAAGCGGCAGAAGTGTGTGGCCAAGAACAAAGAGGGGAGGAGCGGAGACGTAATGTGTGTTGTCTAATCACATCCTTGGCCTCCAAACCTGATCTGTAGACCTGTGTTTTGTTTTGATGACACTTTCTGCTACGTGCTGGTTCTGAATGTAGGTGTTCAACCCCAGCTCACGCATGTCATTAGTTTTCTGTGTGTATTTCCTTTGCTCCCTGGAATCCACATGGGCTCTTCTAGATCCTGTGGGAACCTGATGGCTCTAGCTCAGGTTTGTGATCCTAATCTTACAGCTAAGGATAGAAATCAAGAGGTTAACACTGAGGCACGTGGTGATACTCAACACCATTACTTAAGTGTCTGTGCTGGAGGTAGATGCCTCGGTTCCCAGGCAGTGAAAATGTAGTCAATATGATGAAATCTAGAGAGCTTCTCAGCTCGCCCTACAGCAGCACCCTGCGGTAGGACCCTGCATTAAACAGCTGAATTTTTTTCTGGTTTCTGTTAACAGTATTGACATATGATACAACTCAGCTAACTGAACATAGGTGTCTGATGTCATTTGGGTTGCCTGAGGATGTCCTGCCATTCCAAAACATTTGAGTCTCCAATAGGTCCCACGTCAAATTTGGCAGTCCCATCAACCTTAGGACACCTTAAATTGCATCAAGCATCTACATATGGGGAACTGGACTGAGTCTACTCTGCCTTTCGCTTTCAGCAGCAATTCTTTTTGTTTTCCTTCCTCCTCCCTCAAGTCTAGTTCAAATTCTATTTAGCAAATAGGTAAGATTTGCTTTTGCCTTGTAGTTAAGAATGGGCCTAACTCAGCTCACTGGTACCAGGTTGTTTCAAAGTTGAGAAGAGTTCTTTATATATATTTCATCTGCACCACACAAACACGTTCTTTTAATGAGACTGAAACAAAGTTCAGGAGCTGGTCAGTACTCAGTGTTTGAGCTGATACTTGGATCAGACTTAGGTTTTGCTGCTTCCACGAATCTCTCTGATTCGAAATGTAACAGTGCATGAAAACAGCACATCTGTTGCAAGAAGCTAATATTTAAGAACTTTGTTCCGTTAAAATTCACTTTATTTTCAAAGTAGGCTGTGCATTGATGGGTATTTTTGGAATCAGCATTTGGGCAAATAAGAGAAAAGATTGGGAATCATTCCCTACAACATGCACTTTGCCTGGAAGGGGCAAGATCTTCCACTCGTGAAAACTGGACCATATTTGTGAAAATGCAGAAAAATGCCTGATTTAAACTTCCTTGCACTAGTGATCTGTAGCTTCCTCATTTGCTTTGGTAATGTATATCTACAAAATTTGCAAGACAATGAGGAGTAAGGGTTGGCTTTGGGTAACTGGATGTCTGTACTTCATGAACAGGTGATAATTTTAGGTTCCTGTTGTGCCTACTTAAACAGATATAAATGGAAAATGAGCATTACGAAAGAAGCTGAATGCTTCAGACTTGTTAATGTATACAGTGTTACTTATTTATTTATTTTAGACGGCAAGGAATTTGATGCCTTTGTGTCCTATGCAAAACTAGACTCTTCTGAAAGTGACTCTACTTTAATTAGTGAAGAAAAATTTGCCCTGGAGCTCCTTCCAGATATGCTGGAAAATAAATATGGATACAAGTTATGCATTCTTGAACGAGATATTCTTCCAGGAGGAGGTAAGGCACCTGTGGATGGTAGAAGAACTGAAGATTCAGTTCTTTATAAAATTGCTTTTCACTTTCAAAAAAACCCTTATGCACCGTATCAGCAAATGGTATATTTTGGTACTGGAGTCTCTGCTGAAATTTCGTGTTTTGATCTTTATATCTGACCCCTGTACCTGAGGCATATGTATGTTTGAGTCTGGTTGCTGGGAACTACTACACTGAGAAAAAGCTTCTTGCCCAAGAATTTCTTTGCAAGCAGCCTCCATTCCCTGCATAGAAGACCCCAAATATTTCAGTAGTTACTTTCTGAGCAATTTTAGTCAGTGCTACCTGCAGTAATTAGAAAGCCCTCAGTACCTGTCCCTGGGAGAGACAAAGACAAGTGTCCCTTGAGACCCTGTTTGAGTAGCAACAAATTCTGTTGAGGTCTTAGCTGTGTCCTCCACCTCCTGAGCAGCAAGTGACATTCTCCAGGCTGCGTAAGAACAGCCACAGTATCCTCTGATAGCAAACACTTTGCTAGGGGTTATGTCATTGCTCAGCATCCCTATTTTTGGTTTTCCCTATTCCTGGGTTTTAGGTGTTGACAAAGGAACTGATAAGTTAAAAAAGTCCATTATAGACTGCAGTAACGATCACCATTTCTTCTCCAGCATACACAGATGAAGTTGTTACAGCTATTAAACAAAGCAGACGAGCAATAATCATTTTGAGCCCAGCCTACGTCAGCGGACCAAGCATCTTTGAACTGCAGGCAGCGGTGAACTGTGCGTTGGAAGACAAAAAGATCAAACTGGTATTAATAAAGTTCCAGGCTTTCCAAGAGCCAGAGACTTTGCCTGCAGTAGTGAAGAAAGCTCTTCGGATTTTACCAGTTGTTACCTGGAAGTCTTCTATTTCCGCTGCTCCAAACAAGAAGTTCTGGAAATATATGCATTACTATATGCCAGTGAAAACTACTAAGATGTTGGGAAATTGCAGCCTAAAGGGCTTTTTCCAAAGGTCATTCAGCCTGGTATATCGATAGCAAAAAATTCACAGAGGGGTGACAGCAGGCTCAGGAATGGTGGCGTGATTGTAAAAGATGTTTTCTACATCAGCTGACCACTGTGGATTGTCACTGCAGCCAGCAATAGCTCACTCCAAAACAGTGAGAAGGACTGCAGTGTGACAGTGCTGCAGCCCCACAGTAAAACTAAGTGGCACTGCACACAACTGTAAATGTGAGCTATCTTTCATAAATTATTACTTTATTATTATTTTTATTATATTTATTATATTCTTTTACTGTGATGTTGAGACGTACATGTGAATGTTTTGTTCCTTGCACTGTATTTCTTCTGGAATATTTTTGGACTTGTTTTCTAGAAAAAGATTAAAAAAGGGAACTCCAGAGGAAGCCTACAGTTTAATTTTCCTATGCAGTCTAGTGGCACAAATCCAACCTCTTTAAACTAGTTACCTCCTCCTGTGGGATCATCAAGGAAGTCCCATGGGAGACCACCACAACTGGGTATGCCAAAACAGGTTGAGAAAAGAAGCAGCACTGTGTCAGGGCTGATCTCAGGCATCTCCATCCTTCCTGCCATGGGAGAAAACATTCCTACCATTTGTGAAACATTTCACACTGAGAGACATCTGCCCCTTGCTGATCCTGTCTGGTGCTGGTCACTCATGGGTCCCACCGAACCTGTTGGTATTATGGGTGTGTTGCAGTCGTAAATCAAAGTCCTGGCAGTCACAGCAAGTAGACTTCCACGGACTCTGAAGTCTTTCACATGAAGTCCTTTAGGTGCTAACTCTCCAGGGTTTGTATCACCTACTCTCAAGGCATCTTGGACTCTGTATGTGTATGGCTGTAGCTAAGTGAAATGCAGTGGTTAGTGTTAAGAAAATCTGAGTAGGAGAGCTAGTGATCTGGTGTTCTGCTGACTTTGTTTTGGCCTTCAAGTGAACAAATCCTTTTTTTATAATGCTAATTAAATAGCCCATCTTCCAGATTCCTTGCTGGAAAGGGACTTCAAGAAATACTACTGTTAACAGGACCAGTATACCAAAAAAAGAACAACTCTTTTGCAAGCAGGCTAAGCATTACCTACCTCATTTTGTATTGGGTTCAAAGCCTTCAGTGGGAGGACTGGTGGTGGTGCTGTGGGGCAGAAGCAGAAAATAGTGCCTTATGTAGAAACAGAACGTCAAACGGCATCACCAGCTGTACCACACAAAATTTTGACACTGCAGTTGCACCTGCATTAGGGATTTAGTTCAGATTATGATAAGCTTTTGAAGAAATTTTCCCATTTGTCACCACTTGTTGCCTTTTGCTTTGCACGACAGAACATCATAGGCGCATACACTAGACCCCCTTCCACAGAAAGTCAAGTGGAAGATATGGTCCACCAATGAAGGGACATTCAGTCTCTGGGACCAGTTGGCCTGAAGGAAGCTGCTCCCAAATACATGCAGTGTGGATGTGGGGTCCTCAGCACTAGTTATTTTGGGGTACATCTCTGTTCTCAGTAGTCTGCGCTGTTTTCCAACACAACCAAATCAGTGGGCCATTCGAATAATTTGTCAGTAAATTAAATTTACTCACTTCCAATACATGTAATAAAGGCTTTAGCAGCTTCTAATCAACACTACTGTGTTTGCACACTTTGTTATCCTAACACTAAACATGGTCTTTTTTGTGGAGGAGAGAAAGGCTAACCTTTTAAAAAAATATTGCATAAGGGTGAATGCTGTGTTGGAGGAGGATAATGTGGTTGTCCAGTAAATGCCTTGCTGGCATGAGTAAAACAAATAGCAAAACCAAGACAAGTCAAGGTCCAGTTTTAGGCACGTGATGTGACTCAGACCTTCCTCCTTCTATTGTTATAAAGTGCTAAGTTAAATACGTACATTTCTAAACGAGAACATAATTTGCGTGGTCCTCCACCAGATGTCCCTACTGCAAGCCCTGCAGAGTCCGTTTATTTACGTATGGAGTAGTTTTGTTACCAGGTGAGACAGGACTGGTGAGCAGTGCCAAGTGTGGTACCTGAGGTGCCAGTTGCGCTGGGGAGGCAGACGGGGAGTGAGGGCAGGAGAGAAAGGTACGGAGCAGGCTCTCCTGCCTGCCCAAAGTGCCACCATCTCTCCCACCTGATGCTATTTACTTGTGCTGCACTTGCTGTCTGAATGCTGTGCATTGTAGCTTTTTTCTTTTTTTTCTTTATTTTTTTTGACTGTGGGAAAAAAATCAGAGTGGCGACAGAAATGAAGTAGTTGGAAAGGGCTTTTTGTTCTTCAATGGGATGATGCTGTGGCCAAGGTTTATCTGGGTCGGAGGAACCTGCAGAACCGGTATCTTCATACAAACTCCAGGTCTGTCTGTAACACAAGGAACAGGACAGGCACATTAGGGCCTTTTAAATGATCTCTAATAGGCAAATGAAGCAGCCCTGAGGAAGAAGCGGCCGTGGCCATGAGCACCGCGAATTAACGGGAGTGAGTGTTACATACCTTCATGCACCCACTATATGCTGTATCTGTAATAAAATAGTCACAGCCCCAGACATGGGCTCTGCCGCGCTTGCACATGCAAAGCTTTTGAACTGGTTGCTGTTGCTGTCGTGTCTGGTATGCCGTTCTGCTGCTGCTTATGTGGATGAGCCCCACCTGAGCAAGAGTTTCTTGCCTCACTATGAACCTGATCACGGGGGTGATCTTGGCTCTTCGCAAGATACAAGGCTACAGGTTTTCATAGTGGACTATGACTACGTGCAAATTCCCTATGAAGTTACTCTTTGGATCCTCCTTGCCTCTCTTGCAAAAATAGGTAAGTAGAAAATGGGATCTTGGCTCCTCCTACCTCTGCAAGAAGTTAAAAACGTACCATGTAACCAACTATCTTCCATGTATTTTTGTAGCTGAGATTGTTTTTACAGCTTCTGTCCTCAAAAGAACAGGTGCGTTCATTAACATGACAATGACAAAATTCCACCTCTGAATGCTTTCAGCTTACTTAAGTAAATGTGTGACCTCTAACCCTTATGTTTCTTTGGTTGTCTATGCTGGTGAGTAGCAACGGAGCTCCCCAACACAGTGCTGTCCATCCCTTTTTCTAGTCTCTAAACATCACAAGATATCAGAATTTATAACCTGCCACAGCTGTAAAAATCAGTAACACCAGACTGAGACTTCAAGCATATTGGATTTGGGGGAAAGAAGTAGGAAGAATTATTCCATTGTGCAAATAATAGGAAAAGTTTCCCTATGAGTCTTTGTTTTCCATGTTTGCTGTTTAAAGTTGATCAGAAAGTAATACCAGAGGAGAGGGACTGAGAGTCTAAGAGGATGTAGGTCATCAGAGATGCAGGGTAAGTGCCTTTTGAATGCATACCAATACATCTAGCTTCTATTAGAGTTCCATGTAGGTATTTGAATGAAGAAAGACGACTGATGGAGAAGTAGGGACTGCAATTAACATAGCAAAAATGGCTCACCATGTGTCTCACACGTTTGCATTGCTGGGCTTAAATTATTTTGACCATTCAGAACTAATGCAGCAATATCAAATAAATGAAGAGGCTGGTAATAATGTGAAAAGCTGCACATACGTGATCTCCCTGTCCTTTTGATTTTTCCATGGGATTTTCAAACATTACTATAGAACAGGTTGGCAGGTGGGACTGATTATTTTCTGGAGGTGGCCTGAAGATAAACATTTTTCATGTCATAGTCACACAATTGGCAAAAATCGTTACCACTGACCATGATTTGCCAGTTTCATAATAGCTCATGATCTCAATCCTATTTCTATAAACAAATGTCTTCACTGTTAAAATAATAATGAAAATTTTCACAAATCACATTTGTTGTTATGGCATCAGCAGAGTGTATTAGCAGTGAGCATATTGATAAATTTCTTTATTCATCATCAAGCACAGGACTTGCCATATGTCACATCTACTCAATATTCTTGTTTTGAGCAAGAAACAGATACTTCAGAAGAACTGTGTGATGCCTCCCAAGCAGACCTGTTCCTCTGCTGGGAGTTTTCAAATAACATTATTTTTGATGAAAAGTATTGACCTGCTGACTTCAAATCTACTTAGAAGAAAGAGTCTGAATAATCTAGTTACCCAGGGAAGATTTCCAAACTTACAGATTTTCGGTGTTTTATTCAGGTATTATCTTCTTTCTGGATTTTAAGATTTCTTGGTGGGAAACACTTATGAGATCTCAAAAGGCAAAAAAATCCTCTTTTTCTGTAAAACTGACAGATTGATTTTTTAAATGATTTTTGTAATTAAAAAAAAAGATGAGTAGAGTTATGAACTTAACATAATTTTTGGTAAAAACAAATAGTCTTCTAAATTAATTATGTAAAATTCCATAAAAATTTTATGAAGTTTCTCCTATGAAGACAAGCTGGGAGAGTTGGGGTTGTTCGTTGTACAGCCTGGAGAAGAGAAGGCTTCAGGGAGACCTTATAGCAGCCTTTCAGTACCTAAAGGGGGCCTATAGGAAAGATGGGGAGGGACTCTTTATCAGGGAGTGTAGTGATAGGACGAGCGGTAACAGTTTTAAACTAAAAAAGAGTAGATTTAGATTAGATATTATGAAGAAATTCTTCACTGTGGGGGTAGTAAGACACTGGAGCAGATTGCCCAGGGAAGTTTTGGATGCCCCATCCCTGGAAGTGTTCAAGGCCAGGTTGGATGGGGCTTTGAGCAACCTGGTCTAGTGGGAGGTGTACCTGCCCATGGCAGGGGCGTTGGAACTAGATGATCTTTAAGGTCCCTTCCAACCCAAACTATTTTATGATTCTATGATGCTAAAAATATTTTTCTTTTCCTTTACTTTTGACCCTTGATAATTTGAGGGTCACAGAAATGCAGTCATGGCATTAGCTTCTAGAGTTACGGAATGAAGGTTGACCTAACTTCAGGCATTGAGACACAGCCACTGGATTTATAGGTTTCTTAGTCTGTCTCATTCTCATTCTTGTAAATTCTGAAAAATTCCTTACATTTCTAGTACAGGCACCTCTCATTCGCAATATGATTACACAGTTCCTGGTACAGCGACTAGATGAACCATTGCTAGACATTATCTTAGTGATGGTATCAGGATTAGTGTCAAATGGGAAGAATTATACAAACACAGTTGCAGTAGTAGTACATCAATGCGGGCAGGAGGAAAGTCACACCCACAACATTTCTATGGTAAGTGTAGCCCTTTCTCTGTAAAACAGCTTGGCTACATCTATACTTGTAAACAAGCAAGCACCCTGTCAGGAAGGTGTCTGTGACCATACCACATCAGTGTTGGTGTGCTCCTTCTCAGCTCTAGCCCATGTCGACAAGCCTCCGCCCAGGCAGTGCCTGGGCAGACTGTGGGCCAGCATCTGTTCCCACAGGCGGTTTGGATGTGAGCACTTCTTCCTGGGGTAGGGAACAGAATTTGGCTGTGTGGATGCAAGCTGAACCTTTCTGCTTGGCAAAGTCTTTGGCCTGCTTAATTTTCTAGTGTAGACTCAGCCTTTATTCCAGTGAGGGAAAAAAAAATCCCTTAGGATGCATTTTTTTCTCAGATATCTGATGGCTTCTGGTAGTTCTTTCAGCTCTGCTTAAATCACTGGTTTTGTTTCAGTAAACTAACTCATAAGGTTCTTTACAAAATGTTGTAGGAAGAGCAGTTTTCCCAGAAAAAGCAAGGTTAATCAGCTTGTACAAAGCCTTATGTTACTGTGGCTGATTCCCGTTGCTTTGGATATTTTGTTGTTCATGAGTACTCCCTCCCTCTGTTTGTGAATTACCTGGAGTCCATGCAATGCTTTAGGGGACTGCTGGAAGTGGAGGGAGCTGAGAAGGCCATGGCATATGTGCTGGTCCCTGCTCCCTTGGGCTTCTCCAGGTTCCTTGTTGGCCCAGATCCAGCGGGAGCTCTGCAGCCAGGGACCCTCCTTAGCACGTGGTGGGAAGCTGCCTTCAAACCGGCAGCCAGGGACAGTGGGGTCTTTGAGATGGAGGGACAATACTGTGCCTCAGAGGTCTGGCAGTAGCAGTTGGGCAGCAAGGATTCTTGAAGAGTATTTTTTTTCCAAATTGTGGAGTACCTTTTCAAAGAGGTTTCTGTATTTCTAGAAGTGGAGCTTAGACTCATGCACAATTGCTCAGAAATAGAGAGCTGGGGATTGGAAAAAGAACAGTTTCATGGCCAAACTCTTCCCCTGCTTTAGTGATACAAGTCTAAGAATATTTAATTTTGAAGGGAACAGTACTACCTGTTTTTATATTCATAATCCTAAGAGCAAAACCTGGCTGTGTGAAGTCAGAGTATTCAAAGGCAGGCAAAACATCTGTCTGACATCAGGTTAATTTAAACTTGAAAAATACCCTAATGTTTTATTCAAGGTTTCCATCTCTATCACCGATTACCAAGACTCATGCCCGAAAGCTGCATCCTGATTGCCATTGGAGCACTAGTAGGAGCGATCATCTTTGCTTCTGATCACAAATCTCCACCAGTTATGAACACAAGTATTTACTTCTTGTATCTCCTTCCACCCATTGTCCTGGAGGAGGGTTATTTCATGCCAACTCGCCCATTTTTTGAAAACTTTGGGTCCATCCTGTGGTGGTCTGTTCTGGGATCTCTGCTAAACTCGTTTGGGATTGGCCTCTCCCTCTACGGAGTATGCCAGATTGAAGCCTTCGGCCTGACCGACCTGAACCTGCTGCAGAACCTGCTCTTTGGCAGCATGATTTCAGCTGTGGATCCTGTGGCAGCTCTGGTAGTTTTTGAAGAAGCCTCCGTTAATGAGCAGCTTTACATGATGATCTTTGGAGAGTCATTACTAAATGATGGCATAACTGTGGTGAGTTTCTTTCCACTCCTTGTCTTCCCCTCTTTGGGCTCTTGCAGTTTGTGGGGTTATTGGGCATAGAACAAGAGCAGCTCTAAGGAGATCCTAGATGCATTATTTATTTTATGGATACTCCATTACACACAAGTAATTTTAATGTATGGAAAGATTAACTCTCTCAAAAACATATTGTTTTAGAGCTGCTGGAAGAGGGAAGCACACACACACATACACATTAGATATCACACCTTTCACTTGCATTCACCGAAGTGAATGTATAAGCTACAGCTGATTTTCCTGGTAAGAACATTCTTGAATGTTCCTACCAGGAAACTTCTGAACTTCTCATAACTCTGTTTCTATCATTAAAAACCCAACATCTGACAAATATTGACCTTTCTTAGCTGTCTTATCTCAAGTGTCCAGAAACAATGCTTCTGGAATAAGAGAGATTTTGTTCATTGTTTTTTGTGTTTGTTGTTTTGTTATTGTGTTTTGTTTTGTTTTTAAATAGGAAAAGAGTATTTTTACAGACCTCCTTTTGCTAATACTTTTCCCCTTTTCTCATTAGTTTTACTAAACTTGGAGCAACCTGAAATTCTAGCTGTAAACCACAACTGACAAAAACACTTAGAACACACATGTTTTTCAAGGAAGAAATTTCAAGCAGGAAATCCATTGCTCAGAAACCAACAGGACTGCTTATGTGCTGCAAGTTAACTGCAAGCTAAGGAGTTTCGCTAGATAAGATCTTTACAGAATTTAAATCAGAGGAATCTAAAACACATAAAAACTATTCAGATACTGTTATACATGAGAACTATTCAGATACTGTTATACATGAGATACAGCACAACTTGGACTTGTAAAATCTGTACAGAGTTCATTGCTGAAAGGCTTCATGGGAGAAGGGCAGTTTATGAGTAATGTGAAAAGGAAAAGGAATGAAGTAATATCTTGCAGCCACAGCCTATTGATCATAAATCCTTCCTCTTGGTGAATCAGAGATGTAGGGCTGATGTAGAACTAAGGGACAAACGTTGCTTCACTTTACATGCAATGCTGCTAATGTGTTATAGTTGTAACAAAAAAAATCCCAATGCATTTATCACTTCCACTTGTCTTTTTGGTTCCTTCAAGTGCAAACCTCAAAAAGTAATACGTCTTCCCCACTCTGGAAGAGCTTGTTTTGTCCGTTTTTTGACTGGCTCTCTTCCTTGCTTTCCCTTTGTTCCCAGCTATTATTTATGATGTGGGTCCAACTCACGATGGTATTTACATGAGCTTCCAGTCAGGATTCTGTTACAGCATAAATGTGTAGGGACAGAAAGCCTCTAAAACCAGAGGTATTTAGGCATTCCTCAGCAGCAAAAGAGATGAAAGAGATGTAAATGGGGAGTGTTGGCTACACCACTGTGAGTTCCCTTTGTCCCACGCCCCCTCATCTTTGAGGCTCTTCTCACAGCAGCTATGTTGCAATTGGTTTGTCAATTCCTGCTGATGCATCTCTGCATCTCCCACCTCTCATACATTTTCTGGGCATTCAAGTTTTCCAAATCTCTGTTTGGTTTCATGTTTGAGAAGACTGAAGTATTTGTCACCTGGATGGAACCCAATAGGTGTCTTTCTCCTTTCTGATACCCCACTTACTTTTTTAAAGGCTTTAAAGCTGTTTATCTCAGGTATCTTATCTTACCATTTCCTCCCTGTTTCTCTCTTAACAGTTTCATTTGAGCTAACTCTATGTGTTTAAAAAGATAATATCACCAAGATATATTAAGCATACATATTTTTCTATTGTTTAAATGCAAATATTCCCTGGTTCTCTCCAGTCTGCTTATCAGCTTGAACATTTTGTTCCCCAGCAGGAAAAACTGGTATGAATTTTGCTGAACTTGTGTATTACATTTGAGGCATACAATAGCTCCCTCTCCTATATTTAGTTCAATATCCTGGTATTAAAAATTTGCAAAATAACAGACCGTGGAATTACGATGATGATTTAAGAGTTATGCCTTTGACTTAAAGGACTGGGACAAAAGTGGATAATTTACGCTTTTTACCCATTTGTACCTTTTCCCATTCTCCTCAGTAGGGCCCTGCCTGTGGATGGAACAAGAAGGCTTCGGGTCCTGTTAATTGCTTCTTTTCCCAGTTGCTTCTGAGCGGACTGTTAGCATCAGAATAGTGCAGACAGCACAGGACTCGTCCTAGCACATATCATACATAGTTGGAGTTTCAAAGCCCTGTTCAAAACGGTGATGTTGGTAAATCCAGTGCAGATTTCATTCAAACCTGAGCACAGGTGGAGGACCCTGATTTTGCTGCAAATTGTTTCAGGCATCTGAAGCTCCCTGCCTATACACAGACCATTTCTGTCTCAACAGGAGCTGAGCACCTGCGTGCATCAGGAGATGGAATATTTCCCCTGGCTACTTCATCTCTGAGGCTTGATTTTAGAAATACTGAGAACACCTACACATCACGCTGTGCTCAAAATGAAGTGGCAGTGACTATTTTCTCTAATGGTGCCCTCTCTTCTTTGTATGCAGTAGCAGAGCAGTTAAAGAAATCTACTACAGGATGGACACCCAAGTAAAGACCCCCCCCTCTTTATTTGAGGGGGTTTGAATTTACCGCTCTGATGTCGCTGAGCAAGGCTTTGACCAGCACCTTGACCTTTTTGGGTGCTAGGAAGGAGGATGGAGATATTCTTTGCTTCTGCTGTTGAAGTTGACCCACTGTGTTTAGAGTAAAATGAAATGCATGTGGTCAGAAAGAGTTACCAGGGTAGAAAGAAAGAGTTATCAAGGCTGCCTGTGTTGGTGGTTAAAGCAGTCACTTGAAAATCTTTTTTCCAATGCTTCTGATGTGGATGGTATGTACAATATTTGTATCTGGAGCCACGAGCAGTCCCCGGGGAGGTCCCCTGTGGGCAACAGCGTCACACTTTCTCTTCCTTTCCCTATCTCTAACAGCCACCCAGTGATACACCACTACATGGTAATGTCCCCTCCAAAAAACCCAAAAGCATGACATCTCAGAGCTGTTAAACGAGGCCAGCTATCAGCCCATCTTCTTTTTGAGTGAACAAAGGCATCCTAAGCTGATTCAGGCTTTCCTACCACGTAAAGAATTATAGTACTCCATTTACAGGCATAAACACTGCAATGTATCTTAGCCGAGCAGCATTCACATGGAGCCTTACTTGTACAATGAAGTGCAGAATGTTGTACAGAACAGTTTACTCCCACAAAGCATGTCACAGAAAAATTGAAATTATGTCATATTTGCATGATTTCAATTTTAATGCCAATTCAGTTATGTCATATAGACACTTTAGGGACTAGGAAAAGAGAGAAAAACTTACTAAGTAATTTGCTGAGGATAATTTGCTTTATTCATAAGTCAGCATAGATTCATGCCTTGGTATCATTCATAAAGGATCACAAGTCTTAGGAATAGGTTGAAGTCTGCAAGAAAGGGGGAACAGAGAGAAAACAGGCTTTGTAATTAAAAGCTATACAGTAAGTACAGTAAGGTTTACTTACAGTGGAGGCATGAACCCTCTTTTCCTTATCTGCCACTGAAGAGCTTAATTTCATACATAATCATTAGGAAAAAGCAGCTCAGGGTATTTTTGCACATGAAACATTTTGTTGTGCTTTGTCTGTCCCCCAGAAATACTAGCAATGAGCCTCCTGGAGAACAGCCTTTGTGACAGCTCAAGGTCATATGTTCCCAGCAGCAATTTAAGATTAGATAGTAGCTGGGGAATAATTATTATCCTAATAAGCTTGACTCTTCTACCTGCAAATATCTGCTTTAATCTTCTTAATAGCCTTCTGAAATTAACTATATGAAGAAGAAAGACCAAAGAAAAACAGATAAGGCAAATGATTTTAGTCCGTTTTGTGTTTTTGAACCAATGCTTTGGTGCCACAGCTTTGGAGAGCTAGTGTCTTTAGATGTTCCCCAAATTCTCTTGAAAATTGAAAGGTGACTTTCATGCGTTACACACTCCCTGTAAACAGATCTGACAGGACCAACTGTCAGCAGTCTCTAAGACCTTTTTATTACTACACCACTCATTACTGTAGAAACTTTCTATTAGTTTCTAAAAGATGGATGGAAGTAGAATATATTGAAGATTTTTCATCACAGATTTCTGCGGAAAGAAATTATTGATAATAGAAGTATGGTAAACTTATCTGCTCTAAACTAAATGAAATAACCTTTACAGATCAAATTATATAATGTAGCAAATTCAGTCTTTCTTCTAATCTGACATTGGTTTATTTTTATTTTTGCCATTTCAAGCTTTCTAGTCAAAATATATGTGTGAAGGGTCTTCAGGCCATTTAGAGTGCCACAGCTTTTGGTTCCTACTTTGAGATTGACACAGATTTCCTGCGGATGAGATTAAATGGCATCAAACACAAAATGCATGAGGATAGAGAGGCTGCGTTTACCTAGCTAGAGACAATATGAAATGGAGGCTATCATTTTCCCTTGCCTTGCCTTGCCTTGCCTTGCCTTCTCTTGCCTTCCCTTCGTCCTTTCCCATTCCCAGTGATGTCTAATGTGTCAAGTACTATTGAAAAACATTTAACATTCCAGAGTCCACCTAATGAAGTGTGCCCAGTCTACTGATCATACAGACAACATAAATGGGATTTAAATCAAAAAGTGTGGTTCTTAGTCGCTGCTCTGCCCCATCCTGAGTCAGAAAGAGAACGTGGAGAGGAGACCCCACAGTTGGTAGGGTACCCAGCTGGGCTTTCAACATTTGCTACAAAGGCCAATAATTAAGTTTACCTTCAGAAAACAAAAAGCATGAGTATTTTTTTTGTTACTTCAATTGCATTTGATCCCTCAGAGTTCTACTCTTAGTACATAACCATCTACCCTTCTTTATTTTTGCTGTTTTTCAGGACACTTAACAGACCCTTAATTCTGGGATTTGCTGAGTTGTCTAAGGAAATTTTACACATATATATATACACACACATGCACACACACACTCGCCCCTATGAAATGAGTAAGCCTGCCAGGTTCAGAAAGATGCCTGACTGCTGTCTTCTTATTTTCATACCTAGGTTTTGTATAACATCTTCATCGCCTTCACCCAGATGCACAGGTACGAAGAGATCGAATCCATCGATATCTTTGCTGGCTTTGCTCGCTTCTTCGTGGTAGGGCTGGGCGGCGTGTTGTTTGGCATCGTCTTTGGATTTGTTTCGGCGCTCATGACTCGATTCACCCACAATGTTTCCGCTATCGAACCCCTGCTGGTCTTCATGTTCAGCTACCTGTCATACTTGTCCGCTGAAACCCTTTACATCTCAGGCATTTTGGCGTGAGTACCCCTTATGGCTTTTTGGATGCCCTCTCAAGGGAAATGGCACTGTTTTGAGGAGGTGGTTTGCTCGAGCTCGGTACAATATAGGCATTTTTGGTCTCTGGCCTAGAGATCTGCAGTGGACGGCTTCTAAGGGACCTGTAAAATGCAGTGGTAATTAGGAAAAGCAAACCCACAGTCAGTGTTGGTATAGATATACTACCGAGGAGTGCATATCTGCTCTGAAATTTTTTTAGATTTTTGCCTGTTGGAAAAATACTGCAAACTGTGGGTAAAATGACTAGTGCTGCCACCATCTGGCTGCTACGTCTGATAAGATCAGCAGAACGAGAGAAAGATTTGTTAATATTGTATCTGTATTTATTTCTAAGCAGCACCGAAAACATAATAAAGAACATCCAATTTCTTGCTTTTGTATACAGCTGTGAACATCAGCTCTAACACAATTTACTGGAATTGCATTGCATATGAACAGCACCACTGGAGCTGAAACTAGGCGAAAGCAGCCAATTGAGAACATCCAGCACATAGGCTTATATATACTTATGTATATGGATATTGATGATTATATTTTGATGTGATCAGGATAGCTTGATACTGCTGTAATGCTGGGGACTGCTTCCTTAAAGTGCTGTGATAGCATGGGTGCCTGCTGCAGAGACAAAGCTGGCAGGTCTATTGACCACAGTAAATGGGGAGAGGGTGAGTATTGTGGAAAGGAAAGAGGATGGTGGCAGGAAAGGAGTCAGAAGAGAAAGGAAGGAAAAAGGGTGAAAGTGAGAGTGCATTTACTCACCTCTGCTTGTCAAATCCTGATTTCATAGAATCATAGAATAGTTTGGGTTGGAAGGGACCTTTAAAGGTCATCTAGTCCAACCCCTCTGTGATGAGCAGGGACATCTTAACTAGATGCTCAGAGCCCTGTCCAACCTGACCTTTAATGTTTCCAGGGATGGGGCGTCTACCACCTCTCTGGGCAACCTGTTCCAGTGTTTCACCACCCTCATTATAAAAAAATTTTCTTCCTTATCTGAATCTATCCTCCTTTAGTTAAAAAACATTACCCCTTGTCCTATCGCAACAGGTCTTACTAAGAAGTCTGTTCCCATCTTCCTTATAAGCCCCCTTTAAGTATTGAAAGGCTGCAACAAGGTCTTCCTGGAGCCTTCCCTTCCCCAGGCTGAACAATCCCAGTTTGATCAGCTTCACAGTGGAATTGACTTTGTAAAAACAACCTTTGCAGGATGGCCCTGGGAAGAAATATTTGAATATTTAACCATATTAAATAAGCAGTTAGACAGGAGATACGTTTTTCTGAGCAATTAGACAAAGCAGACAAGTCTTGTACTACGTTTTGCATATCTAATACATTTGGTCTGATTGAGGTGACTGGTGACTTTAGTTGAGCAGGGTTAGACCTACTATGTAGTGACCACTAATACCCTGTGGACCCTTTCCTACCTGCACTGCCCAAAATATTGCTTTCCTGCCTATTCATTACAGTAGACTACATAGCTCTTTATTTCTTTTGCTCCTTATTTTCATTAGAGTGGTGAAATTATAAGTAATAAAAGAATGTTAATATAATTGGGATTTATTATTCTTACTGCTTCATTAAGGAAATTATTGCTTGTTTTAGGGATGGGAACTTTTTGTCACCCTTCTGAATTATTGAGGAATTCATTCATTTTTCACTTGGATCATGAAAGTCTATTATGCATGTGTCTCTGAAAGTCAACAGTATTAAACATTAATGCCTAATGGCCTTGTCTTAAGAGTGTCCTTGGACCTGCTAAATGTCTCAGCTCCACCAGAATACCCTTGAGATTTCTTCAGTGGAAATTAAATGAGCAGAAACTAGATAAAGGGTTATTTAATGAACAGTCAGCATTCTCTGAATTCACAAGTTTGGAAAAATATCATCACAAGAAGCCCCCAAAGACTAAAATAATATCAGTAGAAACTAGATAGATGATGCAAAATGTTACTAGCATAGCACGCAATCTATCTGTTACCTATGAGTATGGAAAATGAAGAGGGGAAGAGGAAAGCCCCTTCAGTAGGGCTGCTCAGAGACTACTCCTCCGCGTGATTGCTGCCAGCGTCTGCGGTGGGTGGCTGCTGATGCCTCTGAAAAAGGCTCTAGTCTTCATTAACCATGAAGAGGTGGAAAACATCACTTTGGTTCCTTAAGCACATTCCCCACACCCTGGGTAACTAAAATGGGGAGGGAAAGGACACCTCTGTAGGATAACTAAATTTCCCACTGCTGTACAGCGATGGGCTGATGTAGGTGGAGAGTCCCTGAAGCTCACCCTGACCCTGCTGATCTGCCAGCCAGCTGGCAGGGAGCCACTGGGAGCTTTGGCCCTGGCATAAGACTACCACCATGTTCTCCCAACCACCACCTTAAAGGAGAAGATCACTAAGAGGCAGGTTATGTCCCTCTAACCGATCCATCCGTAGGCTGGCACAAAACTGACTTGCCCTTTGAAACTCAAATATTTGGGGCTTGGTGGCTGTGTGTTAGGCATTAATGATAAAACAAACTTTGAACTAGAGCGTGATACCCTGACTTCCTCGTCAGGAAGGCTGACTGGTTTGCTTCCTTTCTCCTGTATGCAAAATGGATTTGTAAAGCTGAATGAAGATGGTCTTCTATCTAATGAAATAGCTAACATTAGTGAAGAAATAAAATGCTTCTTGATATTAGGAAGGTCAGAGGCTGGTGATGGAGAGTGCAGATAATGAAGGCTGAGGTTGTTCTTAAATGAAGAGAAAAAGAGGTTGTGGCTGATATCTGATGTTTTGCCTGGTACAGGATGACAGCGTGTGCAGTGACAATGAAAAAATACGTGGAGGAGAATGTTTCCCAGAATTCCTATACCACAATAAAATATTTCATGAAGATGCTGAGCAGTGTCAGCGAGACCCTGATTTTCGTGTTCATGGGAGTGTCTACAGTGGGGAAAAACCACGAGTGGAACTGGGCCTTCATTTGCTTCACTCTGCTCTTCTGCCTCGTTTGGCGGACACTGAGTAAGTCAGCTTTTGCAGGGAACCTTCTCTGCACCTCTGAGAGAAACCCTTTGGTGCAAAGGTATGTTAGAAAAGTCTGTGCAGACTGGCATAACTGGTTTAATATCAAATTTACTAGGCTTAAGTTACTGACAAGTTAATTTCACAAACCTACACATTGAGAAAAAGGGGGAAAAAGCCCTAAACAAATCTGAATGCCAGTCTCCAAGCACAGAATTTATAATTAGGTGAGAATGGAATATTTTAAGCAAAATTATAATATTACCATGATTATGCCCATACAGACGCTTATTCCTCAGTTAACTATATGTCTTTGGGTAAGTGGGCTTCATAATGATTTCCTCGCACACAGTAATTAACTTACTAATTAGATAATGAACATCACCACACTTCTGGTCCTATGACACTACAGGTCCTGGGCCAGGAATGGCAGAGGCATTGAAAAAGAGGGAAGGTGAAAATTAGCACTGGTAGATAACTGAACAGGGACTCTATTTCCTTCCTTATACCACATCTAGGCCAACCATGCTATGCTACTGCTCCTCCCAAGTCAACTCTGAAGTTTTAAACTGCTAGAAAAGAGTGCCTGTTTGAAATCGCTCCCTTTTGACACACAGTACCTCCCTATTCCTGCAAAGATGTCCTACTCCCTAATCTGAGAGACTGGGATTCTTCCAGCATGGGCAGGGCAGTTTACAGATGATGTCACACGAGCTGTGGGACACTATTTCTCATCTTCTCCTAATGTCCAGCATGCGTTGACAGTAACGTTGAAAAAGGAGAAGCAATAAGAAGGCTGGTGGTGTTCTGGAGGTGGTAGCAGTCCTGGCAGATTTCTCCTACGAGCTGCTCTTGTGCCTGTTAGCTAATTTACTGCAACTGTGGAAGCAGAGACAAAACACATTGCCATCTTCTCCCTCATCTACTAGGACCGTCCAGCCAAACACCCTAGCTTACATAAGAAAAGAAGGAATAACCTACTGAGTCAGACCAACCCTCTAGCAGTGTCTTCAGCAGAGCCTGCAGGAGATGTTAATTAGGAAAGGCTTGCAAGCCTGGCCACTTTCTGAGCTCTCTTTGCCTCCTACTTCCTCAGCATCTACAGTCACTGTGTTAGGGATGTGACAGGGTACACCCCTTGCCTCTGCTGTATAGGGGTCTGTTTTGGATCTGTTGCCCATGAATTATGCCATCCTTTTTTTGAACCTGAATACTCTATTCTGCATCAGGTTAAGTTACAACTGCTGCAACAGAAAGCAAACACATTTACTCCTGGAGAGGTGATGAATTATAGAACACACCCTACCCAGCCACTGTTATTTTTCACTTAAATTTAGTTAAAAATATGAATGAACAATACTTTTGTAATGAAAGATATTTTGGAAGCAGTACACATGAGAGGGCCAAAAAAACATTTATGCATGCAACCTTATTTAGGACTTTTTTAACTTCTGGGTGCCTGAATTGGCCATCTTAATAACATTTTCTTTGAATTTCAGTGGGATTTTTCAGAGTCATGTATATTTTAAAAAAAAATGAGAAATCCAAATGTTCCATCAGGTGGCCTTGGAAGAGACATTCTGAGCACTGAAATTTAGGCACCTACCTTGGCTAAATAAGTTAGTAGATTAGTTCCCCCGTGCTTCACCTATAATCAAAGGAGGCCCCTCTGGAGAATCCCGTGGGGTACAAATCTACATTGGGCACCTGCCACCAGTTCCTCCAGCCTTCAGCCCTTGTCTGTATTCCCTTTACATACAGAGCCCAGGCTTGAGCTCTGGGCGTTGGTCCTGCATCATCTGCTACGGTATTGAGCAGGAACAAGACATGTCAGGTAACTCATCAGGGCCAGCTGTGCCCTGACAGGGGAGGCAAAAAGGGGTTGAGAGGAAAAGGCAAGTAATAGTTGCTGGAGACTGGTCGATGAATCAACTGGAGAATATGCTTTGTCTTCTCTACTACTCACTAAGAAAGAAGAAATGGCTGAACATGTGAAGATTGAGGGCAGCGTTAACTGCAGTGACTGCGAGACTGTGGATGTTAAGATCCTGAGAGGAATGGGCAAGACAACAAACAGCAGAATTACAGTCCTGGACTTCAAAGAGCAGATTTTGGCCAGTTGAAGTGGTTGGTAATATGGGAAAGGAATTGGCTGGACCGATGGGCTCAAAATATTGGTCTAGCTGGTGGCTAATGGCATCCCTCAGGGCTCAGTACAGGGACCAATATTGTTTTAATGTCTTCATTAATGACCTCGAGGATGGAATGGAATGCACACTGAACAAGTTTGTGGCTGACACCAAACTGCAGGGACCAGTCAATATTCTGGGTGGCTTCCATTCAAAGGGACCTGGAGAGGCTGGAGAAATGGGCTGAGAGAAAGCTCATGAAGTTCAAGAAAAGCACATGCAAGGACTGACGTGTGGGTTGGAATAACTCCATGCACCAGAATAAGCTTGGAGTCTACTAAGCAACTGTAGAAAAGGACCTGGCCTAGTAGACAACAGCTTGAACACAAGCCAGAATTATGTCCTTGTGACAAAGAAGGCCAACGGTGTCCCAGGCTACATTAGCAAGTGTGTAGCCAGCAGGTCCAGTGAAGAGTTTCTTCTCCTGTCTTCAGCACTGTTGGAAGTGCATGCTGTCTCCAGAGCGCTCTCTGCAGTTCTGGACTCCCCAGGATAGGAAGGACGTGGAGGTTCTGGATCAAGTGCAACAGAGGCCACCAACCTGGTCAGAGGCTGGAGCACTGGACGTACAAGGAGAGCCTGGGAGTACTGATTGTATGCAGCCTGGGGAAGATATGGAACAGGAGAGATCTTGTTACTTTCTACAAGTACCCAATCAGAGGAGAGAAAGAAGGTGGAGCCAGACACTTCTCAGAGGTGCACAGCAATAGGACAAGAAGCAACAGACACAAGTTGGAACATGGGAAATTCTGATTAGACAGTAGGGACCCATTTCTTAACATGTCCAATATTGTAACAGTGGCCCAGCTCTCCATTCTTAAAGGCATTCAAGACTTTACTGGACCTTTGAGCAACCTGATCTGATTAGCTCTGCTTTGAGCAGGGACTTGGACTAGATGACCTCCAAAGGTCCTTTCCAGCCTACAGTACTCTGATTCTAATATCTGGGACCAGCTAAGTATTGGCATCAAACGTCTAAGGTCAGGGTGCTATTTCTTAAATCTCTCAGATGGCTTATCCCTCAGTCAAAAACAATACCAGAGCAGGGAGAAGTTGTTGGCTTGTCCCTCCAAGCCCATACACATTTCAAGATCTTTGCCTTTTAAGCCTGTGAGCCCTGGAAGAAGGCATTTAACCAGAGGAAAAAAAGGAAAGGGGAAATCTGTGAAGCTTCAAGTACATGCATCTGAACAGCTCTATTATGTAGGGATGACACCAGTACTCAACAGTAGAGGTGATACAATTCTTGCGGGCTAACAGCAAAAAGAAAGTAATTAAATATTTGCATGCTAATCCTGGACCAAGCATGGCCTCTAAGTTTTTAAAGGCTTGCTTTCAGAGTCTGTATTGGAATATCCTTCCAATCAAGACAGAAAAAGTGCTCTCCTTGTACAAAACCTATTTTGCTGCCACATGTCCATCCTTCTCTCAAACACCAAGGGGAGTGCTAGAGCTTTGCAGAGGAAGGCTGAAATATTTTCTGCTAAATTTGTTTGCTAAAATGATTACATCATTTTCTCTGAAGCTCGAATAAAGTAAAGAGAGTTGGTCTGAGGGTGATACCTCACATATGCAGTTTCAGTGTGAGTAGCTGATGTCTAGCATAGTTATAAGTAACCAAAAAAGTTCTTATATAAACTGGTATACAGAAACCTACATAACAGGATACTGATACTGGCCTTACCTATAATAATCCACTGAGTTTGTCAGTGACAGCTGTGTAAAATAACACCAGTAATTATCAGCATTTGTCAGCTTTGACTTTGGTAATTAAACAGTTTCCATACAAAACATAGGATACATGTTTCTTATGGACGATGAAGAAGATTAAGAGTAAATCAAGGAAATTGCTGAACGTACTCTATAAAGAAAAGCTGCAGTCCTTACACAGCCACAGGCTGTCTGATTAATTTTAACTTTTATTAAAAGCAAAATGAAATTTGAGAAATAAACAGAGAATTAGAGACACAATAATACAGAGGATTAAAAATTAAAAAGTTATTACTCTTTGCCTTTCAGTGAACCTGTCCACAGGACTTGTTGGTAAAGCAGTGTTCAGACACTTTGGGCAGATACTGTGCAGAAAGCAGGAAACATTGCAAGGGAAGGCACAGCAAAAATTCTCATCCAGTGGTTTTTTTAGTCTCCAGAATGCTTCGGAGAAGAACTGTGCAACATAAATATAGAGAGTAAACCTTTTCCCCTAATCTCACTTCTAAACTGCATAAGTGAATTTAAACCCTGAATCAGTTAGGAAACATGGTCTTTTCTAGGAGATTATTTCACACAAAACAGATTCAGCAGTTCATCAAAGAGAAGCTACAAGAACTCAAAATTGAAAAGAAAGGTCTATTGACAGATGCTTGAGCCAAGATGTTGTTTCACTTTAAATACGTTCCTTTTCTCCTTGATTAATAATAGTTGTGGTTTTTTTCCCTTCCTAGGTGTATTTGCTCTCTTCTACATCAGTAACAAGTTCCGAACCTATCCCTTCACCTTCAAAGACCAACTTATTATTTCCTACAGTGGCCTTCGAGGAGCCAGCAGCTTCTCTCTTGCATTCTTGCTTCCAGTGAAGCTCTTCCCAAGAAAAAAGTTGTTCATTACTGCTACACTTGTAGTTATATATTTCACTGTATTCATCCAGGTAAGTGTATTTCTAAATGGATTGCTTTCATGTAGTAGAAGTGACTGAAAGCTTCATAGTGAAGATTACATTAAATTTCTCTTAAACTAGGACAAGCTATTGTATTTTATGGCCAGATTTAGCACTGCACTGTGTAATTACCCTTTCAGGGCTTTTTAGGTATTATTAAATAACTTTTTCAGAAACTCTGTATTGAAAACCTGTGTATTCTAAAATATTCAGCAAAAAGGGCACTTTGTGTTCAAAATCTCTTATTTTCACTCCACATGCGCTTCCTAATGCTTCCAAAGTAGGAAGCATTTTAACTTTACACTTCAGCATAGAATCATTCTCTACTCGTGGTGTATCTCAAACAGAACAGAAAACAGCATGTCTGTTCCATGAAGGATTTTGAATCTTTTACCTTAATTCATCTTAGAGACCAAATGACAACATTTTTGAAATCCTTTGTAAAAGAGTATTAAAGAAAAATGAAGTGAATAATTCAGATTTGTAAGAATAGGTGTCTACTTCAGATGTTTGGTTTATTCTGCTTGGCTTACACTGCTGTGCCTGGAAGAACTGGATCTTCTGTAGGTCTTGCATCCCATGTTCTGTATTTTCCTATACCAGTATCTCAGATACTCTAGGGTGCCAGTGGGGCACTATGCACTTACGGTTAGGCGCTTAGATTCCACCAGAACGTTTCAGAAAAAACTTTTTTTTTTTCTATTTGTCTTTTTCAAATGCTGTTCTGCAGTAAAGAATTGGGAAGAGCTGAAAATGGTTTCTAAGTGAAAAAACCCCAACATATTTCATTCTGAAAATTAAGAGATTTCAAGATTGTAAGAATCTCACAAAGATAATGTTTTCTTTCAAGTGAGTGCTGTTTTGAAGAAGGTTGGAAATGAGTCAGTTACTTTATATGTACAAACATGTTGATAAATACAATCTCACTTAAAAAACCCTGGTGCATAATTTTTTAAAGTTTTTGAGTTTCAATCCTCTTCTGTAGCTCTCCATACAAGTAATAGATCATTCTTGGGTCTGAGACACAGCTTTCCTAATTGATTAAAATTAAATCTTTTTGCTTTTTTCTGGTTTTTTTTTTCTAAAAGATAATTAACATTTCAACTCATTCTTCCAAATGCAGGGAATCACAATTGGACCATTGGTTAGATATCTAGATGTTAAAAAGACCAACAAAAAGGAGTCTATCAATGAAGAAATTCACGTGCGAGTAAGTTTTTTTCTATCGATAGCTGGTGTCCTAAAAAGAAGAAGAGAAAGGGTATTCCAAAAGAGCTGGACAGAGGGAGGCACTGACATTCAGTGGATTCGGACACTGAACGCTTTTATCAACATTTGGAGGAAACCCTAGGCATAATGTTCTAAAATATGATGACTCATTTTATACTCATAGTGTCTATCATATTATAATATCTTACCACAAGTGTCATGGTGTAGCAGATCCCTTACTTCTTGATACTTGCAACAACGGGTGGACAGAAACATAAAGGTAGCATTTACAAAATGCACTCGTCGTCCTTTCCAGCTAGATTTGTCAGATACCTTCGTTGCCATCCTTTGACTGGTTCTAGACACACTGACACCTTAAAAGTCTTTAATCAAGTTTTATTGAACTGAAATGAGTTGAACAATTGATCTGCAAATTTAGTTTCAAGTTATTGAGTAATGATCTTTTCCCCTCAAACATTTCCTTTAACTCTCAAATTACTGTTACATAAAATAGTAGAAAGCTGCTCAAACTCACTTAACAACACTATAAAAAGTATACATACATGCTTTCATTTTCACAGTAGGGAATATATTTGAAATTAACAGAAACACTGTGCGTTAAAATTAAGCACATGCAGACACATTAGCAAAATCAGAGCATCTCAACCGATTTGAATTTGAAGTGCATTTAATTCTTACTATTTCAACCTTTACACTTAACCTTGAAAGGAATTTACGTTTAAAAACACCACTTATAACAATACGCATGTAAGAATTGGCATTTTTCTGTCTGTTTCTATAATTCTAGAAACACACAAAAGATGAATGAAATTCCTGGTGGTTAGCAGTGATGAACTTACCAGTCTCATGACAACTTGCAAAATCCTCGGAGGACTTCTCAGTCAAGGCAAAGGTACCTTGCCTTGTGCCCCTCTCAGGGAAGTCACACATGCAGAAGGGAAACTTGGTTGAGAGAACCAAGAATTTAGCTTTTCGTCTAGTAGACAAAGAGGACCACGCAATTTGGATGCTCAGTATCATCTTCCATTGGACATAGTCCCTTACTTGGGCCCATAAATTACTGGGTGATGGTGAGATGATAGCAGACTTACAGACTTGTCACCTCCGTCAAAATATTACCACTGCAGCCAAGCATAGGAGCTGCCACAGTGGGATCTTTGCCTTGATTTTTAGAGAAATGTAGATGCTTTCAGAATCAACTCACACCCTCCAATTAAAAAAATCTCAAAATCCTGTCAACATTTGCGTGGTTGTGGTGACATTATTTTCTCATAATGGCCACTTAAAATTTTTCCATGTTTGTTTCTCTAGTTGATGGATCACTTGAAGGCTGGTATTGAAGACATATGTGGACATTGGAGTCATTATCAGCTGAGAGATAAGTAAGCATCTTTTATTGCAGCTTACTATAATAAAATAACATATCTATCATGTAAAATACAACAGGTAAACAGAAAAAAGAAATCGATCTTGTGCCCCGTAAAGCTAAAATAGTATGAAAATATTGGGGACGTGTGCAATATCTCTTTTTAAAAAGTGAACTCCTGAGTAACCATTATCTCTTGGGAGTGCAGTGCTTGTATATTGCCTGCTAAATTGCTTCTGCACAAACAAGCAGAAAATAAGTCTTCTGACAGAAAAACACAGCTTGGAAACTCATGCTGCAGACACCAGCCTATGCACATAGCTTTGACATAAGTCTTAGATCCACAGCAGTGCTCCTTTAGGTCTGGATTTAGAACAGAAGCTACGTAAGGTGTCTGTGCTTCACTGACTTTTGCCGTAAGCCTCCACAGCAAATATGATCCCTTGTTGGCGAGTACAGATTCAATAATAATTAGTCACCTGTCCTTACAGGCCTTTGCATTCAGTAATATTTAAAATAAAAGTACTGAAGGGAATGGTTGAATTTCAATATTCAGTAGCAAAAGCAGGTACTTTCAAGCTAGTCTTCACTCGGAAACGCAGGACCTGTATTGTGTCTTCTATAAGCAGGATGACATGGTTTTGTGAAACTTTTTGGCTCTTCCAGGCACTGGCCAGAAGAGATAGACCTGCCTTTCTGAGCTGCCATTCCCTTTACCTTTTCCCTGAGGGAGCCCTGTGATCATGTTGGCTACCACGGCAACACGTGAAGGGAAGTGTGAGGAGAGTCTAAATCTTTCCTACAAACATCTTGCCTTGATGCTGTGGGCTAAAAGTTATCCCTAGTTTTCCTAGCTATGCCTAGATTTCTGTGCTGGAGTCCTCTGTCTCACCTTTCAGCACTGGACCCCAGTAATCCAGCCAGGGGGGTCTGTTGGGACATGCGGCAACTCCTTTCATGACTGGGTTTCTCCCTATGGAAATTAGGAATTAAGAGTGGGAAGAAGGTGACTGGTTTGCATCCAGTTCTTGTCCCAGTGAAGAGTAATGATGTAATGTGCCAGGAGCTACAAAGTTCTCTTTGCTCTCACAGTGATATCATAGAGAGAGCTGTAGGACACCTGCTGGGACCGCACCACTGTCTGTGCAGTCAATAAGCTAAACAAATCCCTGTTGCAGCATTAATTCCATTGAAATAGCTGCATGGAAATGTTATGCCCTTATCCCACATCTACGCAACAGCTATGAAAAGAGAATTTTGTCCAAATGAGCCATAAATGTAGTGTTTCAGTTCAGGGGCAGATTAAAAAAAAACACTGTAGGTGAAGACATTTAATATAAGAAGATTGTATTAAAAGGTATTCCCTAGGCTTTTCTACGCAAACTTAAAGACATTTAGCATATGTATATCAGAATCAATTACCTAAGTGACGACACTCCAGGAGGCTTTCTGTTACACAGAAAAACATAAAGAGCTCTAATCCCAGTGGAATCATTTCTGTACCTATCTCTGCTATTAATGTATAAAAACTAGCCTTTGTCAAGAAAAAAATGTACAAGCTCTGTAGTGCTATTCCTAGCATTGTGGAGCACATTACCTTGCTGTAGTAAACTGTTCCTTTGAAAGAAACATATAAGAAGATCTGCTGTTGTTCTGCTCAACATCTGCCTGAAAGAACATACCTGTTCCACAGCGCACACACACATTCATATTCAAATTATGCAGCACATTAGCGATATTTTACAATCTGCAGCATGCAAGCACATAGTATTTTGTGGTCCATTCAATTTCTCCGTTATTCAGAATACAAAGAAATGTATTTTCTTTGCTCTAATTGTCAGGATTCAAAATTATCAGCAACATAATGGGCCCAAACTACTGTAACTGCTGGGCCATTTAGAGCCTCATTGGTGGCTGGCTGAATAGGCCAGGATTACTGTAAGAGCAGCTGCTGCTGTTATGCCCTACTAGAATACAACATTTGTACAAAAGCGTGGAGACTGGCCATATTCTTTTCTGACAAATGTGGCGGTGTTATATGCAAACACAACCCAGCCCTCTTTTTTGCTCTGATTGCAGCTTGTTTCTTTCTTTTGTCTGGTGGGCTTTGCAATCTCTGTGGACCAGTAGACCATGCCAAATGTCCCCCTAAAGGTCTCTGCTCACTAGGCCTGCAGGAGTCCACAGGTGCCTCCAATTTGGATTCAGTTTCCACCGCTGAATTATATAGGTGTGCATTTGAATAAAGATCAGGTTGTACCACAGAAAGAAAAACACATTTCCCTTTTTTACACTTTTATTTTAATATCTGTTTTGCAGATTTAAGAAGTTTGACAATAAGTATTTGAAGAAAATCTTAATTCGCGAACACCAGCCCAAATCCAGCATTGTGTCATTGTACAAAAAGATGGAGATAAAACTGGCAATTGAGATGGCTGAGAGCGGCATGAAAATTTCAAAATCATCTGCAGCTTCTTTACAGTGAGTACTGACTTCCTGACCCTTTGCAGAGTAGGGACAGGAAGGAAGGGGACAAAAATGAGGAAATACCCAAGGGGTTTTATGACTTCAATAGAAATGTAAGAAAAAAAAAGACAGTTATGAAAAGAGAAGTTGCTGTTCTGTGCTGGCAATTTGGTGCTCATCATATTCGCACTTTGGCTCTTTGTTCACAGAGTGAAAATTAAAACCAGGGACATTTTCTCTGTTTCTTTTCAATGATGGGCAGATCTGAAGAGGAATCACGAGTCAGGCGCAGAAACCACCCTGGCTGCTTTAAATCACAGCAGTGGTTGAAGGTGGCCATACTTGACACTTAGCTGGCCAGTGGATTTTATTCATCACTGCTAGATGATGAGAGACCTGCAGGAGAATGTAGAGCACAGGTTCCGAGTCCATTATTCCAATCACAAATTTTTGCTGAGAGCAGATTTCCTTGCAGCATTTGCAATTTTTGCTACTTCAGTTTGCAGTCCCTCAAACTGTCTTGCCATATTTATCCAATTAAACATTGAGAGCAGGCCTGTGGAGAAAGACTAGGGGGTACTGGTGGATGAAAAGCTGGACATGAGCCATCAATGTGTGTTTGCAGGCCAGAAAGCCAACTGTATCCTGGGCTGCATCATAAGATGCATGGCCAGCAGGCCAAGGGAGTTGATTCTGCCCCTCTACTCCGCTCTGGTGAGAACCCAACTGGAGTACTGTGTCCAGCTCTGGGGCTCCCAGTACAGGAAACACATAGACCAGAGGAGAACCACAAAAATGATCAGAGGGATGGAACACCTCTCCTATGAAGACAGGCTGAGAGAGTTGGGGTTACTCAGCCTGGAGAAGAGAAGGTTCTGGGGAGACCTTATTGCGGACTTTCAATACTTACAGGGGTCTTATAAGAAAGATGGGGACAGACATTTTAGCAGTTCCTGTAGCGATGGGACAAGAGGTAATGTTTTTTAACTAAAAGAGAGTAGATTCAGACTAGATATAAGGAAGAAATTTTTTATGCTGAGGGTGGCGAAACACTGGAACAGGTTGCCCAGAGAGGTGGCAGATGCCCCATCCCTGGAAACATTCGAGGTCAGGTTGGACGGGGCTCTGAGCAACCTGATCCAGTTGAAGATGTCCCTGCTCACTGCAGGGGGGTTGAACTAGGTGACCTTCAAAAGTCCCTTCCAACCCAAACCACTCTGTGATTCTATGATTCTATGAAACAGTAATGCAACTTGGCATCAGACAGATCAGGGGAGAAAACTGGTGTGATCTCCAGAGCCATCACTGAGGGAACTACCCTCCAGGAGAGAAGTTTGTACAAATCTTCACTCCTGCGTACTTTAGTGGCTGTGCATGTATTTATCCTCACCTTGCAACCCACTGTCCAGAGCGTGGGTAGAGGGTATTGCTGATGGCACTTGCCCTCACAAACTGTTTCCTGGGCTCCCGCTGGCCACTGCTGCTGCTACTGCCTACAGTCTGCTGTTGCATCCTTCAACCCCTCTCCATTTTGAAGCAGCCCCTGGCAGGGCCCAGCATATTTTCTTTTTTGAATGATCATCTCAACCTACACCAGGAAGTCCAAATACTGTCTTGAAACTTTGGCTTAATCATGTCAAAATTCATCTGCTTTCTTGAAACTTATGTCATCATGCAGCGTAAAACCTAGCCCTTTTCTTTCTAAATCATTCTTTGCTGAATGGATGATATTAAAAAAGATCGTGTGTCTGACAGGCTCCTTTCTGTCTGCTGTATTCCCTGAACTGTTCTGAGCCAAGAGAAAATGTGCAAGGTTGGTAGACAATCATCTATGGCAATCAAACCACATTCCTCCTCATTTCTTGAAGGAAAGACAAAATAAGACAAATTGCTTCATCATAGTTCAGAAATTCTCTCCTGAGCAGAGAATTCAGATTGAAAAATATTCTATAATAAACAAAAAAACTCCAGCTGTAATTGAATTTTTCTGTGCATCAACCTCTGATGTACCGGTTCTCCTACTGAGACAGCCTTTTTCAAAATGAAGTGTCAACTTCCAAAACCAAAGTGCAGCCTGTGGCTCAGAAACATTCCGACTTTTGGAGGCTGTGAGCATGTTCTAGGAAAACATCTTTTCCCAGCTCTGTTCGTTGATAGCTGTCTGATGTTGAGCACTGGAGGAGACAGGATAGTGAACTAGTTGCTGGATCTTTGGTCTGAGCCAATGCAGCAGTTCTTATATCTCCATTCTCCTGAGCAATTACGGGAACCTGCTTAAGACTAAAAGGTTTCTAAATGTATTTGTAAATTGTTTGATTGTTATCATTGAGATACCTTGTACCTAAAGTTCCTGTCTTCAGTGAGGATGCGAAAATCTGGCTATAAGCAAGTAGAGCTTTGAAATCAAATTCCAACATATGGCATGTAAAGCAATATTTGCAGTGCCAGAGTAGTGAGAAAACTCTCTCACTAGCACCTCTGATCAGTTCTGCAGCCTTTAGGCACACAAGGGGAAATGCTCTATAAAAATCAAAGCAGATCTCCATTACTGTGAATTAGCATTATTCTCACAAATTGCATTCATGCTGGTGTGATCCCTGCAGGTGGAGTGGGTGTCCAATATGCATTTCCAGTGCAGACAGGAGAAATTTGCCCATGGACCGTGCAACAAAGAATCCACATTTGAATAAAAATAGAGCATTTTGTTATGATATTTTGGAGAATATAAGCCTTAGAAATAAGGATAGAAATAGCAAAAGCAGAGCCAAGCAGATATCAAAACTGTGTTTGCATGGCTGTTTTTTGGAGGAAATATGCCCATTAGAGACAGATGGTTTGATGCTGAGCTTACTTAATGTTGGCTTCGTATTACTGCAATGCTGACTTTCGTAAGAGTAAATCTTAGAATGTATCAATACAGTACAGATCAGAATCAAGTGCCGTGTTTTCATTTGTGGTGGTGCAGTTATGCAAGAGCTGTGCCTAATGAATGTTACTTCCCTCACAGGACTAGTGAAGACTGGTGGAGAGTTCACAAAGTTCAAAATATTAGATATAATATATAAAAAATAATTGTACAAGATTTGTGGATGGTATTTTATTTCCTCCATGTATCAGCTATCCATGTCTAAAGAAGAAAGAGATACCATAATGGTACTCATTACAGAGAGACAGACAGTTTTCATGGCATATTATCATTTCAGTATTCGCTTTGCAAATATATCTCCTATGCTATGCTTTGTTGTAACATGCTGGAAGCTTCAATAAGAACAAAGAAATAGTTTTAATAAGGATTGCTTTATGGGTTTGGTAACTTATCAAACTTGTTTGTTTTTTTTAAAAGTTCTTTTTTAATGTATTGTATATTGCAAAATGTAACAGCAATCTGTTCCTTATTACCATACTTGTGCATTGTTATCGGTTGGGTAGGTTAATATCTAATCCCATGAAAAGAATACACATTTTTTATTTGTGCTCTGGAACAATACAGACTATCTGTGAGCTGTTTGTTCTTTTGCTACCTCAGGTCAGCTGAAACTCAGGGAATTGTATTTATTTTATTTTAGTCACTTTAAGAGCAAAATGATAAGCCTTTAAATATCTTAGGCCAGGCCACTTCTGTGCTGGCATGTGGAGGGGGTCAGGTACGGTACTGGAAGAGTAAAGGGATGATCTGATGTCTTCGCAATAGAGTTCTGCTCACCACTTTCCCCTGTTTATTCCCACCTGTAAGGTACAAAGACCCTGGGGAGACATTCAGTGATGTGCAGACCAGACAGACAGTTATTCCTTATGACGTCAACACCGCTTGCATCAACTATGACAGTTTGATTTTCATTATGCAAATGAACCAAGCCTGCATTTTATATACTACTACTCAACAGACTAGATTGCCATTAATCCCCAGGGGCTCCGCTTGTGTTTATTTTCCCAGGTGTGCCCTGGGACCTTGGTCTCTCTTTNGTGTTTATTTTCCCAGGTGTGCCCTGGGACCTTGGTCTCCCTTTCATCCAAAGGGACAGCAGCTAGGGGCTGCTGACAGCAGAGAGACAGGTTTCCTTGCAGTGGAAAGTAGCGTACACAGGCTGTCCCACTGCCTGGGACATGTTCGACCCAGTATGGAATAAAGATGCATTACACCTAAGCCTGGAAACTTGGANTCATCCAAAGGGACAGCAGCTAGGGGCTGCTGACAGCAGAGAGATAGGTTTCCTTGCAGTGGAAAGTAGCGTACATGGGCTGTCCCACTGCGTGGGACATGCTCAACCCAGTACGGAATAAAGGTGCATTACACCTAAGCCTGGAAACTTGGCGGCATCCCTGGATCCTCTCAGTGTTACCCCTGAGAGCTGAAAGCAAGTGAAAAACCTACCGACCAACCAACCAACCAACCAAAAAAACCAGCTGGCCTGGAATTGGGTGGTGGTAATGATCTTTTTTCCCTGATGGTAAATAGATATGTTTGTTGTTGCTGTTGTTGAGAATTGATCAATGTCAATTAAACATTTGTTGAGAAGGATTTATCAGGGTCAAGATAAGATTTCTGGTCAAATCCAGAAAGGGAGTAATTTTTTTCTCTCTCTGGCTTGCCAATAGCCAAGTGGTAGACTCATGGGTCTCTCATGCCTCAGTGAGATCCTTAACCTATTTGTTACCCCAGCCCTACCTCTAACACTACTCCTTAACCTATTGTCATTTTCTCTCTTTTTACTTTATGAAAAATTTGGCAGATCTCAGTGTTGGTCTGATGCAGAATGAAAACACATTCTAAAACCTTGAAATATATCAGGAATTAAGTCTTATATTCCAGGGACTTTGGACAGGGCCGGGCCACCAGTGCTCACCATCTACTTGATGGTAAGAGGCAGTAAAATATAGAATCCAGGCAGCTCATGAGGGTCCTACAAGTTTTCAAGATGTTCATATTAGATTATCGCACAAAACAGTGGTAATCTTGTTAAATTAGCTGTAATTGCAAATTCGAAACTTTTTCCTATGTTTACAGCATAATCTTAGTTTAACTTGAATCCACCTCCCTTTGCCATTAAAAATTTTTAATTTTTTTTAGAGGGAGTACAAAATAAATGCACACAAAGTTTTGGCAATACTGTACATTGATCATAATCCATTCTTTAATAGCACAATTTACAGACAACACTTTAAGGACATCACTTAGCTGAGAACAAAGATTTGTTTGTTTTTTTTTAAAAAGGTAAGAAAGCAAAATGGAGAAAGGAAAAAAATAGAAACGGCAAGATGAACTTGGTCTGATTAATCCTGGATGATCACTATCTGTTTCCCTTTCTTTTCTTGGGAATTTAGCTGAATGCTAACTCTCACACAGATTGACCAATTTAGCAAAACCAGTTAACATTTCACAGCAGCCCTTGCCCATTGTTTTGCTGGTGAAAAGGCCAGGCAGCTACAAGGAACTGTGGGCTTCTTGTCCCAGTTTGTTAAAAATGCAAAGATGACTATCTTTTAGGTAGTTCTTTCATTTTAAATGGAAAAACAGGCTCAGTACCAAAGAAACCCTACATGTTCTCCTCACCACAAGGCAGATCTCTCAGACTTCTTAATCAGCATGTACTTTATTTCTTATGGATTTGCTGCACTTTCTCAAAGGAGTTAAAACCAGTAGGACCACAAGGCTCAGACTGCTAGACCATGCTGAAGAATGTGTTCATACAGAGGAGGAAACTTGCAGTGCTTTCCTGAATCTACAACTGATTGCTGCCCAATCTAATACTCAAATATGAACTTCCTTATGAAGCTTTGAGAAAGAAAAGGAGAGTTTCTGCTGTCAGCGGTATGAAGGCTTAGGGCCCATTCTGACTACCCACTGTATTGATAAAACCCAGGAAAGGGCAAAATCTGACATTTTTTATTCATCTTTGGATGATTTCTTGGTGTCACTAGTCATTGAAAGGCTCTTCGTAGCCTTCTGTTCTAGCACTAAAAAAAGATCATGTGTGGGAATAGTATTTAATCAACTCATTAATATCATATTTAAACCTCTCTTTTATTTACAGGAGCAGTAGAAATCGGCGTGTACATAGGCTCTCCCCCGCAGAGGTGGAGTCCATGAGAGATGTCCTGGCACATAATCTGTATCAAGTGCGACAAAGGGTGCGTAAGTGACCAGCTATCATGCACTATTTGCAGACTGAAAGCTCTTGTTTGCTCTCCCCATATCGTAGCCAAGGCGGGTGGTAGCACTGGGACCAGCCCTGGGGTCACGCTGGTGGGAAACGTGGGCAGCTGCTCCGACCCTGGAGCTGGATGGTGAAGGGAAGGCAGGGAAGGAGCCCTGGCTCAGGGCTCGATCCTGCGTGGAATAAGGGAAAGCAGGGGTTTTTTTTCCATCAGTTTTTCACCCTGACAGCAGCGGGAAAACCAGGAAAATCTGGGACTGAGCTCTAGAGGTCAGGCTTCCCTCGCTGTGCAGCGACCTGTGACTCAGAAACTGCCTTCCAAGGCTGCCAAACATCCCCAGGGGAACCCCAGTTCCCAGGTCCTCTTCCTGGGGACACGCACACCCTGAGGGGTGGAGGTGGCCTGCTGGACGACCTGCGTGCCGCTGTGGGCCAGCAGGATGGACCGACGTGGAGTATCTGGCAACCTGGCACGCGGGGATGGATGCAGGGCTTCGTGGGAGGCAGTGGGCTGGCAGATGGCCAGAAGCAGTGAAACTGCCTTGGGGAGGTGGGTGGACCAGTGGCGATAAATGCTGCGTAGCCCAAAGTCAGCTGAGAAGGCTGGTACATCCTCCGTCTGGCTGGGAGCAACAGTTTACCTTCGCCACAGGAAGAGAAAGGGAAAAAAAATTAATTCCACCTCCTCTGGGGTGTTGCTTTACACATTTGGGTTTTTTTCCCCCATAAAATGGGGGTGATAATACCTCAACGGGGGTTTGTTTTGCAGCAATTTGTACTGATTCTGATGCAGCCCTGTGTATAAAATCTACTTAGTTCAATCTTGGGCCCAGAATATACAACTGAGTTCTCTCATATAGCAATGAGTTGTAGAGGATATATCTCATACGGCAGTGAGTGGTAGAAGACATATTACAATAACCTTGAAATTATGCAGATAGACAGGGCTAACTTGTGTAACACACATTTACTAGAAAATGCTAGGCCTTGCTCATCCAAATGTGTCATTAATATGATATTCATTCCTAATATTGTTTGATTTGCCATGGCCAATTATCTTTATTATATTAATTCCTTATCTTACCAGCAACAGTTTGCATATATGGCTGCCTCTTAGACTACTGAAATGAACTCTCTCTCTTCAAAATCAATTACAGTAATGACTACTTGTGCCTGTCACTTCCTATGCGGTATTGAGAACTGTGTGCTTTTGGAAATGAAAGATCGGAAGTAAAATAATGTCACTTATAATACTTCACTTTCAGCTCTGAAGGCCTGGTAATGCTCTGGCTCACCAGACCAGCTTTACAAGGATGCTTGCAAGAGGGACTGAGATCAGATTCTTCTTTTTAAGAGGGCTTATAAATTTAAGTGAATTTTTCTCTTTAAGGTAGAAAATTATTTCCCTTATTTCACTAGATGTATGTGATAAATTAGAAAGCTTGTCCTAAAAGATGCTCAGTTTTAGGGTAATATTAAGGTGTAGTTTGTCCAAGTATGGAAAGGAAACTCAGCTGTGCATCTCATTCTGGTGATGTACTCTTCTTAACGTAGTCTTTTGCTCCCGGGCACATCTGCAACTTGCTCCTGGCTCAGTAATATTAATAACGAGGCACAGAGGTGGGTTAACCAGCTGTGTCTCTTGGGATCTGCCTCAGATCTGTAACTCCCAATTGTGTGATCAGAAGAGGGTTAGTGCGAGGCTGCATTTTTCCACGTGATACCAAAAAGTGCTGTGGTGAGTCCGTGGCTGAGCCAGGGCAGGTGTCCCCTTGGCCCTGTGATTGACCAGACTGCACAAGGTTATTCACACTGCAAGCACAAAGAAAATCAGCTGGCTGCATTTTCTGTTTCAGGCACCGACATACAGCCGACACAACCTGCCCACCAACACAAATGAGAAAGAAGCCCAAGAAATCCTCATCCGTCGGCAGCACAGCCTGAGGCAGAGTTGCAGGAAGGGGAACAGCTTACCCTGGGATAGACTGGTACCTGTTATTTAAAGTACTATTCATCTAAAAAATGCCTCTGCTTCTCTGTAAATAAGGAAAGATGCACCCATTTTTAAATGCTTTTTGCAATAATTAAAATGGATACTTTCCCTGGTGTCCTCACGCAGCACCTAAGAAGAAGGAGCGTCACTTAGCACATGGACAGCAGCATTTTTGTGTCTTACCTGTATAAATTGGTCAGAAATCAGCTACCGTGGCTGTAAGTAGCAAAATAATGTAACTTGCATTGTTTTGGCATTTGCAAAACATAGTATAATCACAAAAGGCCTGGTGCAAAGCCCTTGTCACCTTGCACTGACAGTTTGGGCCCTCGATCAGCAAGAGTAAGATTTGTCTGACCAAATGTGGGCACTGGATAGCATGGACACTTACAGCTAACAATCACAGTTAAGGAAGAGAAATAAGTTCTTGTTGGGTGTGTTAATTTTATTTAAAGTTGTCACCTGGAGTAGGAATGGTGAAGAACATATTTCTCTCTGCTGACTGTGAAAAACCCCTTAGGGCTATTATATCAGACACAGATATTTTCACACCGAGTTCAAACATCCAAGCCAAGCATTGATCTTATTCACACCCCTCTAAATTTGGCAGCAAAGGTGTGGAGGCACAACTGAAAAAGCATGTAACCATCCCTCTTTACCGTCCCACCAAGTAAGTGCAAACTGCGGAGGCAACCACGGGTACTGAACACATTTCTGTCTCATACACAGGCTAGCACCACCGAAGTACGCTACCTCTCTTTGCCTCAGGGTCCCAGCCAGCCCACCAGACGAAAAGCCAGGCGTGTTACTTTTACAGGTAATGGAAGTGCTTTACTACGTATCCTGCTCCAGCGGTGAAAGAAACTTGGCCAGTTGCTCGGTGGATATAACAGTACTAAATGAATGCTCCCATGGAAGTCCTTGGCCTCTTCAAACAAGCTACGCCCTCCTCTCCTATCTTTTTTATCTGTGTTGTCTATATGGTCATTACTGCAGTAGTTTCTGTCTCGTTGCAGCACCGCCTAGTTTTCTCTTTTTCCCTCTTGCACAAATATTCCTGTGATCTCTGCGGTCTGGCCTGGCCATGAGGGCACCCCTGCAAGCCCAAGAAAGCAAATCATCTGTTCCCTGCAGCCCCACAGAAACAACTGCATGTGAAATCGTTAGGAGCTGCTGAACCCAAGGCTGCCGCAGCTGCGTGCCTCCATGTTCCACAGGTAGCGAGGCTGGGCAGGTATTCCCAACAGGCACCCCCCCCCCACCGTAATTTGGAGTACACGTACACATGGCCGGATACACAGAGAGCACAGACAGGGCACAGCACTCACGCAAACACAAACAGCACAGACAGCCTCATCCCAGTCCCCTCTCTGGCTGATCAGGGTGAAAGGCTGTTAGTGGAAGATTATATATACATACATGCTATCTGAATCTCCCAGTAGCTGTCCTTAGACACACACTCTGTCCAGTAGCTGGCCCTGGACCCTTGGTCTCCCCATTTGGTGGCACTTGGGCATCTGAGCCCCTGGGGACAGAGCCCAGTGGCAGTGACTGGTCCTCAGCCCTACACGCATGCACATACACATGCACAGACACTTTCCCCCCTGCCATGCGCTACAGATCCCTCCAGTAGCTGGCCTTGGACACCCAGTCTTCCCTGTTGAGGGCTCCTGGATCCCCTGGTGTCACCTTGCTTCACAAACAGGGACACACATGCAGTTTGTCTCTTTGATATCAGGTCCAGATTATGGCCTTACCAGTAGCCAACCACAGACCCCACGGTCTCTTCAGTCACTGGGCTGGACCTTCTGCCCCTCACACTAGTCAACTCACAGGCCTTCTGCTCTCCCCAGTCTCTGTCCCAGACTGGCTGCTCCAGCACTTGGTTCCCAACCCTCTTATCCTACTCGATGGCTACTCTGGCTTGGTGATCGCTAGCAATTTTGCACTGATGTGCACCCACACAATATGCATGCACCCCAGTGCACCCAGCTGCTGGCACTCAGACCTACACACACACAGGTACACCATATAGGGTGCTGCTCACCCAGGAAAACATGAAGAAGTGGAGTTTAATGAGAAGACAGGACAGGTTGTGCTGATCTGGCACAGGGCACTGCCAGACACATGTACTGACCAGCCCTTATTTACATGAGAGCAGCCCTTTTAATTCCTTTTTTTTCTCTATTTTCCTGTACTTCTTCCTCTTCAAACTACCCTGATCATTTCCTTTCCCTACCTTTGGTTCCAGCCTCAAAAATTCCATCATAAGTCCTGTGCGATCCCAAAATGCTCTCCCCAAACATCCCAATAATGAGCCCTGTACCCCCCTGCACCTCACTCTATGAGGTGCCCAAGGAGAACCTCTCCGTTGGCTCATCATGGTGGGTCTTACCCTGCCCATGGAGCTGATCGCCCCCGTGATGGATCAGGGCAGGGGCGCAGGCTCATTCCTCTGACTGGGGTATTGGGAGCTCCCCACCTGCCCTTGTGCCTTGTGGCTCCTCTGTGGAGATGAGCCTCTAATCATGTAACCTAGCAAAAAATCCTAACAGAATCTGTCCCCAAGCAGCTGGTCTTTTCTTCCCTTTTCTCAGCTTGCTCTCTTATGAACATTTCTGTAGTAATACTGGTATTGCATAAAGCTATCAGACAGTCTCAGGTTATTGTATGTTCACAGTAAAATGCAGACCCATCCTCACACTCGAAGTAAGGTGACAGAGGTTAGGGATGGAGAGACACTGAATTGCCCTAAGAAACATACCAAGACAGTTTCAGAGAAAACATGGAATTTACGACAGTTGAATGTTCATCATTATCTCTATCTGAAATCTCCCTGACTCCTTTCTGAGTTTATGTGAACCTGAAATGCATTTGGCTTCCTTAGAAAAATTCATTTTCATTTCTGGCAAAAATAGCTATAGCGACTGAAACCATATTTTTAATTTTTGTCTTTGTATCAAAAATTTGGACAACAAAGTTTGTTTCCTGCAGTTGCAAAATTATTTTCTTTCTTCCCTTTCTGTTTTACTGTAAACCAAAGGAAAGCAAAAGAGATCTGTGTAGGCAAACCATCCCCTTGGGGCTGGGCAGAGGAACAGAAACCCGTAAGATCTATTCAGAGGGGAAAATCGAAGTTACTCAAGGGGATATTTTTTTTTTCATAGAACTGATTCTTTTCTGTTCTGTTTGTCGGGACACCATGGTGGGGGATATGTGTATTTCTAAAAGATTCAAATTGTTCTACACAGCAGCCTCAGACCTAGAAGCATTTCAGACGCTTTCAAGGGACCAAGTCCTGCTATAGCAGACAGGCACCTTATTTCAGTGAGGAGAGGAGTAAATCCTGAAGCAGTGAATGCAGGTACATTTTTACTAAATTCAGGCTAGGCCTGAATTTGAGCCCTGCCATGTGATCTAGCTAAATAATTATTTTTGGTCTGGCTTCTGGCTCCATCTTAGATCCATTGTGTCGCATTCACAGCACTTTAAATGTCTCCAGCAGGAGGAAGCCAGCCTAAACGCCTCTCATAAACTGTGTTAGGATGAGATGAATTGCACTTGGGAACTGAGAAGATAAATACTCAGTATGTAGGAAATTAGAATGGAGACCTCATGTATGCACATATGCCTTTACAGAGATAAATGCCTCCTCTTCTGTCTATGCCTGGAAGCCTTCCTGGAACAAGCATCCTCCAGCAAGCTTGGTTTAGCTTTTATATATAGCATGTGCAGAAAGTTTAGTAACTAAGGGGTCAGAAATGACTACAAATAGATCCTTGAACCACCTGTCAGCTCTTTCTGCCACTCATACAAATGAATTATTTCTTTGACAGTATATATCATTCATACTTTGTAGCAGTGATGCTCCCAAAGGGCTAAGTAGAAGCCCTGCAAATCTGAGAAAACTTATTTTATTGCTTATGGTGTGGTATGCCCACATGGCCTATGACAAGCAGGCTCTGCTGTTAAAGAAATCTCTGCCCCTGTTTGGTAGAGATAAGTGCTGGTGCACACATTCTTACTTTGTGCCAACTGTAAAGTAAACATTAGCTTAAAATAATTTAATGGTTATTAAGCTGCAATATATTGATAAATTTTGACTATGTGACTATACCCAATTCACGTGTGCTTTAACCGCAGCAGGATATAGTCTAATGTTATTATTTATAGGCTTTTGTGTTTATCTCCCCAAACCTCCTAGCTTGTTACGAGCTGTTTCTTAAATTAACTAATTTGCTAGTGCATAGTCAGACTACAAGTGACTTTAAGAAAAGTGAAAAAGTGTATTCTATAAACTCAAGAGAATGAGAAAGCAAGTTATTGGTCTATTGGAGTCAACTTTTTATTGTGTACTTGTGGCAAAGAAAGCTGGTAGGAGCAGGTCTGACACGCCCAATGTAATCAAAGCACCCTAGAGTCAAACTCCTGGTTTCAGGTGAAACTGTTTTCTGCCTAGTTGTTAATCACAGGTGACTGGTAAACTTGATTTTCGATGGCACTAAAGTCTTCTCCTTCATCATTTTTTTGTCTTCTGCTGTGGGTTTCACAATGCTTTTCAACCATGGTACTAGGTATACTTGTGAAATTCATAGAAAACTGAAAGCTACATAAAGGAGCACTCTTGCCCTGTGAAGGCATTGAGCAGCTCCACAGTGCACTAAAAGATAGCTGGATGTGCTTATTCGCTGGGGTTTCAGGGTAGAAGCAAGATCAATAAAATCTTTTAAACGTCAGCTTTGGGATGAAAATCAAAATTTAGGGCTATTTTTAGTTCTTGACTGCTCTCTTATTCTATAGTAATTATTTCAAATGCTTCGGTCCCAAGGTTTAAAACCGTAATGCTGTGTTGTACTGAATACCCTTTAACTGTCCTTGCCAATACCATGATGTTTCTCTTTTCCTGTCTTCAAAATATGAATTATTTGTCTATTTTCCTTCAGATCACCACAGAAGTGGCTCTGAAGCTGCGTTGCCGGTAATGTTCAGACCCCAACCCCGACTACAGCCACTCAAAGCAAAGCACCGCCAGGAAGAGCTGATTCCAATGGCACGCTTGGAAAGACGAGCGGGCCCATCCAATCTGTCAGGTCGAAGAGGAAATTCAGTGAGCCAGCATCATTTCACCAGAGCAGATAATATAGTTCTAATGCCAAGGTCTCGATTCACTGTGGGAGAAGTAGAGGGGGATGAGTCAGAAGAAGAGACAGAAAGGATGGCACCAGCCAGGCCATTAGCCATATGAGGAGTGGAGAAGCACAATGTTTGCATCTCTAGGGCCCTTTGTGCACTGCTCCAGAGAAAATAACAAAGCTCTTATATGAACCAAACCACAATTTTCCTTTTGGGACCAGTGTACTTGTTCTCGTATCACTTTCAAGTGCTGTATCAGGGTACTTAGTGGCTCAGAGAAGACTCAAATACTTATATGTTTTTATCAAGCTTTCTTTCCAACAGAACACTGCAGGGAAGAGGGGAACATGATCTTTGTAGAAGTTTGGACATGGATTTAAATGACAATGGTTGGGCACATGTAATGCTCTGGTTGGCAGCTGATATTGCCTTCCTCTGTTCTGTACTATGTCCTACATCCAGAAGAAAGAAACACTGAAGGACATTGCTTGACACGACTGCCCAGATTGGTAACTTCAACTTGCCTACAGCTTTTCACCTCAGATCAGCTACGATATTCCAGGAAAGAGTTAAAAAAAAAAGGGGGGGGGGCATTTTTTTGGCACCTAAATTTCACTGAAGATGCCTAAATAGGTACTTAAGTCAAAAGGGTATTTTAGTGGACCTTTTTAGTACTTGGGAATCTGCTGGCATTTCAGGTTTTGGCTCTGCAAAAGTGCCTAAAGTCAGTTGCTGTGATGGTCCATAACTCCTGCTACTTCAACCAATTTCAACATGTAGGCACCTGTCACATCACCCACCTACAGTTTTTCGCGATGAATAAAGGAGTCATCCTGGAACGTACAAATCCAAAGAGGACTCTTCAGGCAGGGGTGCTCTGAGGATGCTTTTTATTTGCGAATGTGGGATCGCACGAATGTACACAATATTCTTGTGGTTCAGCAAGTGGGAGCCTTCATTATAGAGCATCTAAGCTCCATTCCCTACTCCCACCTTGCCAGAGGGTGCCCAAATCAGTGGACCACTCTTTGCACTGAAGCTGGACCAGCACTGCAGACAGGGAGCAAGAAAACTGGGACAAAAGGTAAAGGGAGCCTAATTTTGTAGCCTGCTGGCTAGCATGAAAGAGGGGCCCTGTGTTTTGCTCCAGGTTTTTGTAGGGTATCTGCCTATACGTTGTACAGAGAAGCTTTTGCTGAAAAAAAATAAAATAAAAAAGCCGAAATAACCAGGGGAACATGCACTGGAGCCTGTGACCTGACAGCCTTCCTACTGAGCTCCCTTCCAACTGACTCTGCAAGCCCATGCTCAATCTCAACGGTAGGTCTCCCTAGTGGTAGGAGAAGCAAGAAGGTCTTGAGTCCTTTTGAATACAGTCTGCAATCCCAGGCACCTAGTTCCTCTGCAAAATGAAAGCAGCATTGCCACTGTCATCGGTGTCTTGAAACTGCAGGTGAGGTGATTTTAATGAAAGGGATGATATGAGTCCAAAAGTCCATAAACCCTCCCTTATAGCTGCACTAAACGCAGGTCTATAGCTGAGAAATGCACCAAGTTCATTCGTGCTCTCTTCAAATTTCACTCTCTGTTCTCCACTCAAAGCTTGCTTAGCTGCCCAACTCAAGGTCCATAAACACTAGTGTAAGTGTCAGAGAGGCAAGAATTAGAGCAGTGCCACATTTATGTTTCTCTTTTTTATATTACTGTTAAGCGCTTGTATCTCCTGGTCTAGAAAACACTTCTAAGTATTAAGTTATGACTTCACATTTCTTACAATGGATTTCTGATTCAGGACAGGTAGCACCTAAACTAACAAATTTGAAAAGCGCCATCCAAGGAAAAAAGTAAAAGCCCTTTTCCCCCTTTTCTCATGTTTGCAGCTTTTATGTTTAGCAGGTCATAATGAATCATCTGTACTGAAATTGTACAAAGCTTTACGAAACTTAAGTTCTGTTTGTATTTCCTCATCGTGCCAGAGAAATTGTACAACTTCCTTTAATGAAAGCAGTGGCACATTATTAAAAGAGGGTAGGATTTGGCTTTTGTACTGACACTGAATAAGCACTGAAATACAGTTCTGTACCTGAAATCAACAAATAAAACCCAGCTCCCCCAAAAGAGGAAGCACTCCATGTAGTTTTTAAACAAAAGCCTTGTGTCAGATCTCAATCCTATAGCAAGTTATATTGACATATCATAAAACTCAATGAAAACATTATTTCAAGAGAAAGAGTTATCATACAAAATCAAGTCTTAAATTGCACTGTGAGCCACCTGGTTGCCACTTGAAATTTAATTGAGGGCAAAATCAGTGCCTGTGTGACACAGTCCTTAGGCCACAAAGCTGACACGGCTGCATGGGGTAGGGTGATGGAGGTGTGGGACCTGCTTCTGCATCGCAGGGTCGGGAGGGGGTGGGATCTCCAAAACTGGCTGGTGGGTGATGTGGAGTGCAGCAATCCTTGAGGAGAGTGATGAAGGGAAAGTGGAAATCTGAGAGGAGGGTGAAGAAGGGATACTGTCTCATCTTTAAAGGGAGGCTCAGTAGAGGGGTTAAACAGAGGAATTACTGTGAACTGCAGATTCAGCATTTCCTCTTTAAGAAGATTTAATCAACATGTTGTCTGGGGGAACTGGACAGATAGAAACAGGGTGAGATGAGGAAGGTTAATGGGCTCTCTGGAGTGGCACGGAAAGGGACTAGACATACAACAGGAAAAAGAGAAGTCTGTGCAATTTGGTCAGGGTATGTTTGAAAGGCATGCTTAAAATTGACTCCCAAATTCTTCATCAAATATTATGAAAGTTGTGGAGCATTTATATAATTACGTGTCATAAGTAGGGAGCAAAGCATTCAATTGCTAACAACTTTCTGTTAGAACTAGAGGACAATAATTAAGTCTTTCTAAAATACAAATAAAACTAGGGCATAGCTGGAGTCAAATCTCCCACTTTGGGTTCATTCCTAATTTTTCCTCTGATTAAATCAATGAGCCATATCTTCAGAGAGTGTAAAGCCATAGAGCATCTCGAAGTTAATAGAGCTCTCCCAGCATTTGCAGTCTGGCCCCCAAACTTGTAAAGTCTATTTTTAGTTTTCTTTCCTAGCAATTAGAAAGTAGGCCTGGAAGAAAATTTTCTTCTGTGCCATTAGTTACTGTTAATGGTTTTGCTGGCCATTAGCCAAGCAGCAATGCTGCAGATGCCTGTATAAAGTACGTTCTAACATATAAAGTTGCACTGTTTATTTGTTTTCATGGGTATTTCACACTTGTGGACAAGAGTTCTCCTTAAAGAAGCACATTGCATATGTTTTAAATAGCAATAACTACAGCAAAAAGTCTCTCAGGCCTGGTCCATAAAGAAAATGGAAGTGGTTTAGGGCATGAATTTAAATCCACTGTATGTGGTCATTCTTAAACTCTTTGACCTGGGCCACATCCAGGAAACTTGTGCTGATAATTTACAAAGATAAGTTAATTCAAGATGTCTTTTTTTTTTTTTAGACTGGTACAGTGATATTTACTCAGGAATTTAAATTGTACTCTGATTTAAGGTGAACTGGCACAGGACACTCATGCCCAGAAAGTGAAGAATTATTATTCAAAATCCATAGAGGAAATAGGAACTCAGGGAGTTAAGACTATTTCTTTGGGGCAGAAGGATAGTGCAGGACAGGTGAGTTTCAGGAAGGAATAATAATGAATACCCTGTATACTTGACACTGGAAAGAAAATACAAGATACTCTTGAACAGGACTTGCTAACTGACAAGAAAAATAAGACAATAATAAGACCAGGACACAGTGATACTGAGAAAGTATTTTAACAGTAAAAGCAACAAGAGCCAAACAGAATATTGCAGAAAAAGAGGGGGGGGGGAGTCATCAAGGTCAATAGTACATTGTGAGCAACCGGCAATACTTTCGTATTTATTACATGTCGTGATTAACTGTTAGATCCTGTTGTTGTTGCTGCAGCTGTTACTCTTCAACTAATATCCCAGGCAAGTAGGAAAGCATAGTAAAAGGAGAATCTCTTCCTCGGAGAGCTTACCATGAAGGACGCAGCAGCGAGGGGAGCGCCGGCAATCAGGACACGGTATCAGCTAGCTGTAATAGTTACAAAAGAACGAACGCCCTGGCAGGAGCTCTAGATGGACTGGTCTACTGCTGTGTGTGTGAGCCAAGGAAGTAGGCCAACTTAAGAGACAAAAGTTAGTTCAGATGTGTGTAGAGCAATTAAGGAAGCTTAAATGAGCTTCAGAAAAGCAGGCCATGGTTTCAGGCTGGAGATACTGGTAGAGAAAAAGTAACCGTGACCATCTTCAGCACAAGAAGGATCCATTTTTACATGAGAGGTAGTCAGAGAAAGAGGAGCAGTGGTATCTGCAGGGGAAATCATCAAAGCACTATGGAAGCGATTTGGAAAACTTGACTTTTAAGTAACAGAAGATGAAAATAATTGTGAAGTGGTTCTTTTTTTCTTGTTGGTATGTTGATTTTGAGAACTGACACTTCCAAGGTTTTTCCTGCAGCCATTAGACCCTGAAAACTCATGTTTTATTGTCATGTATGAATGGAAACTGCTATTTAAAAGTCTGTGGGAGACTCTGGAAAATGTAACAAATATTTCCAAGCTTCCTTTCTTCATAGGTACTTTTTCTAATTTTCTATCTACATATATGGATAGAACACAAACATTAAGAGTGGAAAAACAGATAACCTTATCTTTATATTTTGTTTGCTTTTTAGGTAGGACAATTACGTTTATTGTTTTGCCAAACTCACTGTACTTAAGAACCTTAAAATTAGAGGTGTAAGGTAACATGAGTAATATTCTGAAGCAGTTAAGAGGACTGGAAATCTATTAAGCTAAGTTGCCTAATTTATTTCCTTTTGAGAATCTGTCTCAATGTTAATCACAAGTGAAACTCCTTTTTCTTTCCTGCTTTGGTTTCACAGGTGTGAAATTTCAAAAGTTAGTATCGGCTCTTGTTTATTTCTAGTCCACCCTTCCTCCTGGAGTTTCTACTACCTTTCAATAATAAGAAGTGAGACATGGACTGAAGAAAACAATGCCAAGCTATGATTTTCAGAGTTTTCTTTCTTTGGCAAGGTAGATTGCAGCCACACCAACAGTGAAGAGCTGGTCAGGAGGAGACACCCAAACTGAACATCATCCCTGACTTTTTTTCTACTGTCCTTGCAGGAGCAAGTTAGGAAAAAAGAAGCATCTGTCGAGAATAGCCACAGTGAGCTTGGGGCACAGCTATTAGTCATCTGCAACATGATTTTTACACATGCAAAACACAGGTCAGATCAATACACATCTGCTCAGTGCTTTCCCATCAGTAACTTATTCTGCTAAATAAAAAATTACCATAAAAAAAGCTTGAAATTAAATTACTTTTTTTGCTGGCATGTATGTCAAGTGTTAATTTAGCCTCATTAGTTGGTGCTGGGCCTAACACCATTTGGTCCTTGGTCTACTGTGTTATCAGCAGTGATAAGGGGTGAAAATAATGAGTTATGCACAAACGCCAAAAGAAAAGGGCTCTTATTTTTTTTTAAGATATCTTGGAATAAAACCTATAGCCCTCTAGTTAGCTTTATTTGTGCCTTTCTTTAAGGGCAAATTTCCCATCACAGAAGCTTGCACTGGGTGAGAAAACAACATATAAATGAAAGCCACCTGCCCAAATATATTCAGCTTCAATATTACATGATGATGAATATTGATAATACTTGCAGTGGTGCACAGTGTCTTCTAGGTGTTGTCTGACCTCAACGCACAGACAGTTCAGAGGCAGGGCAGCCTGAGAATTATGCCAGTGTTAAAACCCCATGTGAAAGGTGGAGAAACTCGCACAAAGCAAATGAGCTGTGTGTACACATAACTCAGGAACAGTGCCAGGAACCGAAAGTGAGACCCTGGTCCCCTGACCCCAAGTCTACCTTTACTTCCCTTAGGCTTTCAGGTGACTGAAACCTACAAAAAGGAACAAAAGAACAGGCTGAAACTGTTCATCCAGCTCTCACCACATAAAAAGGAACAATCTGCACAGAAATTACATTGCTTGTGCACTGCTTCAAGCCAGGCATCAGGACCTGCTGTTTACAAACACTCAGTGATGTAAAAGACATCATAAAATTTTGCCATATTTAAGGTATATGTATATAATGTAAAAAAAGATGTAATTCTTCTCTCATTTTTTCCCTAGTACATTCACTGCTCTTCCTTTCGAAAAACTACATTTGTTCTGCATATTTTTCTTAGGTACCAAAACTTGGTAGCATTGAAGGGGCTTGTAAGAATTGAATGTACTATGGTAAATACACTTTTTCCTTGGCACCTGGAGCAGAAACTCTTGGAAGTTACTTATTCTCCATTTTGGTTGGTGAGGAAAGGAAGCTGTGGGTGTTTAGTACAGGTGTAAGACGTAGGACAAATCTCTTCAGCTTTCTATGCCTCTCTTTTCTTACACATACAATAGGGATAAAGACACGCAGGGATAAGTCATACACACGTGTTTCAAGTCATCTGAGTTGCCAGATTTGGCACAGGAGCCGAAGGAGCCCTTTGCTCCCTGGATCAGCAGCTGGAGGCCAGGGAGGTCCCTTGGGGCACCTTTACGGCAGCTGGACTGCACCCCTGGGGCTGGAGTCCATGGGGATCTGCCCAAGGCAGCCAATGGCGCAAATCAGTTGAAAACATGTGGATGGCTACCTTGCAGCGAGTTGGTGAACAGCTTAGACTCCACTGACTCCAGTGGGAGCTCACATACCTACCCCACATGTAGACACTTTCACGGTGAACATCTAAATACCACTTACTGAGTCTGAAGTGGGATTCCACAGTCCTCATCCTTTAAGCAATTTTCGCACCTATGAATGAAAAGTGTCTTCAAAGCTAGGCATTATGACTGCTTTAGCTTTGAGATGAATCTTCTTTTCTTCCTCAATTTAAATTCCTCAAAATAAGCTATTTCTGCATATACACATAAAAAGGTAATATAAGTAGTTTTTAACAGTGTCTCACTGTGTACAACTCCTATATTCTGTTTATTTCTAAAGGCCTCTCGATCTGCAAGCCTATTTGGCTCAATCTGCTGTAATGGGTTTAGCAATAGAAAATTGCAAGGCTCACATTACTGCTGGCTCAAATGGACCCTTTGGCTTGAATTCCTCTTAGTGAAAAATATCCCAAAATCTTGCCCCATCATTTTCATAAGTATGCAAACATAGATTCAAATAAAAGTGATGACTGCTGACAAATTTGTTAATCAAGCCTCAGCAATTTGAAGGAGCTCTTTCAGGAGTTTTTTTCTTATTTTTCCCTAATGCAAAAATGCCTGATACTGATTTACCAAGCACTGCAGAGCAGACAGAACAGCTGGTGCCAAGATCAGATTTACAGGTCTTGTTCATAGGTAATGAAAAGAAAGATAGATGTAGCGACAAGGCTCAAAGCATCACTATAAACAAGTTTGCATGAAATAGGTTAAGTTCCAAAGCTCAAAAAAGCTCTTATTATTACTACTATTTTTTTCCCAGTCTCTCACTACGTGTAAATTTTCCTGTACCAGTTTCTAATGGATAAACTAAAACTCTGCTAGATGAGAGCATTAATTCTTCTGGTTTATGCTGGAAAAGTCATGCTTTCTCCAAAGAGGAAAAGAGCTGCAGTGACCTCTGTTGATGGAATTAAGCAATGTATTTAGAGAGCCAAAAAGGAAAGGTGACACACTCAAATCCTCTGCGAGGATTAAATAGGACCAAAAGCAAACGGTGCAAAGAGGGAGCGGCTTTCAGGTTACATATGAAAACAACTATTTCCCAACACCCGCTGAAGTCAGAATCCTCATCAAAATAGTTTCCTTTTAAAAACGATTAGTAGACAATTTGTTCCTTTTTTAGTGTGGAATTAAAAGCTATTGGCGTGAAGATAGAGGACAACACACTAAGGGAGATGTGGTTTTTTCAAGCGCTATAATGCATTCCAGGAGTTTATATCACCAAAGGAAAACATCATGCCTGTATGTATTACGTGATCTGAATTTAGTGACTGGTTCCCTGTGCCAGCCTGACACTCGGTATTCTTGAAGTTTTGAGGCAAAGAAGCTTTCCAGTTGGCGGGCTGCCTGCACCAGGGAGAAGTATCTAGGAACTGTCATGCCCTTATGACCAAGAATTTGGAACGCGTCTTTATGGGCTAGTTCTGATCTAGGAAAATAATTAAACACGTAAATACCCACAAGGATCTGGACCTTAATGCTTAACTTCAAGGTTGGGAGTAGTGTCAGTAAAGCCAAGCGTTTAAGGATTGATCCTCTATGATTAAAGTTATTGAAATCAATAAGCAAACTTCCATTAAGAGCTAAGTAGCTTGTGGAAATTGGGGTATTATGTCCTTATTTTTTTCAGCCTTATGCCTTTGCTAAGGACTATTCAGTATTAAACAGAGGCATAAATGAGGGTCAGGGCTTTGTACTGTTAAAGCTATTTTGTTTCCAAGCTGTCCAGTAAGCAATTGGTACCCACACTGTTTGGCTTTTCTAGGAGCCACAGCAATACAGATTGGTATCTTTTTCCTTCTAAATCTGGTGTTGTGGCAGGTCTGACCACGATCACAAAGCTGGGAGTTTTCCCAGTTCAGGTATTTTAATTTGTTACTGCCTTCACCAGGGCCTGAGAAGTTTTATTTTTAGTATACCTTCCAGAACCACTGCTGTCCCTCTGATCCTAAAACATTCTTCTCACAAGAGACAAATGGATATCGGCNGATATTGGTAATGACACTTTACTACTCTCCCTATGTTATCCCCGTTCAGGCTTTGTAAAGAATAATTTTGGCAAGTATAAGGAGGGGAAAAAACCAAGCTCGTTCTGTTTTTAATAAAAAGTATGAAAAGCTGTACAGAAAGCAATATCTTATTTTGATATAGATACAATCAGAAAATGAAATAATAGATCAGTGCACTGTGATACCATTAACTGGATATTAGAGGTGTACTTGCTCTGCCAGTCTAAGAGCATCAAGATACACAAAATTTAAAGTATTAAAATCAATTCTAGTTTGCATATGCTGCAGATGCTGTAAATGTTATGGCATCTTGTACATATTTCACAATAAAGGCAAATATTATAGCTACCTATTTGAGAACTTCATGCTTCAGGCATAAAGAAGGTATTGATGTATCTTCCATATATAATTAATGACCCTGGCGAAGATCTCCATTGACTTCTGGGAAATTATGTCTGTTTTTTTTCACTCTGAGTGAGTCTGACAAATTTTTGTGGAGAGGGGTCAGGATGGGGAGTACAGCTGGGTGGTAGGTTGGATCAAAGATTTCTTTGCCTCAATATATTTAGCGCCCTACAAAGACATCTACATGTTAAAGGACTCCAGTTACACACTCACTTTTCTAAAGATACCCCAAGAAAAGGCTCTATTCCTGGGAGACTTTCTACATTAAGTAAATTATTTAACATTAGAATAACACATAGAACCATTCTGTAAAAAGAATATTTTCTGTCAAGCTTACCTTGTGATAGGACAATTATTTTAGGTTGCTTGACAGAATTCTAAAAAGAACATTGGTAATACTGTATATAGCTACAACTTTTGCACTGAAGGCTGAAATCACCCATGCTCTGATATCTGTGCTAAAGCTGAGCCCCAGCAGGTTGTGCCTCAAAAGGAATCAAAATATCTTATTGCCATTTTTCTACTGTCCATTCTTATTACCCAGCATTCAGGCTTTATAATTTAGTTCTTTTCCACTTTAGTCTTACAGTGCATTTATGAACAAGTTCCTGAGTGGTTATTTATGTACCAGTCTTCAGCGGTCAGCTCTTTTGGCTTATCTTATAGAAGAGAAAGGAAAAAGTTAGCAGTCATCTTTTTTTTACATCTGGAAAAGTATCTTTTTTCATACAATTATAACTGTTTGACAGGAATTTGCTCAAAGTTAAAGAATATCTTTGGATGGAGATTAAAAATGGAAAATTACATCTTCAGAGATGTACTTTTCTTTAAATTACTAGTATGTGAAAACTGTTTTGGAACTTTAATTGCCGCTACAGACTTACTACAAAATAAACTTTGCAATAAACCCTAGCTGATCCTTATCTATAACCAAAAATCTCCACACTGGAGAGTATAATATAGGGTGAAATCATATTTGGATTTGGAATATTTTGCAGCCGAGTTCAACAAGGCAGGATTTCCTTTTTCAAACAGCCCAAAACTTCTCCTCCTCCTCTGTGTATGTGGAGATTATCTGGATCCTGCAATAATTGCTGGTTAGGTCAATTGCTTGATTTTTTACAGTGAGGAGACTTACATACTTTCTGGTTTTGGCCTCACACAGAAGCATTCAGGCATGATTTCTCAGGGTAAACTGGACAGTCCAAACCCAGAGTTTGAGTGACCTCCTGAGTTAGAAGCTAACGTCTCTGCTCAGTGCCAGCTCTGAACCCTAACAATTATGCCCGTTTCCAAAAACTGCGTCTGAACCTGTCATTCTTTTAACCATTGTGATTTTGGAAATTTGCATCTCTCTGCTCATCCCGTTTTAGCACGCTGCAGGTGGGACAAACCTGAGGCTCAACCGCAGGAGTGAAGGCTTTGTCAAAAGCTTCCAGAGTAGCAACCACCGCAAAGCTGATAGGTTAAAATTCCTCCCATCACAGAATCACAGATTAGTTGAGAAGGGACCTCTGGAGGTCATCTAGTCTAACCTTTTATCCATGGCTCCTTTCCCCTCTTGTGAGTACTCACTTGGAGAAAACCTGGACAATGCACACAGCTGCAAGTCTTGTAGCAATGGGCAAAACTCATATTCCATCCCAGCACTAGAACAAAAAAATCATGAAAAGATGCAGTGAACAGTGAGGGAGGAGACACCTTGCTCAGTTTGGCCCGTGATTTTAATAGCAGCAGCAGGACAAATGAGGGGTTGGAATCCACCACATCTGGCTTCAGATGTGTCCACCAGCCTGTCAACCCGAGGCTCCTTTCATGCTCAGCTGTAAGAGTCAGCATCTACAGGCAGTGATTGATGGGCCTATACTGGGAAGCAACAAGCAGGCCCTCTCAAAGTGCCTGCTGCTTTCCAGGAGCCCTGAATAGAGCCCAGGGTGACAAGCTGGGACGTAGATATCATTGCTAAAGGACAGATAAGTCACAATGAAAATAAAATTATGACTACCTTTTACTGAGGAGCTGAAGGGGTTTTAATAGATTTTGGTCTTTCTGTGAGCAGCGTCTGTACACATATTATGTGAAGCGAGGGATGAACTTGTGAGCAGTTGTTAGAAGCATACTGACACTTTTTACTGTAGTTCTGTACCCAAATAGTCGTATTAGCTTTAAAAAAGCAATTTCCAGAACTAGAACCGTTGTAACAACATCCGTATCATGAGCCCTGTGCCCACGTTCATCAAAGAAGCCCAGCTCTTTTGCTCTAAGAACATGTCTGCCCACATGTGTATTGTCCTGAGCTAGGCTGGGAATCCCGCTGCCAGGGCTGGACTACAGGTAGGATCAAAAATTTGTTCGTCCCCTGCCGCTGGGCTTCATGCAGCTTCAAGTTTTAAGGCATTTGACTTCTACAATAGAAAACGCAGGTCAGACTGATTTCTCCTTCCTCTCTGAGGTTTTTCAGATAACTAGCTGCTCTGGTTTATTTCAAACACTGTGGGGTGGTTTTTGCTACCATTACAGGACTGGCACCAGCATGCTGGTCTAGCTGAGATGAGAACCAAACTGCTTATGTGACAAACTTACTTCACCACAAGACAAGCAGAGGTCGATTGCACAGGACAGATATGCAGCCTCTGCTCCTCTCCTCAGAACTGGCATTGTTATTTTCCTGGCATTTTCTGAAGTACCTGAAAACGGAAAGGGGGATTTACTTACCTCTGTGTGTCAAGAGATGACAACTCCTTCTGCCAATTCTGTTAGAAATTTTGCTAATTCCGTTTTTTGGCAGTGCGTTCCTTGCTCAGGAAGTATAGATGGAGTGTCACGCAGGAGGAGTTAAAAAAAATACTGGTAGTTAATGGCTACGAACATAATTGCTCCACCTTTTTTTTCCATGATGTAATGTTCCAAGAAAGACTGTTGCACAAGAAAGCAATCAGAGGCAGGTTAAAATACAAGGAAATGGATATAATCTTCTCAATAAAGTAATGCTATCCTGACATGGCTTCTCCGAGTAGATTTGTTTGTTGTAGGCATCGGAAGGCACTTTACCATTCCTCTGCACTTTCCTGCTATACTCATTAAAATGGTTTTCTTGAGGGTTTTTTTTGTTTGTTTTTGTTGTTTTTTTCCCCTGTGCAGCCTTTTCTCTGATTAAAAGGTATGCTCACATTTTGATCCCCATATGTAATTGTGGGATCAAATCCTACTGCTTTTCTTCATAACTTGTAAATGCTTGGGATTAAGTTGGGAACTCTAACATTTAAGTATCTATGCCTAACTGAAATGATTTAAAAATACAGGAGCAGATTCTAGTTGCAATATCTGCATTCACGAAAAAAGAGAAATAATTTAAAATGTAGGACTGTTGATCAGAGCTAATTACATGGAGGTTATATAAAATATAAATAAAATTATACACATATATGCATGTGTGCATTTGTGTGTAAATGGATAAATATAATATGGATCTGTATCTATATATAAAAGGAAAAGAGTCTGGCTGTTAGACCATGCAGAAGCAGTAAATTTGTCCTCTATTGAACTATTAGTTCTCCACTATAATCAAACCCAGAGTATAGGTAGATGCAGAGGGTATGGGAGCCAAAGTGATACTGATGATCACCAAAGGACTGTGACCACTGAAAAGGTTCATCAGATCTTTCCAGTGGTATGTTATGTATGTCTTGCATTTAAAAAGTTGATCGAATGCTGTTAAAGTTAACTGAAGTAATTTCACTGAGACAAATAAAATTTGCCCTCTTTCTTATGATGCCAGTATGTCCAGTTTGTTTCTATAGCAATCAGCAACCATTAGTTTGTTAACAAACGTTTCCACTCATCTGGAAGCTTTCAATGAAGTGTCCACTTTTCCTACTCCTGAAAGCTCCTGTATCGATCTTCCCAACTTAAAAAAACATTAAAATTCTTTGAAAAGTTTTATAATACTAGTAATTCATCCTATTATTTATAATTTTTTTATTTTGAAAATAATAAAAATATTGTACATTTTTCTTTATACTCTTTTGGAAGGTTAAATAAGGCATGGGGTCCAACCATATCATCTCTGAGACCAAGAGAAATCACCTTCTATAAAACAAAGGATTTTGATGCTTGGCTGCTGCTCGCTCTAACTGCTGCAACATTGAATATTTTAGGCTGTGGCTCTGTTAACCCCATGTACTGATACTATTCCGCTTAGGAAGTGCTAAACACCAGGCTGCAGGTTAGGGAGGGTTTCGTGTGCAGCTGAACGCCACAACCTTTATCTCCAGAGCGGAGAGGCAGAGTTTAACAGCCGCAGTTCTTTTGACTCTATGTTTATGGTGCCTACAATGAACTTCAAGCCAAAGGTTTTCTTTTAACTCTCACAGCCTCTCTCACTGTATTCTCCCAAACACATTCTGTGCAGCGATATGGAGGGTGGACTTTCCCATACTATTTCTTCTTGAATGAATGAATGAATGATTTTCATTAACTTCTTACCTGATTGTTCTGTGCTAACTTTCTCAAGGACAGCATTACGTGAAGAGGTGAGGAAGGTTTATTTTTACACATGACTTTGGAACAACAATGAACTGGACTAATTTTTATTGAAAACAAGCCATATATAACATTCTGTGTAAAATTTAAAGCCAAACTTCCACCAAGTCAAGTGGAAAACCTATGTTCACACCAGCTGTCTACCGGTCACAAAGCCAAGCAGCTGAGATCAACAGTTAAAGATTCTGCAAGGGTTTATTAACCTTGTGCAATGAAAATATGGTGACGTAAGAAATGCAAGCAATGGCTAATTAACTTCAGTGAGTAGGCTGGACAAAGCAAAAGAAGAAAAATTGCGGAGAGATAAGCAAAGCATAAAGTCAAGCCACTGAAAAGAAGTAAGAGTTCATCAGCTCCTGAAATGTGTATTTCTGAACCCTAACAGAGAGTTATATAGTGTATAGAAAATATCACCTAGTCTAGGTTCCCTCTTTTTCTAGATAACATATGCTCACTATTTAACCCCTGCATACACGGTATTAGTATACAGGCGGTTAATTCTTTGGCTGACCACTGCAGCAATTCACAAACTATTTTTTAGTGCAACTCAAACTGCAAAACGCCTTATTTTTATTGGGGCCGCTTCTGCTTCAGCTGTCAGGAACACTTCCCTGGCTTTGGTGGGATACATAGAGCATCATCCAAGACAGAGAGTCAGCTCTGAGGATTGGGGAGGATCTAAGGTAGTTTTTTATGCCATTGCTAAAGGATGGTTCTTCTTGGCTCAGTGATGACCAGTGCTGGTCAGCTCTGACCAAGCAAGCACAGGGTGCGTGTATTCATAGTTTGCAGGTGGGTTCCTGGTGTAAACGGGGGAGACAAGAGGGTGTCAGAAACAAAGGGCAGCTGAGAAAGGGGCCATGGGGTGAACGGCTTCCTACACTATCCACATATGCATAGCAATTCCAGTTACTCGTTATAAACTGACCTGCATCACTGACTACAGGATGATGTTCTGTAAGGCACCCCAGTAGACATTTCTTGTCTCCGTCTGAAGATCTGAGTCCTCTTAGAAAAGTCCTTATCAAGGCCCTAAATCTAACCTGCTATGCCTATACAAACCAGCTTGTGTCGGTGAAGGGGGAAGCAGAATTTAGGTTGTGCTTACGAGCTGAGTGCAAGCACAGAGCAGAAAGCTCCTGGGCCAGAGGAACTGGTCGTGGTAGGAGAGTCTGAGAATAAGGTGGCAGTTGATTTCATTCAAGACAGAGCACAGCCTGGACACATTCTTTGCTTGCTTCAGCACTGCTTGAAAAACATTGTAACATTTATTTTTAAATGAAATTTTCTTTAGAAAAAGAAAACAAACCACCCCTCAGCATTTTTGAAAGCAACATTTGTTCAACAGGCTTGTGCCATTGATCTACTGACAAAGAGCGAGTTGCAAATGTAGCTTAGCAGAAGGCCTCCCAGGACTCTAGGACTGGGTCAGCCCTTACCTTGCCCTTTGCAAACAGAGGTTACGCCTCTGTGCTTTAAAGGTTGCCAGATTTGTAAATATAGGCTATAGCACTAAAGGAATCACTTCAGTCACCAACTCCAAAACTTGAACTCATGGGAAAGCATTTAAAAATATGTTTATAAACCTACCAAGCTCTGTTTTCAAAGGAAAATTCTAGTTGTCGGTTATGATGCCATTGTAAGGCTGAAACTGGAGGCATTCTTTTAGTCATTAACTTTTTTCCCCCCAAAAGTTAAACATTTAAATTAGTATTTCTGTATTCATGGCAGTGACAGGTGCTAGGCTTGAGAACAGTGGCTACTTTTGACAGCCAGCGTGGGGACACAGCCTCAGAAATCATTCAACGACTAAGTGTCCTGGCGCAGACTGAGCTAAAGAGGGAATTTACAGTTTAAACATTAAACATGTTGCTTAGCTATTAAACAATTAGATTGTTCTAATCCTTAAGAGATGGAGACCCGTCTGTCATCTCCGGTTCTGGGTTTCCAGCAAATGTGCCCAACTATGTCATTTTCATGTGATACCCAGATCACCTGGAACACAAGTAATGAAAGAAAGGAAAAACAGCACAAACCTCCTCCGGGCAGCTCCTCGTGATTTTGCCCGTCTTATGAACAGAAGAAATGCACTTTATTTTCAAGTAATGGCAAAAATTAACTTCATGGGTTAATAGCCTTCCTGGGTTACAAGTGTCCCTCTGGGGCTAGAAACATCACTTAGCCCTCCTGCAGTAGCTGATGGCGGGTCCCTTTTTTGTTCTTCAGGATGATATTTAATACCCATGCCCTGCAGCACTGCAAAAACCTCTCCGTTATTTGGTAGGAGGCACAAAATGCTCTCCCACAGTTTTCTGGCTGAACCTGCTGGAGATGCTTACTCATGGTGAGCAGAAGTGCCAGTATACACACCAGCCAGCTGGGGAAGGCCTTGGGAGAAATTTTCGAGAGAGTGTTCACAGGGGTGCAATTACACTGATACCCAGATTAGCTCTGCGTCTGGGGAGGTGGTTGCCCATAATCCACAGAAGCAGCAGCTCAGGGCTTCAGGCTGGAATAACTGCGACCGGTGCTGCAGGGCGGCAGCCTCTGCATGCAGCCTCAGGGGACCCCAAAAAAGCAGAGTTTACCACTCCGAATTCAGCGCTGGCCACCTCAGCTCTGCGCCACAAACTCATGCTCAGCTTCTCTGCTGCTTCGTTCATGGGGCTGCTTTGGAAGATTAAAAAAGAATAGCTGTGCTCCTTGCTTCATGCTCGGCGCCTGCAGGCATGTACCCTGCCGCTCCTGCCGTTCCTCCAGTTCTGCAAAATTAGGTGGCTGCCGGTACCTGTGCCCTTTCTTAACCCCCTTTCCAATTCAAAAACTGAGTTGTGCAGACACAACAGTTAACACCGTAAGGGCCTTAAAATGGCTTACCAAAGTTCAGACCTGCACAAGTAAATTGCTGCCATTAAAGTGCCCATATTAGGAAGGTATAATGCCTCTGGTAGACCTGGTTTATGGGGACGGTTGCTAAGCAGCCCTGGAAAAGGCTGTGGAAAAACACATCCTCAATGGACTATTGATTTCATATAATAAATCACTCGATAGCTGAGATATTCTTTCACTAATTAATGGATTTCGAGACAGTTACATGATCAAGGCCCTGATGTCATAGCCCTCATTAAGAGTCTAACCCCTAATGGAAGAGAGATTTTGAGAAATTTTTTTTTAACATAGCGCATGCAGGTGAGTGACCAGCTCCCCTCCCAAAGAAACCAACTCTCAGTCAAGCATGTTTGTATTTTATGATCCTGAAATCTCCACTGAAGCTATTTCTAAATAAGCGAAAAAGATCTACGTCAGCTTTTTAGTGTCTGTTCTCCCTTCACTCTTTGAACATCCCGGTGACATGTACCCCAGGGACAGGTTTTCCCTGCATTACTGTGATTCCCATGCAGCTGCGTAAGTCAAGAAGAAACACCTTTAGAACTGAGGGAACCTCAACACTTCCTTCTGTGTTCTAATGGAAATATTAGAATTTTTAACACATTTATTTTAGTAACACACTGATGTATTTCAGTAACACACTGATGTATTTCAGTAAGATAGTCGGTGTTTAAATGTCCTGTACTATACTTTTGGGGAAAATTGGAGCAAATCTTTCTGTCTGTTTTCGAGAAGTGTTTAGGAAGAAGGGTGAATTTATACTTTTCTTCTCTATCAGGAACACAGATGTTACAACAGGGCTATCTAGGCTGTGTCAGGGAAAATTTAAGAAGTATGAGACCTAAAAGCTCCTCTGCACAGAGTTAATTTCCATCAAAATAAAATATCAGCAGTAGAATATAACATTTTTTAATGTATTTAAATCTGCTGAAAATATCTGTCAAACTAAAACAGCAATGAAAATTACGGACAAATATTTATTAATATGTTTATGATTCCCCCCCAACCATTTTGATTGTTTGAGCGTATTCACTAGAGAACACCTATGACATTGCTCGTAGGAGATCCAGCATATTGAAATATTCACAGCAACATTTTCCAGAAATGCTTCCTTGATATCAAAGAGAGGCCAGAAAATTAAGTAGGAAAATATGACCTCCCTAAAAATGGAGCTAAATTTATGATACAGTGAAAATTCTTATTTGTTCATATCAGCATGATTTTTTTTTCATTGTGAAAGCAGATAACAGTAATTAGGATAGATCTTTTTCCACTGTATAGATAAAGCTGGCTTAACATAACGGATGATGTACAACCCTGTAACTCAAAGCTGTGCCTACAACGAAAAAGTCTCAATGCCTACTACAGCAAAAGTCAAACTAAACTGTCACAACACCTGTATGAACCACCTGAACTCGTGCAAGCCTGCGTGGTGTGACTACCAATGCCTCTCTTGCCCAAACGCCACGTTGTGGGTAGCCCGCGCGGTTCCTTGCTCTGGTAGCAATTCCCAGTAGTAATCAATAAATGGATTAAAAGGTAAACAAACTGAATTATGCGAGTTACCATCTTGATGTATAAAATAGCGTGCACTTTGTCACGTGAAATGCTGTTAGCGCCGTATCTGGTAAAGCAGACGATGCCTGTGAGCAGAATTAGAGGGATGAAAGTGCACCCGGGCGCAGATGGCACGGCACAGCGTGGGCAATGAGGCATTGGTGGGGGCACCGCGGGAAGGTCCTCTATGGATCAGTTGCAATCAGGCAAGTGCGGTGTGCGTGCTTTCTGTTTGTGCTATCACTGAAATGGTGCGGAGCGACCCGACAGAAAATTGTTCTGAAGCAGGAGCAGATGCATTGAGCTGTCAGGGGCAGAGCCATGACGAGACACCGTGGCGCCAGGGACACACCTTCACGTCTCCTCTATCGCTCTGCCAGGCTGAGGGGACCCTCCTCCCTCCCGTCCCTGGGGCAGCTTGGAGACTCGGGAATATTTTTCTCTGTGTGACGATGTCCCCGGCCGTGCCCTCAGGAGGAGCTGCTTATTGTGCAGATAGCAGCAGGGCTGGGCGCTGTGCGAGCGGTGCTGGAGGGGAGCGTTGCTGCTGTCTCATACGACCTGGGTGAAGCAGAGATAATGGGCATATCATACCCTGCCCTGCTCTCTCAGGCAAATCGCTGCCTGGATTTAAAGACCTTCCACCGGTGGTGAAACCCTTCAGCATCTGTGGGACCAGCTGCACAGGGCTGGTGGCAATGAAAAGCAGCACGGGCTGCAAATACTAAGAGAAACTCCGCAAGACCTTCAGCACCTTACACTGTACTGAGCTTCACTGCACCTATTTCAACAAGCTCCAAAAAGTCAAATATGGTCCACCTTCCTGCTATCGTGCTATGCCGTAAAGGCAATTCCTATCCAAATGTTGGATATTCTTTTCTATACAATCCATCCATAAAACAGATTATTTTGGTGTAACAATAGATGGTATCCACTTTAGCAATTAATCTCAACTCCAGTTTTCTTCACTCTCCCAGTTTTTTTGGGGCTGTCAATGTATTATTTCTCTTTTTATTACTGGCATGTAAATCACCAGTCTCAGCATTAACGATGTCTTCCCCTCGNCCATCCATAAAACAGATTATTTTGGTGTAACAATAGATGGTATCAACTTTAGCAATTAATTTCAACTCCAGTTTTCTTCACTCTCCCAGTTTTTTGGGGGCTGTCAATGTCTTTTTATTACTGGCATGTAAATCACCAGTCTCATCATTAACGATGTCTTCCCCTCATTTTTTTTTCTTCCCATTTACCAACTTCTCATTTTCATAATATTATTTAAAAAAAAATAATCAGCCTAATACTCAGACCCACAGCAGTGTCAGAGCTAGAAGGATTTATGTTGTGTGTCCTTTTATTTTTGGAGAGGAGGAAAGTAAGAGGACAAACAATGGCAAATATGTGGATGGCGCCCCGAGGAAGGGTCCATATTCCCGTGTCTGGGAGAAACTGTGACTGTAAAGGCATGACCTGGGTGCCAAAGCATCGCTCTGTCTCTGCCAGTCCGCAGCAGCCAGGCTCTGTCATCCCTCACTGCCTGTGATGAAAAGGGCAGCAATGAAGAACATTTCCCATGAGAAGAGACCTTCCTCCACCTTCTCATGCCTCAGCACTTTCCCACCCAAAGGCTTCTTGCCCCTCTTGCGGCAAAACGAAAACCCTCAGAGAGTTGTTCACAATTTCCAAACCCCTGTGGGGCTATCGTACGGTGGTCCCCCCTCGTAATAGAGGGGGATTACGAGGTCACGTTAGAGAAAAGGGTCGATGGGACAGTATATAAACGACTACACTTCCAATAGTCTTGGCCAGTTTGTTCTTGACAATGCTTTTTCATTGACATTATTGAAGATAATTCTTAGTCCCATGCGATATCCTGCAGGCAGGTAACCGGTGAGGATCTGTACCATCGCTCTTAGGAGAGCAGGTGGTGATACTTTCATAACCGTGTTTTTCAGAAAGGCTTTCTTCATTTGCAGGAAAGGTCATAAAATAAGACATGCAAGTACAATTACTGATCTTACGATTTTAGACTGAATTAAGTTTATGATTCACAGTCTGATTTGCGTGTGAGAGATAAGGCTATCTCCTTCACCTGAGGGTTAGACTTCTCTTCTTATGGATCATCTTTTGACAGGGAACAGCAGATTCAGGAATGACAGAGTGGTTTGGTTTTTTTTATTTTTTTCCATATAAAGGAAATGTTCTCAGAATTTTTATCTGTTTCTCTTATTTCAGGGAATCTAATATAACAAATAAAAGAACCTATGACGGTATCACATGCAGCTGGAGGGTTAAACGGTGTATACACTGGTTTGATATTCAAACGTGTTCTCCTGGCTGACTTGTAGATAAAATAAAGAAGACCCTTTTATTTGTGTCACGTTTTTAAATTTGTTATTAAAACCATAGGCTTAGTGCCCTATTTTCAGGTTCTGGGGGTACATGACAGCTACAGATATTCAGCTAATTGCTTCTGAGCTTTAACTTTAACTCACTACGGAAACGGTAGCCACTGGTTACTTTTTGCCATTTGGGAAAAAAAAAAGGAGAGCTCTTACTACCTGCTTTTGTTTTATTTGAAGTCACGAAAGACCTGCTTTGCTATAAAGGCACGCAGAACGGTGTGCTATGAAGATTTTATGAGTTTGAGCTTTGGAATACTGTCTTACTCACGAGTCATGAGCACAGTGTGGCTGAGATTCCATTCATTCAGGAAATAGAGAAAGCCGGTGCTCAGCAGTATCTGACGGAATACCGACCGTGCTAAATTCAGGGTAAATTCCCAGTGCCTTCGGGAACAGGCTTTTGCCAATCACATGTTTAATATTGGCAACACACTCTCTCTCTCTCTCACACACACACACACATATATATATTATTAGGTCTATATTTATATACACATATATCAGATTGTATGTATGAACACTCATATATGTTTATACAGTGTGTTCTTTTCACTCTCTGAATTAACAGACTGTTAACTCTCTTAATTAACAGGAACAGGATTGTGGCTGTCACATGTTTGATAGGGGCAACATATAGACAATATACATAGTCATACATTATTACTTTATATATTTAATATACTAGATACTATATACTACATATATTTACATCTTATATTATACAGAAAGTATATACATATGTATGAACGTACATATATATATTTGTATAGAATATGTTCTTTTAACTCTCTAAATTAGCAGAATTTAACTTAATTAGCAGGAACAGAATGCTGACTTTCATATAGTTGGTAGAAGCACCTTTTCTGTGTTTGGTAAGGGCAACATATATGTGTACATGTAAACGTACATGTACATATGCATATACATACATGCATATATATACATACGTAAAATTTACTTTATTAAAATATGTACATATACACATGCATATGTATATATTGACATATAAATTTGGACATATGTATGTACAGATACATACATATATATTCCCTATATACATGTATGTACAGATACACACATATATAGTCCCTATATACATATATCTAAATTACTTTTAGTAATATAATGTGTGTGTACATATAGGCATGTACATGTCGGTAGATGTTTATAGAGTGCGTTAACGCTCTAAATTGGTTTATACAGATATCTATGTGTACGTGTACTTATACGGCTGTACACACACGTCTTTTAAAGTAACTCAGAGCCAAAAGCACACAGCCCGGCTACGCCGACACCTCTGCAGGCCCCTTCACCCCGGGATGCGCTGGGGGGGGGGGTGGGAGCTGCCTGCACCCCCCTTCCCGCAACCCGGCCCCGGCACCTGCCGCCGGCGGGGACCCGGCCCCCGCCCGGGCGCTCCCGCGGCGCCTGACAGCGGCCCCGGGGGCGGCGGCGGGGACAGTCCGCGGCTTTGCCCCGCGGGGGGCGGCCCCGGGGCCGGGCCGGGGTGGTGGTGGGGGGGGGGTGGGTGGATTGGGGGGAGCGGAGCGCCGCTGCCGGCCGGCGGCGCCGGGCCGGGACTCGCCCAGTCACCGGGGAGGAGGCGGAGCCGGCGGGGCCGCGGCGGCGGCAGGTGCCCGCGGCGGCGGGATGGTGGCGGCGGCCGGTGCGGGGCCGTAGGGCAGCGGCGCGTCGGGCCGGCAACGGGGGTCGCCATGGGCAGCCCCGGCGGTCGCCCGCGGCCTGCCGCGCCTCTGCTGCCGCTGCTGGTGCCGGTGCTGGCGGTGCTGGCGGCCGGGGCGGCGGAGGCGCGGGCCACCTCGGAGAGCCAGCTGCCCGGCGCCGCGGCGATGGGCACCGGCACCCCGCCGAGCCCCAGCGGCACCGCCTTCGAGGAGACGCGGCTCCACGTCTTCACCCTGGACTACCCCCACGTGCAAATCCCCTTCGAGATCACCCTCTGGATCCTGCTGGCCTCCCTCGCCAAGATCGGTGAGCGGGGACGTGGGGCGACCCTCCCCTCCCTCTGCCCTCCCCCCTACCCCCGGGCCGCCCGTCCGCCCCCCCGGGGCCCGCCGGCGGCAGCCGCGCTGGGTCCGTCCGCCGGCGGCGGCGGGGGGCGCGGGTGGAGGGGCGGCCGGAGGGTGATGCTCCTCGGCGGGGCGGGATGCCCGGGCGTGATCTGGCCGGCAAAAGATGGGGTTTTCTCGGTCAGGATCGGTGCGGAGGAGAAGAGAGAGCACCTCCAGCCCCCGCGTCAACCCCGGGCGGTGAGGACTGAAAAACCCGGAGTTCACCCAATGCGCGACTGACTTTTCCCTGATCCGCCTGCTGTCATTTGAGCAGTGGCTTCTCTTTCTTAAAATAACGCCTGCTATAATGACGGATCGATGGAAAGCAAATATTTATGAGGGCAGAGTGAGCCTCCTCGTTGTACTTTCCCACCATTCACTTATGTCCCGAGAAAGACCAAAAAGACGGCACTGAATGAGTAAGAAAGGCCACCTCTTCCCTCATGTGGAAAATATTTGTATTGCATAGTTTCACTGTGTTTTGTGCAGCTTATATATAATGTTTTTAATTAGCTCTCTGTGACCCAAACAGAAAAGTGAGTACACTATGATAGTCTAAGGAATGTCAGGTGAAGGTGTGCTAGAGAGCTATTTTAAAATCAGTAGATCTCCACAAATGATGAACTTTGTATCTTCTTAACTAGAAGATATTGGAAGGAATAAAGGCATGGGAACAACAACAACAAAAAAAAAAGGTTTACTCATACTCCACTTGTTTGATTCAGAAGTCTTGATTTTGCAGCTCAGATTACAATAAAAGCTATGATCATACTCATTTTGATAAAACTTAAAACCTTGACTTCTACTTGAGACATTTAAATAGACTGTGTTACATTCTGGTTAGTGGTCAGGTAATTAGGATTCTGCAAAACCAAAAATTTGCACTCACCTCCTGCCACAACTAGTGTTGTAGCTGGGGGCCTGATCCTTCACCCAAGCGACTTGCCACGGCTTCATGACTTTCTGCAGAAATATTGTATGTTGCATCCATTAAGGACGCATGTATCTTGATGCATGTTTGTTAATGCATTAAAGATGCATGCTTAATCTTGAGTATGTATTTAGGTGTTTGCAGAATCGGGACAGAGTTGAAATATGATATGCTCAAATGTATCATGAATTGTAATAGCCAGAAAATACGGAGTTTAGTAAATACTCAAGCCAGTTGAGTATTGTAAAATTGCTCTGGCTTCTGAGTTTAGCTACAGCAAGAACTCTTGAATAAGCTAAGGCTCGTGAAAAAGTTTCTGTTTTATTAAAGATTACGGAGAAGCCATTTGAAACCTGTAAACACACATACATACACAATACTATATAATTTCTGTAGGACTGTACATTCTGACAATCATGATATTTTGCTAGTGCATAGGCATCTAAAAAGGAAAAAAAAACAAGGAACTTGACTAATTTTCCAATCTGACTGCAGTATAGTAAACAAGCAAAGAGCATAGATGAGGAAAAAATGCATATAATTTTTAAATCCCTTCAGTTATACCAAATGAAAGCTGGTGTGGCTAATCTAGGGCACTACCTCTGCTGTTCTAAGTGTGCGTGCGCTAAGCAATGAGGGCCGGATCCAGGAGAGGCCGTAGGTGTGGCAGTGCTCAGCTTCGCCACACCTATCAGCAGGCGCCCTGACTCCGGGACTGGAATTAGGAACATCCAGTTCTTGCTCCTGGAGCTCCATCTGTGCTTCCTTATCCAGCGAGCGCATCAGGTAAACCTTCCCGGGACAGACTCCCGTCGCTCCGCAGTCACATTCCCACAGGGTTGATTTTTCACTTGCTTGTGCCTTCTTTTATATTGAAGGTAGCCCAGGTGGGCAGAGTTCTCTAATCACCGAGATACAGAAATGTTGTCTCTCTTTAACCACTGAGACACAGAAGTGTCAGCTTCACCACGTCCTACCACATTACTAAGAGTGGGCCATGTGTCTCAGTTCAAAGCGATGGAGAGGGGTTTTCCACCCCGTCTCACAGTCTGGAGCCCCGAGGAGGCTCTCCGGTCCATTCCTCTCCCCAGAAGTTCCTGCTGGGCAGCACAGGCGTCTCGCCCCTGTCCTGCCAGGTGGCGTGAAATCCACCTCGAGACTCCTGCACTGCCCAGGAAACTTCGGTGCTTAATCTGGCATCGCAAATTCCTTTCTGGGGCTAGGCGCTGAATGCTTACGCTTGGCACTGCTGAGGAGCGAACCTTTGTGACCGGAGCCCTCAGGTCTTTTCAGCTGCAAAGAGCTCAGAAGATAGGGTCGCATTTAATAACAGCTCTCACAGTGTGTGAAGGATCCCAAAACCAACTGTATCGCAGCACCTGCTTAGCGCCCAACAGGAGGCTTTTTGAACAAATGTGTTTTTGCAGAAGTGCAGTTTCACTGGAGCTGAAACGTTCCAGCATTTGCTAAATTTTGTAGGGGATTCATCTGAAAGGTTTCTCAGATCCTGTCTGTGATCGTGATGCTGTAGGCTAGGTTTAGAGACAGCAAAAGAGACAGCACAGGAAAGGAAAACCTGAAGTTGTCAAGCAGAACTTGAACATTTTGACAAGGCACACTTTCACAAAGACATTAGAAACATTGTGCTTTTTATTCCAGCGTAGAACAAGGGCACATTTTGAAATCTAAGAAATTGCCTTGAACAGAATTGTTATTTTCTGGCTACCTCTACTTACTTATTATCTTGTGTGGTGATACCGTATAGCAGGTATGTTACTAACACGCTGATGGACTCCACTGGTCCATTAGGTGACCAGTGCACTTGAAGTATGCTGCAGTCTCTAGGCAGTGAGACTAGTCTACTTAACCTCCCAGTTTTGCTTAATTCTTATGCTACTAAACCTGCAAAAAGTTTTCTAACTAACTGATCCAAATTCCCATTGCTCCTACATTTAATCAGAAATGCACAATTAGAAGTGCTTCTTCTGGGAACTGAGCTGATATCCTTCCAACACTTCTCTCCTGAAAAAAGATTTAAGCTGTTCAGAGGGCCCTTGGAAAACTCACCTATAATCAGAAGTACACCGTCTCAGTGGCATTTCCAGCATCAGAGTGCACTGGATGTCACCCAAGAAGTAGGAAACCAGGACTCTAAGGACTTTTAGCTTGAAGAATACTGACCTTGCACTTCAGGCAAGTGTTCTAATGCCCAGTGGGCTGAGCGCAAACATCTTCCATCCTCTTGAAGTTGGGTCACTGCATAGTCAGGAGTCCGAGAACAGGATCAGAGGAGGAGGAAGTAGCTGTGGTCCTGGGTTCAGCATAAAAGTCTAAGTATTCGTGGACTTCAGGGGATCTGCTCCCAGGGCGCTCCTGACCACATGGCTGTGGGTCCAGCAGAGCAGGGAAAATGTCCCTCATCCTGCAGGGCACCTGCGCCTGAATTGATGTGCTCTGGATCCTAAATCCTAGTGCTCTGCCCTTAAATGGGGAACCACAGCCTGTCCCTGGTCACCTTTGAATGCCTTTCATGGAGGCAGGCAGTCTTTTAAGAGTTTTGATGCTGTTTATGTGGCTAAAAAGCACATTTAACTCAGTGGCAGCCTTTCTGTTACCTTTAAGGATGAGGTGAAGTCCCAAAAGCTCTGAGAGGGTATGAACTTTCCAAAGAGTGACTTACAAAGAAGAAAATAAAAAGATTTCTATTTTTATCTTCACAATAGACTCTTCATTGACATTGCATTACAACTGGTCGGGATGGTTTTTGTTTTCATTAAAAGCTGCATTTACAAAGATTCCCTCCTCTTCAATTTTTATTGAGAAAATGATTCAAGATACTTTTGAAGGGCTTAAAAAACTTTTAGCAAAATCTACTTACTCAGGGGAAACTTCAATCACTATATTGGAAATTTTGGCGTCCTGCCACTGCAGAAACTAAGACAAACCATAAAATGTTTATGTGCAAGTGGCTGAAAGGTCAAATCTTCAACCGCAAATTCTTGGGTTTCCAGGGTCATTACCTGTTCTGCCAATATAGGATATTGGTGACTCCGGGTTTGAAGAATGACTGTGAATTTGGCAGTCCTTCTAACGAGTCACATAGGCTGTGTTTCTAAATATTAAAAAGCAATCTGTGTTCATCCAGAAAGGAAAAAAAAAATGCAGCTTGAGCTGCTTACTTTAAAAAATAGCTTTAATAGTTATAGAATATGTAAGTAAAAAGTCTGTAGATTAAAACAGCTTTCCCTTTGGTCCTTCTTAACCATTTGTTTTTCCTAATTATAAGTTCAGACTTTCTTTTACCTGGAAAAAATCTATAATGAAAGGAGAATTAACAAAATAGGTGTTGCAAGATACAGAAGCCTGAAATTGGGAAACTGAATGTGAACTATACCAAGCTTGCACTAATTTAACTGTTTCAACTACAGGTGTGATTTTTACTGAAATAGTTTTACTGAAATAGACGCCCGTTATTACCACACCCTGTGTTTCCATGCAGCTCTCATTTAAAATAATTTAAATGCTTTTTAGTTACGCAGGAGTTGTGGGATCTTGTGGGTGTGGATAGTTTTCTATATAATTATGTAGGCCAAATATAGATAAGGAGGAGCCTGGAAAAGATTGGCATCGCCAGGACCTGGAATGTGACCTTGGTGCATAAGGTTGATTGTTCCATTAGATTGAGTAAGTTCCTTCAAAACTTTTCCCATTCATTACCAAAAATCATCCTTAAAACAGTCAACTCATGCAAGTAATGGGAATCTTTAAATCAAAACTGCATGGCTTGGAGAGTTTTAGTAGGCTAAGGAACATTCAACCATTAAGTCCTCAATCAGAATCTTTTTTTATTTATTTTTTCAGTACTTTGCACAGATCTTTATGAGAGACTCCTGACACTACTGCAATTCATATAATACAGAAGAACGAGCATAATAATACAGGCTACAACTTATTATCACTCTATGGAAAACATGTTGGTTATTGTGAAATTTATTTGGAGGCTCTGCTAAAAATTAATAATAATGTGGCTGTAAATGCTTCCTCATGGTGGCTGAGGAAGTGACCATGGGTGGCTGGGTGCAGGTCACATGTGCTAGTTCCCCTCCCTAGCCTTGAAACTCTAAAAGACTTCTAAAAATGAAATTAATATACTTCTTAAACTCCTTTGTGAAGCTGTGCATGGAGGACGGGGTGGTTAGTATGATTTTTTTTTTCTCTGTCTAGATGTAATTTGCTCTAGAAAAGTGTTTGCATCGTGTTTCTGGAGGATTCCGCATCACAAAAGTCCCCACACTTTCACAAACAGAACCCTTGCACACAGTTGCTCCCGCCAGCCTAGCTATTAACTGGAACATCGAGCTATTAAATTGACTCTCCATCAACTTAACTGAAGTAACTACCCTAGCTGACAAATTTGCCTTGACCTGTTGTGGTGGTCCAGTTCAGTCTTTGCAATGAAAGTGAAATTGCCCTGCAATTGCTGTTTGTGTACTGTAGAAACTAAGATTACAGAATCCATAATAACCTCCTGGATTCTGTACAAATAACCATTTTACTTTCTTGTGTCTGAATTTCCTTTGAAGGCTTTCATCTCTATCACAAGTTGCCCTCAATAGTGCCTGAAAGCTGTCTCCTCATTCTGGTTGGATTGCTTCTTGGTGGGATTATTTTTGGAGCAGAGGAGAAGTCCCCACCTGTAATGAACAGTGATGTTTTTTTCTTGTATCTTTTACCACCCATTGTACTCGACGCTGGATATTTTATGCCAACTCGTCTTTTCTTTGAGAACTTTGGTACCATATTCTGGTATGCCGTGGTGGGCACGCTCTGGAACGCCATCGGCATTGGAATTTCACTTTATGGAATTTGCCAGATCAGTGCGTTTGGTTTGACTGATATCACATTGCTGCAGAATTTGCTCTTTGGCAGCCTCATTTCAGCTGTGGATCCTGTGGCGGTGTTAGCCGTTTTTGAAAATATTCATGTCAATGAGCAGCTTTACATCCTGGTGTTTGGAGAGTCTTTGCTGAATGATGCTATAACTGTGGTAAGTTACTTGATAAATGATTAGTTGATAAAAACGATAAATGATTGCATGCCACTCCATTAAATCTGTCTCTATCTGGTTTTTACAGTTTGCTAATAGATGGAAGTCCAGGAGTGCTCATGTGTTTATGTTATTCTCTAAACTTTAGGTTTAGAAACTACAGTGGTCTTACTACACCAGAGTAATGTGTAACGGTAGCGTATTTGCTCTAGGGATTTTACTACCTGATCTCTTTAGTTTCTGTATCTTTGAATTCTGTTACTTCTGTAATCTGATACTGGAGGTTTTCCTCACCTGCAGAAACGTTGTTGGACAGGAGAGGGAGAAGGTTCAACGTGGGGTGTCCCAGCATGTTGACAGGGAGAATGGGCAAGTCATTGAGATGGCACAGGACTGGGTTGATGCTAGCCTGTTGCATGCGCCCACCCAGTTGGAACTGCCCTGAGACCACCAATACATTTCTCCCAGGCTACAGCTGAGATAGGACAACCATCTGGAGGCAGTAATTTCTAATCATTAACTAGCTGAACCGCGTTTGTGGTGCTGACCTGAGGACAGCAATCTGCAAATTCCATTAACACCCCCAATGCCACTCATTTGTACCTGGTGACACCATGGCTGGGACATTACTCCCATTCATCCATGCCTTACTTAAAATTCTGCCTGTGCCAACTATGTCGCAGCACACTTCCTGTTTTGTGAGACATGGAGGTCGAGTTTTTCACATGCCAGAAGAATCAGAAAGATTCATGAATTGGGTCCGCACCTTCCCTGTCTCTGTCACTGGCTTCTTGTTTCTGTCCCACTCTATGCACAATTGTCCTTTGGTTTTCCCCTTTTCTAGGACTTTGCCTCACCTGCTTAACACATGTATATCTCATAATTTAATCTGATCATTTGGTACTGATGGTTTCTTTTGTGTCCATGGGAGTACAGGTTGTTTCTTTTCATTTGCACTTCATGCTTTTCCTGATTTTGTTGCTATCCAGCCAGCTGAATCGCATCCTCTCTTACGGGCTTGCCTTAAAGCCTAGCTTCTCTCACTAGCTCACAGCTGAAACTGCCTGCCATTACTAAACTGGTACTTAAGCCAGTCCAGAAAATAAGTGGGTGTAAATGCTGAATTTCAAAAGGCTTAGCAGTTCAGCCATGGCTGTGTCTGTCTCTGTGTACTCTTAATGGCCACTCATGAGGTAGAATTTTCACACAAGTTTTTTCTGGGGGGAAAAGGTTGGTTTTTATGTTAATGCTAAACTTTTTTTTGTGGATTTTTCCAACTAAAATCATTTTTTTCCAAACACTAAATCAATCACCTTTCCATTGGAGCAGCAGTTAATCCAGCAAGATTTGCTAGGTAAACACTGCATCCTGATGACGGAAGTATTCACACATGCCACTGCCCAATGGCAAATTACTCCAAAACATCATTTTTATAGGCGCTGCCATGGAAGTTTAATAACCGTGATGCATGACTTTCCTGTAGGCGTCATTATTGCCTTCTTTGGAGGTAGTCCTTTCTCACGGCATGCGTGCCCAGGTGCCCTAACACTGGGGAGATACTCTGAGGAGTCTGTAGGGCCAGCCCAGCATACAAACTGGCCAAACATATATTCATGAAGGAGTGAAAGGAATTTAGAGTACCTTGAGTCTTACTTCCCAGCTATCGCTTAAAGGTAGCACTTGGCAGAAGATCAAGTGGTTTCCACATGCTGAGCATTGGTCTGCTAATGGTTCCTTGTTATGATTTTGCACACCTGCAATCATGTGATTATACTTAAAACGTGACCCAGGCCGTCACACAGATCCCCCGTGGGGTGTCCTTAGAGGACCTTGCCTCCTCTGTCCATGGCGGTGCTGCTGGACCAGTCCTCGCCGTGGTGCTGCCGGGGTTAGCCCGCTATCTGCTCAAAGGAGACAATGTTTTATAAATACTCTCTCTTCCTCTGCCCTCGTTGTGTTACTGAGAGAGCTGTAACTCCAGCTTTCCTCTGCTGGAGCTTTTGAGTCCCACCAACCCTGGCAGGTGCCTCCGGTGGGACGCGGGGACGAAGCAGGAGGGGAGCTGGAGGCAGGCTGGCCATTCCCAGAAGCTGCCTAATTCCTATGGCCACTGCAGTATCAAAAAACCTTAGGGGCTACACAGATGGGCAGTGCAGAACGGCATGGCTTTGGAACACATACTTTCTAAATACTTTAAGCCCTTCTTCCTGCTATCCCACTTGCACTGCCTGGCTGCTCCTAATAAAAGCTTTTATTAGGATAGCAGTGTCATCTGTGCTTTCCCTTTTCAGAAAACTTGCCACCACACCTTCATTTTAGATACAAAGCAAGGTGTGCTTTCTCAGGAATCTCAGCTCTGCTGTGTTTCTCAGATGGTCTTTCATGCCTGCTAATTTTTGCGATATGCCAGTGCATTTGGATGATCCTTTTGCCCCACTGATGGAATTTTGGAGCTTGAATTTGGCTGAGGACAATGTTTGCCAGTTGTCTTCTTGTTCAGAGTCGGTGCTTTACCGAAAGACTGGGTCAGTGATAACCAGCACAGTGATATTAAATGTCGAGATCACAGCTGAACTTGAGTGTTAGCAGTTCAAATTCCAATTCTGGGCTTAAAATCACAAAGAAGGAGCCAGTGTCATTACAATAATATTATTCCCATGTTGGAAAACATTACAGCAGTGCTCTGTATTCCGTCTCTACTGAAAACATTATTTTAGAGTGCTTTAAAGTAATTTCAGAATTATAAACTAATAACTGAGAACTGATAAAAACAAGCAGCTAGTGTCTAGGAAGAGCAGAGATACTCTGAGACGCTATTAAAAAGTGGTTGGTGACTTACGTTCCTTGGTGTAACCTTCAGCAAGTTCAGCTGAAGGTATGTTGAGTAAATGCAAATCTTGAACTTGAAAAAAAACTCCATTCTCATGACAAATGCATTACAAAATGTGACCAGAGTTGATGTTGTTTAACTCACCTGAAAGCTTAGAGAGAGCTGTAAAACTGAACTGTAAAAGGGAAGTGAACCTGATTTTGATCTCATTTGCAGCAGTGTAAATAAAGAACAATAGGAATGAGATTAAAATCATGTTCATGACATTTCGTAGTCCTAGCTGCTGCTTCTACCACGGCGGCCTGGTTTTGATCCGAGGTACAAAGGAGAACATTGCTTTTCTTCTTTCAAATAACTTACGGCAACAGACTTGAGATTTATGGGGATGTCTGTATGTGGAAACAACAGGCTCCATTCTGTTCGCCGGATGAATTCTTTGCTGTCAGGATGAGGTGATGTTATGGAAAGGCTATTGCTTGAGCGGATCAAAGTTACATGCTTCTTTACAAGCAGCTCTCAGTGGCCTTACTTTGGACACTTGCCTTATATATATATTTATATAGTTACTTTTTAAAATATAAAAAAGGCTATTTAAAACACCAGTTAAAGAAAATAATCATCTTCCCTAATACATCCCAAGGGAGTATTCTGCCAGGTCAAATTCTGTAGGTGTCTTGAAGAATAACATAACTCTGGGGTAGTCCCAAGTTTCAACAAGTGACTCGGGGAAACTCCTCTCCTTGCAAACAACACAAGTCAACAGTATTTTTATTTCAGTCTGTGATTCATGGAGTCATGGGAGTCTGTGGACTGAGAGAACCTTGTAAAGTGACTAACAAAGGCACATCTCTTTTCAATAGGCTTAATTCTGGTATACTTCTTTTCATGCAAATCCATAAGGTCCACAAATCAAAACAGGTTGAAAACCAGTGGAGCCTATGATGTTACTTTCCTGTCCTGCACAGGACATAGTAACAGGGAACAGGGCAAAAAGGCTGGGAGTCCGCCTCAGAGCAGCTAGATGAAGGCGTTTGTCCAGGTGAAGAAGGATACTTCTCCCTGACAGATTCCTCCTGAGGGCATCATTGTTATCAGATAAATAGTTTGTGCTCCTGCTCATCCTGCTTGTTGCTTTGTAATGAAAATTGCTGGTGACCACGCTAGGTTTCATTTAACCTTCTTTTTTCATGCTTGCTCTGGAATATATTTTTTTCTTTTCTTTTGCAGTTCTTTCCTTTCACTTAGCCCAAAGGACCCATAATAGGCCGTGTCTTTGCATTGGTCTATAGTGAGAACTTTTACTTCTGTAAGACCTATCAGATTTTGGCCAAGAAGAGCTGAACAACTTACTTTATGTCATGTGAGAGAGAACAAGACTGCAAACATGACAAGTCCCTCTCAGTCACTCACTATTCAAACACCTACATTGCTGGCACAATGCAAGTACTGAAAAAAAATTGTTCTCTCAAATAGCGTTTCTGATAGAGAAACCTGTTTGGTTTACCAAGAATTCCAGAAAGAAAGCAGAGGTTTAACTCCTGCAAGCTGTCCAAGACGACTAGTCAGGTGTTTATTATGACCACGGTGGCTTAGCCTGTGAACCCACTGTGATAGGAATAGGTGCCTGTGACCAAGCTTAGATCTCTACAAGGAGACTGTGTAGCCATCATGGTGTTGCATGGCTGGGAGCATACATGCAGCACCAGGCAATGCCTACACCTTCCAATTAAGTCTGCAAATGGGGAGACCCTTTAAGGTTTCCTTAAGAGTAAATGATTCCATGGTTGCCTGTTTTGTAGTAACTAAAATACTGGATATTAAAGAAATGTGGACTTTACATCGTTCTGTTTCCTCTGTAAAACAGAGGTTTCTCTGGCTAAGAAAATGTGATAATCCCATTGACCCAGTTTGGGAGGATGGTTATAAACACTTTGAAAATTAAACTGGGAAAACACATGGTAACAGGTCTTTTAATGGGAATTAAATCCAAATCTCTAGAAATAATCTAAAGTTTGAAAAGTCTTTAAACCATTGGATTCCTAACGGTTAATATGTCAGCGAAAGAGCACTCCATGGATGCCACGTTTCTTGTACTCCTTGGAGTGGTCACTGTCCATCCTCTCTGCCGCCCCACCCCATGCCGGATGGATCTATGGTCCAATTCAGTAGTGCAGCTCTTGGTGTCTTATGTAGATCAAACACATTTGAAAATAACGTGATTTTTCACTGATTATGAAACTGTATTTTTACCTCCTCTTTTTTTATTTCTTTGATTCTGGGGAAAATCTGAAATGGCCATTTGTGGAGAAATTAGAAGCTCTGCAAATAAATTAATCTAAAGAAAGATCAGATAGATCTCTGCTCCAGACCTGCAGAATGGCATGAGTTAAGTAACCTGTCCCATTTGCAAAAATAGGAGTAGTGATATTTACCCTTCTTTGTATATCTCCCTGATATTTATGGATGACAAGTAATATGCCAGAGGTAAACAACAGCATATCTCTAATGTGAGTTCAAGGTAGACAAAGAATTCAAAGTTCAACATTGAAGCAGAAGAACATAATGACATGAAGGGAAATGAAGAAGAGTTCAGAAACATAATGTGCTTTCTTTTTCCTCATAGGTCCTGTACAATTTGTTCAAGTCTTTCTGCCAGATGCGCACAATTAAGGTTATTGACATATTCGCTGGGATTGCTAACTTCTTTATAGTGGGGATCGGTGGAGTATTGATTGGAATCCTTTTGGGATTTGTAGCAGCCTTTACCACCCGTTTCACCCATAAAATCCGAGTGATTGAGCCACTCTTTGTCTTCCTGTACAGTTACTTGTCATACATAACAGCTGAAATGTTTCATCTCTCGGGCATCATGGCGTAAGTACCCCAAACTTCAGTAATAATAGCACCCAAGTAAGAATGCCAAAGGGGACTGCAGAGAGGACCAGATTTTGCAAACTTTGCCATATGGCATCATTCCACGGTGCATGGCAGCGATGCTGGCTTGAGGATTTCCGGCCTCTCCCCTCCCGCTTCCATCCCATTCTCTCAGCTTGCCACCACGCCAGCTGTGTCACTAAAACTGTTCATGGCATCACACCGTAAACCATATCTTTGAAATGTTCCAAGTTAAAAATAATCCCTTGTATTTTCAGTGGGGTTATTTTTAACTCCGATGAGTTTGGTGACCTGTGTCCTCATGTGACCCTACAACTAGTTGTAAGGGCATGGCTGAGGGGTGGCCCACAGCGATGTAGGGGCAGCGGTGGCTGGGAGGGAGTGGGAGTGGTAGCTGGGAACTTCATGAACTGGCTTCGCTTCTGATGCTAATATATTGTGAAACTGCATCTTACACTTAGTCATGTGAGCAGCCAGTAAGTACCATTCAATAAAGACAATGTATATATCATTAAGGCAAACTCCTGCTGGATTACAAGCACAGTAAGGATCGGGTCAGTGTAAAATTTGCAGAATCTAGTCCTATGGTGATACAACCCTTTAATTTAGTATCTTGATATGTGTGCCTGCACATTACAATGTTCTCTGTATACACCATTATGTATAAAATAATGTTATTCTTCCCACTTCCAACAGATAAAAATATTTTCACTCCTGGTTTTTCACTCCTGGGCTTCAGTAAAGAGAGAGCACAGCCTCCCGCTTGATGCTGTTTATACTGTAACAACCACAACTTTAGAAAGAGTTTGATCTACTTGGAACAGTTTGCTTTGCTTTCAAGTAATATTTTTAAAGGCCAACCTTCTTTAATGACTTTGTATTGTTCTAGTGGCAAATATGAGTCATTCGGGCATTAGGAGCATAGCTTTTTATGGAAGCTCAGATGTTACTTCTGAGTATCACTAATACTTGATAATACCTCATCTGATAATTATCTTTTAGAAAAGTGAAGATAGGTTTGATATAATAGTCAGGCTAGTATAAGGTTTTCTGGGGCTGGGCGGAAATTTGCATGGAAACTTACAGCTGATGATTTCAGTAGCATAAAAATAGAAATATGCCATGAAACAGGAGGAGTTAGTACTTTAATATAAGTAAAGAGCTAAAGATTGCATGGGTTTCTTTCTCTGATATGAGCCTAAATAAAGTGACATATGCATCCACTTTGACCGAGTTCATAAATGTGCCATCTCTTTCCCTAGCTTCTATTCATAGCATTTGTGTGGTTTCTAGTTTCCTCCACTTCTTAAGTCAAATGTCCTTGACATCCTATGATCAAATACTTAAAGGGCTTCTAAACCAAGGATGTGTGGCTAAACTGTACATGGAAAAAATTGTGGCCGTGTGCATGAAAATACTGATTTGAACATGCTGCATCCAGGATGCAATGGAAAGGGCACGGCGGGTCTGCTGGTGGCTCAGCGGACCCACCGCATGCCAGTGCCTGCAGCCAGCACACCCATGCTTCCCGTGGCACTAATGACCTATTCCTTTTCATTGGTAACGGCGGCCCCTGCGTGGGTGCAAAACAGAAGAGGAAACACAAAGTATTTTTTTCCCTCCAACAGCCCAATAGAAAATAAGTTATCTTTAAAATGTCCTGTATGGGGTTTTTTTTGACTGTAAATGTATTTTGTGATAGCTAGCAGAGCTGGAACCATCGGTGACAGCACCCAGGGGGAGCAGGAAGGGCTCTCTGCAGCCATGCAGTGTCTCAGCTGTCGTGAGAGGTAAAGCGTGCCGCCTCCCAGCAGCGCTGCTGAGGGGATTGGACCTCCTGTAATCTCCGCATCTCTTTGGAGTAAATCTACCCTGCGCTTTTCATATTTTGTTAGGCTTTGAACTGCAGGGAGTATTTTGCTCTGTGTCACAGTGCAACATGCACTGGTGTTGAGTTCCCTGTCGTTTCCTGCAGCCGGTGACTCATGGCATGATGGCTGGGGTCTGGTTTTAAAGTCAACCCTCCTTTGAGCATGTGGTTGGACCAACTGACTTTGTAGTGTCCCTTACAACCCGGGTTGTTTATTCCTTATGTGATTCTGTGGCCATTTATAGTCCAGCCTATAGGAAATAATTGCCTAATCTCCTTTTTTTCACCCATATCCATGTTACACTGTTGATTCCCACTTCCTTCATAACCAGGTTTCTAAAGATACTCAGCGAGACCTTGTGGTTACGTGCTGTACCATACTTTAGGTGGAGGACATGAACAGGAACATACAGCGTTATCAAATAAATAACATGCATCCACACGGTGCCTCATTTCTGTGCACGTAGGAATTCACTGGCAGAGGACTAGAGGGGAATGAAAGGTGCTTCTCCCTCTTCTGATAAGTCTGTGAACTCGTTCTGGAGACAAACGATTCTTGAAGCATCCGTGTATAACCCCTGCACTGGGTTACCCGGCTGAAATAGCGAAGGGACTGAGCAATGTCCCTGTGACCCCCAGTGAGAAAGTCCTCTCCTGAAGGAGAGGAAAGAGCCTCTACTGTAATTAGAGCCGGGCTTGAATCAGGAGCATGGCTGTAAAACTTACAGATGTCAATCTGAACTTTATTTTGCTTGGTTCCATTTCAAATTATAATGCTGCAATTTCTGCTCACTAGTTTCTCATAAAGNGGCTGTGGAGCAGCAGAACTATTAATATGTGTTTCTTTTTTTTTTGCAACAGTGAGTTAGCAGGCTGAAAGGAGCAAACATTGAAACTACTGTAAATTTAGTAGGTCAAGGAAACTTGAGGATTGAACCCAGTGGCCTAGTTTATTGCAGTCATGACAGAAACTGCACTGTTTGTACAGGAGGACTTTTATTCTTCAGAAGCGCAGAAGGTTGCAGGTTAATTGCAATTAACTGTTTTTTCCCTCCCCTTCTTGACCAAGGCAACTACCTCAGGCCACAGAAGTGGAAGCCAGAATTAATGTGTGTGGATAAGAAATGTAAAATAAAACATACCTAAGCTTTTGCTTAGATTATGGTGACAGTAAAAATTTAGTTTGGGAAGAACATATAATAATGTACATAAAATCTTGCATATTTAAAGAAATTTATTTTACATGAAATTCTAACACTATATTGACATATCATTTTCAAATTAAAGACACTTCAACAGTTTTTCTTTTCTAATATAGATAAGTATTCTGAAGAGATACCAGATTCATAAACTAAGCAGTGATTAGCTGTGGAATATTACTTACCTGAAATGTAACAAACAATGTACAGCACTATTTGTTATACTGGTGAACCAACTCATCAATTAGTTGACACTAATTGAATGAATGCAAAATGTGACTGAAATTAATATTATATCTGTATAAGAGCATCGTCCCTTTAAATTCTCGTGGTTAAGCATGGTAGGTGTTTTAAGTTACAGCTTGCAAAGATCCTGATTAATCTGGTGACAGATTCTTATCAGTCATCTATTTACAGTGTCTCCATTACCTCAGGATCCAAAAACAAACCATGTCCAGAGCATGCTTCTCCACTCCCCAAGCTGCAGGGCTTTCCTAAATGACTGTAATCATGAAAACTATTTATTTTAAGAGGGTAATAAATAGTACTGAGTGTTTTGTTCTGTCTTTGATGCAGACCTGACAGCCCTAATGCTTCAAGCAGTAAGCTTTGAGACTCTGAAATGACCGTGGGTCTGGAAATGGCTGTTTTGCGGCCTGCCCGCTGCCTTCTCGTTATATTTCATTTGCTGCCCTGGCACTTGCCAGCTCCACTGCTTGCACAGTTGGCTGGAGGTAGCCGGGATGCATCAGACTTGTTACGCTTGTACAGACAAGCTGTGCACGCACGGGAGAGCTGTCACAACCCGTGAGATAACCTGAGATATTTGTAGGTCTGTCAGTGCAGCCTGTGGCTTGTGAAAAGCTAGTTTGCCACTGAATCATAGAATCATAGAATGGTTTAGGTTGGAAGGGAC
>RSEF01000001.1:158253540-158265801 GCA_003993805.1 Himantopus leucocephalus
CCCTCCTCTGGACCTACTCCAACAGGTCCATGTCCTTCTTATGGAATGTGAGAGTTCTGGAGGGTGAAAGTGTTAAGCAGATTTGAGACCCTTCTTCACATGTATTTTTGAGGTTGGTCACCAGAACTATGTGTAAACTGAAGAACCTGGGACTGATTGACAGCTTCTGGGCTTGGGTGTATGTCCTGGCCACGTCATCACTCAGGACAAAATCCATGCAGGGCCCTGGTCCTCTCCCACTTTTTTTCTGACATGTGCAAGCACGTATGTTTGTGGGATCTATGGTGGGATCTATGACAAGTCCCCAGTCTGGGCAACTGTAAGATCAGAACAAGGAGGAGAGCTGTGAAGAGCATCAGCAGTCTGTCTGTATTCGCAAAAATGCAGGACCTCTATTGTCCCAACCACATGCTCAAACTAGTAACATTACCTAAACCACTGAGCGTTGCAGGGAGGAAGCTTGCACACTCGTTAAATCTGCATCTTTTCTCCTGTGGTGGACCCCATGTAGCCATGATGAGCTCTGCTTCCCAGATAGCATCCTACTCTTGGGCCACAGAGGATCTTTCTGTTCAAGACCATGGTGAAATCTCTGTCGTGGTGTAGGTGGACGAAAATACAGGGTGAAGTCCAGGTTAGGTGAACTGTTCTGCTAGCAAACCCTCTCCACCTGTATTTGTAAGCCACTACCTGCCCCATCGAACTTCATCTGTCCCCACATCAGGCCCTCTTTCCTTGTTTTTTTTCACCCTGATGTGCCTGCAGGAGCTGTGCTACTTGACAGAGGTCAGCGAAGTACACTGTGCCCTCTCCCAGTGTCNGTGCTACTTGACAGAGGTCAGCGAAGTACACTGTGCCCTCTCCCAGTGTCCATGTGTCCTCCCAGATTTGTCCCTCAAAAGTAATGCTGCCCAGTCACTGGGCGTGTGGATGTGTTGGTGGGGTCAGAGATCTACAACTATGTTTCAGATCTTGGACATTGTCCTCCAAACAGGCCGTGCTGGCTCTATGTAAAAGAAGGAAATTTCTGGACAAAACTAACCTTAAGTAATTAGAGAAAACATGTTCAGAGTCTGCCAGTGACTACAGCCTCAGCTGCCACTATGGACACCCTCTTGCAAAATGCTAAGAAAGTTTATTATGTGAAGGTCCTTTTGAAGTTATCGCTGCTTCTGGGATTCCCCTTTTTGCTTTCCAAAATATTTTTTTAATCACTTCTTGTCAAAGAAAGAACCTAGACATGTGTGTTCATAATGTCAGTGGGCTTTTTCTGAGCCCCCCATCAGTCTGCCTTTCCGTTTACACTGACATTCAGGGATGTCTGAGTTGTTCAGAGATGAGGCTCTTGGCTTAGAGGCAGGACATGCTCAGCAGAAGAGTTTCTGCAGTGGGATCTCCATGAGACGTGGGAGGGTCGTCTTCAACTTTTTCCAAAGAGATGCTGGCAAATCTACCACCCTCCTCCATTAGAGAGAGCAGTGGGGAAATTTCAATAGGAAGAGATATCTCCAAACTGAAAATGTGGTCAAACTGAGATAAATAACGGTAGGACAAGTCCTCAAGGGCTATATTCAGAAAGACAACATAAACACACGTCTCTCTCTGTTTAGGTTTAATGTACGTGGTTTGACTGAGAACCTATACATGGGTATGTATAATGTTTTTAACTGGGAAATCAGAGAAGACATATTTTTGCCCTAGATAATAGAACCAGGAGTGCCAGCTATTTCACAACACATCTTGCCTTAGTTGACCACCCTGATAGTTATTAGGTAATTCAGACTGTGCTTCCCTACACCGAGGCACCGCCTTGAGGTTATCCTCCAGCCAGCTCTGCTAACTATCCTTAAATCTGCAAACTTTCTAACTGAGTGATCCTCAGCCATCCCTGCACCATGGGCAACCACAATGAACAGCCAGTAATGTCATTCTTCGCTCTTCCTGCTCGTTAAGAAACTCTGTTTACTAACACAGGCTCAGAGCATGGACACGTAGGCATACTTACAGTGAGCCCTGTCTATTCTCTCATGTATCATCTGAGATGCCCATTTCATTTATTTGTAGATGCTTTAAATGTGCAACAGTGCCAGTGTGTTTTCTGTGTGTGTATTTCTCCTATGGGTCCATGGTCAGCCCTATGCACAGACAAAGCAAGCAGTGGCCTGGAGTGGTGGAGGATTACAAATTGCCTGGTGCCTTGCTGCTTACTTTGCCTGGAAAGAGGAGCTGGCTACTGTCACTGCCATTGAGGAGGGGTATAGTTTGGTGGGATGACTGCTGGTGGGAAGGTGATGAAGTCCTACCCCAGGATGTGCAGTTGTCATCCTGTCTGATGTCCCTCAGCGGCCATAGAAGCAGCAATCCCTGTTTTCCAGGGCTTCCCCTGGCTCTCCTCAGCTCTCTCTTTCATAACACAGAGTCTGAGATACCCCTGCACAGATCACATGGATTTAGTGTGTGACAAAAACCTTCCATATACTGATGTCTTCTCAGAAAACTCCCCAATGTGGAAAAAAAATCTTGTGCCCAGAACTGTAGGTTCACCAAGTCTATAAATTTGAGATTGGTTATAGAATAAGTTATGCTTTGTATTTAAAGAGGACTATGGAAAAATGAGTAACATTCTGTAGAAATGAGAGAGGCTAAAAAAAAATCAAGCCAATGAAATACAGGATAATGTTTGCCTTGCAGGATTACAGCTTGTGCCATGACCATGAATAAATACGTGGAGGAAAATGTTTCCCAAAAGTCCTATACGACAATAAAGTATTTCATGAAGATGCTGAGCAGTGTCAGTGAGACCTTAATCTTCATCTTCATGGGAGTATCGACAGTTGGGAAGAACCATGAGTGGAACTGGGCCTTCGTTAGCTTCACCCTCCTTTTCTGTTTAATCTGGAGGGCACTGGGTAAGCAAGTCTCCGACTACCCATCAGTATTCTTTGCAAGTGAAACTTTTTACCTCTCCTCAAGTAGAGGATGCCAACATGTAGGCAGAGTCCCATCAGCTTCTAGAATGGTCTTCTGATTTGTAAGTTGTCCTAGATCTCAGGGTCAGCTTCCACCTCCCCCCAAAATGGAACCCAGAAATCAGTCTGGCCCTGATCCTGCCCATCTAAAGTCAGAGGCAGTCTGCTTGGTAATCAGAGTGAATGTATTTAAGTAAACATTTATTTACAAATAAGCAAATTTTGCTTAAAACAATTTGCAGTTGTACAACAAAACAATAAAACAGGTTTTGGGAGTTGCTTTATTGTTGTTTACTAACTGTGGGATTTTCCCACTCATTGGCATAAATAGCATCGAAACAGGAAACACTGTGGTTGAAGTGTTGTTCAGGTATATATTGTGAAGAAAGAAATCCTATAAGAAACTGCTTGACCCCTCCTGAGTTCACAGTACTAGCTCTTTTTCTTTTACCTTGAGACTTAAGTGCAGGCCAGGCTCGTAGGTCTTACGGTTTCCTATGTAATGATTCGGTCCCTCTGCGAGTAGAGGCGGCTCATCCTCTGTTTTGCCTCTGCACCCCTACTTCCAGCTCCCAAGTCTCCCTCCAGTGCAGAAATCTAGACTATTTTCTCTCCTGCACCTGCAACCCCACAATTAATACCTTATGCCGAAAAGCAGCTAAGGATCTTGACTGTCTGCCTTTACACCTTTACTCCAGTCCACCGCATCCCTGGAGCCTTTGCCTTTGGTAGACCAGCATGCATTGGCATCATCTCCCTCCATCCCCAGTGCTGCATCCTTCCTGTCTGTGCAAGTAAAATTAAGTGAGAGAATAGGAGTTTGCAGAATTCAGAGCACAGATTGATGGAGGTGACAAGCCAAAGTGTTCAAAATCACCTCAAATCCTATTAAAAAAAAAAAAAAAAGAGGAGTCTTGGTCTATACTGACACAGAGAATTATTGCTGTTCTAGAGGTGCAGAGCCTAGCAGATAGCCGTCTTGTGGAGATCAATTAGCTGCTTCAGGTCCTAAATCCAACTGACATGAGGTGGTTAGCTCAATAAATATGTTTAAGATGATGCTCCTTAGGCATTTTAAATTTTTCTTCTATGATGTTTTCAAGCTGCTAAGTAACATTTAATTTCTTCAATAACATATAGGTAAGAAGCAAATAGAAGTCTTTTAAAACAAATATTAGCATTGTGGGGGATTTCTGTGTAATTTAATTTCCCTTTTTTCCCCTTCTCCCTGTATTTCTGTTTTTTTTCCCTCAGGTGTTTTTGTTCTGACTCAGATCATTAATGTGTTCCGGACAATTCCTCTCACTTTTAAGGACCAATTTATTATCGCCTATGGAGGCCTCCGAGGAGCTATTTGCTTTTCACTTGTATTTCTGCTTCCTCCTGCTGTGTTTCCCAGGAAAAAATTGTTCATCACTGCTGTTATCGTGGTGATATTCTTTACCGTTTTCATTCAGGTAATGTCTTTTTTCTTCTGGACTTCTTTCTCAGACAGGTTGTAAATAAGCACTGGGTAGAAAAACAAATGTTGTAACTTACTGGAAAGAACATACTTGAAACTACTCTCCATGGTCATAGTTTAAAAAAAAATGCTACACAGACTGCAGACAGGTAGCAAAAGTATGCCAGATATTAAGTACTTATGCTAACGTATAAGTAGTATTAAGCATTTAAGACCTAGTGAGGTTGGAGTGGAGATAAGAGATAATCTGGGTACAGCCCCAGCGCTAATTCCTTGTCAGAATATTTAAAGTTGTGCATTTACTCAGGTGTTCAGTGTTGGGTATGGTGCACAGTGAGCGGGGATGGAAGACACTGAGGGCACTGAGAGGTGAACTGGAGTGTTTGAGTCATTATCCAGAGCGGTGAGAGAGATGTGAGGGGCTAGTACATGGAATTTCAGGTCTGTAGGAAAAAAAATATATTTTTTAGCCTACGTTTTATGTGACTAGAAGTGCCATAGGAAGTAGCAAGTGTCTGTGCTCACGCTTGGGGAAGGGGAAAAGGTGGCTGGAGCAGCTGGAGGTCAGTTAGTTGACCTTAGAATGTAATCTGTGAAACCTGACTTTGAAGGATAGAATAATTTAAAATACGGAGGTAAATGGAATGTGTTCTGAAAAGCAATATGGTTTACCAAGGGAACCCTGGTATCATTCTTTGATAAAGCAGTTTATTTTCTAGAGTAATCTCATCTAACTGGACTATTGTAAAATCTTTGAGGGAGGGGACTAGGTAGGAGATTGTTAGCTTAACTACTCATTAAACTGGTTTAGATTGACATTAGGATGAGGAAGGAGCTGACAGTTTCTCCTATAAAGGGAAATAGAAGCATATAGTCCTTTGGCTCAGAAAGGACCTCTGGGGGTCTGTAGTTCAACCCAGTGCCCAAAGCAAGGCCACCTTCAAAGCTAGATCATGTTGCTCAGGGCCATGTCAAGTTGAGTTCTGAATACCTCTATGGGTGGAGATTCCCCAGCCTCTCTGGGCACCTGCTCCAGCATTCAGCCACTCTGGTCAGATAATAGGCTGACGAGATGTTATTAATGGAATTCCTCGAGGATTGTTCCTGGGGATGGTTTTGTTTAATATTCACATTACTGACTGTGTCACATAAACGTAGTTTTTTGTTGCTGATGTCCCTTCATGACAGGCTTTGGAAGGTGTTCTCAGGGTGACAGCAAGATAGGGTATCATGTAAAAAGTAGGGAATAACTGAGGGCCGATATGATAGAAACAGAATGAAATTGAACAGTAATAAGTGCAAACAAGTTCTCACTAGGACTTTCTTGCTAGGGATTTCTCTTATGAAATGGGAACCTTTCTTTTGGAAAAAAAATAGGAAGGGAAAAAGACAGGTGTACTAGTTAACAGAGTAGTGTTTAAGCCACCAGCGCAGTGGGGACAGAAGAAAGGCAAATCTGATCTGCAGACATACTGAGACAGGTATTTCCATCAGAGAATAGTGTCGTGTTCTAGAGTGATCATGGAACTGGTAAGCCTCTTGTGTGAAAGGAGACCAGGATGCCTTGGCCTTAGGAAAATAAAGGAGAAGAGGGAATATAATTACTGTTTATATGAAGGAGTGAACACCAGAGAAGGAGGAGCACTGTTTATACTAAAAAGACAAATGTTGGCACAAGAACAAAGTGGTACAGAGTGGCCATGATGCAATTAAGAAGCAGCTTTCTAATTATCTGAACAATGAGCTTCAGGATGAGTGTTCCACTGTGAGCAATGGGGCAAAGAAACCTAACTACTTTAAAGGTAAAGCTAGATTCATTTACGAAAAGAAATACGTGACCTGGTTGTCTGGGATAGTAGGGACTGATCTCAACACCATGCGAGATTCATTTCTCTCCCCTGTTCCAGTGCACCGATACAAATAAACAAATTATGTTAATTCTTCCACAAATAATTGTTCAAAACCATTATATCATTCTGGGATAGCCCAAACTTTTTGTTCTTTCTCTGAGAATAGTCAGGCAAGGACACATATTTACAAAAAGTCTTAGTGTCGCGATCTTGAATAGCAATTTTAGTGCTACTGTTGACACACCTTTGAGTACCTGTTTTGGAAGTAATCACTTAAAAAGAGAACATTGTGTGTTTGCTTTGGAATAACAGGAGATCTGTTTGTTAATTCAGAAAACAAGTGAGAGTTTTTCTAATACATATCAGAACTGGAAAAAAAAAAAGTGTAAAAATACTATGGATGGGGTAATTGATGTATTCCTGATGGGGTTTGTCAGGTTGCCCATCTCAGACCTCTTCGCTCTAGAGATCCCCTTCCTTCCTTCTGTTGTATTAGTGGAGTCTGTGTGCTGATAAGGACTTCATAGCTAAGTGCAACACCTGCTAATCAGAAGACTGAATTCACTATTTTAAGTATTGTGTCAGGCTGGATTTTGGGGTAAGGAAGGTGAAAGGGTATCCAGAGCTAAAAGGGTATTCACAGCCATTTTCAATGCTCTGACAGAGATGGAAAAGACCAAAAGGCATTGTTTTTTCTCTATGTTTATGGAAAAAAACCCAGAACTATGTGCCTTTTCTTTCTTTTTCTTCACAGGGAATAACAATTCGCCCACTGGTGGAGTTTCTTGATGTCAAAAGGTCAAATAAAAAGCAGCCTGCTGTCAGTGAAGAAATTTATAACAGGGTATGTTGTAGCTTCAGTGTCATAGATGAAATCCTCCTATAGATGAAATTCCTAGTGGCTTTCAGTAAGACAAGGATTCAGCATATAGTATTACAGAGACACACAGTCTTTGAGACTTCTTTTTGATAGCTGTTCTTCACTTTCCTAATTGTTCACCTCTTGAGGTAAATTAACTTTCTGTCGTTTGTTTCACATAGAAGATACGTGTTATTTTAGAACTTGGTTACATTAGGAAAGCTTTGGCAATTTAATTACATTACATTGCATTTTAGTTAGTCCAATTAAACAAATGCAAACTCCTCCTAAACACACTCTTAAACTTACTTAACTCTCATATCATCAGCCTCCTTATGGATTTGCATTGGGTACGTGTATGCCTCCAATTATTGCAGTTTATTAGCCTTGCATATTGTTGAATGTATTTCTTCTTGCAACATACCTGTGGCAGGTGGCTTGAAATTCTAAAAATGAGAAATAATAAGGGCCACATTCAACAAAGAAGTCGATCTAGGCATTTAAAAGTCTGTCCTTTTAAAGCTTATCTTTTGGACATACCTACCATGATCTGCCCCTGAATTTGAGAGACCCCTACTATGGTACTTGAATTAAGAGCAAACGAGCTGCCTCTGGGCATCAAGTGAGATCCTAGCTGAACTGATTCACTCTTTTGCAATTCATAATAAACTGAGGAAGAGTGCGTTTCTAATGTTAGGTGCTCTGGATGCTTTGAGGTGAGTCTAGACCACAATCCCCTATCTCAGCTCTGTCCTGTGCATCCTGAGGGGCCAATGCTGATGTGGGGAGCTGCTGCCCATTCAGGCTGTCCTCTGCAAAGTCATACCTGGTTTACTTCCAGGCCTGGAAAAGTCCCTGAAGAAGTCCCAGGCATAGCCCTAAGTGATTAGGGAGCTTAAAAGAAATGAATATATGCGGGGGAAGAGTTACCTCCAGATTCAGGCAGGAGCTGAGCAAGACTGACACTGAGGAAATTAGCAACAAACTTCTGTCCTTTTGGGGCTTTGAACTAAGGAAGCTCCATCAGAACAAAACAGATTCTGGCTCTGAGTTTGGTTAGACTACATTTAGTTAAACGGAAGCATCATCCTGAATTCTGACTAGACTTTCTGTTTTGAAGTAAGTTAGGAACTAATAATATCTACAGGCAAGCCAAGCCATGTCTGTAAGTTTATGTAATGAACCAATGTTTCCTCTTTAGTTCTTTGACCACGTGAAGACTGGAATTGAAGATGTGTGTGGACACTGGGGTCACAACTTTTGGAGAGATAAGTAAGAATGTCATTTAAAACTTTTGTTATACAGGAGAGGCTAAACTGGCTCAGCAGCAGCTAACGAAGGCTGTTGGGCATCAGATTTCATTTTCAGCATTTTAATCTTGAAAGCGGATGTTTGTTTTTAGAATGTGTGGGTTACAAAGGGAAAGCAGCAAAACAATGTCTTTTTACTAAACCGCAAGCAAGTAGAACAAAATCTCCAGCTGGGAAGAAAGGCAGCCCTCTGATCCCAGGGTAAAGCATGGTACCTTCTGAGGGTGGATGTCCGCTCCCTGTTTCTGACTATTTCAGAGCATTTCCTGTATGTCTGCTGAGCCTTTCGTCCCATCCGGCTTTCCTCCTGCAAATTGTATGTCTCTGCCGTGTTAAGTGAGGGGTTAGTTCCCTGTTTGTTGGGAAACATACAACAGCTTTGGGACTTTCTCTAGAAAGATCAAGGCACTAGGCTGGCGTGAGGTGCATGAGAGATCCTAATGGCAGGCAGCTCCACAGTTCTTGATGGTATGTATTATTTAAGACTTAGTGTCAGTTAAGAAGATTACCACTGGCAATACCTGAATAATTCTTGTGTTTACTTTAGCTGCTGAATCATCACTGGTTTGGATCTAACTCCCTTTTCTTAGAAGCATGCTCTTTTACACCCAAATCCTTTAGACCCAAAGCGTGGGCATTGCTCACCCAGTCACCACTTCTAGTCGCTGCTCCAACAAGAATTTAAGTGTTTTCTAACAAAGAGGAACAGCACCAGCAGGAAGGGCTGAGAAGAGCCCTCTCTACATGACTTGAGGGCAGCACAGTGAGGACACTCTCATGACAGATGCATACATGGCATGGGTACCACTTTCCTTTACTCAGCCTGGTTCTCCTCCAGTCTGTGTGAGATCTTTAATTCACAGATTACAGAGCAAAGGAGGGTTCCATCTCTTCATGACCTTCAGACCCAACTTCAGGAATTATTTTAGAATGGCTGGAGGGCAAAATATTTTCTGAGAAAAAAAATTGCCCCAGCTGTAATCAATATTTTTTCACCAAGCATCCCAGAGGGTTGCAGTTGCTTTAGAAGAAGGGAGAACTTCCAGAGTTTTACAAAAGCAGGCTAAAATTTCAAAGAAAAAGCAGTCGGTGCAAATTTAGACCTTCTATTTGTTATTAAAGTAAATATTTTATGTTCTCTTTGTCTTGATGAAAATGGAGAATTAAAAATAATATTGTCTAATAACACAGAACACCTAAAAGTTTAAAGTTGCTGCTAGGGAGACCGTGCATTAACATATTAACCAAAACACAGGTTAAGACTATCTATCTGAAGCAAAGATGAACTTGACCCTTTTTGTGTTACTCAGCAGTAGGTTGTTAATATGAATAGACACATTCCCATGGAATAAACTCCTTCACGATTGCATTAGCTACAGTATATTGGCTTTCCTTAACTACGCACAGTAAAGATTAACTGGTTGGGTTGGTTTGCCTCACGTACAGGTTTAAAAAGTTTGACAATAAATACCTGCGAAGACTTCTAATCCGGGAGAACCAGCCCAAATCCAGCATTGTTTCTTTATACAAGAAGCTGGAAATCAAACATGCCATTGAGATGGCAGAGAGCGGAATGATAAGCAAGGTCCCGTCGTCGGTGTCTCTCAGGTAAGCAAGTGATGCCAGCGTGGCCAAGCGTTTCGGCTGGGTCACGTATTTTATTTCACAGCCCAGTCTGTAGGCAGGATAATCACTTTGACTTAGGACACTTTGTGTCCAAATGTCACTTGAACAGTAAGCGGATGTGAAACAGGAGCTTTTGCCTGCAGCTCACACACGAAGCGCTCGAAGAGCTGTGCTTGTCCGGAGTATGTAGTTTTACAAGGGCAGCTGCTCACCGGGACATTGATTTGCCGCGTAGAGCGGAGCTGGGTTTGAACCCAGTTCCTGCCCACCTGCTGTGAATAGCTACGGGGGAAGCCTGAGGGGCATTTTGAAAAGCACCTTAATCAAATTTACAATTTAATGTAATTTGTATCAAATTTTGGAGACTGAGTTTTGAGCCTCACCACTGACTCAAATGACATCAAGATTTCATTCCTACATGTTACGTTTTCACCTCTTCCTCGGTTGTTTTGAAATGTTGTTTCCAACTCTAACAAAGGAAATAGTTCAAATGTAATTCCCAGTCGTAGAAATAAAAACATTCTTCCTCTCTCTCTCTTTCCTCTATTTTCCTTTTTTTTATCCTGCTACAGTGAATATCATGAAGGAAAGATAAAGCCACTTTCTCCCACTGAAATGGAAAACATGCGGGAAATATTAACAAAGAATCTCTACCAAATACGGCATCGAGTAAGGATGAAGTTTTGCATACTTAAACATCCCACTAATCTTTGAATATACTGATTACCTTCATAACATATCTCTGGGCTAGTGCAGCATCTGCTGTACCACAGCATAGTAATTAATGTTGATATTTACTTCTATTGCCTGTGGATCCATGTCCTGTCATACGTACAGCAACATATTCGTACTCCTTTATGTAAATAGGTTACTTCATCTTATCCTATGGATAAAGATTAATGTTTTTGTTTTGTTATTACCTACAATATACTTACATTACTTAAAAAGGATCATAGGTGCAAATTTAACCAACGTTGTCCCACTTATATCAGTATTTTGGTCACTTCATGATATGAGATTAGATTTCCCATTTGCCTCCAGTTGTGATGTTGTTTGTATGAAGAGCAGAGGTGATGAGCTGGAAAAATAGTGAAATAAAAGCAAAAGGACATTTCACATTTACCCTCCTGTGGCTAAGTAGTTTGAATGTCCGAGTCCTTGGAAAACATTCAAAAGCGGAGCAAGCTTCAGCTTGCTGGAGGTAAAAATGACTTCCCCCTAGGTGACTCATCTTATCGCTTTCAAATGTGCGTCCTCTATTGACATATTGCCTGAGCTAGTCCAATGTGGGGGTAAACACTGTGTTAAGCCAGCTTTTTCCAATTTATCTTTCATTACAAATATCAGCAGGTTAAAAAAAAAAAAAGAAGCAGGTGCTTGTGAAGCAGATGACTAAAAAAATGCTGGCATATTTACTGTCCTTGTTTTTCAATATGATTTTGTTCGCAAGGATTTATGATGCTTATTACAACATTAAAACAAAAAGGCTGTTTTGCACTGTGCATATAGTTCAACACATTTGACATTGTGCTTTCCAGAATGTAACCACTGCTTTTATATTTCAGACAATGTCATATAACCGACATAGCCTGGCTGCAGATGCAAATGAAAAGCAGGCCAAAGAAATTCTGATCCGTCGCCGGCACAGCCTTAGGGAGAGCCTGAGGAAGACGAACAGCCTGTCAAGAGAAAGACCGGTACTTGCATTTTAGTTGTTTTACAGAAAACAGTTCTTTGTAGCTAAATCTCATGCAGAAAAAATATCTTCTGAAATGCAGAAAAAAATTGCCTGAATTTGGAAGACAACCGCACATCTAATGTCACCCTCACATCTTGAATTGCACACATGGGCCCCTTAATTTGCGCTGACCCCTTCAGCAAAGCTTCAGTCTTGTAGAATATGATATGAGAGTGGGATCTGCTGCCATAATTTTATCTCAGAGGAGCCAAACAGGCTCCATACACAGTGTATTTCTAAGGGATGGTCAGTATTCTCTATCAGCATTTTGGTGAGGTGTGGATGATCAAGGTCAAAAATTACTTTGATACAGACAGACTACTTCCAGTATGCTCCAAAATATGGGAAAGAGGACAACTTTTGATCGAGTGAGTCAGGGTGAGCACTTCATTTGAAGAATGTTGTGGGCTATTTAGTATTCATAAAATGTAGTCAGGACTTCACGTT
>RSEF01000001.1:158283981-158326001 GCA_003993805.1 Himantopus leucocephalus
TTTTTTTGCGGGACAAGCAATAACAAGATGGAAATAATTAACCCTCACAAGAGAAAGGTACATATGCATATAAAAGCATATGTATGCATTGCATATAAATTGCAGTGTGCCTTCAGCAAGGCTGCTTTACTGTTCCCATAGTACAAATCCATGTTGCCCTTTAAGGAATATCCTTGGCTGGATCTTACCAAAGCAAATCCACTGTAAGCTATTGCCTGGGAAAGAACCTGGAATCTTGACTGATGAAATTCAGTTTGCCCATTTGAAGACCAGGCTTAAAATATTTTATTGTTAAGGCAGTAAAATATTAATCTTTAGCTTTCTTTCACTTTTAGCTAACCAGTCACCTTCTAAGAATTGCACACATGCTTACCTGTCACCATTTCCTCTTATCCGAGATGAACACAACTCAACCTCCTATGACTCTGCAATCAGTAAGTATTTTTTTGGCTGCAAATGGATACAATGCCTATACGATTTGGATGCTTCAGTATAAAACAGCCTTATCACTCCACGCAGTTTAATTAATAGAGTTTTCGAGTTTCACACTTCTCATAATTTTACAACATGCATATTTAAGCCACTGTTTAGCAAAGCACTTAAATGAATGCTTAGCTTTAAGCATGATGGCAGAATGGAAGTCATTTCTGAAAAGAGAGACATTTCCTTTTTAATGCTTTTTTCTCTGATATAAAAAGTATCTTCTTTGGCTTAAACCAGTACTTCTTCTCATGTATTCCCATAAAACTGTTTTTTTGTTAAATAAGTAACGACATGTGGAAATATGTTGCATTTTTACTTTATGAGGAAGGAGGAAAGGGGCTTTGATACTGTCTAAGTTTATCCCACTAACTCAGATATACTGCACTGACTGCTGGATGTGCCAGCTTCTCTCCATTGACACTGAAGGGAGCTGAGACACTGAAACTACTCTGAACAGTGTGTGCCATACATGAATAATGTAGCCTAAGACTGTGGCAATGGGCAGTTTTGTTTTGTGAACTAACCTCTTTTTAAATATATATATCTTTTCTCTATAATAGTTCAAAATACTTACTATGTTAAACTTAGATATTAACACTGAGAAACTCTAGTGCAGTAACAGAGAGAGATATATATATAGATGGAAGATATACAGTAATTGAAATATGATGTTTGAATAATGCTTGGAAAGCTCTGGTTTTACAAGTCTTAAAAACTACTTTAAAATATTGGTCACATTTCATCAGATCAAGGGCTTTATGCGAACGTATTTGAAGTAAGTAACTTCTGATACCTATTTCACATGGCTTTTTAAATAACCCGTGATGTGTGGATGCTGCACACCTCTGAGGTCACTGACTTAGTGACTTACATGATCCCCTCCTGTCCTGAAGCTGTAGTTATGCCTTTGCTGACTTTGAAGTGTCTTCAGAATCCAGTTTTTATGCTGCAGACTTGAACAAGAAAGTAAGTTGGACTGATCATGGTTCTGTTTATCTTCAGAAATTATGAACTGTTTGTCTAGGAAGAATTCAGACCTCACCATTCAGAGGTCTAATCTGTAACTTCACAGCACATCTAGAACTGTTTGTCTTTCCATTTGAAAGTGACAGAGTCATCAGCTCCTAATAATCTAGACAGAGTTTGTATTCCACCATCCACTCATACATTCACGAAGGATCCTCAAATTATATTGCATGATTACACAGAAGTGGACAAACAAAGAATAAGGAAAGTAGAAGGAATATCATCAAAAGTTTAATTAATTTTAGTTAATGTTTGCCAAAAGAACCACTGCTCAAATATAATTTTCCTATCTATATTTCATATTAGGACCTTAAAAATAGACAGAACTGTACTATAGATGCTGGCCCAGGTAGAGTATATTCAGAGCCATTCCTGCTATATAAATAGATACAGTTGGATTGCTTTCGAGCTCATTAAAACTGAAGAGGGTGGTTTTTATGCCTCCAGTTCATCTTCAGCATCCAAGGTAAGTTATTTACTAGAGCAGGTATGCTTGTTCAAGAATCTTTCACAACTTTTTATGAAGAAGGTTATGTCATCGTCTCTCCTGTTAGTTCAAAACTTGTCTAGTTTGACAGTCCTGCCCATGGTATTTGGCAAACAAACTTTTAAAACCTTGCTGCAACTGCAGTTGCTAAATTAAGAAACGCTAGAAGGTTATCCTCTTCTCAATTCACAGTGGAGGAAATGCTTCTCTGTAAAAGCCAGTGGCAAAAGCCCTCCATTTGATTTCATGAAGAACAAGATTTCATCAGCTATTTGTATATCCAGTTCGCTGCAGCTAATACCTGGCATCACCTAAACATAGAACAAAAAGGACCTACCAAAAGATTGAGGTTATTGTCCCTCTTTTTGGTTCTGCTACTGTTTCTTGATACTTTCACGGCTCATAGCTTTCTCAGCATATTCACTTTTGGGGATAAAAAAAAAATCTCCCACACAGAAACTGTGTTTTTGTGAGTCCCTCAAGTCCTGTCTTAATTAAGAGTGGATAAGAAGAAATATTCTGTCATCTGAAAAATACTTAGTTTGCTCTTTCATAGAAAAATAAACAGCTGAATAAAAAGCTTTAAACTTCATTAGAAAAATCAAACATGTATGTTCAACACATTTTTAAAAAATCTCTAACTTTCTGTTAGCAGAACTGTTAGTTTCTGAGCAAGCAAAGGCATGTGAATTCTTTTACAGACTGTTTGTCTTAAGAGACTTTGGGACCTTATCAGAAGAATTTGGATTTAACTGCAGCCCCGAGTGGAAACAAGTGTGGTTGGTTGGTGGAGTGCCATGTTACCATCCAGTTAGAAGGGCTCAGGCAAAGATAAGTTTCCTGAGGAACATAAATTCTCTGATGATTTTTGAGTGCAGTGACTGGACCAAACTCTCTGTTGACATAACTCCTTTGGTTTTAGTATCAGTAGGAATTTGGCTCAGAGCTTTTCTGGGCCAGAATTCAAACGAGGCTCAATCTACCCCCTCTTAGCTTTTTTACAGCCTTCTGCGTGTTGGTTTTATGGTGTTTGTGTGATAGTACCCAAAAGACTCAAACACTGAAGACCTTCAAGTTTAGTGTTTTAGTACAATTTACAAAGCTTTAGACCAAAGGCTTGGTCCATCCTGCTGTGCAAACCTAGACTATGAGCTCTTGATGTCAAGAATTATAGCCTTAGATGGAAATGTAAAGACTGAAGAGCCTACAGTGATGCTTATATTGGAGATTTGAATGTGTGTTTTAATGTCTCAGGTTTCTTTTCATCATTACTGTCAGATGCATGATTAGCTTTGAAGGGTTAGATAGCACTGCTTTGAAATAGCAGCATTCTGTGTCTTTTAATCGCAGTTACAATGGATTTGTTCATTCACTGTTTTTTTAAATATCTTGGCAGAGTGGGGAGGACTTCACCTACCTGCAGTGTAAGGTGGGGTCCAAGCTGTGCTAACCATCATTTATGGTTAATGTGCTTAAAGAAATTTGCAGGCCACGTCATTTATCTTCACCTGAAACGGGTGTCTAAATGAACTCAGGGGAAGCCTGCGTCTAATGACTTTCTGTGATAGAACAGTGGTTTATAGTGACAGCTATTATAGCATGCAGATATGAAGTAGACTTAGACAGCAACTCATTGTGTTGCCAGCGATTTCATTTATATGATGATTCACAAACACACGTGCAACAAACTACAAGCTAGGAATAAAAAAAATTAAATTAGCCCATGCAATAAAAGTGCCAGAGCAGTGACCTCTGCATTCTAAAATAAACATACATTTGTATAATCATAATCAGATTGGTTGTCCTGTCAAGCTATTTTGAAAACGTAATAGCATAGTACTTAAATAATAATTCATTGCTAGCTAGATTAATGCATGGTATCCTGTCATTAGATTACTTAACGCTGACATTCAAGGACTATCACACTTTTATGAAACTCTTTTAGTACAAGACAATACTAGGCCTGTTTTTGAAAAATGTGCAAAATCTTTACTTGTACAAGTAGTCCCACTGGCTGCAGTGAGATTATTCCTAAGAAAAAGAAGTGCAAGTTCTAGCACTTAGTCAACTCATTAATTTTGTTTCTGAGTTGGTTTTTTTTCAACTTTATTTAGAAATAAACAACAGTTCCTTAACAGTTGTAAATTGCCCCAGTGCCTTCTGAAGCTAAATTGGAAGCCATTTAATGGGGCTGTGCTGACACATTAGTTTAATACTCTGATTTGTAGCTGCTAGTACTTTTTTCCTGACCATTAGTATCTTACTTTGTCCAGCCCTGGGCACGTTGCCAGCATTTGAAGTAGTGCCTAATACAATGTAGAATACAGAATGTTTATAGGACGGAAGCGAAATTCTCGTTCAGCAACTATTACGTCTAAAATGGTGTGATCAAATTTATTGGCAGGTTTGTTACTGGGTTGACATTAACCTAAAGTAATCTACAAAATATCAGCAACGAAATCTGAAAGTAAAAATTGTACAGTGAAACGTTAGCAGTAGCCTGTTTCTAGGGCAAAAAAATGCTGTTATGTAACACAGTCACATAATTGCCCATGAGAGATTGTAATACAGTACATTTACTAAGGGAGAACTCCCCAGCCACCAAGCAGCGATAAAGCAAGAAGTATTAAAAAAAGCAATGTATTCATACTGTGAATATTGTGTTTGTTTTACTGTTCAGGCTATTAAAAAAAAAAAAGAAAAGATTATTACTACTAAGGGATAGTAAAGGGTACTGAGTGAAACTGAGAAAAGTTTTGCAAGGTTTATCGTGTTGCCAGGTGTGTCTCCTGCACGGCTGCTGAGATCTGTGATCTCATTTACAGCTGTTCATCTGCAGAGAAGATACTCCTGATTTAAGGCAGTTCAGGCACTTCACTTTTCACTGTATTTTATATTGTGGGTAGCAATACTTTGGCAAAAGTATTTTGATATCCTTTAAATTAAATAGAGAGGTAAAAAAGACATATTCTAAAATATAGTCCACAGTCAAATCACAGGAAAGGTTCTCTTTGGGATGTGAGCTTGTGGGTTAAAATTCAAGGCAACTTTTGCAAGTCATTTTGCCTATCCTTAGTAATGTTTATGCAGCATTTTACTCAGCTATGCTTCAAAGAGTTTTTCAGCTTTGTGGCGCTTAATAATTCGTTTTGGATATTGAATTCAATACTAAGTGGCTGCGTTGGTTTTTTTTGGTTTTTTTTGATAGGCCATAGAAAATTTATGGGCTGATGGCTGAGATTTTAAAACACTTGAAGTCAGCAAGGGCAATAAAATATGTGGTATGGTTTCATGAGGTTGGTGTTAATGCCTCCGTGTTGCATCGTGCCATTAGCTGGCCTGTTCCTGAATAACCCATTACGGAGCTTCAGAGGTCTGCACGGACACTACACAACAAGGGTGCATTGCAGGTGACACAGCTGTGTAGCTTTGTCAAATATATTACTGCTTCTCTTTCATGTCATGCATGAGTAACATCTTAAAATATGAATCTGTGGCTTCGGTTTATAATCAGTGCTGGGATCAACTATATGAGAAAAGCGGGCTTTTGATAATTTTCAGCCGTTTCTCAAAAATTTTGTCCCTTACTCAAACCCAGATACTTCTGGTTTTCAAATGCTGCAGAAGTCTCCAGAGGAATCTAAACAGGGATCTTTAGGGAGAAAAGCAAGTAGCAAGGGAAAGTTACAGGTCATGCAGTTTTGGAGGAATATACTGCAGCTATAATGTTCCCATAGTATACAGGCCAAACGGTGTAGAGCTCAAAGGCAAGCATACCGTGTGTACTCCTGTTTTCCTCTAAGTACCATTTTATTTTTAGGCCTGCCTGTCACTGCCAAGGCAAATGTTGTACCCGATGAAGGGGCAGCTTACCAAGACAAGTTACAGAACCTTCTGTTTAGCACTCTTGCAACACAGAGCAATGGTATCTAAGATTAACACTGCAGATAGGTTTACCTTGGACTCTGCGGTAGTGCTTGTACTTTGTTTCTTCTGCTGTAGGAAATACTTGGAATAATGCATGCACTTGAGGTAGCTAACTCAAATATATCTGTGAGCGCCTCGAGGCAAAGGTACTCCTTGTCACCTGAACCAGAACATGGGCTCTCTTATGAACTGCCTCGGTGAGACTTGAAATGGTGCAAACGTCTCTTAACGCCTTGTACAGGTACACCGAACCATTGTTTCTTGAAACAGGCTGCTTGGATCAGAGTCATCCCTTTTCATGGGATTCGAAGAAGCGTAATGCAAATCAGTGTACTCTGTTGCTTTTTATCTGTCACGGTTCACCTCAGTCTCAGAGCAGCAATGTCTTTGACTTGAAGACTAAGTTCATTCTTAGGTGGTTTTAATTTCAGCCAGCTTTTTTGTGTTCATCTATAGATACCAGCTAAGCTAAATGACAGCAGTAGGGCTGCATTGTCATTTGGATGATTAGCCCTGCAGGAACTGATCTCGTCCATCTAGGCAGAGAAGATGAGAAATGTGATCTTCAAAAATGGTCTGAGTATGAAATAAGTGAAGCTTTCTTTGCAGAAAAATGGTTGCTTTTTAACTCCCTTACTAAAGAAAAAGTCTAAATGCTCTTAGGATGTTTCCTCCGACCTGTGCCACAAATGACCCTAGTGACTCACTGTCTTGCAGAGGGAGTAGACTTTCACTTGAAAAGTCGCTGATTTGAGAACATTGCAGACTTTTTACCTGTCTACTCTATTTTCAAATTGATGTTTAATGATGGAGTTAGTTGGCTAAACAAGCATTAGGATCATCAGAATTTATCCATGATTCTCTGGAGTAAAAAAATATTTCTAGAGAAATAGAATGGAAGCTTCTTTCAGGTGATAGCTAGGTCAAATCAGTATTTCACATATAATGCATAAAATAGTTATGCTGTTGGAGCAGAGAAACAGCTTTTCTCTTGTATGGTTGCAGAGAGGTTTAAACAAATTTTCATCAGTTACATTTGTACTCCTTTTGTGTTCAGTTTCCCGGAATATTTGAACAAATGAAGCTTTTCCGGTAAAATTGCACTAAAAGCAGACTTCAAAGATTCCTGCATGAAGAGCAGATAATGAAACTGTATACTAATTTTGTAATGCTGGAGAAGCTTGTGTACTCATCCATTCAGAAAATAGAAACACTGCTATATGCCTTAGGTGACTGACCATAATGATATCGAAGAAAGCTTTTTCAAGGTCCATTTTGGCCAATGTGTCCTATTATATAGCATGACTTTGAAGTACCTTGGGCCATCCATGTAAAAGAGTTGGGTGGTTATAGACTGATTTAGAGGTATTAGGTTCTAAATGAGGAAGTAATGTCCCATGGACTTGGGTACTGCGATGAAGCTTAGCAAAGTAGCCCCATGAGTAAAATAATATGAAATTGCTTCAGGGACCCAGGACTGAAGGACTTGAGAGATTTACCTTTCTAGGTCTACATTCACTGTCCATTTGCATTAAGTGAATCATTTAACTATGTGTTTGACTTTAAACAGGTGCCTAAATCCTGTAAGAGGTAAAGTACTTAAAGGAGAACACACACTTAACTGTTTTGCTGAGCCACAGCCATATTTCTTACCTACTATTTCCATATTTTTTTGTTTATGTGGAAAGAGGACTTGTATTGGATAGGAACCAAAACACAATTTTAACCCTCCTGCCAGCTACAGTCTTTCAGCCACACTCATCCTTCCTATGCCCAAATCTGCTGATCAGTGTGGCGGAAAATTATGTCTCTGAATGTTTGCCTGGATTAAAAAGGATGTTATTTTAAAAGTGTGGCTAACGTGATGTGGTGAACGTGATCTAGCTAATACATTTACAAGGCTGGTAGAAACAAGATGGTGTATACTTTAACAGGAGTTAAGCTGGTCAAGTTAAAAACTATAGATTTTGGGAACACATTAGTGAGAAGCACGAGCTGATAAAGTCTAGTGCACCTTCAGATTTCAGATGAGAGCAAACCTGAATTATTCCAGAATAGCTGGCTCTAACAAGCTGTATGAATTTGAAACTTTCAGAATATGAACCAGTATAACAGTTGCTTGGTTGTGTTTTGCCATAACAGTAAGTAGGTGCTGTCAAATGATAAGTGGCAGTTTCTTTTGTGACTCACTTTTCTTGACTTGCCAGCTGGCTTATATGCTTTCCCTCAGTTGGGTGGAAATGTTTTTCACTGACTGAATTGTCAATGCTTCAAGATTTTCAGATCTGACGATGGAGATCTTTGCAACTCATAATTTTACTAATGGGTTGTGTTAATGTACCAATTTTTAAATTCATGGGAGAAATTTATGTCACTCTTGTAGCATTTGTAAAATGATGACTTTGTTAAATGGATGTGCAATTAACCAGCTAAAAAATAATTGTTAGAAAGACTCTTTTGGCCAGAGTATGTCACAAAACTCTCGGCTCATTTATCACCAGCTGCATCCATTAATTCAGCACTGCTTGGCACTGTCTAACAGGGGCTTCTGAAACATCACATTTAAAATTTAATAAACTACAAAGAGCTTTAGAGCAGGAATAGGCTGGTTTAAAATACTTAACTGTTTTTCAGAAACCTGGTTTACATTTTTTTGAGTTTCTTCCCCTCCTGCTTTAGATTTCTGGCTATTGAATATGACCGTGTAAAGAGAATTATCCGGTTGTATGTTGTAGAGAACCTACAGATTGCTATTGGTGATACGGTCTGAGCACTAAGAATGTCAGGATGTTACAGCTCTTTGCTTCTCACAGACAATTTCGGTAAAACAATTGTATCCTGTCAGTCCAATCATTTATCCCAAAGAATCATTGCTACAGCTCTGGTGTACTGTTTTCTAAAGAGCATAAATTTGGTCAAGTTGCTATCTTACAAGTCACTGCTAAATATTAAGCAGACGGATTTCATTCATGGTAACTTACAACCTATTTTCCTTGATCATCAGATAAGAACTGGCGTTCAAACCTAATTTGGTCCACATGATATATAACATATATGCACAATAGAATGAATGTTTCATTTGTTAATAAGGCAAGTGAAAAGAGAAGGGGAAAAGAAAAATCTTTGTTAGCCAAATATGTGACTTGTTTAAGTTCTAAAAGGTGTTGTATTGTTTTTTTCCTTCTTCCCTTTCTCCAGTTTATCGAGGTTTCTGGACAGTTCTCATGCTCCTGGGAGTGCTCACTATTGTGATGGCTAGTTTCTTCATCATCTGTGCAGCTCCTTTTGCCAGCCACATTCTGTACAAAGCAGGAGGAGGCTTTTTCATCATTGCTGGTGGGTATACTGTTTGCTCAGTCAATTAAAGAAGAGAAAGGGTGAGGTATTTCTTCCATTTTCCTTGACCAAAAATTATATTAATCATAGTTAAAAGAAAGAAAAAGCATATGCTTCCGTCCTGTGGCTTGTGGGGTGCCTACCTTGGAGACAATTCTTTCCACAGTTATTTAGTCATAAAGCTATTCAACAAGCTACTTTTGGATTACGATAACAAAAATCCAGGACAAATCATTGAATTACACTACAATTTCAATCTGCTTTTTTTTAGCAGGAAAAAGAATGCATACTTAGGGATGCTGCCTTATAAGATTCTCAAGGGCTTTATTAGCTAGGGAGAGGGAGTGACACAAAAGATGGTTACAGTAGGCATTAAGGAAGTTGGAAGACAGATCACATTCACACGACCAATATAGGAGAAATGTTTTGGATGTGATTGGAGTACACAAAATAGTTGTCACATATGAGTAAGTGGGAGCTCTAAACTTCTGTGGATGAAAGATAACAAATAACTGAATTCCCTCCTTCCTCATAACCCTCACGTACTACGGAGGATGCACCCTCCCAGGATTCAGCTGATACAGGCAGCTCTCCGGGATGCTGTTCAGTTAACCTTGAAAAGTCTGGGAAGATGTCACACTGGTGTGCAAGATACAGTTGTGTAGGATGTAAATGATAGTATATGCTCAATCACTGTTCTCCTTTGTATAAATCCTGGTGAGAGGTGGTCCTGTGAGAGCAGTATTGTGTTACAGCGTAGAGCCACTCATGTCAGGACCAAAAGGCTTGGGCTCTCGTTTTGCTTCTGTTACTGACCTGCTGACCTTGCTTCCCCACTTCACCTCGCAGCTCTTCATACGCAGTTAGTGATCATTATTCCCTTTTAAAGGACCCTCAGTGAAGCGTGGGAAGTATTTTATAATATTTTTGCTGAAAAAACTCCTGCATACTTGCATTTGATCCCTTGAGAATTACTCCTCCACACTTTTAAAAGACATACAAAAATATTCATAGTCTGACAGAAATCCTAAGGTATTTCAATGCTTTTTTGTCACTAATTTGCAGGGTAAGAGCCCATGTGAGTCCTGATCTTTTTCTGCATTTTTAATCTGTAAAAAACCCTCAGCTGTCACTAGAAAGTAGCAGAGGCTGTTAGAGAGGAAAAGGGCACTTGAAAGACACCAGGAACCGACGGGCAGAGGTCCGAAGCGATGTGTGTGTTCTCCACTCTGGGTCAGTTCATCTGCCTTCATTTAGACAGGGGAAAGTTAGATCCCCAAGTCCGCACTAGTCTCCCTTGGCTTCCCTAGGAGGCTGGCAAGCGGCAATAACATTCACTGGCAGTAAAAACAGTACGTATGTAAGAAGTTCCCCCAGCTGGGGATTCATTTCATCCTGAAAGAGGGGTCTAACTGGATTAGATGAATGCGCTCTGGAGGAACCCTACACCTCTGTTTCCTTTACTGGGGGAATCTAGAGAGGCTATTTTTTTTAGGTGTGTGAAGTTAAGTGAGCTTTATTATCCCAGTGTGTGACCTTGGGCCTGTCTCTTTGCCCCTCTCACCCTTTGTCCCTGTAGAGCAGATGTTCTTCAAGGGAAATCCTGACTTCCTGTTGTCTATATTTGTCGTATCTGTCANTAGGTGTGTGAAGTTAAGTGAGCTTTATTATCCCATTGTGTGACCTTGGGCCTGTATTTTTGCCCCTCTCACCCTTTGTCCCTGTAGAGCAGATGTTCTTCAAGGGAAATCCTGACTTCCTGTTGTCTATATTTGTCGTATCTGTCAACTCCAGGACTGTTTTCAATAAGGGCTTCAGAGAAGAGCTGTGTTATTTTTACTATTACCATTGTTGAAAAGTAAAGATATTTAGCAAAATCCTGCTATGATTTGCCAAAAGGTAGTGGTGGCAGCAGAATATAAGACTCTGGAGCCATTCCACTTGTACAAGACATTTTGGCTTGGGTAGGGGGACTCGGTTGCTAACCAAGCTGTTCTGCATCTCCTCCCAGTCCCACCAGTAGGGCATGGCTACTTGGGGAGGGTATTTACTGTAAATATCATTATCCTATGCAAAACTTCAAATCATCCACAAAAACATTAAAAAAAAGTTTGTTGCTCTCAGCTCTTCTCACAAATACTCCCGTAGCCAAGGTGAGGGTTTAATTATATCATGACTTAAAATCATGCTGGTGGGAGTGACCATACTGACATAAGAAGAGCTTATAAATACTTTGCATATTCAGTAGTTAAAGCTATGTCTTGTGGAATGTCTTGGGCAACAACTCAGTTTCCTTTGGTGTTACTGATCAATGACCCATTGTGCTAAATGGAGAGTAAGAGGGATTCTCAGACCCAAAGGTATGACAGCATGAAATTGCTATTTCTCTTTCTCTCCCAATACGACTTCCTCACAATAGTTAATATCTTAAATCTGGGATAACTTGGGGGCAGAGCAAGATAAGGTAGAACCTGATGCAGAAGAGGAGTGTTTTAACCTGCCTCTAGAAGGCAGGGTGGTGTGCTCTACTGTGTTCCCTTCTGCTCTGACCCCTTCCTCAATCCATTGCCTTCAGGACTAGAGAACCTGTTTGTCTACTGCCTCCCAAAGGAAAACAGGGCATGGAAGGGGAGAATGATGAGAAGTAGTGCATATTTACCACTCACACCAACATGTGGTCAGGATACGGCCAGGGTGTACATCTATTTAAACTCAGACTTAATAGGAAAATGAAAAGATGTAATGTGAATTAGATCATAGGGGAAGTTAGAGTTCTTGTAAGACAGAAATCAGAATATTGATTTGAAGAAAAAAAGGAATTATATACGTTGTTTTGAAAAGGGCTGGATGCTGTCTTACCACAGAGTTCAAGTAGCTGTTACACTGGAGAGAATAGTAGGCTTCTGAGAAAGAAGTTAGACAAGGTGGTTGTTCTGTGGAAGTTTGGAAGTTAGGAAGATCAGTCATTTTCCTACTTACATATCTTTAAAGAAAAATGGCAGGTGAAGCAATTTTAATACCTATTATTGGACTGAAGCGTCTGTATCCTTTTGCAGCCTTAGCTGACAAATTAGGTAGCAGATAAAAGCTCTGCCTCAACCGTAGAGAACAGCTTATAGCATGATCTGCTGTGCCATCTTAGGGTTCAGAAGGCAGCTGAAGATATTATTGGGCATGGGATTCATGCCAACTGTTCAGCCATCTGAAAGCTAAGTGTTTTTTATGAACCAGCTGCTTACACTTTTATTATCAATAGTAAAAAACCCACACTCTAAGAGGGACACTTCACCTTATCTGTGCTAGAGCAGATAGACTTGGCTTTTGGAGGGACCTACGGAAGGACCCTAAACAGAGAGCCTGAGTGACAGAATAAGTTTAGGTTGGAAAGGACCTCTCGTGGCAATCAAGTCTGACCTCCCATTCAAAGGAGGGCTGGCTTCAAAGTTAGATCAGGCAGCTCAGAGCCTTATCCAGTCGTTTTTAAGATCTCCAGTAATTGATGTTCTACAGCATCTTTGAGCACTTGTCCCAGTTTGACCAATTGTTTCACAATTTAATTGTGAATTATTTTTTTTCCTCGTATCCACCTGAAATTGTCCTTGCTGCAGCTTGTGACCGTTGTGTCTCATCCTTTCAGTATGCAGGTCTCTGAAGAGTCTGTCCCCACCTTCTTTATAACTCCATTTAGAAAGACAAAGACTGTTTTCTTCTCTAGACTAAAACTCCCCAGCTCACTCAGCCTTTCCTTGTCCTCCATCCTCCTAACCATCTTGGTGGTCATTACCTCAGTTCATCAGTATCTCTTTCACCAAGGGGCCTCAAATTGGACACGGTTTTCCAGATATGATGTCACAAGTGCCGAGTAAAGGGAAATAGAGTATTTTCAATCCTGATGACTGTGTTCTTGTTAATGCAGCTCTGAATTAGGTTAATTTTCATTTCTGCCAGACCTGCTTGAATTCTAGCACACTGACAGGGACCATTCTTGTGCTCTGATGAAGTTGCCTATGAGGAGCAACCAGCTCTGGGTCCCTTTGCCTTTCAAAGCGTCCTTTGTCCTTCAGGGCAGCCTCCCTTGGGATCCTGCCTATGAGTTCCCTGAAGAGGCTGAAGTCTGTTTTCCTGAAGTTCTGGGTCTTTAATCTCCTACTCACCTTCCATATTCCTCCTAGGATACTAAACTTTGCCGTTTTGTGGCCATTATAACAACAGCTAACACCATCTATTGTATTCCTGACCAGTTTTTCCTTATTTGTGAGTAGCAGGTCCAGCAAAGCTCTTCCATTTGTTGGTCTGTTCCACACCTGTTTCAAAAAGTTATCCTTGATGCAGTCCAGCTACCTACCTCCTGGATTGCTTGCTTTCTGCAATGTTGCCCTTGTAGAAGATACTGGGGTGGCTGACTCCCATGTGAGAACAAGAAGTCTTAACTATTTTTCCAGTCCACTTCTTCTTCTTGATTGGGTGGCCTGTAGCAGATACCCACTATGACAATATCCTTTGTATTCACCTTGTTCATCTTAACCCATAAGCTCCTGTTACTTAGAAGATCTTTGTCCATTCAAGATATTTCTTTGTGCAGACTGCAGCCATCCCACCCCATCTTAACTGCCTTTCTTAAAGAGTCTGTATCCATCCATCAAAGCATTCCAATAAAGGAAGCTGTCTCACCATGTCTGCAGCTGCAGTGGCCTCATCCATCACCCAGTGACTGCATGAACTTGAATTCCTCCTGTGTTATTCAAACACTGAGTTCATTTATGTACATGCATTTGAGATGGGCTTTCAGTTGTGCTGCTTTCTTAGTGGAAGTGTACAAGCCTCTCTCATTGCTCTGTTCCATGTATATGCTCTCCATTCCCTTCCCCCTGCTTATCTGGAGGCTTTGATGTCCGTCTGCCAATGATCCTTGCTTGCATCTCTTCTCACAAGGTTACTGAGCTTGTTGCTCTTTTCCCACTTTGTCTGATGGATCTCACCTCTCCTCAGCAGTCCTCGTATCTCAAAGAGGGTCCTGTGGTCACAGAAGCCAAAGCCTTGCTTGCGATACTATCTGCAAAGCTAGGAGCTGATGCACAGTGTATTCCAACTTTTGTACAGTTTTTATCCTTTGGGCAGCAGGTTTGAGACCATCATCACCTGGGTCCCACGCCCTTGCCTCTCACCCTCAGAGCCCTGGAATTACTTACTCAAGGTCTCTCTTCCAGCATCACTGGTGCCCATGTGAATGAACTGCAAAGGGTCTCCAAGGGCCAAAAGAACCTCAGAAGGCTGTCCACAGTATCGCCTATCTGAGGCCCAGAATAGCAGCAAACCTACCCACAGAGCAATTCTGATGTCTGATCTGTGGCAGAGACACACCTGCCTTTTCTGCATCCTGATCTTTAAGAAAGGCTGCCCACTTCTCTTACTGAGTGGTGCCGCTGAACTACCGCAAATGGAGAGGCACACACAATTATTAGTATTGGTGGCAGCTTATTGACTAGCAGCTTTCCCTATTAAGCTTTGTAGCTGCATTAACTACCTGAGGCTGTAGGTGAAACTACAGAGGCTACGCCTGTGGGGAAAAAGTGCATATCAGTCCAACAATAGCACAGTCAGTGACTTGAGTGCCATCTTTGCATCCTCATCTCCATGTCTACAATATCAGAGGATGGACCAAGAGCAGCTACAGTAGTGAGAAATGTAAGAAGCCTTATAGTCACTTCAAAGGTCATAGGAAAAGAAGGGAAAGCTGCCATAAAATAATCACTTGGAGCCACCTTCAATGAAGTCCGTAATTACCTTGGGCCTGTTCCTGCCTGGATGGTGGTTGAAACTGTCCTCTTGTACTGATGTCAAACAAGCAAGCCCCCAGGATGTGCAGAACACTACAGCATCACACCCTTGTGAAGAAGCAAGATTAGAAGTACAAGTATGACTTCTGCTTCCTGCCAAAATAGTGAAAAAAAAAGCTGATATTTGAATTCTAGCTCCTAGATGAGGACAAAAATCTGTCTTCAGAGATATGTGCCAACTGCCATAGCTCTTAAGTGGCATCCTCTGCAAGTACTTCAAAGTGGCATGTCAAACACACTTTGTAAATAAAGGTCACATAGAGGCCAAGGTAGGTGGTAGAATCTGTAATAAGGACAAGGACAGAAAAATGCAATTGAAAAAAAACCCAACCATATACACACACATGCAAGTTTTCCTCAAGTGAGATAAAGAGTTCTAAACTTCTAGGCACAAGTAAAAAGCTCACATCATTCTTTCCAGCACCTGTTGTCTTCGTGTCTGCATAGTAAAAGATTCATGCCACAAACAGCCATTCACCATTGACAAGTGAAAGGCATTTCTACGTGGGAAGAATGAGTACTAAAGGCCAGCAAACTGCTTCTTGAATTCATAGACATTTCTAAAGGTTCTGTATTCTTTCTCCTCTGCAATATGCAGAAGTATTTGTTTGAAAGAAATTCAAAAGAACAAATGCAAAAGACGGAAAAGAGTGACCTCAGAGAAGTCCATGTCTTATCACACTGCACAGAGCTGTGTATCAAACGTGTGTTCTTAAAAAAATGCAAAATGGAAAAGAAAAAAAAGAAAAAGGAGGAGGAGGAAAGTATTTATTTGTCTTAATCTCTCTCAGACATATTTAATGTTCTAGAAATAATTTCCCTCATCATTCCTGATTCATGCAACTCCTGTTTTATTTTATATTCACTAAAAGACAAGGGCAAATGGACACCCGCACACTATGCAAAAGGTCTAAATGCTGAAAATGTAGAAATACATCATAGTACACATTGTTCCTAAAAATATTTGCTTCCTGAAATTGTGGAGGTTTTTTTTTCAATCTCAGTAATTTTGCTTTGGAGCTTGGCTATGAGAGTTCATGACATTCACAATAGATGGTGCAAGACTGCAGGAACAGATTTCCCAGAATAAATATATATTCCTTTTAGTATATTGTCCTCCATAATGAACAGGCATTCCTATTACACTTATAATGGATGCTTTCTCAGCTTTTACTGGCATGACTAATATTCTGAATGAAGGAGAAAAGCTAGTGAGGCAAACTTGTGGATACAGAAGTAGGATGGAATAGCAGTAGAGTGTAGTTATATTAACAGAGGAATTCTCCCCATTGTCTTCCACAAGCAGCATAAAATTTAGCTAAGAAAATACTCTCCAGCAGTAAAGAGTCTAATTCTCACCTCTCTTCAGTTTTACGTGGACTCTGCTGATGGTTCCGAGTTACTAATATTCTAGTGACTGTACCAGATTCTTTGAAATTAAGTACAAATTTTGTGATTGGGGGTGATGTAAAGAAATAGCCTAATTTTAAACTTTTTGCAACTTATGATTTTTCTTCAAAAATACTGTATTCTCTACATATAAATTGAGGCAGTGAGATTTTACAGTGATGGGAGATAGTTTAAAACACTTGAGCAGACCAAGGTAGACAATTGCTTGGTAAGATTTTGTACTGCTTTCAGTCCAGTGCCTTTCCTTTTGTTTAAGTACGCTCCAGTGAATGATACTTCACTGATTGGTATAAATAACCAAAGCAGAATATTGCAGAAATAGTGCAGATATACGCACAAAGTAGAAGGATGGAGAGGCAGAAGACTTGTATTTATTAGCAACTTGTGCTATGGTATGTGTTATGTGTTAAGCAAATCTGCCTTGGCTTTGAGGAGCAAAACTCCTTTGAAAGCCAGAGCCAAGAGCAAAGCTCGGATACTTAGAACCTCTGAATATCAGATTAGTTGTTTCTGTGCCTCATTTTTCTTTCTACAAAATGGAGATAAACCCAGCTTTTGATCTGTATTTTTGTAAACACCACATAAAGTGCTGACTATTATTTGACATGACTATTACAGTTCATAATGCATAGACCAAATTGCTATCTTGTGGCCTGTAAAAAATATTTCACACGTTACGTGTATGTGAATTTTACATGCTACTCAGTCTGCTGAACAAATTGTTTGTACTCTGTTCTTGATACTGCTTTTTCTTCAAACCTTTCTTGAACTGTTAACATCCCTCCATTTTGTTAAAATAAGACATTGTAAACAGACATGAAATCATATAATCAGAAAAGAAGCAGTATTCTTTTGGAATCTAACAACCAGATAAGTATTTAAGCTCTAGTAACCGTTCATTAGGCTCATACTTGCCTTTGAAACAGGTATTTTGATGCAATCACTCTGGATGCCAGGAGGAAAAACCCTTTAAGTCAAAGTGACTTCCACATGTGCTTAAATTTAAGCACAACCTGAAGTGCTTAATGGATGGGAAGGAACTAGTGCCTCCAGCCCTAAACATCAAACATTTTAAGTAGATGCATTAGTGATAATAGAAGCCCAGGGTCTGCTTCCCTGCTCTCACCACTGCTTGTGTAACATCTTAGGAAACAAGACCAAATGGCCAAAACAGAGGGTCTACCTGTTAAATGCTTCTGTTTTCCTTTTTCTCTGCTACCATTTCTAACATAGAAGAGCATCAGTAAACTCCCGTGTAAGTGCTTAACTCCCATAAAATCATAACTCTGTGAAAATTAGACAAAAGGAGCACTAAAGAATGAAATGTTGTTGGAGTCAACAGGACATGGTCAGTTTTCACTTAGCCTGATTTGACTGTTCAAGACTTTTCTTGAACACGCTAAGCAATATACCTATGAATTAACCTCCATTAGCAGATTGTGAGAACCAATAAATACTCTTTTAGCGCCTTAATTAACTAAGAGGGTTTACATATTTTCCCTTTCTTTTTCTTCTCTTTTAAAGAAGGACATTTATCTCTGCTTGACATACAATTCTTCAGCAAATTTCCATACCCAACAATTTGCCACACACAGGTATTAGCAGCTTGCTGTGAAATCACCTGATGGATTTCAGCTTCCCTGAAGTTGTTGTACCACTGGCAGCGCTGGCTTGCTATTTTGCACCTACATGGAGCTGGCTCTAGTTTAAGCAACTAGAAGGTGTTGTTTCAGACTGCCCGAAGAGCAAATGTTGCCCATTTCAAGATTAAAGCAGCTCTGACGGAGTCTTGTTTTAATGGCAGATGCTTCTGACTAACTGGGCCACGTAGCTTTGTGTGTGCCCGGGGTGCTGGAGGCCAAAAGCATTCCAGATGTGCAGAACCTGGTTACACTTACCTGCTGCTACACTAAGGGAATCTGCATCACTACTTTTTGTAATTATTTTTGTTTTAGACTAATTTTGCCCTGAAGTAGATAATAAATAGAAGACTACAGACATTTGAAAATTCACAGACCTAGCCCTTTGAAGAAGTAAATTCCAATGTTCATATGGATTTTGACATATTATGAATGTATCTTTCCAAATCTTCTTGTTACCTGGGCTAGAATTTTTTTTTTGGTTGAAGTTTCGAAAACTTGAACAAACTCCATGTCTCTAATAGCTCCATTTAGGAATTTGGCCCTGAATCTTTTTACTTTTTACGTCAAAAGTTGCTACCTCTGTTTGGTTCTAATTTTCCTGTGTTGCCTACATTATCTGTTATCAATAGATGTTCTGTTATAGGAATCTTCTGCTCAATTTGACTTGTATTTGGCGAGTCTTCAATTTAATTTCATATTCTTTATATCTGGCCCTAAGGTGATCCTTCTCTCTGATTGTTTCACCATTTGTATGTTTAATACAATCAGAGTACTAAACTCCATCAAAATTGAGTTTTACTTAGGTAAGATACTTTCAAAATTGAATTTATGCCTTTTAGAGTTGTGTTGGTTTTTTTTTTTTTTTTTANTTTAAACTTTGTTAGGAATTTGAGCCCTAGCAAAAAATGTAATCCTGGAAGTATATTTCATGGGCAGGAAATGTGTCTGCCTCCTTCTTTATTTAGTTTTTCTACTTTCTTTCAGCCTCATAAAAATTGCAGTTCCTTTGGGATTTTCAGTCACGTTTTGATTATGCCTCAGATTAACTGCTTCAGCTCATTTTTTGGTGGGCTTCAAAAGGTAGTACTTAGAAACATTGAGTTGTGAGGTCTCACCTGTCAGATGTTCAGAATGTAAAGCTATTACATTTTGACAATAAAGCACCAACAAGAATGTCACCAGATCACCAATTTAAACTGCTGCAGCTAACCTGCCTGATTTTGCCCGAAGCAAACGAGGGAGAGATGACAAGAGTTGCTCCCTGGTAAGCGGGTAGAAAGGGCACGGAGAGGAGGTGGTGAGGCAGCATCTCAGGGTGGGGGTGGAGAAAGGTAACCATGAAAGGTTACAGGTGGGTCTGGAAGCAAATGCCTATCCATGGCTTCTTACACAGTACATTTGTGGGTTTTGACACAAGTGTCACATTTGTTCAAGGTTGCATTGCAAGTATTTAGGAGGATGGGGGAGAGACCACAAATAGCTTTGACTTATGCTCTGCTGCTCTACAGCCTGAAAACTCAAGTTTGGCAATGTGTTCCCAGGAGTATGCACTGGCTTGTGGTTTTAATGAGGCACCTAAACATTCTGAGATAAAAACATGATGGGATTGTGTCCCCCAAATATTTTAATGTTGGAATTGATAACCCTGCTGCTCTAACTGTGCTGTGACAACTGGAGCTCAGGGAGCAAGTGGGTACATGCTGGAGCATGCAAAAAATTCAGACTTGTGCCCTCGGTTTTCTAGCAAGTCTTCTGCTGGAGCATCTGTGCTGCAGGCTTGCATTTTTCAAGTGTCCACATTCCTCTAAAGTGAAATGAAATATTAGGAATGCAATTGATACTTTGGAAAGCACTTTCTTCTTATAACTCCTTCTGGTGTATAGTAACAAAGAGATTAACAAAGTTTGTAAGGACATGTGCTCCTATTACTATCATGTGTAAACAATCCAAAGGCCTTTCAGAGGAGTGGTTGGGAAAAGGCTGTAAATTATGTGGTGGATTAATTCCAGGAAACTGTGGTATCCAATCTGAGGTTAATACTAATAGCCTGCTGCATAGCTATTATTTCATTATTGTTGCATTTTGTTCCTATACCAGGAACTTCTTTTCTAATGTGGTGGATTAAATACATCTGAATTTGTCTGCAAAATACTTGAGTAGAATACTCTGAAGGTAGTATGTTCCAAAAAAAGCCCTTTACATAAGAAAAAGAAGAAAATGTAGAAAGGTGACGATGATAGAAAGATTTCTCATCCTTTTACCCTTTTCATATCTCATCCAAAAGACTGTGATAGAAACAACGTTAGGGTTTGGGAAGCAAAAGGAGGTATTTTTTTCCAGGTCGTCCCATCCAGTCTCCTTCCCCCTCCTTTGGCTCCTGAATTCAAAACAGTGAATACCTGCCTGAGTTTTGTCCCTAAACACACCTGTGTTTCGGTCTGCCTACCAAAACCAGACATATCCTTTGTCGTGGGAATATGCCTTTCAGTGCAACTCAGAAACAAGATGGAGATAGTGCTTGTTAGAGGAAGCCGGTGGTGGCTGACTGTGCCTTGCAGACGGGGCCTCAAGCATTGATGGGCTTCTAGGTGTTACAGTGAACGCACCCAGTGTTTGTCTCACACTCTGTTGTTAAAACCTGCTGTTTCTTTTCCAGGTGTCTTGTTTTCTCTGGTAGTCGTGATGTATGTCATCTGGGTCCAGGCGATGGCTGATCTGGAAAACTACACCAACATGAAAAAAATGGATTGCCCAGACTTTGCTGTGTATGTACGTTATGGCTGGTCTTTTATGCTGGCTCCTATCGGAGTATTTTTTGCTTTGTTAGCAGGAATGCTGTTCTTGTTGGTAGGGCGTGCCATTTATTTACACTCAGACTAGTCGTACACTGCTGAAGGGAATACAGGAATCCTAGTGAAACTTTGTGACAATTGTGAACTGGAACACGATTTTATACATTATGGCAATCCTAAGTGTGCAGGCAGACTTCTGGAAGTTCTTCCGTTACTTGTTTAAGGGTAGAGGACACAAAACTCAGTACAGGAAGAAACCACCTGTAGTCCCAACTAGTTGCTTTTAATTCTTTAGAAAGTATCCCCATGGTTCTCCATATAGCACTATTAGCAGCTTTTTTGCAGTTTTGCAAACAGAGGAAGGCAAAAATTTTCTGCAACCAAAAGCCCAACATGAAGTGGGCCACATCAACATTTTATACATTTGTCTTTTAACATTTTTCTTGTGCTTCTGCTTGTGGAGAATGGTACACGGTGGAGGGGAAAACAAACGCTTAAACACAGTAATTCAATCTACCTCTTCTCCTGTTTTCCACTGCTTGCCTTAGCTTTAATACAAGCAAACATGTCTGCACTTTATAAAAATAGCGTGCAGTTGTTCATGCAGCATCCATGGGAAGAGGACGAGAGAGAAGACAATTACCGCGAACAGCGACCTGGTGCTAGTCCGTACGTGCAAAAGCTTAACTGCTTCCGTTACACACTTGTCTTTTCTGTATGCATCTGAAAGCTGTATACTTCTGTATTCTTAAATCCATATTTGTTGCATGATTCTATAAGCCAATATGTCATAGTTAAGTCACTAGCTGAAGTTATGCCAACATTGTACTTTGAATTATAGCGTTAATATTTTAATCAAGTTTTAACTCTCTTATTTTTGAATGGAATAATCGGCTCCTCCAACAAACGTTTTCCTGGTTGTGTAAAATGACTTTTTTATTAAAAAAGGTTTATTATGAAGACAATATTTAGGACATGAAAATGTATGTTTTATATAGGCTTCATTTTCCCCAATATTAAATATCTGCATTATAGACCAAATCCAACTCGCCTACTAGTTATCCCAGGGAAAGCAATGAACTTAGCTAAGACAGCAGGGGAGATGGATTTGGTTCTGTGTTGTAGGAGTGGCTGGTTCTCTGTGTATATATGTGTGTGTGTGTGTGCGCGCACATATGTTTGGAAGATGGGTGAGGATGGGACTGTATGCATGGTATGGAAAAGATGGGCTGGAGTTCTAACAATGGGGAAACTTTGTCTGGCATTGGGCCCAAGTTGAAATTAAATCCATCTGGGAGTATGTTGGTTTTCACTTTGTAACTCAATGCAGAATAGTTTGGGACTGAGGGGGAAAAATAAAGACTGCATGTTGGTTTCTTCTTGTTCACAATGCTTAATTCCACAGCTGTTATGAATACCAAAAGCATCACTAAAAGGCAGGAAAGGAGTGCCCACCTAGAAGATGTGGTGGGCCAGATTGGATGTTGCTTCCATTTCGGGAGCTTTTGTGATTGGAAGCTTTCCAGCCTTCCCTGCTACTTATTTATTTTTCCATCATCAAGATTAGCTTTATACATTATAGAACAGGAAAACAACAAGGGCAGGGGGTAGGGGAGCTGGGACTATGAGGTTTGGAATAATTACCCAATCACAAAAATATTTTTATTGGCGGCTAACATGGTGTTTTTAATTACTGTGTCAGAGAGTATGATGGGTGAATTTTAACCAAATATTCATAAGCATATATATGAACTCCATATAAATGATCGCCATCCGGAGAACATTAGGGTTACACCATAATGCCCTTGTTTAGTCAGGAAATGCTGAAATTAACCCTGCCCCTTGTGCATATGGTATTATATTCCTGCCTTTAATTACACAATCACATACTGTTTCTCAAATAATACAATCTGTTGGTATTTACCCCCTTTACAGTCTAGGATACTCACTGGTAATTGTGGAGGTAAATTCAATAATCAAGAGTTATTTGACTAGGTACCCCTCCCAAACCCTGTCTGCTTCTCTGCAGGGGAGAGTCCTTCTCCACAAGAGCTTAGAGGGGGTGATACACTTGAGCCACTTTCTTGCAACTTTTAGAAGCAGGAGGAATTGAGAGGTGCCTCAGAGCTGGACTTCTTCCAGCAAACCTAACCATGTGTGCAGCAGCAACTAATAAACTCTGCAAGGAATGAGCCAAAGGCTCCTGTGGAGCCCTTAATTCAGCCCATGTGCATCTTCAGAACTCTCTCCATTAAGCAGCTAAATTAGCTACACTCTTGTGTGCGAGGCGGCCTCTCTTGGAGGCAACCCTTTGGGTCAGACTGCGGGCATAATGGCTGTTGAAGATCCAAGGTGTTTCTGAGGGTTTCCTTAGAAACTTCAGGAAGCCTTTCTGGCGTCAGGAGAAATTGCTTGAGTACTCATAAATTCTTCACTCAAACTCACACTTTTGGCAATAGTCTGTAGCTCTACCCATTTGCTTTAATTAGATACCACCTTCTCTTAATGGCAGAGCTGAGAGTCAGGTTCCTTCTGAAATGGTGTGGACAGGTTGCTTGCTCCCTCCAAAACCTGTATGTAGCTGAGCATATGATGTGTAATAAGTAGCTGCTGCAGATGGGGAAATGGTGTTGAAGGTGGTGGGGAGGCATTTCTGTATGGATTTACCTAAAAGCACGGTCTAACTCTTGTTCTTCTGATTTCATTAAAGAACTATGTGTAGGGGAATGGGTTTGTAAGAACTCAGGGAAGACAGGCCAGCTAAGGAGACTCACTCTGTGGCATTCTTCCAGATATGCTTTTGTCTAGAAAATCCTTGGCGGTGATGCAGGGATTTTCATGATTAGAGCTGAGTTAAAGATTGTAAAGGGGATTAAATACTGTAATCAAAATATTCTGTGAAATTGGTCAGAGAACTGTGTTCCTCACAAACCTATAGGGTTTTGGGGTTTTTATTTTTAATTGCCTGGCTGGCTTAATAGTCTGTGGTCATATTGGAAGAAAAGAGATTTTTTTTAAGCAATATGTTCAGAAAAGTCATGGTAAAAGGAACATGTAGATAAGAAGCATTTTCTGATTACTTTCAATCTGACAATCTTCTGCTTGTCCAGTGTGAACATGGTGAGGACCGTGACTGCCCACGAAGGAGGCAGTGAGAAAACAAGGGGCTGGAGGTGAGAAAGGAGGGAGAGAAAAGAGGGTGAGTGTCCCTCCATGATACCCTCTGCCAGCCCGCTGCGCAGCTGTTGTGAATTCCTGGGGGACACGTTGACACAACGTGGTAAAGGCAGCTGTGGACATAAACGGTCGGAAAAGGATTTGCCCCGGCTTTATCCTTGTTACGCATTGGGGTGGCTGCTGGAACTTTCACTAGAGCTGACCTTCAAGAAGTATGTGGCTGTTTATCAACATTTATGTTAGTGAGGTAAAGCAATGTTCTCCTTTGAGGAAATGCAAAATAAAGCCAGCTCGATTTGTCTGCAGGGTGCCTACCTGCTGCAACTAAGACTGTACTCTATAGTGCCAGTAAACTGCTAGCGGGACAATTGTAAGTAGTGTTGGTAATGCTGTGTCCCCATTCTTGCAAAATCCTAACTGTCTGCAAAGTGTGTTGTGCTTATTACCTTTTAAGAAGTCATATCGAACCTCTTAAATGAGCTATTTACCTTCTGATGCAGCAGCTGGGTTTTCCTCTGTCTCTCCTGTTCCTATCTGTACTTTCGGCAGTGTGATTTCCAGGCAGTGTAAACTGGATAAAGTATGTCCACATGAAATTCTGCTGTGTTAGCTTGGAATAAATCTGGATGGATGCTGCTGAAGTCGGTGGAGATGCTGAAATTGGAAACAGAAGTTGGTCATCTATAATCTAAAGTGACAGAAGGGATGAAGAATCACAAGTGCCGCTTTTTCTTCCACGTCTCTTACTCATGTTACCAGTTTAAACTGGTCTATCTTTCCAGTCCACAATGTTGTTCATCTACCCAGGAGACATGTTGACAACAGGGATCAGGAGAGCCATTTGACACAAAGGTAAGAAGGAATGAAGGGCTGGCAGCATCTCCCGTGTTGGACACCTCCAAATTCTGCACCTGGTTTTTCCCTACATCCCAAAGAGCCCAGTGCTCTGCAGTGCTTCAAGGCTCTACATTTTACCGTGAGGAAAAGGGCAGGGTCTGGAGCAGAAGTCACCCCATGTTTTTTGCCATAGATCTGTTCCTTATCTCTTCCTAAAAACTGCCAAGAATGCATTTAATACAAATTAGGGGTAGCCCCTACACACAGAAGGTGCCTTTCATAGAATCATAGAATTGTTAAGGTTGGAAGGGACCTTTAAGATCATCTAGTCCAACCATTAACCTAACCTGACAAAACCACTTCTAAACCATATCCCCAAGTACCACGTCTACCCTTTTTTTAAACACTTCCAGGGATGGCGAATCCACCACCTCCCTGGGCAGCCTATTCCAATGTTTGATAAACCTTGCAGTGAAAAAATTTTTTCTAATATCCAACCTAAACCTCCCCTGGCTTAACTTGAACCCATTACCTCTCGTCCTTTCACAGTGGGAGGCAGCCGCTCTGAACTGTGTTGCAGCAAGGGGATGGTCTCAGTGGTGGTACTTCACCTTTGGCTCCCCCCACCCTGTGTCCCAGGTGCCCAAGGAGATGTTCTCTCAATCGACCTGCACATCATTCAGGTTTTAAACCATTTAAGAAAAAGATCTTAAATTAATTCATCTTTAAGATGGAAACGTATTTAAAACAGAAAGAAACCCTGAAAGATAATGAAAAACGTTCCCCCCTCCTTTTCTATACCACATCAGATTGACTTATCCTCTGTTATGTGGCTTTACTTTGAAACAGATCACTCTCATTGCAACACGTTTAATGCTGCCAGCCACCACATGGTTATTTGGCAGCTATTTAAAGCTCAGATCATATTACTCTGTCGCAGTGCTAGGCACCCATGTTCCAACTGGTATACAACTGATCTAAAGAGAAATCAGCTTCAGGTTTTGTTCTCTGAAATTAAATGTGACGGCATGATCTCTATGATCCTTTTTTTTCCCCCCTTTTCTCCCTTTTTTTTTTTTTTTGTATGCATTATTACCTTTTGGAACAGCGTTTTGCTAGCACCACAGGGGAAATTCAGTTAGGTTGTCAGCCTGATATAGTGTATTATCAGATGCGTTAGCTTTTCCTCCCTCTTAGATTTGCTTAAGAGCTTATAAACCACAGAGAATAAAAAGTGCTAAATAGAATGAAATGACCTGCCAAGGGTAGATATAGTATTTGAGAATGACTTAAAAAAATTCCACCAGCTTCAAGCACTCCAGTCTCACTGACTGTCTGCACTATCTTGAAATTTGGCCTCTTTCTTTTTTCCCCCAAGTAAAGCGCTTTGATGGTCATTGATCTTTGATGATTGCTTCTTGAAAAGGACTAATTTTGTCTTCCCATATTCAGTCCAGGATGAGATTTTGTAGCAGGAGAGGATGCCATTATGAGATCCGAAATAGATTTGAATCCTGCTCTTAATATAATGAGCCTAATCTTGAATTTTACAAAACATTGAACAAAGTCAAGACAAGTGACTCCCAAGAAGAATTAACCAATAAATACTTTACACTGCAGGGAATTTAATTATTTTATTAATGGAGAATAAGAGAATTTTCCATAGGAAATAAAGTGACTGATCTCATACCCAGGTCTTTGTTAACCCTGATGGATGTATTAAATTGACAAGCTGGGGTGATCAGCTTGCATTTAACCTCTCTCAGGAAATATGGGATAGTGCTTACCCAGAAGTTCCAGTGGATATTGTTTAGGAAACCGAAGCTTTGTATATAATCCTTCTTTCACTCCTTTTTTTCTGAAGTCCTGCCCGGGTCATTCGTCATTGTCTTCACACCCCACCCCCCCTTATGTCAAAAACCTTTTCAGGGTTTACAGCTTTGCCCTGAACTTTAAATAGCAACTTGCCAGTCAAAGCAACATGAACAGCGTATTCCTATATGTTCCAGGACTAGTGCTAAGGTTAGAAGTAGCTCGTTTCTTTGGCATGTGCATCACATAATCCGGTACCAGAGCACCCTTTCAGCCCTCCCGGAGGAGCAGGCTTTAGGGAGGGAAGTGCTAATGCTCCATCAGAGCACCGCATGCTGTGAGGCACTGGTGTGCTGCTGCCATGCACGCAACAGTCCCGGACATGCCTGGTGCTATGATGAACTTGCACAGCTACACGAGCTGCTCCAGGATCCACACCGGTGTCCAGATGTGAGAGGATACAGCTTAAAATGCAGTCTCCAGAGATGTCTATGTAGCAATGTAGTGTGGACATACCAATTAGCTCCAAAAAGTTAGCTCAAGTACTGCACTCTGCCACCTGATGGTGACTATTCTGTGGTGTGCAAGACAGAGTTGGTCAAAGAGAGGAGGAACTACAACCTGGACTGCGCTCTCTGCCTGACCCACAGAAACAAGGCCCAGTGTGCCAGTGCTGTGGTCCCATCGCTGTAGCTCCAAATGCTTGCTTTGGAAGCTGCACCATTAATTCATGGGTTTCCCAGATGTTAGCTGTGTCTGAGGAAATGAGCCTCGTGGGATTCAGTGGTAGGTGGAGGTTGTGGCTCTTCAGCTGGATTGATAGAGTACTGTATAGAAGCTGTGTAGGGCTTCATATTTCCTTGGAAGACGTTTCTGATTGATAGACTACTAACTCTGTTTCTACAGAGAATGCAACCCTCAGGAGGCACTTGCTTCTAGTCGATATCAGAAAAAAACCCCACCTCTAGCTTGATAAAAAAACCCCACAACTCTTACTAGCTTAGATTTTCTAACCCTAATGAAAACCTAGTAGTACCTTAGTGTACGAACGGTCTCATAGAAATCTGTCACAAGGCAATGACATACACACTTAAAGACAGGATGGTGACAGCTGTTTCTGGTACGTGAGACCCTCTTATAACTCTAACCTGTGATTCACCCAGTAGGAAAATATTTGGATAACCTTTCTGCAGTAAGAAGCATTACTTTTTAATTCAGATGTATGGGAATATAAAGTAATTATATTCCAATTATTAATTGCTATAAAAAGGCATGTCTGACATTTTTTCTTTGCAGGAAAGAACCCCAACAAATTCTATGCGTATTTCAATGACAATGAAATACCCTTCAGATTGCCCTTGGTAATCTGTGCCCACATCTCCGCTGCTGCAGTGAAACGAGCACATCCCTTGAAGACTCTACATGAATAAGCTATGGGCTCTTTAATTTAATAAGGAGCTTCTGCACTCAGAGGGGGAGGAAATTCATGAACTAGAGAGACCAAAGTAGAAGCCCCAGTTAGAAGCTAATGCCCTACATTGTGGTATCTGAAAGTCTTTGATCAGTCGTATGCTTGGGTTATTTGGTCAGATCCTTATTCCAGCACAAACACACTGCCTGTTCAGTTATCGCCTGTATGTCTAGACATAGGGATACCTTTGGATGCAAGAGCGTCTAAAACCTGCTCAATAATAGAAAAAGGCATGGCCCTGAGAGAGCGATTTAAGAAAAAGCATTTGGCCCATGCCAGCTTTTCAGTGCACCTGGGTTCCCGCTGATGAAGAATGCCAAAGGTGTGGCTTTAGGTTTGGAAAGGACATTTGTGCTACGTGAGCTTCTGAAATACCTGTTCTTCCAGCGTAAGACAACCGGTTGGCAAAAACAAACTCTCACCTCACGAGACAGGGATGCCGGCCAACTGCTTTCTCTGTAAAAGAAGAACTGCGACCTCCATCCTGTTTATAGAGAGTTGTATTTGCTGTTCAGCTTAAGAGGGAACACAGGTAATATGCACATCACCCCAATGCAAGCCATAACCCGTATGTTGTACGCAGGATGGAAATCCCGTCAGCTGATTCCTACATCTGTCAGCCCGCCACTGTTTACTCTCACTCAGCGACTCATAAAAGCGGGCTGGCGGAAGATGACGAGGAAATTTTTGGAGAGGGGATGCGTGCGCCAGGGGAATGTTGCTGTGGCAAGGTCTGCCCCGCGCCAAGGGGCAGCCTGGGCTGCAGCTACACCACGGAGTTTCCAGCAGAGCCGTGGGGCTGAATCACAGGAGCCTGGGAGCAGCGTGGGAGTGGGAGCAGGAGCAGTGTGGGAGCGGTGCGGGAAAGGCACAGGAGCAGTACCAAAGCAGTGCGGGAGAAGCACGGGAGCAGGGGTGGGTGTAGTACGGGAGCAGTGTGGTGCGGTGTGGGAGTGGTGCGGGAGAGGCGCCGGAGCGGTGCAAGAACAGTGCGGGAGCAGGAGCTGTGCAGGAAAGGGACGGGAATGGTACCAGAGCAGTGAGGGAGAAGCATGGGAGCGGGAGAGGCGCGGGAGCGGTTGCAGGAGCAGTGCGGGAGCAGTGCGGGAGAGGCGCGGGGGCAGCGGGGCAGCGGTGCGGTGCGGGAGTGGTGCGGGAGAGGCGCCGGAGCGGTGCAAGAACAGTGCGGGAGCAGGAGCGGTGCGGGAAAGGGACGAGAGTGGTACCAGAGCGGTGTGGGAGAGGTGCGGGAGCGGTGCGGGGCTGCAGGCGGGCGGTGGGGGGCTGCAAGGCGGCCGGCGGCCACCGGGGGGCTTCATTTCACCTCGAAAGGAGCTCAGGCGGGAGCTGCTTCCAAAGAAAGCGGCTTGTTAGCGCTAATGAGAGCCTGGCTTTTCTCCTGCCGTCGCGGAGCATTTGCTGTTAGCTCAGGTTTTATCCATTTAAAGGTATCTCGGCCTCCCTGCTTATTTTGGGGGCTTCAAGTCTGTCCGCCTTCACAGAGTTGAGGCTAATACACTTCAGCACATTTTACCCATCACGCGAGTCTCGCATTACCTTAACAACAACAACGGCCGTTTCTGGAGCAGGACACCCCCAAATGTTGTGCTAAAAGCTCCTTACAGCCTGCCAGACCCCTGTTCCCGCGGTGCTGCTCTACTTCTTGCTATAAACGGGTGCTTTGACAATTTCTTGCTTAAATAATTAGCCATGAGACTAATACATATTAATAACTAGAATACATGGGTTTTTTTAAACACTTATATTCATTCATAAGATCTCAAAGTGCTTTTTAAATGAGGTCAGCACAATTAACCCTATTGAACCACTGCTGTGAAGAATTTCCAGTCGTGCTCGTAACTGCTGCTGTCACTGTGCATCAGGCGGGCAAATGGTCCCGTTTCTAACACCTTTAAGCCAAGGCTGGAACCAAAACCAAAACAGCGGGAAGCCTCCATATTAGATAAGGTTTTTGGTCACAGAAGCTGCTGCTGCCTTGAAGGGAAGAAGAAAACAGCTTGGAAGCATTTGGAAACTGCCCTGCTGTGGTTAAAATGGTTGGGGATCACTGAAGAGCTGAAATGAGGAGAAGCAGCAGTTGGCAAAAACTGGAAGAGGTAGCAGTGAGAAGGAGAGCTAAGTTTCTTAAGTAACATGTAGCTTAGAGAGCTGTCACAGTTTTTGAGACAGGCTCCTGCCCTTCCTCGGAGAAAAACGTTCCCAGTGATCTGGAAGAGTGAGGGGGCTAAAGCCCTAAAAGGAGGCCTCCAATTTTAGAAATGTCTCTCCTTTCCATAATCCCTCCACTTTTATAACATTTTCTAGGTATGACATTACACAAACTGCGTAACTGACAAATCCTCCGTTTGCATTAGATTTAAGTGGCTTCCCTCCCATCACTCCTCACTGTTAAAAATACATTACAGAAATTACTATCCTGCCTAGGAAAATGTGTGATGACTCTGGTGTCTGTCGTTTATTTCTAAAACATTTTGGCACTCTTCCTGCCGGGTTGTCTCTTTCCCTTCAGCTTCGAGTCGGGGAAGGGAAAGTACAGGGTTAGGGCAAGATTTTTCAATTTCCCTGGTTATTGTGCGAATGCATTGTAGCCACCGTGCCAGGCATGATGGGATCTAAATGCTGAGCAGGAGCAGTGAAATCCTCAGGAGGAAAGGAGAATAGAAAGCACAGAGAAGCCCAATTTGGGCTGCTGTAAAAATGGCCATATCGAAACAGACCAAAGCTACTGACACAGGATCTTGTCTTCCTACGGTGGCCAATATTTAGAGAAAGACTGTCAAAAAACAGCAAGTGTAACATGACCTTTCTTGATGAGTGATCTTCCAGCTTCTGCGAAGGGGACAAATTTGTCCTTGCTTTCACCTCCTTGCCACACAGGCTAAATTTGGCCCTCTCCATCCAAACAACCCTCCGATCTCCTTCACTTCTTTCTCCCGCAGGCCTCTGGCTGATGCTCTGGCACCACTTCTCAGGGGCTGCTCGCGTGGGGTGTTTCTGAGCATTAATCACGCCGCAGAGATGCATTTTCCCTCTAAGAGCCTGGCTCAATCTGCAAGGAAAGGAGGGGAATCAATCTGCCTGATTGCCGTAGACCCTTCATTTTGCACTCTGCAGCCCCTTGCCGAGCAGCGGGGGAGTCTCCGCTCAGTTGCTCCCAGCAGGTGTCACTATGGAATGGGAAAATGCAATTCCAGGGCCGGGAAAGGAGCCCGGCTGCAGGCAGAGCATCGGCTGACACTGCCACCAAGGCAGCACGCCGCTACGTTCGGGAAACTTTCATAATTAGGTCTGAAACAGATGTGCTGCCGCCCTCTGCTTCCCCTCTTTTTTCCCCTCCATTGCAGCAACCCCAATAGCGGGTCGGAGGAGTTTTTCTGATTTTTTTAAAACATTTCTTAGCAATGAATGAAGAGACACCCGTCTTCATGGATCACTACCCTGTGTTGTAACACAGCACAATAACGTGTAAAGTTTCCAGAACTGTTGGTAATTACTGATAAGCCCAGTTCAGCTCTCAGTTACATACAAAGCTGGGTAAACAATGGGAGGAAAAAATTAATTAGAGCCCATGTTTGCTAAAGCTGGCTAGCGATTCCATCTGATCACGTTCCTGCTCCTTTTATTCCCTTTGCACAAACATTTGGGTGGTCAGGTTTAGCTGGCACCTAGGTGTGCAGGAGGAGCTTTTGTCTGTGCAAATAGTACATCTCTCCCAGGGCGTGGGCCCTTCTGGCGAGCGCTCGCCCACGCTCTGCCCTTGTGTTTGCAGCTGGGAAGGTGTTTGGAGACCTGGGGAGGTGGAGGTTAAATGGTCACCTTTCCCAAGCAACACCAGGAGTCTCCACATCAGCAAGAGCAACAGGAGAAGAGAGGAAAACCAGGAATGGAAGACAGCGGGAAGGACACTCACCTGGAGACATTTCACATGTGTTTTGGGCCCAGAGTACTGCCCAGTATGTCTTCTGGGGCAGTAAGCACAGCCCACGTGAAGAGGCAGAGGGGAGGCACTTGTCCCTCCCCGGTTCCTCATCAGGGACTTGGGCAACTTCTGGCTGTTCCAGGGGACTGAGGGTGTCAGAGGGTGTTGCCAGGGCTCTAAAAATCATGTTCTTCTTCATGACTGATTGAACCCCCTCACTACGGTGGGTCTGATTTATTAATGTCAAAGCTAGCCCAGTCTTGAGAAGGTGGCCAGACCAAATGACCTCCCAATGTCCCTTCCAACTAAAATAACTCCATAATTCTATAAAAGTGGGGTCACATTTACTCAGCCATGTCCTTGAGCAGAGCCCTTATGTTTTCTGCATGCCATTTACCAGTCTTATGTGGTGGCAATGCCCATTCTTCCACTCTGCCATTCTCAGAGATCAGGAAGGCTGAATGTGACATCTCATTGGCTGATTATAAATCTGATGTACATCTTTCCCTCTCCTTCAGCCTGGGAGAGACTCAGATAACTCTGCAGATGAGGACCATGCTTGGTCAAGGGTGAACAAGGGAAGTGCTTCAGTGCCCTCAGCATCATCTCCTGCCATGCTCCATTCCCCGAAGTCCTCCCTCAAAGTCAGGGACTCAGTGGTTTCTTCAGATTCAGCTCCAAAGTGCAGAAACCAGGTCACGCAATCATGGGCATGGCTTGATGTTTTGCTGGCAAAGAACAGTTTGGTGAGACCTGGCATCTGCTTAGACTCACGATGTATTTCTCCTCTTGTGAAGAAATGTTTGGCAGATGGATCCATAAAATCCTTCCCTTAAGTGCACCCTTTTTACTGGTGTTGTTTGTGCCCTGGTGTGCAAAGCTGTGTTTTATGGGGTGCTGGGAAAGTCTCAGATCAAAGCTAATGTGATTTACCCCTGATACTTTCAGCAAGAAGAGGAGTTCAAAAGATAGGAAATCATCTATGAAGACAATCAGGCTTCACATATTCTTTCCTGTACTTTATGCAGAGTTGGGACCACAAAAAGAAGGGTTCTGGGCAGAGGCCTAATATCGGTCCCTCCCTTTTCCCACTAGCACGTTGGACAACACGCACACCATCTAACTTAGCCTGCGGGGTTTCCCCTTGGCCTCCAACCACAAGCATCTGCCCTGGCGGTGTGCTTCGAAAACAAACTTGGACTGTGTGGGTGTAATTAAATTCTCCCCTCTCCCTATTTGAGGTACCGTTAGGAAAAAAAAATCATCCCTGTGCTCTAATTTTTGTTTATTCTGAACACAGTTGCTGGATGTAAGCCATTCTAATTAAACTGCAAACTTCTTTTGTAGAGAGCTCAGATGTTGCTGAAATCGATGTCAAGCGTTACACAAGTCTGTATCATTTGCACTGATCTTTCTAAACTCTGCTGGCACAGAGAAGGAGTAGCAAAAAAAACCCAACCCCCAAAACCAAAAACAAGCCCCCAGATCTATTTACTGTTGCACTCGGCTGTCCCCGGGGTCTCCATGGAATTTACAAAACCAGGAGCAGAGCCTGACGCAGGGTGTCAGCTGGCAAATGTGGGTGGTATTTGGGTGCCAGATAAAAATTCATTTAGAAACGCAGCCGAGGAGAAGAAAGCCTCCTGCCGTACCCAGCACAGCCCTTGCAAATCAGGGCTCAAATTTGGTATCATGCAGGGAGCACACGCTCGGCAAGTTGTTCCCCACGTGTAGGTTACAGAGGTGATGCTACGTTAACCTACACAGTTGCACTGGGTGTCCAGCAGAAGACCCGGAGACACTTTGCTCGTGGTGCAGGAGGGTCTGGGACATGAGCCAGCCGAGCTGCATACACTTGCTTATATTCAATTAGCAGGTTCAGGCTGCGTATGTAATCCATCCACATTGCCTACAGTGCCAAGCCGCCAGTTGCCCTCAGCAGCTAATAATATAGAACTGCAAAGTACAGTTAATTAAGTAGGTACAATTTATTCCATAGTATGTTCCCTACATACAAAATAGCGTGTTGTTTTTTGCTAGCGATGTAAGATGTTGCTCCCAGAGTTGTCCCTTGTGGCCCTGGTCCCAGGTGCTGATTCCTTCTCATATGCTCTGTGCGGGACCGTGGGCTGCACCCAGAGGCCATGACTGGCACCAAAAATGTTAAGTCTTTTTTTGGACTAAAGTCTTACTAGTCTTGGGGTCTGAACTTGCAATGGTCTTTCTTTGGCCACCTTTGCCATTGCTTACCTTCTACACTAGGATCCCAAGGAAGATCTGCAATCGTAGTTCTCTGCTGTTGGAAAATAACAGTGTGGAGGGCAGTGGACAGGAGAATAAATGTCACTTTTCTAGGCGAGCATCAGGACCTCTGTGGAAGCTTCATGCCAATTGCTCATGGTCTTCCTCACCAGTGCTTATTCAATGCACTGAAACACCATGCAGTAGTCTAATCCAGGGATTTTGCGTCAGCTTTGGTCATGCACAGAGGCGGGGAGCTATGACTTACAGGTACAGAGGATGTATGGGAAATGCTTTGCAGATAGAAAGGAGCTTGTTTTATAAGCTGCCAGTGAGTCCCTTTTCAGAAAGAAACGTGTTTTTCAGGCAGTGTATCACATTATTTGAAGGCAGATTTATGACAACTGCGTTGTTATTTATGGGGTGAAGAGGGATGCAGTGAAACTTTATAGGGACACTAAAAATCATTAATGAAAAACCAAAACAACACCAGTTATTTATGAATAAGTGAGAGTAATGCGGAGACTATTGTATGACTGAAAACTTTCTTTCTCCTCTGTCTCTGCTTGCTATAGTGAGATTTTGGCAGAATCTGCCATTTGTCTGGGTCAAGGTGAAATATGCATTTGGTTTTGAGGAGGAATCAAACATTTTTACAGCACATCTCATCTTATTTAAAGTGTTATTCTTGAGACGCAAAGAAAGCTTTGCTACCACAATGTAAATGAGGTGTAAGTCCACTGAAATAGAATCAGACCACTCTAAGCAGAGACCAGAAAACAGTACCACATGTTTCTTTCAAAAAAGAAAGAAAGAAAAAAACAACAAACAAACCAAACAACAAAAAAGCTGGAAGAGACAGTGAAAGATAAAGATGTATTTGAATGATCTGGTAATTATATGTACACCAAGAGCCATTCATTCGTTTATCTATTCTTCCTTTGCCAGCGTTGGCGAGCAGGCAGAAATGAGACTCTTCCAACCTTCTCTGTCATTTGCTGCTTCTTTCATCTGCTTTCCAGTTTTGAAATCAAACACTTAGCTCTCCCTCTGCTCCGGAGATTTGTAAGGTTTCGGTTGCGTTTCCTTCCCTGAACTGGCTTCCAGTTCACATGGCAGTGGACGGGCCCAATACAAAAGGTTAAATGATTAGTCCCTGAGACTGAATTATTACTTTCAGGAGAAAAAAAATGAATAAATCCCGCATGCTGGGAACGTCACTCCCAGTGACGAGGAAGGCATCTAGGTGTCAGGGAGGGTTGGTGGACACGTAATGGACACAGCAATGTGCCGCTTCTCTACCACTCGTGTAGGACTAGTTGCCCTACACACGCATTTCAGACATATATTCAGGCAAAGTGTCTGCCCATAACAGTCTGCGGTTTGACTTAGAGCAAAATACAACAATTAGGAGGGGAAAGAGCAATAATTAGGAGAGTAGTAATAAGATCACACAGTAAGTAACTGCCTACATGCACGATTAGACAGTTCCTAGGCATTTTAAAGTGGAGTTGTGTGAATGATTGATTTTTCTGTTCACTGGTTAAACTGAAGAAAAAAACCCATTCATTTTGGATTGACCTGAAACATAAAATTTTATTGGCTTTCTTGGCCAAATGAAAAAAAAGTTAAAAAAATTGATTTGGGGTTGAGGTCAAAGTTAATGGTTCATTTAGCTGGGGCAATTGAAATGCTCGTTAAGGGCATTTTTAATTTAAAGAAGTTTAGAAAAAATAACTTGTAAAGCGAAGTTTGAAATACTGTGAAAATATGGAAATAATGACTCTTTTTTTTGAAATGTATTATTTTCAGTCAAAATTGTTAGCCAAACCAAGCCAAAGTCAGGAACAATTTTGACCTGATCTGTTTGCCTAGTACTCAATGACACTGGTTCCCTCTGTCCTTCCACCTTGCTTTCACAGGATAGTGCATTTGTTGGAACAAAGGTTGCAAACAACTTCTGAGGGAAATGACAATTTGATTTTTAAATGAGGATTTCCAACTCACTTCTATTGGAGATGAAGGATGCAATTCTAAACCCATTCTGTTGCTACAAAGCTAAGATTAAAGAGAAAATATTCAAGAGAACTGATTCTGTAGGGGTTTTTTAAGGTAATATGTACATAAGTAAATAAGGCTTGACAAATGCAGAAAGTAGTTATTCTTAAGCAGTCCATCAAAAACGCTGCTGGTAAAGTTACTAATTACGAGTCCTGAGAAATAAACCAGAATAAAATAGCGTGCAGTGTCAGAGTATTCAGATAAGTGTCATGGATTTGCACTGTAATTGCAAAGTCATCATTCCTGCAGCAAACTGGTGGTGGCTGTGGGAGCAGAGGGCCACTCGGGGGTCCTGTTTGGAGCCGAAGCTAGGGGAGATCGGTGTCTGGTCATGATGGCTGCCCAAGTGTCAGCTCCCAAGGCTAGATATCTTGTTTTCACTCACCAGGGAAAAGCTGGCGTGCCTCCTGTGGGCTGTGCTTTCAAGGTCACTCTTCTTCCTGCAACAGTTCAAAGATCAAAGACAGAGCAGAGACTATTTCCCAGGATCCCGAAAGACACCCATCGCACAGGCCCTTTGGGAGGTGCCTGGCAAAGGAACAGGATTTAGTGATCATTTTGATTAGTAGCAGGTTCCTTCCTCCCAACCCCTTAATTTTCCTTAGATTGAAAGTATTTTCTCTCTTATAAATACCATCCACTCTTTATCAGTCCTCTTCTCTCTCAAGAAGTGTGTTTTGGTTTTGCACATCATACTTTATATGCACTTAAAAATTGCTGATGGGTTACTTCTTTTTGCATTAGCTCAGTAACTTCAAGAAGAATAGGAAAGAAATTGTCTAACATGACCAGCCTTCCCACATCCATCTCTCAGCATCACCGACCTGGTGTATTTGCTGCACAGGGCCTCTGCCTGGGTCAGGGAGGAGTGATCTTCACTTGGAGGGGGCTGGATCGACCTCTCCTCACGTGGGCTCAGCACAAGAGTACAGGCATTTATTTATGGTACTGAAGCCTAAGCAGCTACTCAAAATGAAGACACCTTGATCCAGTTAGGTTATGGAAAATAATGGGCACTATACATGCACTTTGATACATTTGCTTTTCTTTTGATTTGGCTGAAAGCTCTCCGTCTCTCCTCTCCCTACTGTCATTTCCCTTTTTTCTCTTTCCATCCCCATTTCAAACCTGACTTAAAGAGTTTATGAAGGAGAACCAGGCCCCAGCACAGCCATTGATCTTAAGGAGAGCATGTTTCTAACTGTATCCGTCCTTTGGGTGCTGCTGAAGTAATCAGACAATTCATTTATTTTATATTAAAACTTTACTATGGGCAGCCAATCTTCTTTTTCTTTGTGTTTCTCTATTTTCTTCTCCTGAAAAATGGGAAGAAACACCAAGATGTATTCATACAGCAATTAATAATGATAAAAATAACATCATCGCTGTCATTAGTGACCAGATTCTGATACTCCTTTTCAGGCAATAGATCACCTTGGGTCTCTCTGCAAAAGGGAAAAAAAACCAAACTTCTCATGGTGTATAAAGAAATGGAAACCTGTTTATTTATGACTGGATAAGAATGAGCTGCCTCATTAATGTGGTATAAAATGGGTATAATTCAGCATTCCATACAATCCTCTGTGACGTGTTGACAGGTGCTGTCATGCACTATCACTTTTAGGTTATTGCACTCTAATAGACTACAATTATAGCTCATTTAATATGATATGACAGTGGGAAAGCACGTGTGAGGTTACAAGCAGTTACACTTACAAAACAAGCTGGTGGCAATGGGTACAGCTACAGGTAAATATTGCAGGAGGCAAATCCCCTTTCCAACATCACAGTGCCCAAATCTCTGCGGCTACAGGTCTTATACATACAGTTCTCGCAATGAAGCATTTGTGCCCAGCCACTTCCTTCCATTTTCTCTTATTTTCCCCACAAATGCCAATATTACTGCTTTCAGTTGTGCCTCCTAATGTTGCTCCAACAGTCGAAACCACAGCAGGGGGTGGAGTAGGCTTGAAGAAAAGCCGAAGCTGTAAGTAGCACAAGATTTATAACAGTTGGCAGCCCAACATCTCATCTCATACAAACAACTCGGTTTCCTTTCGGCAGCCTGCTGTGCCACTAACAAGGCAGGCTACAAAATTCACCCACTGGGTGACGGGGGAAGGCAGGGCGAAGCACGTGCCAGCATTGTTTTCGTATGGTCAAAGAGTGGCAGAAAAGTTGGACCCCGCACTTTGGTATCACTCATTAAAGGGGAAAACTGCAGAACTGTTGCTGCATAGAAATATTTCTAATGGGTTAAAAAAAAAAAGTCCCCTTGGGGAGGTTAAAGATTTCTCAACAACATTTGCTACCCCAGCTTTGCAGGGTTTCATCAGGGCAAGATTCACTCTGCGGCCACGTTCATGGTATTATAAGCCAAAAAGATGCCAGCTAGTCTCTATTTTTGTCTAAGCCGTATACTGAAGTGAGTGGCTTTGCTACTTCCTGGCTTAAAATGTATTTCAGATATTGTTTTAACTGCTGAGGTAGTAGCTGTGCTTGCACACTAAGCAGCTGCAGGATACACTCCTTCTGGGAGTTGCCACGCACTTAAATTCAAGGGTTTAAATATAAAAGCCTAGAAGCTGACTCTGTGCGATGTTCTCAGAAAACCAGATTTCTGGCCCGTGCAGCCGTGGTGCCTCGACAGCTGGGTCACGCCATATGGGTCAGGATGCCGCCTCTCCTTTTCACGCATCCACGGAGCCGGAGTAACGCTCCTCAACCAGTTCGTAATGAAACATCTCCTTTGCATTACAAAGAATGTGCTTGTTCGTGGAAACTCTTTCCCCATCAGCGGCAATCATATGCTTGGCATACCTACTGGAAGAGTACACACGCAGCCTGCCCTGCTCCTCAGCAGCACAGAAGGCTCAGCCTGGTGAGCCGTTGCCTTCCTCCCTCCCTCCCTTCCTGAGCAGCCGCCTCTCTCCTTCATAATTCATTTTTCCCTGCCACTCATCACACCTTTCTGAACCTCCAGTTCCCGCCATGTCCTCTGTGTCCCTGCTCTGGCTCCTGCCAGGGGCTCAGTGAAGTGGAAGGGAGGTAACTTTCAGGTCAGGTCCGTGACCGGGCTGTTGCTCCTCTGCCAGTGGCAAACGATTTTCAGCCAGCCCCATATGCCCAACAAACTGGGTTATTCTGACCACAGCTACTTTTCAGGGGAGATGCCTATGCACACTTCATCTTCATAATCCCAGCCAGTTGTTATGTGCTGTGGACTTGCCCAAAGGATGCGTACTGGAGGCATCGTCACATACAAAACCTGTTAAACTATCTGTGCCCTCTGGTTCTCAAGGAGATTGCAGTGCTATAGAAAACATCACAAGTAAGCCCCCCTGCTAAAGATGGTAGCATGCTATTTTGCTTCTTTTCATGCTATTTTATGTCTCCATCCCAAGGGAAGGGTTAAATTAATATAGCATACTGAGGTGCTGGAGAGAAAATACGAGAAGTGCTGATATAATCATGCAACACTTGCATTTAGTATTATTGCTAATTTGGGGCAGCACTCTGAAAAGCTCCTTCTATGCTTTGGGGAAGAACTTCCTCTGCAGAGCAGTGACACCTGAGATCCCAATCCCTTAGTTCCTTCTGACAATCTCCCATTTAACGTCACTGTTGTTTTAAAATTCTCCTACAATAAAGACAAAATTGTGAATGTTAAGATAAAGAGGAATACTTTGTTTAGTAGCTTTTTGGTATTTGGAAATTAATTAAACCAAATAGTATCTAAATATTTAGATTACATTCATCAGTAATTAATTAGTCTGTTTAAAAAAGTGATCTCATGTCACAGCTCTCAGCCCTTTTCTTCATCGTTGTGACCGATCTCAAATCTGGTAGCCTTTTTTTGTTCATAAAAGTACTAAAATTTAAAAGCTTGCTTTAGTGTATAGTAATATCACATGGTTAAGGTCTACTAAGAAAGTGTGAGTGCTAACAGTGTCACAACAAAGTAAACTCTGCTATTCTGCAGGCTGAATGCTACAAAAAGTAGCATCTATAGGCACCAAGGAATGCCTATTGCTAAAAAAAATAATCCTCAAACCAAAAAGAATCACGCTTGAGGCTGGAGGAGCACAAAGCAGAAACCTTCATTTCCGAATTTTCTAGTTTTTTTCCTGTTTGGCATGAAAAGCCATGTCTCTCTAAATTGAAGGACAGTTGGACCCAAAGTTTCTGCCCTGATCAGTGTTTGGTTGGCAAGAACTGTGTTCTCCTTGGTTTTGGTTGTTATTTTTTTTGCCCATACCTGAATAAAGACTTTGTCACTGCGTGGGGAGGTTAGGAAGAGGAATGGGAGTTAATGCTGCTTGAAATAAAAATCCAAGTGCATTTCCTCGATGATCTTCTGAGGTCTCCCAAGGGATGCTGCAGATGGCGTGTTGGCCTCCTGCCTTGGACTGCACCCAGCAGGCACCTGTGGATGGGGCTGGGGGGCGAAAGGAGCAGCAAACAGAGCAGCGCCAGGGAGAGCATTAGACACAGAGGTTTTCTTTTCCTGCAAACTGGTTGTAAAACCACACCAGCAACAGAGTAAAACCTTCCCTGTTACAAACTGTGCTGATTTTATCACGTCTTTTAATACTCCATGCTTGTAATAAGCTCTCTTCATCCCCCTTCTTATCCTCACTTCCATAGTCCTGGGAAAGCAATTTATTTAGTCCCCTTTGCTCTGTATGGAAACTTCAGTTGTGGCTGTGTGGTTTTAGTCAAGTTTTCAGGAGCGAAACAATGCGTTTTACTTTGCCACTATAGAGTGATTTCTAACATATTTCATAAACTTCATTCTGAAAGAAAATGTCGAGTAGAGAATTCAAAGTCCTCTTTTTAGTGCCTGTCTTCATGAGCTGCTCACAGTGATAATGCCATAACCTCTACTGGTAACATGGAATATTATCAAAGCCAGGCATTCACAAATCAGCAGGGAGGAAGAGACCTCGAAGGCTTTTTGTTTTGTTTTTAGTTTTAAATAAAGATGGTCAGATTTTTGCAGGTATCTCTTGGTTTTAGGCTCTGAACTGGTTTTGGCTTGACTAAAACCATGCTGAAGTGGCAAGAATTATCTTTTCCCTCTTTGTTTCTAAGAGTTGTGACCTGTATTTTTTGTATGAATCAAATATTCATATCTATGTATGTGTGAAAAACAGAAAGAGAGTCTGGTACATTAGGGTTTTTTTTAGACTACACACAGAATTCTTCTATTTTGTCCTTACATAAGGAATACTTTGGTGGTAACAAAGTAATGAATAGAGGCATTGGTTTTTTTAAAAAGAATTTAAGATTATTGTACACTTTTGAAATCAGATTCCCTGTGAAAACAACATTTGTATTTTTATTCCTTCACATACACCAAGAAACTGTGGGTCTCATTAGAATTTGCACAGTAGGACACGTTACTCCTTTTTCTTTCTCTCTCTCTCTCTCTTCATTCTTGCTGTTTATTTTTATTTCTTTCCTCTCTCACTTTTTTTCTTGCTTTCTTGTTGGCCCTTCCTCCCTCCCTCCCTCTCTCCTTTCCTTCCTTCCTTCCT
>RSEF01000001.1:158326101-158351449 GCA_003993805.1 Himantopus leucocephalus
CTTCCCCTTCCCCTTCCCTCACCCTCTCCTCTCTCTCTCTCTCCTTCAGCTGTTTTCAAGATAAATCCTGTCCTTGCAAATTCATAACTGACAGGGCTGACAACTAGAATATTTACTGGAAAAGCAAGAATACACAGCAAGACTTCATGATTCTCTGTCTCATATGTATTTCTTTATGGGGCGCATTCTGCAGTATTTGGTGCATGTGTCAGTGGAGATGAAAAGATACTTTACAGGGAAACCGAAATCTATTTCCAATGACATTACTATAGCACAAAATGGAATACTATGAATGACAGTCACTCAGATTTCTATAAATGCGGCAAATAAACGCAAAATTCTGAGGTGAGTTTTATTTCTAATGTCACCCTCAGAGGCTCTGCAATGTCAGCCTCATTTTTGTCAGAATAATTATATTTAATTTGGGGGTTTGGTCTATCAGAGGTCTACAAAATTGTTTCATCAGTTAACACTACTCATTTGTCAAAAACAGGCAAGCAGCAAAATGATTTTCCTGTCTCACTTCTGTACTGTTGGGCATTCTTTAATAGTTAAAATGTTATCAGGAGGGGAGGAAAGAGCAAACATCTTTTATGAGTCTTTCCCAGTGAGCACAATAGTCTTTGTCTGCCTGGTGTGGTAGGCCAGTTGAACCTTGTGTTGCGTGAAGACCTGTACACCTCCCAGTCCAAAAGGTGCAGTTTCTCCAGTGAGAGGACAGTAGTCTTGTAAGTGTGAAGCGTGTGTGTGTGTGAGGCTAGATTTAGAGAGTTTTCTTTAGCAGCAAGTTATGTAGAGTTTCAAAATGGAATCAGTGAAGTCAAATCAAACTTCCAAGTCCATTTCAGGCTTTCTTTTTTATTATTTTTTTCTCTTTGGACATAAAACACTTCAAATAAAAGTTCTATTAATAAAGCTCTAACCACAGATTAAATATTTCTGCTGACATTATTTGACTGATAATATCAATTTCAAAGTTCAAATTTTAATAAGGTATTACAAAGCATAGGAAGAAACAAGCTAATCAAGCCAAGTTTCATATTTCCCCTCTTTGTATAAAATGATAAGTGAATTTAAAGCTATGCTTTGTCTCTTTAATATCTGCTAAATATGGATGAATTACTGAATATATATTTATTCTTAGCCTCATTTGAAGGCAAATATTTACAAGGCTTTTCTCTTGTAATCTGATTTTAATATCTCAACTGAAAATGATTCATAACATGCGGCTTCAAATACCCTGTAGTTAAAGAGGCCAAAAATTAATTAGCTGATTCTAGCAAGGGTTTCTTGGAACTGACCTTGAAAGAAAAAAAAAAAAAAGCGGTACTGTTTATCAGATCATTGTACATTGTTGTTGCTTGTGCAAAGAATTTCAGGAGTAAACAACAGAGACTGGCAATAACTTGTGTCTGATCCTTGGTGCTGATGTACGCGTACATCCTTTGGTTTTCTGTGGCTCTTCTAGTAGGGCTTCAGGGGCCAAGTATCTTCTGTCCTTTTGGCATGGAAATTGTTCAGACAAGCATCGGTATGTGGAGCGGGTTAGCGACAGTTATGCAAGCAATGGGAAGCACCTCCCTTTAATCCCTTGTCCAGATTAAAATGCAGAGAGTGCGGAAATACTCGCAGGTCCTTTTTTTGCATCTTATAAATATACCCAGGAAGCCATCTGGGAACAGAAATACTCCCTAAGTACCACTGACCTGAAACGCAAGTGTCTTTGTGAAGTCAGTTTCTCTCCTTCCTTTGAAAGACAATCTTGCTGATGCTGACTGCTAAAAATAAGGACGCAAAATCTTTTCCAGCATCTGGAGTTTTCTGTGCTTTAATCCGTTCATTTCCTTATGTATTGTTATATAGGTATTTCTGTGCACACTCTGATTAATGTACAAATATATATTTTACTCAGTGGGATTAGAGTCAAGTGGGCCTGATTCTCCACTTCCTTGCATCTTGCATCGTTAGCCATAAGTGTAGGTAAGGCCCTTTTAAGAACTGTCATTTTATAAGGAGCTTTAGAAAATTAGATTAACTCTTGCTTTGCCACTTTACAAATAGTATCCACCTATTGTGAGCTGACAAAAAATCTGTCCTCTGCCATGTTTTTTTGGCTACATGCTTTTCTAGAAACTACCTGAGCTATGGGTTACCTTCTGTCCCACTAGAGCAACTGTTTCCAAAGGGTACCATGTTGTCCAAAATTTCCGTGGGGCAAGAGTATTCCTGGAAGCGTGTAGAGGTACGTGTGCAGCTATTACACAGGTATTTACACTGTCTAATTGCCAGCCATAAAGGTGCAAATAAGCCGTTCAACAGCCTTTCCACAAACCACCTCAGAAACCTCTTCAGTTCCTGTCAGGAGTGGTTTGCACTGTATTTGGGGAGGTCTCCAAATTAGGTGTGCTGACTGTCTTTGTATTTTTGCGTGTGTGTGCTCTGGGCAATGGTTCATTCAGCTTTGAAATAAATCACAAATTTGCTCTGCTTGGATCGATTCTCTTTCCCTCCTACGAAACTGGGTATCATGGTAGATGTGCTGTCCTTGGTTGCTACACCCACATTATCTCAATAATGTTGTGTCAATGGCGAAAGCTGTGATAGTAGGCGCTCTCATATAATCCTGTGTTAGGGTTTAAATCTGTATAATCTGCATATTTCTAATATTCCCACCTGCATATTATGTTGGAATTAGTCATCCTTAGAAGAGTCAAACAGTAAAAAATATTTGACATAATTTCTCCAGCGGCTTTGAGCCTTGGTTTGCTATGAAAAAAGGCCTTCATGATCATGCTGAGTATGGCAGAAATCTGGTACCAGAATGCTGATTCAGCTATAATTTCACAAACGCAAACCAGGCCATGAAGCCTTTCAGGATTTCAGTTTTTCACAGAAAAGAAAACAGAACAAGGTTTGTATGCTTAACCAAACAGGAACGCAGCCTCAGCTGCAGGGTTTGGGTTTTCTCAGTAACTTAGCGTCTGCTTTGGTTTTGATAACATTAATTAATTTAAAACAAACCGGTGGAATAGCATGCATGGAATTTGCTCAACATTAAGAGTAAAGCCAGAGAATTACATACATGAATACGTACTCTGTTGGATTTTGTCTTTCCATGTGGATGCGTGTGCCTAGACAGCCCTGAATGCTGGTCTGCAGGCTGGTAAGAGCATGGGCCAAGGATGCGATGCTGCTGATGAAGCTGAGGTGATGCGCACATTCCTGGTATCTTTCCCAGTGTGTCACGAAACTTTTATGTTTCCTACTATAAAAATCTTGATTTGACCATGAGCAGCCTTTCATACGAGGCTTGAAAGTTTAGGTAGACTTGTGGACTTTGCCAGTTCAGTGCTGTCCAGTGTTGCACTGTTGTTCCCCAAACTAATGCATTTAACAGAAGTTCTCCTGGCAATGATGGAAAAAGTCGACAACTTGCTGGTGCCCCTGACTTATTGAAGGTTTTGTATTTCAAGAAACATGAGGGATTGTAAACCCACACTTCGCACTTTGGATCAAGTTGCATATAACAGGAGTAATTACGTTTTTATCAATGAATGGGTTCACTTTAAATAGTTCTTCCTCCTTCCACAAGGTTAGCTATTTCTTGGTATAATTGGTAACTTTTCATCTTCTCTTAATCAAAACAATATCTGGAAATGCAAGGTACATTTTGCTTGAGAATTAAGTTGAGGCACAGTTTTAGGCAATCTCATATGGTTAGTTAAAGGGGGTACAGTTTGCTGTTTAAAAGCTTCTACTGTATACAGCTCCATATCTTGCATTTTATCAGTGTGATGTGATCTAACAGCCACAGGAAAGATACAATATCCTGAGCAACCAGCAACCGCTACAGGGCAGAGTGATTTGGCAGAACCCTACTTGTAATTGCCGATCTTAAGCTGAGGAAATACGGGTGGAAAAAAATAAAATAAATACAAAATTCTTTTTGCCTTGCTTTTTTTGTAAAAATGTCGGGCATTGCTTGAGAAGTCTGGATTCCTGATATTTCGCTTCTGCCGCTTTTACAAAAACAAAGGAAGTAATGTTTTGACTGACCCTTTCTGTGTACATACTATCTGTGGTTTTGATATAGTCTCCTCATTATAGTAGCCACATCCTTCCCTTCTCATAAAAGCTCTTTTGCTCTCATCTGTAGTGCCACTGCTTATTTCCTCCCTCTTCATTATCTTGTGTAGTGGACTTATAAAAGATCCCTTCTTTACCATACAGCTAGATGACCTAGTCTGGGCTTGCAATAAAAAGCATGTGCTATGGGAAAACCAGAAAGCTTGCTGTGATCTTTGACCGATGTTTTGCTGGTGTTTGCTGTTGTATAGTTCCTTCTTCCGTAACACACCCTTGCCTCTTACCATTACCACCATCATTTAAAAAAAAAAAGAAAGTATTTAATTGCAATGCTTTGAAAATCAAGTTTAGAAGCTATGGATGTAGACACTGGATGGTTAAGATGTTTTGACAAACATAGCTCTAGGGAGCTGGCTAAATACACTGCTGAGTTACCGAGTCAGTGCAAAGAACTTGCATAAAGTGTCTGCTGGTTTATGGTTTCTTGAATGCTCCTAGTCATCAGGTATTAGCAAGTTATGCTACAGAGTTTACAGCACAGCGTATACACTCCATGGCCTGTTATAGCCATAATCCATATCTTAATGCTTTATGTCAGGCATCCCTGCTGCCCTCTAACCATTCTTTAATAATAAGACAAAAGTGATATTTTAGGGTAACAGTTAATAAATAACGTGACTTATCCAATCACACCTTTCACTAAAATATTATTATCTTTTGACAGGTTCATTACTGTAGAGACATCAGGGACTGATGAAACATTGTCTAATTCTACCACTAGTACATTTTCTGTAGTTGTCTTTCTTTTAATTTAATTCTCCTACTCTGAAAGCATACTGTCCATTGCAATTATCGAATGAGCATTTAATCTAGCATAACTAAGGCATTTTAATCTTTTCTTATGGAAAAATGATTAAATGGTCATAATGTTGCTATGATGTGCACTCATCTACTCCTGACTCAGAGAATCAAAGTTTTCTCCTTTCTGATAACCAAGCCTCAAGTAAGTTTTTAGGTTTAGTGCAGTGCATTGGTTGCCTGAGCAAGAAGAGTACTGCTATTTATTTTGTGATATTGTAGAGTCAGAAAAACAATTTGTGGTTATCAGTCACTTCTGGTAGGATTTTTTCTGGGCAAATTCTGCATATGACAGTGCATTTTGCTGGGTAACCTTTTTAAAAAAATTATTATTTCTTAAATTGGAGAGGTATGAATACTACAAACTCAAAATATAACAGATTGAAACAAAGCAAAAAGCAAAAGAAGTATGCAAAAAACACTTCCTGCACAATGATGTGATTACATTTCAAGAAATCAATTTCTTGCAATCTAGGGTATCCTTTTTGCCTGACATTATGTGTAGAAATTTAATGGGAAGTGAATACATGCAGAAAATAAAATACTGGTTTTCAAGTTTGCCTGAAAAATTTGGCTAGAAGCAGAGCCCATCCCTACCAAAAAGATGACGCAATAAGAAACTTAAATTAGCCATCCCAGAACAAAACAGCAGCTCTCAACTTTTTTTCTTACTGAGATCTGGCTGCTGTCTCTCTAGGACAGCAGTTCCTGTTGACAGCATGGAACGGGGTAGTAGGTTCATTGCTCTTTCAGAACATGCTGCAATCTCCAAATTCCCCTGGAGAGACTATATCAGATATCCACAGAGCTCTGCTTCAAATCAATTCATAGACTTTAAAAGAGATTTTAATAATGGGTAGAATTTTATAATAGAAAGCTAAATTTATGGGATAGATTTATTGCTCACTTTGGTCCCCCAGCCAGCTGTTTTTTAATGGCTCATTGTTTTGCTCTTAAATAACTAAATCTGTACACATTATAATAAAGGATGATATGTAGTTCCTAACCTTCTACCAGTGTAATAAACAAAAACTTGGGTAATGAGTCACTGTCTTTGCACAGAACCATAAGTGAAGTCATACCTCCAAATTCAAGGATAAAGTGCTGGTGTATATATATACCCTGCAACATGCTTTAGCACATACTGAAAGTATGACTTGACCAGGTTGACATTTAGGTTGTCACCATTCAATAACTCTCCATCCCAAGCAAGGATGAAAAATGGCTTAGGTCACTCCCACAAGAAAATACAACTGTCTACAAAAAAAGTCTAATATACAGGCTTTTTGTCTAGTTACTGGAAATCTTGATTTGGAAATGTCTGTGCAGGGCTTCATAAACTCCCATATCCATGGGAGCTGGGTACCTTGTAGCCCTAGGGTGTTCGAAAGATCCCTTAGCTAATTACCCTTCTTCCTGCCTCTCCATCTTCATACTCTATCTTCATGGAGCTGAAGTGTTGCACTGTGAGAACCTCAGGTTTTAATGAATCATTGTGTAGGTCTCCAGTGAGCAAATGGCCAATGTGAGACAAATAGCTGGCCGGGAAGGAGACCAGCTGTCCATTTAGCGAACACTACCATTGCAAGTGGCAGCCGACTCCGATGTGAGAGCATCACTAGAGATAATGATGCTCCAAAATCCAGCAGAGGCAGTAATGGCCAAATTGCATCAGCACCTACCTCCCAGAAGAGTCCTTTAATTCCTCCCTTAAATCCTTAGCTTTTGGTTTTGGAGGACAAAGGTGGTTTTTTTTAAGAAGTTTCCCAAGTACATTTCCTACCATGCTAGACAGAAAAAGGGTGCCAATTCCTGTTTGCCATTAAAGGATTCATCTGATTTTTCTCTTCCCAGACAAATACTGACAGAACTGTTGGTCCTGAACACAGTAGCTTTCTGTGAGGGCAGCCTCATGGAGAAACTGGCTAAAATTTAGCTTTAGCAGCAGCTGTAGCTCTTCTTTAAGTTAAAGGTAAATTAGCATGGACATCTTCTTCCATGCTGATAGTGTAAGTTGTGGAATACTCCTCTAATCCTACTAGCAGTGAACAAAAGACTACTTTTGTTCAATTTTGAACTTGCTCAGTCATTATGGCTTTGCAAGTTCAATTCACACTTAGAGGTTATAGAGCCTGCATGCTGCTGGAAAAGATCAAAACAAGGAAAGGACAAATACCTAAGTCATGACACAGAGGAGGGACACTTAGCGGGCTTGGCCCTTTACTACTGTATAAGTTCATACTTTTGATCTTTTAAAGAAAAGGATGGATGACCTTTAAAAATATCAGGGAAAACATGCATTAACATTGCATTAACTGAGCTCTTAAAACCTAAAATGATTATGAAATATGCAATAATTGCCCATATCTTTGCTTTCACTGGTAGAGAGAATGTGTCTGCTTTTAGATAAATGTTGCAGGTTTAAACAGGATAAGGTCTCTCTCCGAGTTATCTAAGGACACTTCAGGAATGGAAAACCTTTTGCTAGAACAAGAGCAGGCCCTCTCTGCCCCTTCAGCTGTGGCAAGGTGAATGTCCCAGGTGTCTTCTTTCTTAACATGGAATAACCTTGGTTTGGGATATGTGACTGGGAAAAGTGTTTACAGTGTTGCATCGTGTAGCTGGGCCACAGCTGGGGAACGTGCCTGCTAGCCATGGACACTGGGGAGCAGGACTGCTTGCTACATTCTGCCCCCAAATGTGGCAGAGAACCAGCATCTCTGCCTTGCAATGTGGTGGAGATCATCTCCCCATTTGTTCCATCCTCCCTCTCCACGTTATCAGTGGTCTTGGTCTTCCTTTCATGCCTGTGAGCAAGGGAATGAAGAAGGATGACTTATTATTTCTTGTTGTAATATGAGCTGGCCATGGGTGGAAAAATGCTAAAAGAAGGCTGTCATTCGTCCATATAGCCTTCCACTGTTTCTCCCTCTGGTTAGGAAGCCATTTCAAAGGGAGGATGCTCTGACTGGCTCCATCCTTCTGTACAAATGTAGCCAAGGATTTTGTACATTAGCATTTTTTTTCCAGCTCAGGGGTGTGCTGTAGAAGCAAATCTGCCCTTGGGTCTTCTTACCAGTTTGGTTCACGTCATGGGGTAGTCTCAGACTATGTGAAGCTGATCTTTGAAACTAAACCAGGAGATACAGTCCAGGAATGCATCTAGTCTGCTATGTGTGGTAACGGGTGTTGAAACCACAGCCCCAGTTTAATGTTCTCTCATGACCGTAGGGTTTCATCAGCACTTCTTGACCCAAATCCAAAACAAGGGCAGCAATTTACTTGTCATAGCTAGGTTAATGACAAAGTGAGGACTTCACATTTTCTCTCTTTGCCACAGGTGAAATCACAGTCCTTACCAAAGCTCTGCTGATCCTTATCTTTTGTGTTCTGTGCTTTTCCATTCCCCATTTATTTGCTCATTTTCTTCGCATCTTCCTGTGTCCGTTTCCATGCCTGATTTGAAAGCTCTAATCCTCTACAAAACCTACTTCTGTCTGCCTTCCCTCTCCTGCTTTCGCATTTCCCTAAGTCACTTACTTCACTAAACCAAAGATGATTGGCTTCCCTTCAAATCACAAAGCATGCATTATGTTTATTTGGAGGTGACTGGAAAAAATGTTCAACTTAAATAGTATTTATTTGCGAAATACGCTGATTCATTCAAACCCAAACTTTTCAAAATCCTGATAAATTATCATTCTGTTCTGACCTTCTCTGTATAAAAAAATCCCTATTTCCAGCTCAAAATAACTGATTGCTTTGTAAGCTAGACTAATTACACTATAAACTTTTGTAAAAGTCTGAGATGTAAAGGAAATATTTTAACTGCTTTGATACATTTCCCCCCCTCCCCGATTCTTAATGTGGGAAAAATTTCAAAATGCTGACATTTGTCCCAGCTTGAGGATGAAAAAAATAGAAATCTAGAAATATTTTGCTTAGCAATAAAGCCATATGGTTAAGAGGAGCAAAACGCACATATGGCAACAAGATCATCTCCTGTAATTCAACCCATTAGTGCAAGAAATTTGTTCAGACAGGTATGCGTTTTGATTCTCATTTATGTTACTGCCACCTCATTCTTATCTGTCTATAAAAAAGGCCCTGAAATGCTAACGGTAAATATAGCATATGTTCCCACTACAAGGTATCAAAATCTTCTCTCTTCCTTAAATTAAACTAGGCTATAGTGTGTGTATGTAATGTATGTGTATTTGGTCAAAAGTTCAGTCTCTTTTTTGTTTTTAATTTTCCTCAGTCTGAAATTAAACAACTGGAAAAAAGCCACACGAGCATTTCAATATTTTCACACTCAAAGTGAATGAAAATCAATGTATTCTCTAACTTGTGCACACTCCCCTTTTCCTACTGGCCAATCCTTGTTTTGAGAATTTCTTATTGTGCAAAGAGTTGATCCCGCTGCCTGTGGAGAGACTTTGTGATGAAGCATAAATGCAACCTCAGATTAATATCCTTAGTTTCAAAAGGGGTTTTCAGTAAGGGTGCTCAGTGGTGAGTAAAACAAGCAAAAATTATGAAATTATCTTCTATAACTCCCACTGCTGGCTTTGAGGACATTTCAGTAACTTCATCATCACGTCTACCCACGTTTAGCCCAGTTTCCTAGAATACTGCTGACACTTTACTTGGACAAAGCTGAAAGCCTTGCTAGTTCAACTGTTGGGTTGCTGAATACTGCGCGTAGAGAAGCTGCGTGGCTGAAAGGGTAGGAATGAGTATAACTCTGGTCCGATGAGGGGTTTCAGGTAAGTCCCTTCACCTCTCTGTGCTTCAGATACCGTGATACTGTCTGCCTCTCTAAAGCACTTGCAAAACTGGATAATATTAATGGAGAACATTAAGCAGACCTGATAGAAAGTCATGGTCACTGGAGATGGCAACGGCACACTTTAACACAGCTGTATTGTTTCCCAAAGGGTATTTTCAAACAAAGTTGTACTGACTTCTGTTTTGATTTAAATTCTGCTTGCTTACATGGGGAAATATTTATCTCCAAGGAAACACCCATAGATTGTAGCTTCTACGTACTCTGTCTCCCAGCTTCTGCAGGGCCCTGTCTTCCAAAGCCAGATGGGAGAAGATAGAGCACTTGACAAAGTCAGATAGGGAGAGCACAAGCAGTACATAATGCTACCAAACCACTCAGTGTTTATTATTATCATATAGAAAATAATCAAATTCATAAATTATGCTAAAATTCAATAGCAGTTATAATACTGATATTGTGAAGCAGAATGGGGTGGCAACTGAACTGGTGGTTAGTTCTAGTGACTATGAATCTTTGTGTATTTAAAGCCAAAGACTAACCCTGCTTCTGACTTTATATTCTCTATAATAATCTTCCTGGCCACTGCAAAATTAAAGGCTGAGCTGAAAATAATACGGCTTCCTAAGCTCTTGCTGAGAAAATTCTCTATCTAACATAGTCATTTTATTAAAAAAGTAGCCGTGAAAATCAAAACAAAGGCATTTAAATACACTGCCAAATTGTTCCATATCTCGTTTCCTTTTGTTTGTTATTTATTTTCACGTTCAACAGCTTACTATCATTCAGTCTTTGCCCTCAGGTTTGTTTGGGAACACGGATTAAGGAGACTGTCCCAGGAGTAGATTTTACTGTCAAAACCATCAGGATCTGTGTAAATCCATCGCGTATGTTTTAGGGGACAAATTAACAATACTATCTAAGTCTTTTGATAACGCAATAGCTAGCAGGTATGCATAAAGAACACTAAAAGCAGTATCTGACATTATTCACTGTTGGAAAAAGGCTGTTCAAACATAAGAAAATGATCCCAAAGTTTGGCTGATTTTAAACACCTGAGTCCACAGGACAGCTGACAGAGTAAGTGAAATTTTTCACAGGATAAGAAGATTTTTCTGGACAAGAGGCTAGAATGACAAAATACATATATTTTCTGTGGTGGTAGAAGATTTTAACTGGGAGAGATGACGTATATTACTTCTACCTTACGTATGTTTCTATCTCTATTTTTGTCCTAGTGAAGTGCTTGGGTTGCTATGTGCCTTAAGATGTCAGAAGGTTGTCTGCAAAATGCTTGTGAAAAGACTCCCCACCAAAATGCTTTCAAACATGTGCATGACATGCAATCAAGCAAGTGAGAGAAAAAGACCATAGGAACATTCAATATTTAGCCTAATTTTGATTTTTCTGTAAACAAAACCCTTTCTGATCAAGAATGTCAAGAAATATTGCCCTTGGTGCTGTGATAAGTCACTCTGAAGGTATTTATATAACGCAGGTCTCTGACTCCTGCTCTAGCCTCTGGACCATGCCGATTCAATGTTGCTCTGCTTTCTCCTGTTGTTTTCAGAGAACATCAACTGTGTTTTGGCTTGCTTCCCAGACAATGTTGTTCCAGAGCAGAGATTTTGACCCTCACTAGGGACAAAGACACATGAATTAAAAATGAAAAAGAGGTAACAGATGAAACACTGGAGCTGTAGGCATGTGAAGAAAAACATAGGCTGTTCGAATGGTAGACCTTACCATCAGCGTAACCTCTAAACTTGGGTTAGACTGGCACACCTTCGAACTTGTATTTGCTTTTCATGGCCTGGGCTTACCTTTGGGATGTCTTGGCTTTGAATACCAAATATTATTGTAAGACAAACATCTTTTCCACCTTCCCTGGAATGGTCACTCAGGTTAATGGTAAAGGCATCTATAGTAGTAGATCAGAAGCACTGTCATGGGCCTACCGAGTCTAGCCTAACCACATCTAACTTAACCACTAATGTGCCTAAGTTTTGCAGTTTTCCAATATGTCTTTAGAAAGACATATTGTCAGGCGCTTGGGGAGTTCTTCAGTTCAAGCTGTAATGTGCTTGGATTTACCTGCCTGGAAGGCTAAGACAGTCTGGGACATAAGGTAGTAGTAAAGTGCCTTCCACCTATAATTTATAGTCTAAATTATATCATTTTCTAAAGGGTTAAATGTGTCCCATTTATATCATGAAGCAACAGCAAACAACCCAGTCCAACAAGAAACACTGATTAAGCAGCCTCTCAGACAAGAAAGGTCAACATAATTGGTGTGAGGGGTGGCCTTCCAATGACTTTTAATGGAAGTCATAGCTGATCCCAGTACTCAGAATAACAAAGCACAGCACGAAGCATTTTGTTTAACCTATGAAGGTACTCTATGCATATGTCTCTATTAATTTCCATCTCCATCAAAAGATGCCTGCTGGCACTGCCAACATTTTGAAGCCTGCAAGTAGAAATCAGAGACTTCCAGGCCTTTGCCCTTTCATAGAATCATAGAATTGTTAAGGTTGGAAGGGACCTTTAAGATCATCTAGTCCAACCATTAACTTAACCTGACAAAACCACTTCTAAACCATATCCCCAAGTACCACTTCTACCCTTTTTTTAAACACCTCCAGGGGTGGCGAACCCACCACCTCCCTGGGCAGCCTATTCCAATGTTGGATAACCCTTTCAGTGAAAATTTTTTTCCTAATATCCAATCTAAACCTCGCCTGGCTTAACTTGAACCCATGAATACTTTGCTTGTGTGTTGCTGACATTAGTATTAGCAGTATGAGAGAAGGGGTTGGCATAGAACAGTAGAGTATATGGGCAATTCAAGCACATGCTCTGGCTTTTAACATGTGCATTGGTGCAGGAAGATTGGAATTAGACCAGGATTTCTAAATTTCTAATTGCTGGATAGCAGTGTGGCATGGAAAGGCATTCGGTGTCCTGTCATTGTTTCTTCATTAGGGAACAGCCTTTTATCTTGAAATGGATATCAGCAGGAGACTGAATGCTGTGAAATTGGTCTCTTTTATAGGGTAGGCAAAGGCCCTGGATTAAAAGAGAACAACTACAGACTGGAGAACGGGCTGGCCGAAGAGTGTGATAGCCTGCAAGGCACGGTGCCATCGGTCTCCTCTTCACAAGCCATGCTGTCGGCCCTTCGTTTTCCACCTCTCCCTTTTTGTTCATTCCAGTTGTCTAATTTTTCCCTTCCTCAGTGCCTTGAGTCGAGCACGTCAGTTCCCTTTTGCAGCCTTTTGTGTTCATTGATCGGACGCTGTCATCTCCTTGACTCTCCTTATCTGCAACTGAACCCTCCAAACCTGCGCCTCTCCGCCCTCCTGCTCCACGAACCCCTCGCTACCCCTTACCCTGGGCTGTCGGCATAATGAAGGCTTGATTTCAATACTTCCCCTCATTTCTCTGTTCACTGCTCTGCAGGTTAATGCAGATTCCAAACTTCAACAAGCAGCTGTTAAACATGTCATTAACACTGCTTCGGCTGCAAATGAAACTCTGCTATTGGGATTATTCTGGGAGCTATAGTTTTGTGATGAGCTTTGTCAATCACAGCTGACCTGCTGTGTACAGAATGAAACTCAGATTATCTTCTTTCTTCCTCAGACTCTTGTCATTTTTTCACAAAGAATTACTATTCTACTCCCCGAAAGATTGATTACTTGCACAAATAAGAGAGTCTGAGACATTAATACAAAATTCACAGGCTTTTCTTTATCTCAAACCTGCAACTCCCTCTACATTTCCTCCTGGTAATTATATTAGAATTGTGTACACTAGGAATTGCCATCTGATTATTATGAAACTAGTTTTGTCATGACAAAAATGAGCTTAAGTCTTGTTTTTTTGGAAAATGATCAGTACAGTGCACTGGATGAGAGAGAAGGAGATTAAATCCAACTTGCTTTCATCCATGAATGCTTTCATCTCTTTTTCAAACACAGGAAATGATTACCACTGCTATAAGCTGCAGTTCATATGAGTGAAAAAGGATAAGAAAATATTGAAAATTCTGTAACCAACAGTAGGACATAATATAGGTCCCTGGTACCCACTGAGAGACATGTACGTTTTTTTTATATGCTGGCAATGTCAAGGGTTTCACATTTTAAGAGTTGCCTTCTACTGAGGTGTCGTTAAGTACTGGAGAATATGTTAATTAATTTGCCATTTCTCCAGGTTAGGATTTTCTTTTATTGTAAGAAAGCAGTATATGCTAAAAAATTTACACTCAAATAGCCTGTCCTCATCAGTCACTTAATGAACCTTACTCTTGTTTCTTCCAGTAATTCTGGAATTGTTGAATAGCCCAAAACTGAGCCCGATCTGTCCTTTATTCATAGTTCTTGGAGTACACCTGGAATAAAGTAGGAAACACTAAACATTGGTCTGGCAGGCTGACTTCACTTCTTTCGTGTCCTGTTTTAATACGTTGATCCAAACATTGGTTTGATTGTGTTTTAATTCTAAAGTTGAGGAAATTGCTTGACCTATTGCAGAGCACTTTTTCTTTACTGAAGCATCAATCCCAATGACCTCTGGCTTCCATGATACAGAACTCAATATTTGGAATTGGATGCACGTTTGGGCAGGACATATATTTAAATTTGAGCTCACCTCTTCTAATACTGCAATCCAGTAAATAAAATCATTTCTAGTTTCATTGTCCTCGCCCAAGAGATTTTCCCTTTACAAAGTCTGTTGAGCTTGTGTTGAAAAGTAAGGTCTGGTATCTTTCCTCCAAATCACCATTCGAAGCGTTTGGGTTTGTTAAATGGTGTGCCCAAGTCAGTATGGAATTCAAACTCTCCCCGGCACCAAAGCCAACAGAGCTGCTAAATGTAAGGTCACGTTCAAAGCCAGAACTTTGCCTCATGAATCATGATCACACTCTGAACAAGTGAAACAGAAAGACTGAGAGGAGAGAGAGTGTGTTTCAGGGAGAGAGGGAAGGAGCAAGTGAGCAAGTAGCAAGCATAAGGTCCAAATCAAAAGGAGAGACCAGGATGAGGAAGAGTAAAGAGTTGGGGAAACATGGGTGCCTCTTCACCCCCGGAGATGAGCTGCTAATTTTCTTCTCTTTTAACCCTTCTGTCTTGCAGAGAAAGAAAGGGGAAGGATGTGAAGTGTGGAGTGAGTGACAAAACGTTCACCAAACAAAACCTTACAATTATTAGTAATTGAATATTTCATATTTTGAGTCATTCAAGCTCTGTGAGCCCCAAATAGCACTTTTAAGTATTCAATTTTTTTCTCCATTGACTTTAATTAAGCTTGCCCCAGGCTGGCAATCCTGATGAACGTGGAAAAGGTTTTTTATAAAGGTGTAAGCTTTTTGCCAGTGCAGATTTTTTTTTCTTCCTGAAATCATCCAGCTGTTATTTAAACTCAAACTCTTATTATGTCATCAGGTACGATCTTAGAAATATAAAATACAGATATATTAAACTGCTGCACCATAAATATTTTCCACTTGGTGACTGTGAAAATTACCATATTATTTCCTGATTCAGATATGCCCGATGAAACCTAGTATTAGTGATAAGTGACTGTACATATAGTAACTTCTGCGTAGGGGCTGGCATGAAATACTTTAATGATAGGATTCACACACATACCTGCGTTAAGGCACCCGAACTCACTGTTTCTGCTTCTCTGTCATTTAACCAATACTATAGCCTTAACAGCAAAATGTCCAAAACAACCATAGGGTAAGACCATTTGTAAGCAACTTTTCCCCATTATCACGGCGACACACTTTTTCTGGCATGCAGTGAATTTATTGTGTCCTCAAATTGTTGAACTCACTGACTAAACTGCTCTTGATGGCAATGCACTGGTGTCACAGAAGCCATACAAATCCACGATGACTGAAATTATCCCCCTATCTGTCACCGAAATACAACCGGTTTGGTAACTATGGTCTTTTCCCTGAGATGTTAGATATTCCAGTGTTAAAGCATGGCCTTTCTTAGAGCACATAGGAGTCTTATAGATGCAGTGTCACAGATATATTGAAAAAGCTCTTTCTTTATGTCAGTGAGCTGGATTTACTGTCTGGATACTCTGTCAATATTGTTTGCTGTAACTGTTGACTTCACTCTAGCTATACTGATTTATACTAGTGGTGAGTTAAGATTTAAAAAGCATGGTGATCTGGAGTGCTAACGAAACTACAGTCACGACAGAGTGAAACATCAAGGGGGAAATAATCCCTGCCATCACGGAAAGCCCAGTGCAGAGACCAAGGGCAGGCTGTCATACAGTTGCTGAGGCAGTGCAGAGCCCAGTGCTTGTTAGGTAAATAGGTGGACTGCCTTTGGGGATTCCAGAAACCCCAAGCTCCCCATGAGATCAGTAGTAATGTTGAGGTATATGTTAGAAACCAAGTCTTTGGATACTTTAGAAATTCCAGGGACAGTGCAATACGCTGCGGGCTTCAAAGGTGGTGACGGTGAGAGCTTATTCTGATGGCTGTTCTGTAATGGGCTTTCCAGCATTTTGCAGCACTGAGGGCTTGCTGTGAAGAACCAATTTCCTTCATAACCTCCCAAATTATTCTTTTTTTACCTAGTTTTATGTTGAGGTAGCTCCTATAGAACTACTGCAAACAAGAGAATATTCTAACCTCCTCCCAAGATGCTTGAACATTACATTAAAACTAATCAGAATAACTCTGCCCCTATACTCTTTCCTATCTGTTCCTCTGCCACAGACTTTCAGCTCTTTCCAGTTAAATGGTACGACATGTCAGCAACCAGTTCCTCTGGAGACCAACCTCAAACCAAACTTGCTTCATTTGTGACTGTATCGAATAGCTTCCTTGTGGCCCTCTGAGGGTATGGCTGTTTTCTAGCCCTGTCATTACAAAACCGGGCTTGCCTTTGCTATCTTTCAGCCAAACTTTTGGCCAAATTTATGCCTGACTATGTCTAGGCACTGAACCAAAAGGGGAAATGCATATTTGCACATAACCTAGCAGGACTACCTGTGATAGTGCTACTCACTAAGAGGATCCTGAATCACTAAGTCCTCCAGCAATTACGGAAGATTTTGCATCCAGAGCTTTGTTACAATGGGCCAGGCCATCAGTGAGTGATAGGGCACCGGCCTTTTGAAATGTGGGCTACATAGGCCCAAAAACTGCTTTGTGCGTGGCCTTACACGAGTGCTTCTCATGCTCATGTGGGAGTAATCAGGGTACAGAGGCTATGCGGGGGGCTTCTGCTACAAATATAGCTTGGTGCTGATGCTGCATTAGTAGGATACAGTATTATTAGTAGCCGAATGCAAAATCAACTTTTGAGTGGGTGGCTGTGAGGCTTATCTGTATGAACTAAATTCATCTGTATATCAATCTGAGCCAATATCCATATTGTTGTTAATGCTAATTAATTTTTGTAGCAGGGGAAGTGGTCACACCAAGCCCAGTTTCAGGCTGCCTTGTTTTGTGGTTGTCTATGCAAGTGGGTGGGTGTTTTGCTCAGACACAGTCCTTGAGCGTGAAGTGCTAAAGGTGACCATGAAAGGTGACTATGAAAGGTGAGCATGAAAATCTCACCTACTACATCTTTCTGAATGTTTTTTTCAGACTTTATTCATGGAAATGGGACTAGTTTCTTTCTCACAGCCAAAACAGGAGGAGTAGGTGATCCCCCGACCCTTCTTACCCCTTTTGTGAAGCATTCAGGGTCCTGAACACTCAATTTCTCATCTTTGCCAGCCTGTAAACTTTTGGGATTGACTGGCATAGTCAGCAGCAGCACAACTCATCTCCTGCATGCTAGAGGGGAGGCCAACATAAGGGTCTGAAATTTATGTTGAGCAAGCAGAATTTAAATGGCCCTGCCCAGGCTGCAGACAAAAATAGATACAAATATATTCAGCATGAGAAAAGGTGGGGGTTTTTTTTGATGTTGCCACTGTGCTAGTTTTGGAATATTTGGGGTTACCCACACTTACAGATGCCATCATATCAAAATTATCAAATACAAAAATATTTGACTATTTTCTATGTCAAAAGGACAACGTATTAAAAACAAGTCACAGACAATTCTTTTCCTGTAAAGGTTAGGGATTCTCAATGTACATTCAGAGCCATACACACAAGTGCAAATAAGTCAACTACCACAGCTATTTAATCAGGAGCGTTTGTTGATTTGAGCAGAGCCCCTATGCTGTGAAATGAAAAAAGAAAACCAAATTTTCTTGAGCAATCTTGCTGTTCCTGCTTCAGGTGCTAGGCCATTTCACTAAAGCAGCTCAGACGAGAATGTCATTAGTTCTTAAGCCCCAGGTGAATTTGCCACTGTTCCACATGATTAAGCCAGATAATTGTGTGTTGATAGCGAATGTGGTTGGTGAAATACAATTTCTAGGACCTTCCTAAACAAACACAATGTAGAAGTGAGTCAAAGTGCTGTCATTTCAGTCCTTTGTCACAGGCTTTGCACTTGCAGACATCTCTGGTGAGGACTGGCGAATAATTCTGTGGCGTGTCACTGTGCTCTTAAAGGTGACCCGGCTCAGAAAGTGGATCATACATCTTTTGGCATGCAATTTAGGGGAGGAAAGGGGGGAAAAGGCCTAGTTAATGTGCCCATGAACAATGCAGACTTCTAAGGTTAGCCCGTTTTAAACTATGCATGCTGGAGATTGCTTTGTCTTCAAATAACTTTACAATTCCAGACAGTACTTTCAGAAGTGATTAAAATGCCACAAGTAATGTGCAATTATATATCCTGTGAAGCAAGCCACTGAAAACTTTTTCAGAGCTATTTTAAACAGGGTTTCTCTATCAGGGCAATGCAGACCCAGTGAGCTGACTTCTAGGACCGTATCCCTGTCTCTGCTGACTTTCTCTGTGACTTTGAGTGGGTAACTAAAGACCTGATTTTTGATCCTGATCCAAGAAGAGGCAAGACCCTAGATCTAATATTTTTGTTTTAGATTACAAGTAGATATTCAATGGCAGTGATAGCTTCAGCAAGCACGATATTGCCCTTCTGTTCTCCTGGCCACTTGTTTCTGGCCTGGTGCTGTACTGGCACAAACATGTATTTGGTGGGTCACAGCTGCGAACTGACTTGGCTGAAACAGGCTCCTCTGCCCCCAAAGAAAGGTATTTTTTCAGCATATTTAGTTCTCTGATCCTGTCTACCACATGGCTCACCAACATTTGTGCTGGCCTAGTGCAAGATGTAGACGTGGGAACAAACAAACACATTTAGTACCTTGGAAAAGGAGAAGGGGAAAGCACAAGGGTTGATTATATTGGCACTGCTGCCAAAACCAGGTTGTGATCTTACTCATAAAAAAGAGCTGCTAATACACAGGCTGGCATTGTGGGGATTAGATATTGTAGCAGCGTCCTCCGAGATCTTTTGATGAAAGTCAGAGTGCAAATGGAGGGCATTAGTGGACTGATTCTACTCACTTAACACTGGTCACAAGATGTGCAAAGTGATTAATCCTTAATGAAGGAATCTATTTTTACAAAAGCAAACAAACAGAAAGGAAGAGTCATAAGAGAAGCTGATTTTCCTGATTTACCTACATTACACATACTGTATCTGTCAGTGCCAAGAATATCTGTCCTTTGATTTTTTAAGCTGCATTTTTTTTCCTAGTTACCATGTTTACTGGAAGCTGGGAAAGGTGGAATTGTTTCCAGACCAAAGTAGTCCATCCAAAACACAGTAAGTGTGTGTGTGTACCCTGGTGAATCACGTTATGAGTCCACCAGACTTTGCACAGCAGCTTTTAAAACAAATGTCAAGTTAAAATGTGTGTGTGTGTACGCACGCATGTGTCTGTATCTCACTTGCAAAGCTGTGTTTGTCAACCAAAAGAAGAATATGAGCGGGCAGGGAAAGGACTGGAGCTGCAGGCAAAGAAGGAAACCTCCTTGCCTTTTTGAGTACTTAACAAATATTTCTCAGATTTTTAACTCTCTCATTTCATTCAATAAGCAGACGTATTATAAAAAATCAGTATCCTGTAACATTATCTGACAGTGACAGCTGGACAAGGAAAGGAGTTTTATCTCATGATTTATGATGCCATCAGATGTTGGTTGCTTATCTGCGCAAGCTAAACATTTCCAGTGTGCATTCTTCATTCCCCTGACTGTCTTCCCTCTCCCTTTGCGTACAGACTCACTTTCTTAAATCACACTGATCACATATCTGCCAAGACATTGAATGAGGAGTCCCTCGAAAGACTGTTTCAGCTTCATTTCATGGCCTGGCTCGGGTCTCTGAGTAGTATGGCATACATATGGTGGTATGTTTTAACTTCTGAAAGCATTTTTCACCAAAAGCCAAAGCATTGACTGAGCAAACTGTTCTCACCTGTCTTCTGGGAAGCTTATTAATATTCAAAGGTGCGTGAAGAAGACAGAATGTGTGCACTTTTAGCAAGAAGGTATGGCTTTATCTAGAATAGGACAAACTGATTACACTGACAGTACAGCACGCTGGCTTAAAGCATGTGCCTTCAATTAATTTTAATTAGATTGGAGCAAAAGGAAATTTTAATTTTATGGCTGTTGCAAGGCTGAATCACAGATGAGTAATGGAAACTTTGTTCTTTGTATGTTTGACTATGTTGCCTGACTCAGGACACACAAGATTTGGGGGAAAACGTTATTATATAGGTTTCTTTCAGTGAAGACGCTCAGAACTGCCACAGGGACTGATAAGCCCTATAAAACATAGAGAAAATATATTATGCAGCAAACTGAGTATATGTTTAATTAATTTGGGGAGGAAAAAAAAAGAAAAAGAAGTTGTTAGTTTTTACCATGATCTAAACTTTGTGATCATCCCTCCTGCTGAGGAGAAAAAAAAATTCTTGCTAACACCAAGTCTTCTTAAAGACAGCTTTCTGTTTGGTAAGAATTTGCAATGTAAGTATAGTTATCGGTGTCAAAATACAAATAATTTTGTGATTCATCACAAATTAATGCTAAAAGTATCTGTTTCTCAAGGGAACAAGACAGCTGTGGATCCAAATGGCCAAAGTAGAGTCCTTAAAGCAACTTCCAAACAATATAAAAAAAAAAGGGAAAAAAAATCCATTGTCCACACTCCTGTCAGAGCTGCCCTAATGGCATCACAATATGTATTTTAGAAAAAGCAGAGGCAGTTTTTAACAATTTCAAATAATTGTGTGAAAATAGCCTTGATCTCTCCTTAAACTGCTAAATCTTTTTAATGCTTCTTAAAAAAAAAAGGCTCAAAATGGGTTTAAACAGCTTTGATGAATGTGAAACTTATCTCTCTGCTTGTAATATTTCCAGAAATGGTGCTATTAAGTTGATTTGTGCATGGACACAAATCATTAGTAAATTGGACCCTTTATGTTAAAAAGGTTTTAGTCAGTGTTTAACTCTTTGGATGAAAACCCTGTGCTAAACAGGCTTTTAGAGTATAAACCTTGAGTTCTATAAAACGAGGCATTGATCTCTCTTACCCTTAATATTCAGTGTCATGGGCATTGCATGTCAGAAACTATGTTGGTCACAGACACAAACCTGCCTTTTGCCTATGCCTGAAGGCAGTTATTCTCCGCGTGCTGAACGGTCTTCTGACACCTCCTGCGGCAGAGAGGATTTTTCCGTCTATCACTGACAGTCTTTTCCGCTTATTGGAGGTGATCATATTCCTTGAATTCACATGGGAAACAAGTAGGACCATCCACAGCTACGATACCCAAGCCCACACATCCAGTCCCCAGACACAATTCAGAGCAGCCATCTACTCCCCTTCCCCCTTGCCTTTATTTTGCGAGGCGGTTTTAACTTTGGGCACTCACAAAACCTACTTTTCCCCTTCTGTGCCTCTTTTTGAATTCCCAGAAGACAGGCTATTTCAATGCCCATCCCTATCTAGGGACTAGAGAATAACACAGTCCACAGCTGCCATGTCATTCCTTTTTATTCCTGTTTAATTACTCACTTTTTTTTTTTCTGTTAAAGAAAAACAATCATTTGGCTTTCATAATATTTCAACAGTGTTCCATACTGAAGACTAATGTCACAGTTTCTTGAATATAAACTAAATGAGCTAGAGCCACAGATCTAGTCCGCTACCCTTTTGTCTAGCAGTTTCAGACAGATGGTATCAACCAGTTGGAACACTCTTAGTTATAAGCCATTAAGATGAGCAGCGGGTCAGAGCCTTAAAAAATAGGTAAGTACGTATTTGCTTATAAAATGAGTTTCTAACTACTGAACAGTATAATTTAGTAAAATGGAGGCAAACCAATTTCTGTTATGAAACTGTTGGAATACCAATTTCTGACTCTGGTGATCAGAACTATTCTCATTTTCAGTTAGCTTTATTGTAAGAGTGAGTACATTAGCAGAGAATGCCTTCCTTTCATTTACAGTAGGATATTCCTCAGACATCTGGGTAACTGGATTTCAATTTCTAAGAGCATACTCCAAAATTTCCAGAGATTTCAAGAGGTTTTGATTGCACCTTTAAATGCCCATCCCCACTGCAGGTTTTCTTGGATTTGAGTGAAAAGCAGAAAGAGGAGACTCTTACAAGCAAAAAGCAATTTTGTTAAGATATACTTTCCTCTAGATCTATATTATTTTAATTCAAACTCTCCAGGACAAAGGGTATCTTTTCTTATCTGTCTGCAATGTGCATACAAACAATGAAGTCCTGTGCTTGACTGGGTCTCCAGCTTCTGTTATAAGGCAAATAATGAATCCTACTTTTTTTAGATTTCTAACGCATCTTGACGTTCTTGTTTTTGCCTTTTAAACTGCAGGACCCTTGATGCGAGGGCTGACTTTATTTATGACAGATAACATGATGTATCTGTTAGAGGTTAATTATAAAAAGAAACCCAAAATGTAACAAAACCCTTTGTAGTAAGGGGGAGACAATTCTAAGGAAAATTTTGCGGCAGTTTTAAATGCTCTATGGTATTATCAGTATTAACAGCTTTATTAGAGCCTTGTATTAACAAGTCTTAGTTCAGTATATTAGTAGCAGCTGGCTCTGCATTAATTATCTACTAGTTTAAATGTGACAGCAATATGTATTTATAGTGGTCAGAAAACTTGTCATTATCTTAGCTAACTTTATCTCAGTAAAATAACTCAAAGTATTCTAAGCTATAATGATAAAGTGGCACAGGTCATCAGTATAACTACTCAGTAATGCGTATTGTTTTACCCCAGTGAAGTCCAGAATAGCTGTAAGAATGTCCACTGTACAGATACGTGTCATTCAGTATAACATTGAACAACTATGTCACCAGCCTTTAGAAATCTGGAAAAGGGTGTCTCGCTTGGGGTTGGATCAACACAGTCCAAAACCCTTTAGCTTCTTGAACCAAACTAAATATTTTGTTTCAGATCTGTTCAACGTTTATCTGTGTTGCCCTGAAGTGTCATTGTGCCTAACATCCTGGGGACCAAGATCTATACAGAAACATCTCCTCAGCTGGATTAAATTTCACAAGATGCAACTGGATGTCTTTTTCAGGGCGAACCTGGGGATTCCTATGGTGGTGTACCTTGTAGCACACTCAGAAATTCCGTCCGTAGTGAAAAATTAATAATGCAAGGCATCTAAGCTCCAGCTTTTCTGAGGTATCAAGATCATTTCAGAGGGACTTACATTGGTGTTGAACTGAGCTAAAATGAAATGCTTTGGTTTCATTCAAAAAATGTTATTCAGTGTTGCAGTTTTGTAATATTCAGCATTTCCTTTAGATCAGAAATACTAAAGTGGCATGTTTTGACATTTCTGAATTTTGTGATTTTCAGAAGTTTCAGTAGTCAATGTTTGACTTTCTGTTCCAAATTGGGATAAAAGCAAATATGAAGACAGTGAAATTTTCAGTGGGACTGAAAACACATGTTCTTTCAGCCCTAGCTGTATCCTCATTCCACATAAAAAGAGTTTCAGCTATTTGCCAGGGATACTGAATTTTGACTAATTTCACTTTATTTCCTGATGGTATAAAACAGTAGGGATGCAACATTTGTATAACTGTAATAGGTGACTTTGTTTATTAGCCGGCCTTCTCAGAAGTGGAAATTTTAGCATGAGAAAATGAAAATTCAGCATATGTTTGAGTTTTTCTGGAGATGTATAAACTTGAGCCTTTCTTCTTGCAATGATTCTGTCTCATTTTCCTCAGGGGATTCAGTGTTTCTACCTGATGTGCCCCTATCCTTGCGTGCTTCTTAAGCAGAAAAAAAGGAAGTGCAGATGACACTTCTGCTGGGAATACCTGTGCTGTGCGGGGATATACCAGCTCCAGGCCTCTTTCTTGACAACATCCTTGGGAACGGTTCAGGCATAGGGATTCCTGCACAAACTAGGGCAATTGAAAATCCCTTTCTGTAATGTCTTTAGGATCTCTGTTATGCTCAAGTGCAGTGTGTAATCTGGTCTTCAGTGTCTTCTACCATTGTAGAAACATGTACGCTGGGAAAGAGTTGGAGGTTAAATATCTGTCCTCTGTCTTAAAGGAACAGCAAAGGAAATTAACCCATTGCAGCCTACCTGGTGTGTCCCATCCATGTATACAGAGGCATGTATGCAAACACTCAAGGTGTTGCTCTAGATGAGAATGAACTTCTTCTCATGCCTGCTTAAAAGGTTGGAAAGTTCATCTTGCTTCTTTAGAAAGAAGGGTAAGTACAATGCATTTAATTCCAGTGAGCTGTTATCTGTAACATCCTCCATATCCTGAGACCATGACAGTGAAAAACAGTATCATCTCTCTAACAACCCCCACCCCATTCATAAGATTTCAAGATACACCATGTTATTCTTCATCCCACACAGCACAGAGTCTCAAAGTTCCAAGGGACATACAACAATGCGCAGCGTTTCACAGTGTGCTGGAGAAACCCCTGTGATTGCTGCGCAAACACCTCATTTCCCCCTGGGGCTTCACTATTTGGGAGCAATTCAGACTCCGCTGCACATTTTAGTCATCTCTCCAACATGACAGGTAGAATTCCTATGCACAGACAGCACTCAAGCTGCAGTAATTGGGGACGAGTGAGACAGTCCAAGGGATAAGGCAGCTAAAGCAAAATACAGAGCACGTATAAATGAGGCCGCTCAGAGGNCTTTCTGAGGAGAACAGGGGCAGCTTCAAACAGCCTTGGGCTGTGTCGGTCCTGATGCAAGTACCGTGCTTTCTGTAACACCCACCTTGTACTCCTGTGGTGAACCTGAGGATGCTGGCGGAAAGCTCTGTAATGCAGACAACACATTACAAGCATTATTCTGAAAATGTACTGTAGTCACCATAGCTAAAAATATACTTTGGTCACCCACTGCTTTTTGTGGTTTTTGTTTTTGGGTTTTTTTTTTTATTTTTTGGAATACACATGTATGTTCAGGACCAATGCTCGCAGATAAAAATGGGAGTCTGACCAACTCAGGGAACAGTCATCTGTGTTTCCAGCTACCGTCGGTGGGAGCTTCCCACGCAAGCTATCCCACATGCACATCTCCTAAATCTGTATTCAGTGAAAAGTGCTGGTGGCCTGAACACCTTAATGAATGTTGTTGGTGGTGATATATTGGG
>RSEF01000001.1:158351549-158363300 GCA_003993805.1 Himantopus leucocephalus
GAGATATTCATACCTGGCTCTGGACAGGACCGTGGAAAGACATTTTCATCACATTGCCATGCCCCTGACCTGTTTTTAAGGATGGTACAAAATAAGACCCCAGTTTTTTAATTTATTTTTTTTCCACGCTAGATGGTATTTCACCTCAGATATGGGCTTTTCTGAAAACTCAGCCAACTGGCCTAAGTATAAGTGCCACCCTAGTGTGGTTGGCATGCTTTTAGTACCTGAGCTAGTACCCAGCATGGCTATAGGATCTAAGTCTATACTAATAAATAAAATGACCAGGGACTGTTTCCTGAGACCAAGTAGATGGCATGCTCATGTTTATATGGCTAAATTCTCTTCTCCCTGCCTTGTCCCTACTGCCACCTGGGGATTGTCCTTGCTCCAACCTGTTCCTTGAAGAGTGCCTCGGAGACTATGAGCTGGCATGTTCCTAAAATGTGCTAAGGAGCATATTATCAATTAGGCAGCATGGATCATCATAAGCCTGGTCCCAACCACTGATTAACTCACCAGGACAAAGTCAGCTGTCGTGAGCCACGCAGAGTGACGGCTGGCTCACAGACGGCTTGTTGCTCTCTAACACAAAGCTGTGACCTGTCTGCCATCCATTTTGCACATTTCCAAGGCTCAGTAGAAAAAAAATAGGATTAGGACAGCAAATGTAAGCAAGGAATGAAGACCGCCTGCAATCTCATCCATAACCCTGGTCTCTACCTCAGAATTTGAAAAAAAGATGGCTTTTGTCCCATGTGTTGGCCTTGTTTAGGTACGGACCATTTCCAGAAAAAGGAAGTGGAATCAAAGGGACTTCCACTTCCTTCTTTTAGGAACCAAAAGATCCAGTATATGGACCTGATCAGCAGTGCTTCTTGCAATATGAAATTCATATAGAAAAAGGTGGTGTCTCTGTTATCTGGATTCCAAAACAATTTCAGATATTTAAGCAATAACTCAGACTCCGCGCAGGAGGCAGCAAGCAGCCATTTTGAGACATTGACTAGCTAGCACATTCCGGGCTGCTGATTTTTTTGTCAGTAGATAGCCATAAGATATTTCCCATTTTCCCTCACATTTTATGCAGCTGTACTGTCTCTTTCATCTGCCTACCACCCACTTCCCCCTACTGATTTTTGAACCTGTTGAGTTCAACCAGGTGCTTGAATCAAACAGATTCAAAAGAAGATGATGTTTCAAAGCCAGTGTAATACTCAATATTTTCATAAACATTGGCAGTTGAATAACAGAGCATCTCTAATCTCCTGTAAGGGTAAGGCAGGTAGAGTTCAGCTCATGTATGCCATTTGGCAGCAGCTTGCAGCTGATCAGCAAAGATGTACTGTCTAGCAGCTTTGCTGTGTCTTGTCTGGGATGGTGTTGTAGAGACTGTGAGGGAAAATGGGGTTATTCCAGGCAGAGCCGTAAAGAAGCAGAAGACATACATCTATAGGAAAACTCATTTCCTTGGTCTGACTTGTCTTAGCACCTAGTCTAAGCTCTAGAGGAGCCTGGCAGGTGACAACCAGGCTATGCTGGACATATCAGTTTCTGGTGCATTACTTAATTTCATTATCTCAATGCAGTGGCCTAAGGGGTTATATCCTAAAATATGTATTTCAATAATTTCTCAGGAAATACATCTTTTTCCTCCTATCAGCTTTGAAGAATGGCATTGTTGTGCAAACTTGCTGGGCATGCCTCTAACGCAAGCGTCATGTTAGCATCAACTATGCTGAAAACTCCTTTATACAATTGTAAAGTTCATTTTCAGACACAAAGTGCCATTTCAAGCTATAGAAGGACACGTACTCTAAAGACAAATCACTGCTCAGTTTGGACAGAAATTATTTTCACAGCCTATTCCTGGCACATCCAAAAGAGCAAACATTACACTTAAGGATCTTTTTCATTTTACTCAAATCAGATGTATGACTGCACATTGTTTCGCCACTGTATGCATCTACTTAGTGGGCAAAAAAAATCTACTGCATGTTCTCAGCCTCTAGCTTGCTCATACAAAATCAATTTATCCAAAAGAGGATCATGTCCTGCATCTCCAAAAAGTCTATTTTCATGCCAAATTTTCATGTCAAATCTGAAGGATTTAAGGTATAGGATTATTTTGAAGTCCCCAAAAATGTTTCATATAAGGGAAAACTGGATTTCCTTATGTTCAGGAAAGGTACAAATAGCATAAACCCAATTTTGACCTCAGCAATGGAAAATTGCAGCCCACACATAAGCATTTCGGCATACTCCAGTGGGGTTGGCTAGAAAGCAACAATTCAGTCTAATGAAAAACCTTAAGTCTGAACGTTTAGTTTATTTTCCGTTAGATATTTTTCATCAGGATGAAGCCTATCCCAGACAAGTCAGAGGAAAGTATCTACAGCTCTAAGTGGAGGAGGTTGCAGAGGAGCAGGTCTGGACAGAAAGAAGTTGCCTTCCTCTCTGCAGTCTTCCCCATGGCCATGGGGCGTTTGGCTGCTTCAGAGCTTCTACTTGTGGGGATTGAACCAATGCTGCATTCTGGACATGGGACTGTTCCCACGCCAGCTCTGTTTATGTAAATGAAAACTGAAATTTAAGTAACGTGTAAATCCCTGGATGCCTCTTAGCGTGACCAATACAGGCCAGGATCCAAAATAGTCATGGTAGCACAGGCACACAAAAGAAAACTTCCTAGTCAATGTTGGGTTACATTTTGCTGGTTTTACCTATACTTCTACAATACCTATGTAAAATGCAAACTCAGAGCTTGCTTTTTCGAGGTGCAGTAGACCTATCACGTGTAAGTTTATAGCTCTGAGACATGCCTGTGATGCTCGATCCTTACCCACTGTAAAAAGCCCTCTTTGCTGCCATTAATTATTTGTGGTCAGATAGAACACATGTTCAAATGACATTTTGTGCTTCTGCTAAAGCACTTATTGAAATAATTTCTGGTTTAGCCTTCATTTTTATTTTATATGTTCCAGCCTATTCTCTAACTTGCAAGCAGGCCCCAGACTTAGAAGATCACCCATGCACATATTAAGAAATGGTGTGTATGTCAGGGTATTTATACTCCAGCTCTAAATGAACTTTTTAGGGTTTTGTCTTGGCTCTACATTCTTATTACTTATTTTACAACCTGTTGTTGTGTCAGTTCCCATATCTTCTCTGACCAAAGAATATCCCTCTGATAATGTATTATTAATAGCAATGCATTAATAATAATAATAAAGAAATAGCAGGAATTATAGGTTTTATATTTAAATATTAATGCATCAGCAAGGTAGAAACTCATTTCAGAATATGTGAATGTTTCAAACAAATATAAATAATTATACAAGCACACAATAGCAAAACATGAGTTCTCTGTGGGTGCAAGCAGAATTTAGATACAACCTGTTTTATTCATAGTCTTAATGTTTTAAATAACCAGAATTTTGAGTATGTATGCCCATTTGTTTTAACAAATAAGTTGCTGAGTATTTCCTCCTAGTACCCAGAAAAAAACAGGAACAACAGAGGCCAGCTGCTGAATGTTAGGACTGTGTTGAATGCAGAGGTTTCATAACAAGAAAATGATTAAGAGCAATGCTTCTGTAAAAATGAAAACTATCATGTTTTGCTTTTTCAAATGACAGGAAACCAGGGCATAACAAAAAAATGCATGCCACAGAACTACTTTTTATTATCAGCCAATCTAATCCAGAGTTCACTACATCATAACTTACAGCCCCGGTCATTGCTTCAGAAATTAGTGGAAATTTTTGGGGCTGTGGAATGAAGTATCCTGGCTTACCTTGGTCCACTGCCACTTGGGAGCAACTGTTGCAAGAGATTTGTGGGTCAGGTTGAGCTGGCTTCCATAGGGTTATGGTATGGTTTTACTACCCTTCTGGAAGTTAGCCCTATTAGGTCAGGATCTTAATAGACTTTTTTTGTTTACTCTTCCAGACAGAGATCTGATTTTTGTAAGAAAATAATATTTTCCATCTTAAGTATGTTTGACAGATAAGCATGTAAATGAGAGTGTAATAATATGGAAATACGTCCTATGTTGCACCATTAAGGATTTGGATAAAGTAAGAGGTGTTCTGCACGGAGAGCATTGCTACACTGTTTGTTGAGTGTTCACATTAAGAAACAGAATTCTTGGCACTCTGAACTAGAACACGGACCTATACTTAACCAGTCAGTATTAAACAAAGGAAATGAAACCCATGTCAGATGAGTTGATTAGAAAAGTTAAGAGTTAAAGAGAAGCTAAAGTGCACATACGGAGCAGTTGTACCGCTACTTTCTGGAAACCTGAAATGAGTCATTACTGACAAAGTGCACTGAGAAACTAGCCAATGAAATTATCATGCAGCTAAGCGGTACTAAAGAGAAGACTCTGCTTAAAGAGTACTTGCTCATAATATATGAAGTGAAAAACTGTTGTATGTTATTGCAAATTGCACAACTGAAAAAAGAAAGGGTTAAAAAGACCCAGCAGCTCCTCAGCTGAAAAAAAAAAATTATCTTCTTTTCTGTTTTACTCAGTAGGGACGTTTGTGTTTAGGATTGCATGCAATGAATATGCATAATATTTAGCTTTATTCTTGTCATTGTTTACAGTGTATGCTGCCTCTGCGCTGGCAAACCATATTTCCCATTTGGGACAAAGCACAATGGATACCACAGAAAGAAGGGAGTTGGTCTGGGTTTACCATTACGTTTAGATTGGAAAATCTCATGACCCAGTGCTTTTTTTTTGCAGCCTCTTTGGGTCTTCTACCAGGCAGCAAATTAAATTAAGCCAGGTAGAGAATTTGAAGGAAATCCTCTATTCCTCTGGCACCAAGCTCAAGTTGCTGGCTGGGTCTAGGGAATTTTATGGGGATTGAAAGGGAACTTCCTTTGGAAGCTTTCCATCTACTTGTGTATCTGCATGTGTACAGATGGTTGGAGCTCTGGAGCTCTCCAAATATTCGCTGAATCACACACACACTAAGCAGCTCTACTGTGACTCGGCCCTCCTTAGGCTACACTCGGAGAGGGCAAGGTTTCTCTTATACTGCCCCAAATGCCTACATTTCAGTAGGATGTAAAATATGTCCCCAGGTGAGCCTGGTGATTGAAGTGGGGGAAGAGGCGCTTTAGCAGGGAGAAGACTTCTAAGTAAACTCTTAGACTGTTGCAACCTTGCTGCAAACCCTTGCAGGCTGGGGCATCCCATCACAGGGGCAATACCGCGCTAACCCAGCCACCGTGCCACCTGCTTCAGAGCACTGGGGAGTTTACGAACTATACAGAGTCAGCCTGTGCCCCAAAACCCCCTTATAATGTAACCAGCCAGAATCAACAGAGATGGGAGTGACCACGGAAGCAATTTGCTTCAAAGTCACATCGCTGGTCTATGCACAGGCAGAGAGACTTTAGAGAGTGGCCAAGACAATCCTGCCCGCTAGGTCACGCTGTGCAAGCAGACAGTGGCCACATTTCCAACACAGTCTATCAGAAGTATATTATTGTGCTTACACTATTTAAGCAATAATATTTTTCTACCCTTCAAGAAGCTGAGGAATTTGCAGCCAGATATTTCTGATATGGAAAGCTAAACAATTAGATTAAAATTCTATCAGTTTTGATTTCAAAAATGTGGCTTTTTCAAAGTTTTCAGAAAAGGTAATTGTTATAGTGTGGCAATTGTTGCTTGAGAGAGACGCGTAGTCTGAAGAAACACACCTTTCTTCTGATGGGATTATGCTATGAGGTACCACTGTTCCTTGCAGCTAACTTGTGCACTTACACACTCACTGTTTCCATAAGTAGGGTGTTTGCAACCAAAAGCAAATAATGAATACTCAATTCCATTCTCGTTAAACAAGGATATGTTTCTAACATAAAATTTGCTTGTTAAGGAATCCTCCATATCCTCTACTGGAAGGGAAGATGACCTTGTAAAAGCACGTAGATACATTATACGAAAGGGCTGAGTTTGTCTCCCTTTTCCTCACATAATTCAGTGGAAAAATACAAACTGCTGTAATGAGGGTTATAAACTACCATCGCTCAAATCTGACTTTAAAATTTGGTTTATTTAGAACATAGAAATACACATGAAATTTAATCAGCATCTCAAGTCACATTATGTACTCTCTGTTCGAGAAGAACTGAGCACATAAATTAGCTGAATTGGGAGCTAGTCCCAGATCCATCCCTAGTTGGCTACAGCACCTTTTGCTAGGAACTTCCAGCAGGGGAAGCTCTTAGCACATCAGTATCTTCACACTTCTTTAGGAGAGAGCAAAGTTTAGTCAAGACAGAGAAGGGGGTGGCGTGGGGAGGGGGGCGAAGGAAGGGAGGAAAGAATCAACAGGGTCATAAATACTCTCATTAGAAGGTTAGAGGAAAAAAAAAAGTATTCTGATCAGATTTCTTTGTTGCACTGTAGAAGTTTGAATCACATATAGCAGGGACACGGAGTATTTTTGCCTGAAACTTTGTGGCTCACAATACTCCTTCTGTGAGGGAACTGCGTCCAGTTTGGAACTGACAGGCAGCCTACAAGCTTTGTGCTGGCACACTAATCCCTTGTCTGCGGGTTACTAAAAAACTACTTGCCTTTTTGTTCCCAATTCACCTTGGTGAAAAAACCCAATTCCACATATGATAAATCCAGTGTCTGCAGAAAGGCAGTCACCTAATTGCACAGTGAAGCAGAAGAAAGCCTTGCAAATGGTATACAATTTTCAAAGTGTTCCAAGCCTTAGGCAAAAGCCTTTCAACTGTGTCTAAAACTGAATGATAAAATATGTTGTACAAATTATCTGTGAACAGGAAACATGTGGTAGTGGCAGGGGACTGAAATGTAACACTTGTAAAGAAATGGGAACTGCCAGTCATTTATACCCTTTTACTTTTCTCTCAGTCACAAGTTCCATCATATTTTTTTTCGCCATCAGTTGATGTTCAAGTTTATAATAAGACATTTATCAGATCTCACTAGGCCAATTACGGCTTTGTAGCAAAAATAACAAAAAATAATACCCCATATGAAGCTAAAGGTTTAGTTTTGTCCCTTTCTTCATACTTTTATGGAGTTTCTGTTTTATCATTGCGAGGATGTGTGTGGATGGAATCTTGAAAGAGCTTCAGTACAGCAGAAATGCCTGGGATGCCAGTCATCCGCACTTTAGACTAAAGTAATCATAAGTTGAGAAAACTTTCTCAAGTCCTGTCTATAAAACTGTATTAAAAAATGAAATAGAGAGAGCAAGAAGAAGAAAAGGGAAATGCACAATTACTGTTCTGCAGGAACAAAAAAAACCAAAAAACCACCTTCTATTCTGAAAGCTCATTTCTGCTTCCTTGCTCTTAAAGTTCCTGCAGTAATGGTGTATCTTATATCTTCTGTTTTTTAAAGATGTAATCTTTATCACCAATACCAACCACTGTGCACTGTGGTCCTCATTGATGGAATTTTTTATAGTTTACCTCCAGAAGAACACTTCAAGGGTGAGGGGGAGAATAAACAAAAACTTTTACTTTTTTGCCTCACCTTGCACGACAAAAAGCGGACAGTATTGCCAAGTCTCAAGAAATTTTTTGGCATAAGTGAAACACGAGATTTAAAAGTAGGCTTAAAAATGCCACCTGCAAGCAGCTAGAAAAAAAAGGCAAAACCACAAAATAAAAAGATGAGATCTTTTAGATAACTGGATATATTTAGGTCCTACTTCTTCAAAACATCAGAATACATAAATAGATAGAAAAGTGTGTGAAAGTCTGTCCAAAAAGCAAAGTTCTTAACTGACTCACTGAACAACACCCTAACCCTCATTTAAGACTGTATTACTTCTGTGTGCTGCTGTCCTAATTAGACCACATTAGGTGTCCTTGGTTTACTGTAGGGCCAGAACCATTCATGCCCGTTGTGATAACATGGCTGGTGTAATTTGGTGAACTGGTGAACATGCAACATTAGTGTCTGTCAAATCGATTTCCTGCTGATATTTCCCGTTAATGTATACGACACAGACAAGTACTTGAGAAAATAATTAAAATTTTGATAGTATCGGAGATAAAAAGTCTTGCTTTCAAGTTCTGCTAAGAGAATCTTTCAGAGGCAAAAGAATTAAAGGTTTTGCAGCATTCAGAGAGACTAATGAAGAGGTTGTATGATTTAAAGGTTAGCTCATTGGGCTGGGACTCATTAACATACCTAGGCAAACAATAAGGTGGTTTTTTTGATTCAGTGATCAAGCATTGGGAAAAATCTCAAGCAGATTTTTAAAAACAGTTTTGTAGTTAAAACAAAACCAAAGCAAAATGAAAAATTTTGTGCTTTACTTCAAACTGTCTTTTTTTCAGTTTTGGGTGATTTTTCTTGGAAGAATGGAAATGGAAAATATTATTTTAAAGTGAAAAGGCTAGAAAAATTATTCTGAACTATTTTACCAATTTTCAAAGGAAGTATTTCCTTTAAAAATATCACAATGAAATATCTGTAAACAATTTTAACGCTTCCCCTCCCTTCCTATTTTCTGGCCACAAATGTTTACTGCTGAGAATTTGCAACTGGTTTTGCTCCCTGTAGCTGTGCCTATATGGCAAACCAGTAAAAACTCCTCAGCCTTGGTCTCCAGTAGTCCAGGCTGAGATCTGCTAGAGAAAACAGTGGCTGCTTCCCATGTTGCATGTCTGGATTTACTTTGCATGAAAACCAGGAAAGCATGAAGCAGTGATGATATCTGTTCGGCTCTTGCATTGAAGTAGACCCAGACAGATCTGGGAAACATTCCTGGCTTCCCGAAATAAGCTTTGAAATATTAGGATTTTTGTTTAGTGGCTTTATTATTCATCTAAAAAATCCCACTTGTTGAGTTCTGAAATAAATGTCCAGTTCTATTATTTGATAGCTACATGACTTCTGGTCAGTATCTGTATATTTATGGGCTTCATTTTGCCTATATGCACAGTGGGGATAATAATAACTGCTTCCTTTGAACAGAGCTTTGAAATCCTTAGATGAAAAATGCCATATAACTATATTTGACTGTTCTAAATTATTTGTGCTTTTTCTTTTTCTCCTGTTAATTCCCATTTAACTCAAGCTTTTTTACAAGAACAGAGGAAAATCTCTGCTTCTGAAAACTTTCAGTTCTCACTACTTCTTCCATTCCCTATACCTAAGTTCCTAAATTTATGGAAGAAAAATCCATTGAAGGCTAGTAGACATAAAGATATCACCTTTCGCTTAGGAAATGCTTGAGTCATAGAGTACTGCAGTCTAGCAGAATATTTGGACTTTTGTGGTGATGCTTGTCCTGTTCTGGCACTCCTCTTTCAGCATCTGACATTGTCTGCTTCTTTTATTTTTACGGATTGAGCGAAGGTCTATTGCTCTTCCACATCAGAGGCTGGAAACAATATGTAAATTTCCTGAGTCAAATTTCACTCCCAACTACTGAAATGGGCCCCCCATTTCCATCCAAGGAATTCCTTTCTTGTTAGTCAGCCACTAGGGCAAAGAAGCAACAGTACTAGAAGATGCTGGGATTCAACCTCATGTTGGTGCTTCCCTGGAGCAAGTAGGCCTCTGAAGGCATGCTCCAGGCATCCAGATACCAAGCCATACATGTGGTGATGCACTTGTGCTCGACCTGTCCAACAAACTCACTGGCTTCCCCTTGGAATTCCAAAAACACATGGCCATCTTTCTTTGCAGGAGCCGCTGTGCATTCGCCAGAGTGAACTGCACCTTCACCTGCCCACAATGAGCCCAGGGTCCAGCTTTAACCCCACATTAACACCCCAGAAACTGAAATACAAATTTTCCGCCTTCTGGAAGAATACTGTCTGCTTCTGGAGACATGATATTGGACTTGTTGGTTGCAGTGTGCCTCTTTCTACCATATCTACCAACTCCATTAGGATGTATCTAGTATCCTGGGAAAGGCTATTACTTTTTTATTCTTTGAAGTCTTCTGTTTTGGAATAAAATATTTTAGTATTGATTGTCTGGTTTGTTGTTACCTTTTTTTAAAATCAGAACTCTCAAACTGTGGCACATGGACCAGTTGTGGTCTACAAATAATTTTTCAGTTATCATAATGGCTATATTGTTGTTATCTCTTTACCTTGGTTCCAGACGCAAGTATCACCAAAAAAACTCTGAACACTTGCCTAGTATTGCCATTGCTACAGTTGCCAGTGAGATGCTATGTGATCACAAATGGGAAGGGAGCTGGTTCATGAGTCAACCTCTCTAATAAGATGTATCATCACTATGATAAATCCCTGCATGGAGTGTCATGTGTCTAGTGAAGTGAAAAATATTATGAATCTATTTTCTTGAGTCTGCAGGTGTGAGGAATTTCCTCCTACCTTGGTACTGGTGAAGATGAGCTAATGAAATGTTGCCACAAGAAAAAAAAATGTAAAAGATAGCTCCTTGGAGTGGGATACTCTGACTAGACAGATAAATTCTGTCTCATACAGACTCTGCTGAAGGAAAACTGAGAAAAGCATGTGTGTCACTGGAAGGGCACATCACTCTTAAACAAAGACAAAGACTTTTTGTAAGGATGTGTCATTGCTTTAACTCGTCTCCTTGTCAAAGTAAAAAGAAGTTCTGTGGACCCCCATGGGAGCTGCACTAGGCAGCTGTTGTGTATCCCAGCCTATCCTAATAATGAACAGCCTACACTGCCATTAGATAGTTCATCAACAGAGAATTACCTTTGCAAGGTGGCAAAATGTCACCTTTCACGTACATCACATATACCTGAAATTTTGACCCAAACAATCTCAGCAACCTGAAAGAGTGGTGGTGTTGCTTTTAAGCTGAAAAATACTCTGCCAAAGCTGGACCAAAATCATTTCACCGCTGAATTGACAGGCCAAAGTATTGTTAAATCACTGTCTTGGAGGGGAGCTAAATTCAGACCCAGTGAGGCAGATGTGCTGTGGATGCTATATACTTTTCCTGGGTGCTCCTTGCAGTGCCTGGAATATTCCACTCTAACTTCTTTAAGCAGCCTCTGTTGGTTGGTTCACAAGTTGTAGCTAGGAAAAAAGGTCTTGCTTCAAGCTCAATAGGTGACTGAAGCATTACAGGCCTTTGAGAGGAAAGGGGAACTAAAAACTGGGAAAAAAAGAATATTGCTGCATAACCAGGAACCCCCACATGAATAAGATTAACTAATGTTTTCCCCAACTTCTACCAAGTGGCTTTGATAAATGACTAAACACATAATGCCATTTGATTCAAGCTAAATTCTGTGCTGTTTTTCAAATCCCAGTTTGAAGGAATGCTGCTCCTGAGAATGCTACATGGCACAGTGGGCCAACATGTTTTTACAATAACAATAATTTATATTTTTATTAAGAATTTCATTTTGAAGTATACCAAAATGCTACATAAAAGCCATACATAGAGTGCAGCAGATTTGCTATCAATGGGACCAAGGCAGGGCAAGGAGGGAAAACTTTGTGAATAGGAGGCTTCACCAATATTTTATGGAAAGTATATGTGGTCATGGACTGGACAGGTGTATTCTTCACTGAGCAAAATCTGGCTGGATGGCCCTGCCCAGAGAGTGGTGGTGAATGGAGTTAAATCCAGCTGGTGTCCGGTCACAAGTCGTGTTCCCCAGGGCTCGGTGCTGCGGCCAGTTCTCTTTAACATCTTTATCAATGACCTGAATGAGGGGATTGAATGCACCGTCAGTAAGTTCGCAGATGACACTAAGCTAGGCGGGCGTGTTG
>RSEF01000001.1:158363400-158399559 GCA_003993805.1 Himantopus leucocephalus
TTAAAGGTCCCTTCCAACCTCAACAATTCTATGATTCTATGGTCCCTAATATTTACATAGGCAAGATGGGGCCTCTGTTCTTTAACAATCTAATCCAAAAGAGTCCAATGAAAGAGAGCAAACTAACTGAAATCTATCTATTAAGAAAGGAGGAGACTCCTTCAGAATTGCTGCTTAGAGATTGGGAACTTGTAGGAACTTGAAGGAATATATATTCAAGCTTGAAACAGAGGCTTCTGAGCTATTTTTTACCAAAATTTTCCTGATATGAATAGCTGAATTCTCAGTCCTTTTGATCTACAATGTTTTAGTGAAGGAAGAATAAAACCAAATGTTTTTAGCTTTGGATGAAACACTGGAGAACAGACACACGGTTTGCTGCTGCTGCTGCTTTAAGACTTGGCCTCCAGCTTCTTGCTGAGCCCATAGAGGATGAAGTGAGTGGATATAAAAAAATAGATATTCATACTGCCTAGGAACTTCAGCAGGAAAAGACCCTATATCTGTACCTTTTGCATCATTCCTCCAATTCCCCACAAGGACCCTGGGATATCTCCATGCTGTTCTGCCCTTTATCCACCACACAAGTGACCCAGGATGCCTGCCCTGTGCTCTTTGCCCATATAAGCGACCTGGGATCTCCCCACTCCTACACACACACACAGAGCCCTCCTTTCAGATAATTTTGCAAATGTGATTTCCTCTTTATTCAGACAAAATCTCACTGAAGTCAGAACTTACATAAGAACCAAATACAAAGTGATAGCAAGATAATATCTTCCTAAGAAACAAAGTCTGCAGAGTCCTGAAAGGAACGAAGATCGGTGTAGCACCTTGTGGACTCCTTCAGCCAGCTGTATACAAGAAAAAAAGAAGAAAGACAGTTCTGGCCTATACGTAGGATTCACCTAGCTTGACCTAGACCTGGTCCCACAGCTTAGCTCCAGAGCTTTATAGCTCCCACAGCAAAGCTGTCCTGCCAGGGATTTCCAAGGGACAAAATGAAGAAAGTAACAGAGGCCTTCTCCTGCCAACACTGACACCTGTATTGAAATCCAAGCTGCAAGGTTACGCTGCACCTACTGATGGCATAATGCTTTCACACTTCCAGTCAAAAACACTATTTCTTGCTTACTTATGTTTTAAATACAGGTTGTGCAGCGCAGAGGATGGAGCAAGCCTGCTGCGCGCTGCCCCAGCAGCGGCTGTGTGGCACTCCCCCGTGAGCCACCCTCCTATTTGCGTCGCTGTTACAACTGGTGCTATTTCTATTACGATGCTTTCCCTCATTTCTGCTGAGAGGGTTTATCAGAGTTCCCTTCAGAGTAAATCACTCCTCTGTAACCTCGTGAGGTTTTAAAAATATAATTTAAAGCTAAAGCCTAGAATCATATTGCTGTCTCCATCTTCTGCAAAGAAGCTGTCAATTAGAGACACCAGGTGGGAGCAAAGATCACTGAAAACAAAATGGAATCAAAACATGGATTTTTCTGCCTGCTGAGGAGTTGGCCAGCATGTTTCTGTTGGCATAACTGATTTAGTATGAGGGACAAACTATTGAACTCCTAGAAGCTGAGAAAGTTTGTATACCATATTGCCTTACAATGCTATCCCAGAGGACCAAAGTGAAGGTCTGAGGGAAATGGGGAGTACCAGCAGTTTTCCAGTTTGCTGAACTGAATGCTTTCCTGCTTGAGACAGCTACTAGAAGGCTCTGGTTCTGTCCCCAAGCGAGATGTGACTTATACTGTAACCTGGCAAAAACAGTTCTCCTCTTAGTGTCTATTTTCCTTTCCAGGCTTCTGTTTACCAGCAGCATCAGTTACAGCAGGACACCCCCAGTTTCGGTACCTGTCACAGCTTCCTCTGGGACAATGTAATGTAATGTTTCCAAGCTGATAAAGATAAAATCACAAACAGTCCAGAGCTATGGGCCTTAGTAATACCTTTGTAAAGGTCTTCAAACTCTGTTCCCAACTCCTCTCTCCTGACAGGGGGAAGAAATGTGCTCTGATCACATCTATCTTTTTTCCTGGCTGTATCTACTCTCTTTTTCTCATGTGTGATGACTAAGAACAGTTAAAAATCCAGTGTGCTCAAGCCTAATTCACCTAAATGACTTCTCTAGAAATTCTAATCCCCTTTCTTATAGGCTGTGGCTTCTGGAAAACTAAAAAAAATATTCTAGTCTAGGTAGAGCTTCGTTCACTGCCCAACCATTATTATCTTAATTCCATCATTACTTGTCATTTTCTACTTTACAGCTTCCTTTGCAAATGTAGGAAGGCTAATGTCATTTACATAAACTGAAGTAAATTCATGTTATTCAGATGTGTGCAAGATATATGTAATATTTATATAAAAATAATGCAAATGTTTCCTAGATGGTGCCAATATGTTTACTACAAAGTTAGAGTTTCTTTTCCTGGGAAGAGTACCAATAGATCTGTGCCAGGGCTTGAAATCTTTGTCTGTAGAAGAGAATGGAATGAGATAGGTAGACAGCCAGACAGACAAACAGACTGACTAAACTAAGCTATCCAAGGAGTGTAGATAAAACAGCGGCATTAACAAGCAGCAGAGGCAAGGCTCTAAATTAGTAGACTTAAATTGGAGGATAAATCAGCTCTTGAAGAGGCAAAAGAAGCTATCAGAGTATAAAGTCCTGAATCAAGCAATAAGACACCAGGACCAACAGCTTCCAGTTACAGACAAGATGTGAAAGTGACTGCTCATGTAAACCTTGAAGGAGAGAGGTGTCCCAGTACCCTTTGTGGAATGTGTTCACTCTCAAGGAAGAATAAAATTTTGGACGCCTTTCTTATACTGAGAGAGAAAGGAATAACTACACCTAACACTGCTAATGATGCACTGTTGTCAGAATCAGAAGAACCTTAAGTATAATGTATTCAGTGGGCTCCAGTGGCAAAAAGGCTACTTTTCACTTTCGTATGAACAGTAAAGCGTCTGGTAAGCAGTTACACCTGTATTTGAATAGTTCCACTTGCTATATTGGGATGAATCATGTGAGTGATGTTACCCACAGGCACATTTAAAGCTATTGATCCTAAGGGTATGTCATGAATTATTCCACTAATTCATAAACTGATCATTAGGAAGTAAGCTTCTTGCAGAGATTTAAGCATAAGGGTTTTAAAACATAGCTTATGAGTGAGCCTTAAAGCAAACCATTCTTTAACTTTAAATCCACATCTTTTTTTTTTTTAAATAAAACACAAAAAACACCCAACAAAAACCCCCAAAACCCCCAACAAAAACATACCAATTATCCACTGGGCTTCCCCTTTCCTTCCTTTCTGTACTGGAAAAAGGTTGCAAGTTCTGTGGAGCACCTGAAGATTGATGATATAACCCCAGAAAAGCTATGACTAGACTTGCAGCTCTTTCCTAAGCAAAATGGAGAGGCCTGCCATGACATACGTTATTTAGTATGGATGAAATGTGCTGGACATTACTTAGACTGATCTAGCGTTCATCCAGAGTCACAACGTTGGAGAAGTAGTAATCATGAGCATTGGTGCATGGAGAACTCGTTTATCACTACAGAACCACAAAAGAAAGACCCCATTTGAATCTTATTTTCAAGTGTGCTTTGAAGCGCTAAGGTTAACAAATCCTTTAGTCACATACTGTACAGCCATAATCGAAGCTTTTTCTACCTGGTCCTGCAGAGTGTGTCTTTTTGAAAGAACCCCCTACAGAAATAAAAGGGAGAGTGGTAACTCTGAAACCGCACTTCTGTTTGAAATTGCTCTACCTGCTTTTGTGATGAGTAGTGCTACGATGACCGCAAATGACACAGATCATTTTCCTGTTTGTTCAACGTGTGTGTTTGATAGCTCTTTCTATACAGACGGTGTCACCATCTTCCTTGTTAGTGTATGTCATTTGCTCAGCAATCACCGAGAGCAAACTTATTAAAAAAAAATCAGCAATTCAGGAGCACATTGACAGAAAGACAGCAGAGAAGGCACAGACCTACCTGAAACGATTTTCTGTTATTATTCACACAAACTTTTACCTAAACCCAAACCCAAACCTCAAAAGATTTGTCAGATTAAATTTTTAAAACAATGTTCAGTTGAATTTTTTTTATAAGCTTTGTCTCAGCCAGGACAGAGATAGTATTGCAAGAACTCTGAAATAAAACTTTCATATTTAAATTCCCTCCTCAGTTCATTGAGATCAAGAGGCCTGGACTGACATCTGAATGTTTGGGATTGAAATCACAGCAAACCTCTCACTTTTCCTCCAGACTTCATTCCATTTTTAGTACTAAAAAGTCATTTGACCTCAGTGATTTATTTGCTTCCCCTTTTCTTCTGTAGCTAAGGATATTTAGCAAAGCTGTAGGGGGAAAAAAAAAAAAAGAAAAAAAAAAAAGACGACTCCTAATTGTGTGTTGGTCAAATTCTACATGTAATTGAAATTACTGGCTGAGAGCGTGAGCAGTCCTTGCCTGGCATTCTGTTACATACCTTGTGTCTGAAGATGACCTCACAATGATTTTGTATCAAATAACATTTCACTTGATTAAACATACAGCACCATGGTCTCACTTTACTTTATTTTCATTCTTGTTATTCCTTTCTCCCACCTCATTATTCCTTTCTTCTTTTCTTTCTCTTTTCTACTTCTTTATTATTTTCCTTCCTTTTAAAGGCATTGTGTCATTATTTCATGTTTTTCATGTTATTCAGCACTGACGAAATAGGTGTCTTTGAACTATTTATATATCTAGTCAGCAGGTAGGTCAGGTGAAAAAAAGCACAGTATTTAGTGGGAAACTTTCAAGTCTCTGGGTGCAACTCTGGCAAGACGAGCGCACATGTGCGCGTTCAGAAGCTTTTGGTCAGACTCTTTGAGTTTGTGAGATGGTGTGGTGCCAACCAAGCTAACAGCCTCTACAGAAACACTCAAGTTGAGGGCTGACTCATGTACTGATTTTGAGATCATGGCTGTGTTATCTGGGGAACCAAAAAACCCACTTCCATTACAGCTTTGCAAATCCCATGCTTCAGAGTTTCATGGAAAATAGGTTTTATGAGCTTTGCACCCTGAAATGGTGTCACATTACAAGTGGTAAAATAATTAACGTTAACTGTGAGTGTTTGGGCTGTGCTCTGAAAACACAAAAATTTATATAGATGGTAAGTATCATTAAGTACTTTCGGAAGCATTTGTTCTCCCTGGGGTTGTCTTTGACAATTAATTTCTTTTAGGACAGCTTGTTCAAAGAATAAACTGATTCTAAGCTTCAGAGCTGATAAATCCTGTAGAGAAACTTATATTTAAGAGGAGCTTATTTTTTCTAGAAGAGGAAAACAGCATGTCTGGCCATGTCCTGGGAAGGACCATAATGACAGCATCTCTAAATAAAAAAAATGTTAAAAGAAACACTTTGTGAATTTTGATTTTATTTTCATGGCAGCAATATCCTCTGACAGCAAAATCCTCTGCATTTCAGCTTGAACATGTATCTCTTACGTATTACAGGCCATTAAATTTCACAGAGTTGTAGCTGTCTCTTCACTGAGTCCAACAGCTCGGATTTCACTGAAATCCTGAACCATTTGATGCCTCCAGAAGAAAGCAGGTGATACCAGGGTGCTCCCAAAGCTCAGAGCCCTGCAATGTCAGATGGTTAAACACGTTATGCTTGTGCATTCCTACCAAAGGTGGGCATAAACTCCATGCTCTAGACGACTAAAAGCTGTTGTGTCCATGTAAGCTAAGTATGAAAGTTTCCACAAGGATGTGGATTTAGTCCATACAGTTGAAGGTGTCCAGGGAGCTATTCAGTTCACTCTAAACGAGACATCTGCCCACATTTGGTCAGCTAGGCAGCTACCTCCTGGCCTTCCTGAACCGTCTGGGTTGGTTCTCTGTTAAGTATAGTGGAAACTACTAGCTTACGTGTAGACACATATATTTAAAATCCTAAACCCTATAACAATCTGAAGACAACTCCCTGGGAATTTCATCTCCTGTGCTGCAGAGAGTAATAAGAGACCCTAAGAACTCAACTAACACACATTTGTAGAGAAATTCTTTTCTTACACCAAGTCTAACAATCACCTAAGCATGGGAATATATCTTGACAATTGGTTAGTCCTTCCAGGCTTTTGGAGATGACTGTTTTTGCCTACCAGCATGAGATTTCATCATAGTTGATGTCCTAATGTGAAGTTGAAAATGTCCTCATGACAATGCAAAGCTTCCTGATCTTCTGTAAAGGAAGGGAATGAAGAAAGGGTTTCACAGGTATCTGTTGACAGGTACCAAAGGTGAGAGGGTAAGAGCACAGACATGTCATCAGAAAACATGTAACATCAGAAATGTTATTCAACACCAGTGTTTTGAAGAATCTAATTTGAAAGATTCCAGGCAATGGTGACTCTACTTACATCTACTAAGCCATTCCAGTGTTTAATTACCTTCTCCACTAGGATACTGAGTCTTATTTCAAGGCTGAAGCTAATATTGTCTTCCCGCTAATATATCTTTTAATATCTCTATTAGTTAGATTGAAAAGCCCCTCACCTGCCCCAATATTGTTTCTGCCTTTCTATACACAGTGTTCAAATTCTTTCTTATCTGCCTTTTTTGATAAATTGAATAGGTTGAGCTACGTGGCTCCTTATTGTAAGAGATGTTTTGCAGCTCCTATCTGTGTAAAGGAATCAGCCTTTTTTTTCTTTTACTTGAAAATTTTACTTCATTTGCCCCTTTTCATATAATCAAATATTTATTTAACTGGTTTTGCAAAGAATTGCAATAAGTGTGTTAGTGACATTTTCAGGATCTGGGTATTGGCAGCTGGTTTTGCTAGCATTTGCGTTTTTATATGCCTGCAATATTTATTAAATTTCTCTGTACATATGATACATACTATGAAATAATACATGACGAATTGCTGCTATGGCTTTCACATCTATATTTTCATTGTGTAATAAAGCATACGTACCATGCGTGTAAGGGTCTGGTAAGCTCATTGTGTAACTGTGCACTGCTGCAGTCTACATATGGAGTGTCTAGTAGTTCTGTGTGAAATACAAAATACTCAGACATTTCTTTCTACTGAAGAATAATTTCTATGTTTATTCTAAAGGACTTGAAATCACAAATAAAAATCAGTAAGTAGACCACATTGTATATTTAAAAATCTACTATGTTTTTATTTTCAGCTGCAGCAGCCAAGATCCTGGAGATGTTTCAAATAATTTAGGTGAGTAGAAAAGTAATTCAAGCTGAGATCATTTTTGTAAACATTTTATAAACATTTGTAAGCATTTATTTCCTGTCATAGAAGACCCATAATATCTGTGTCTTCCCAAATAAAATATCCATTAGTTCCCACTTCTGTGTACACGGCAAGTACAGCAAGTTGTTAGGATGCCTGTGTTCCGGGATAGCAACAAAGACACCATCACCGGTCCGAAAAAAAAGCACTTTAGATTAAGCCTCAACTACCAGGCTTGGTAGACAATTGTTATTTCCAGTGGTGAATATTTAAAGCTAATGGTGGAAGCAAACATATTCTTTTTGCTTTTATTTTGCTTATAAAGAACAGGAGCTTGCTCATTAGGACAATATGGAAATAGAAAATAACTTGATAAAGTGCCCAGGGACACAGAGAAATACACGAGATGAAATCCCTCACATGAAGAGGATATTTTACTATTGCTATTTTCCGAGGGAAAAGGAAAAGCACTTAAAGATACATATACAAGATTAGAAATACACATGAAATTTATAGGGAGGGAAAATTGCTCTGTTGTGCTATAGAATTTCGTCTCTGCTTTGCAGACGGCATGCCTTGGGATAAGTTAAACTCAGAGCTCTGGCTGGTATAAATGACACCGTTGCACGAGTATCAGCCTTCAAGTCCCCTCACAGAGGACAGCACTGAGTACAAGAGTATATTGTGAGGTAAGAAAAACATAATATTGCTGAGCCTGTGCAAATGAGAACAAGACTACACACAGCTTCATAGTGTAAAACAATCACAAGGGAAGGATACAAAAAAATAAATTCTGGCCTCAACTCAACAGAAATTGTGTTCAAAAACCTGAGTGCTACAAACAGAAGTCTTGTCTCCAAGTTCCCAGTAATTAACTAGTCAAAAGTAAAATAATCTTTTAAGGCAGAAACTTTTGGAGTTTTTTTTTTTTAAAAAAAATCTCAGGTTTCTGCGACTAGTGACAAAATGTGCCATGTGAGGTTGAACATTTGATGGGACCTGGTGAGATCAAAGAATTGGAAAGAAAAAAGTATGCTGAATAAATAGGAATGAGCTCCAATTACGAGCTGGACAGTCCTTAAGCTTAGGCTTAACACAGCTTAAGCACGGCTGGAGACAAGATTGCTGCTCCTTACTTTAGGATGAACGCTGTCAAGATGGCTTGAACTACCGGCACAGCATTTTGGGTTCAGCTCCTTAGGCCTGACAGCACACAGTGTGTCAGCCAGTGGAAGTGCCACGAAGTGAGAACTTGATTAACCAATGTCATGCTGCTGCCACTGCGTCCTTCTGGTCTAAACATGCTTCTATCAGCTCTTGTCTGAAGGCCTTAACAGGTCTGCAGTTACCCATGTCTGGTTCCTTAATTTCTGTTCAAAATGCAGTCATGCTATGCCCAATTATATCCCTACATTAGGAGGGAGCTGGAAGTTATGAAATTTGACTCCGTGGAAATGAGTTTCTGGAGTGAATAAAGGTATTTCTCTTGCTACATCTTGCAGTCTACTCTGACATCAATAAGCACCCAAAACCCGAAGATGCAGTTTCACATCTCTCTTAAACCAGTGCAGATGCTGCTGAAAATGGCAGCACCAATCTTCACAGCCTCCCTTCCTTCAGATTTTCATTCCATGAATCTGTAGAAAACTAACTCCAAAATAAGACTGGCTGATCCAGTCCATTTTCATTATCACGGTGTAGAAAATAGAGGAGATGCGTGGCCTGAAGGGATGATTAGAGGAGCAGGACAGACCATTCTGGCAACAGCCAAAGCTAGATCTGATTAAATACAGTGCAATACCGCAGCCTGACTATTCACATGCTTCCTTAAAAAATGAGCAATAATGCAAGTTCATTTGTACATCCATCAAGGATGAAGCCATCTTCAGCAGAATAGCAACAAGTAGCTAGTAGCTTAAGTGATAGTGAAGGATTTGTGCTAAGACAAACAAGTGGCCACAACCAAATGCTGGACGTGAATAAATTGCCTCATTTTATTTTTTTCATCTTTAGTAAAGGAAACTTCCTCTCCTGTCTAAATGAGTCTTACAGAGACAATTTTCAGGTGCAGTCTTGAGACCAGTTGCATTCTCTCTGGTGTCCTAGTCAGCGAAATTACGTGAATCGTCAGCTCGTCATGTTGAACCTGGCTTTGTCATGAAGGAGTTGGCTGAAGTGTCACATTTGTACTTTGATGTTCAGACACTTTTTTTTATTGGAACCCATTCAATCACCCATGGGGATTTTTGTATCAATATCCATTGCAACTGGAAAGAGATGTGAGGGTAATTCCATGTTTGTGTTTCAGGGTAATAACATGTATCTCAATATGGTAAATAATAATGTCCGTGGTCTCAAAGGCTCTATGGTGTTTCTGTTACCCTGTTGCTCTTCGTCAGCAGAAAGACCAAAAGCCCTCAAAAAAATCTAAGATTACTTTAAAGAAAAATAATTTAGCGATGCTTCTAATACAGATTAAAATACACAGGGCCTCAAAATAAAACTGGTCTAGCTGAAAATGATAAAGAACGTTGTGCTGAATATTGCAAAATTATTATTATTTTCTTCGAGAAAAGCAATTACTGTTGGATGCTGGCTGACATTAGACCACCTGATTATATTCCATTTTATAAAATGTGAGGAATTTACATAGTTGGAAGGTTGCACATAGAACTCAATATTGTGTAATCTTGAAATGTTAACTTTTTCAAGCCATGTAGCCACTCTGTATGGAAGAGTAGGTGATATTTCTGCTCCAGTAACCTTCTCAAGACTCTGCAAATAGACTCGGCAGGGGTTAACCTGCAGGATGTCCATAACTGAGCAGAATTTCTCCTCATCCGTAGTGATAAAAAATCAGCAGAATTTTCCTCTTTTCATATGTAAGGGAAAGTGTGAAGCCTTTAAAAAAATGCATAAGGACAGAAGAAGCTGGAATGTAATAGACTTCGTTATAATTTGTCCTCCTGTGCTGGATGAATATAGTGCTGAGTGACTGGCAGATATTTTAAGTTCCACTTCTTCCATTTCTTTTGATTAGAAGAAATTGTTCATGGCCTTCCTTGGTATACAGCCCTTGATTTCTATCTGCTTAGGAACTCTGGATCAGAGAACAACTTCTTTTTAATAAAGGCTTTAGGGATACCTCACTTGTAAGCGGGCTAACAGTAACCTCTATTATAAAGTTGTCTTCTAGGCACTTTTTCATTTCTTTTATTTTGCTAAAGTTTCTCTCGCTTCAGATTTTCTGAGATTTCTGTCTAGCGTAAAATGCTAGGTGACATGTATATCTGTATACGCATGCACTGGTGGAAAATTTATACTGCTTCTGAAGAAACTCTTAATTCTCAACTTTGAAGTGGAATAGGAAACTTTAATCAGGAATGCTGGAGAGAACATGCATTTATAAGTAGCCATGCTTATCCCACTTAGCTGTTATCAGGTCTACTGTGAAGTTTTGCCTATGCTATTCTATTAGATTATCATTGTATTTACTGCAGCTGATACAACTGCATTCCAGATTGGGACTCAATTACTACAAATACAGAGACAGTCACACTGTAACTCCTATTCTCCCTATACGCTTGGTTAGGCTTAAACTATTACACAGTGGCATTGCAAAATGAAAACTAGATTCACTAACATATTCACAAATTTCTTGCTTCTCTGTAATTCCTATTTGCTAATCTCAAAAGTCTCGTAAATGGTTATGAGCCAGAAAACTCACTCCAGGTGTGGATTATTTGCTAGTTAGCACTTTTCACTTCCTTTTTTTAAAATTTAAAGTCTGCCAACAAGAATAGAGAAACTACGGCATCTGCTTTTGATGGCCAGTCATACATTGTAATTGTCTGAAGAAACTGATTTATGAACCAGTGTTTTTCTAGGTCAAAAGAGCTTTGTCCAAGTATTTGTTGAATACTTACAAGTAATGAATATATTTGCAGAATTCAGGATTGCCTCTTGAATGATTTGTAAGCAAAATATATTAAAAAAAGGCTAAATTCACAATGAATATTATTTACAATGAATAATTCAACCAGTACTAATTATTTAGCACCTGTAGAGGAAAGAGAGGGAAATAGATATGCTAATATGATATTGCCTCTTTTCTGCCTAACTATCAGGTATTGATGTAGAGAAGGGCAAATGTCTGTCACACAGCACACTTGCTGGCAGATGTGTTATCAGCAAAGGAAGAGGATTTAATTTGCCCAAATTATCCATCTATCTGTCTATCTAGACATTTATACAGAGACACTCGCATAGAGGTAGCTATTATCCCTATATACTTAATAAATCTGTTGTACATGAACTTTTTAGCATTGCTCGACAGCTCCAAAATACATGTTGACTGTGATATGCAGGACACAAATACATAAAAGCCATGTGCAGACATATCTTGTGTACATACTAGCACAAGAGTTTAAGGGCCACATTTCTTCTGAAATGGCAAACACAGCAATTTTTACACGTGTAACTTAGGTAGATGCACAAGATGAATCCTTATTTGCTTGAGTCACCATATTGTACATACCCAATATGTTTTTGCATGTAAAACTATTATGCTTGCTTTACTTTAAATACTGGGCTTTACAGTACAATTAGGAGAAGAATATGAAAGACAAAGATCTTATGAAATAATAAGCCATATTTTACATTTCTATTCTTTTACAAAACCTTTATAAAACATATGTGTAATTCTGTGAGAGCACATGCATATATTCCACCTTATAGACCTTAGTCTCTTCTGTGGTATAATAGTGTATTTTGTAGAAGGAGATAAAGTGTCAATAGTTTATTTAAAAATTGCTAACTGTATTGTGATAGACAATTCATCAGGGGACCACACGTTCAAATTATGCTTGGCGTAGGTATGGATTAGTCCCTGATGTTTCGCAACGTTCTGCATTCACGCAGACTTGTGTCGTGCATTGTCACTAAAGTGTCACAAAAAATGTAGCATGTTTGAATTCTCTTTCAGTAATAATTTAATTATTATTTGATCATTTTACTCTAAAATAAGAGTTCTGCCCTTGTCACCTGTTTTGAGACATAGAGAGAGACCTAGGTTATATGCAAAAAGAGCCTTGACCATTTACATTGCAATAAATGCATAATTTACATAGTAAGGAGTAGTACAGATCTTTGTTTGCTCTGGACATTCCAGGAATTCATGTGCTATGAATCCCTCAGGTAGACCAACAAACTGGGGTTTTGTCTCTTTTCTTCTAAGCAGTTAAGAGCTCAGTACGATATTAAGGTGCAGCCACTAAGATAGGACATTCTAAACCAGAAGAGGACTAATTTTAATGGCAGCATGAAGCTAACTAGTCTAACCAGATTTAGAATTTTTTTCTAACTGGAGCATGATATTTTGAAAATGGATGTGTGGAACTGAAAAAATTATTATACAGGGGGGAAATCTGGATGTTATTTGAAATTATCTGAAAAAATATGGAAATGGATTTCTGTATTTCCAGCTAGGTCTACAGGATTGTATTCCCACAGTTTCGATATCAAAAAAATTAGGTGTAAACTGCAGCTGAGAAAACTTAATCTCTTCTAACATAATTTTCAGTGTGTTTACATTTTTCCTCTCTGAAATTTGAATCATTGAGAAGAAAAATTGGCCCAGGTTCTCGGCTTTTTCCAACACAGGCTGAGTTATAGATAGCAGGCTATAAATGCACCACTTGTAATTCAGTGATCCTGTGCTGTTGTTCACCAGTCCTTAGCAACTTCTGGGCTTCTCTAAATTAAACTGGATGGTTATGATTCCAAAGGGAAGACATAATGCTTGATGACTGCTGAAAAACAGAGCATGCCAGCCACGTCCCCACTATGTTTGTTTTCCAGATAGGAACTCCTAGGAAAACAGGATTGGAGAATGCTCATCCAGTCTGATCCACTGGACGTGAAGGTCTGAAATGTTACCTTTTGGAAGCTAATGGCATAGAATCCCTCCATGTTATGTTGTAGCTCCTGTGTGCCAATAACCTGCATGCCTGGAGGAGGTTCTGGCCCTGAATGTTTTGCTTTGATTGTTTCTTTTTCTTTTCCTTACTCTGTTGCCACTATTTTAATATATACCATGTTTGTTTCTTTTTTTCAGTACAGAGCTGAACTGTCCCAGATGCAAGGTGAGTACTGAGAAAGGAAGTTCTCACAGTATTGCTACATTTATTTGAGACCAAGGATAACCTCACATATATTTTGTCTTTGAAACTGTCTTTAAATGCAGCAACAATTAAAGTTGAGAAGACAGATAGCACAGGAAAATATTATTATGCACTCCCTTATGCTGAGCACTTTGCTTGCTGCTCCAGGTGACTTAGCATAGACATGGGTAAAAAGGTGCTTGATACAAAATAGATGTTCATGTACCTCTCCCTTTTCTGTTTTTATTTTTCTCTGGCATATCATAACTGTGGACCATCAGGAAAGCTTTCCTATGACTTCAGATTTCAAAGCTACAGGTGGTCTGCAAGCATGCCACTTCAAAGAGTGTTTTGACTAAATGAAACAATGTTTGTGTAATATGGATCCCAGATCTTTGAACTTTTTTCAGATCAATTCAGCCAACAAAGATTCAATTAGGTGAGATCAGAAGACCCGCTTCCATCCTTTGTTTTCATCTGTCATTCAGCCTTGTCTTTTCAAATAGCTTTAATACAAAACCATGGCCAATCATTTATTTTAATGAGGACCACAATCATAATGATGGTGGTGGTGATGATGGTCCTTGTACTAACAGTAATAAAACGCATTTGCAGCTGGCAACACTGTTTGCTTAAAAAAAACCCCAAAACCAACTAGTATAGCCTAAGTAGTATTTTAACTGAATTAGCACATGTTGGCACAAGCTGGGTCTGTATCCGCTACTGAAGCTTATTTAACTGTACGTATCTTGTGGTGGGGTTTTTTTTTTTTGCCTTCAGTGAAAGAAAAACTGATCCTAACAGTTTTAAACTTGTTAATTCAAACCATATGTCATAGAGCCAGTCTCCATATGGTGCAACACCACCTTATATTTACAGGGTGCTGCTTTTCCAAACATTATTCTAAAAGCTTTATTTGCCCCAAATGTAATAGGTGGTACTGAGCTCCTGAATACAGCTTTTAAAATACCTCAAGTGTCTAAATCACATGCTGATATAGCAAAAACACACCGATTATTAAAAGCTAATTACAGCCCATTTTATTGGGAAAAATGTGCTAATCAAGTCCTTGACTGAGAGTGTATACTTAAGAGAAAGAAAAGCATGCTGTCAATCCTCAGTTTCCACACACGACAACAAAAGATACGTGTAGAAAAAAAGTCCACCACCTTGTAGAAAGACTTTTACGATTTGATCCTCCATGGTTGGTTGTCCAAAACTATGCTGGAGTTAGAGAGGAGAGGTAGCCTCTACCCTTTCTGTCCTTAGGAAAGAAAAATAAAACCTCTGGATTTCTGAAGCAAAATTGCAGTGGAAAGAATGAAGGAGGTTAAGGAGACTGTTGAGTTTGACTGATGCTTTTTGTTTGCTTCTATCTACCTCTGAAATAAAATGATGTGGAAATATCTTTGAAGTGTCTGTCTTCAGTATGGAAAAATGCTGAAGAATAGCACAGGGTGCTTTTTGGGGTTTTGAGGACCATTTCTTCTATAGCACTTCAGTCTGTTTACTTGATTTCACCCTTCTTTCTGGGGCACAAGAAGATGCCTACTTTCTTACCCACCTATCTTAGTACCAACCCACTCTCCAAGCTGACAAGCCCTAGGAAGCAGGCAAATGGATCGTGGCTTATTCCTCATTAAGTTTTCTCGGGAGACTGAGGGGAAGCTTAGGCAGGCTTACCTGATAGATAATCTGAAAATGGAGCTTCAGGCAGATGGCACATGATTATCTAAACTTAACTGTTTGATCTACGTAGGGAAGAGTTACTATGTTCAAGCATGTGCCACCCAGAACTCATTCTAGATCTGCTCTTTGTACCCAATGACAAAAAATACCCTGTTTTGCTGAGTCTTACAGAGGAATGCTGTACAGTCTCCATTTTTTCCTACCTTGCCCAGTAGATACTTCATCCAGCCCCTGTATAAACTGTAAAATTTTATATTGGAAAACATTACCCAGTGTGTACATACATTGGTCTGAAAGGAACCCTGCAGCCAGACTGAGGATGGTGGATTGAAACCATTATCACTCATCATTCTTCACATGTGTAAGCCTGCCTCACAGGCAGTCTCTCTTGGCTTGCTCTTCTCTTTTTGTGCTTTATGGTTAAAGTGAGTCTTCCTTGCTCCTGTTAGGAAGGTTCTTGGCTGTGTGATTTTTAAGGCTATACAGTATGCCATTTTTTCAAAGAAGGACCCACAAACCACAAACAAGCCTTAAACTATTGACACATGTGAAGTCAAATTCTCTGATTGTTTATACCACAGTAACTAAATCCACCATAGTGAATCCAGAATAGCTCAATTGGCATCAAGGGAGTTACTTCTGGCTTCTCACTGGTGCAGCTGGAGGCAGAATTTGACCATAGAGAGAAACATTATTATTTAGTTCATTAATCACCAAGGAAACTTGCTAGCAGAACAATCCTACTGGTTTTCATTATTTCCTTGATAATCTTATTAGAAACAGAATTCTAAATTGCACGCAGAGAATTCAGTGGAAAGAAAACAGGCAGCATTTAGCAAGCAGTCCAACCTATTTCCAGTCTAATAAGTTAATAGCAACATTCTTACAGAAGCTCATGCAAATAAAAGCAAAATACAATAGCATTCTGAAATGAAAAAGAGAAAGAGAAGCGCATACACAAATGAATGAAATAGTTCAGTGTATAATTCCACTGGTTAAAAAAAATACTTACTGCCTTCAACAGTCTCCCACTTAGATTAAGCTTCCAACCAATTAACCTATTCAGAGTACACAATGCTTTCTTAATACAATAGTCATGAACAGATCAGTGTAAGAATGATGCATTGTCTATCATTTGAATACATCCCGAAGAGAATGAACTCAAAGGCAGAAACTAAGCTCAAGATATAAACAAAAGATAAATGCTAACATGTGCATACTTGTTCAAAAGAAAACCAGAGAGCCCACCATATGATGTAGTGCCACAGTTACTTGAAGATGACCTCTCGCGAAGACCAAGAAATAGTAATATGCAATGATTTACGATGGTAGATTAGCCAGGCGATTATTTCAGTCAGGAAAGGTGTCCTTTCTGATAACAGCTCAGTCAAGTTTCTCCTTGTGCAGTACACGTCGTGTATGTAAGTTTTGTTAGTTTCGTTGGCAGTGACATTAAGGGGTTTGATGCTTATACCACTACTGATGGAGAACAAATCAGCACAGTAATCTCCTACAAACTGCTTTGAATTGTTTAAAATACCCACTTCAGACTGTTGCAGATTTTTCATATTTTCTTTTCTCCACTAATTTCAAGAATATGTGGTGTCTACTAAGCTACGAGGAACATAGCTCAATTCTGAACCCTAACGCTTTTTTATTGTTTTTTTTTAGAAGAAATGGGTATTTTTTTTTAGATCATCCTCAGGCTTTACACCATATCAGTTCTCTGCATGATACTCAGTTCTCCTATAAGCAAGCTTTTGCCCTTGAGAATGAATGTTAAAAGGGCCAAAACCAAGCAAAATGATCCTGGATTACAGACCACAGAAGAGCAACATGAGACAGCTGTGGTGACTTGCCATCTTTACCACAGACTTCCTTTGTGAACTTCAGTAAGTCATTGGATTTTTCAGAGCCTTGTCAGCTCATTTATGGACCAGGAACAATAATATGTCATTTATTGCATGTTTTGTTTATCTTCTCTATATAATTGAATATATTACAGGATAGTAGCAGGGTCTGCAGGGTGTCTATTACAGTGGAGGCTCAACTTTAGCTGGACCCAGTCGAAGCTACTGGAATGCAAATAATAGCTGTAGCTGTAGAAATAATAAGAAATAGGGGACGAAGGAAGCAGATTATCAGCATGCTTTACATGTGGACTGTTTATCCCTAAATGTTACACATGCCATATGCCTTTTGCTTTGTCACAGCATGCTGTTTCCTGAGATCTGCATTCTTCAATTATGGTTTTACTTTGAGTTGAGGTATCTGATTGCTGGTCTGCAAGAAAAAACCCTCATCTTGCCAAACGATTGGTTTGAGGAAAGGGAGGCCATTTCACCCCTCTCCCATTCCAGTAACCAAGCTTATACAGCTGTGGGGGAAGAGAGATCAGTTTGTTTAAGTTAGTTGTAATAGCTATTTAAGACTCCGGAAAGATTATTGATATACCGCACTTCTGCCTGTTGTATTTGCCATTGTGGCTGTATAAATTGTATCCTTTATGAAAACAAGCAACTTTGGTGCTTTACAGAGTAGTTATTGCAAGAGAAACGTGCAACTAGAGGGAGACGGCTTTGTCTCTCAGTTTGGCGAATGAGAGGCTGGGGACAAGGAAATCTACGGCTTGTTATCAATGGATTCGGCTAGGGTTATGACAGTCTCCTCAATAAGCAGAACTGGCCAGATTTTCCGGGAAAGCTCTCAGTGTAACTCCTCAGGCTACAGTGCCCAATGCCCTTGGCAGTCAGCTCTCCCTGCCCCAGCAGCGCTGCTCTCCCTGTGCCTCTGGACTATGAGCCCCTGGCGGGGACCAAGCACCTCGGCAGTGTCCTCTGAGCCGTGTCCGGCGCAGATGGCTCACAACACCGTCACTTTCTGTGTGGGACTCCCGGGCAGCTCAGGGTTTCACCTCTGTGAGGCACAGCAGGACTCAAGGGTTTGAGCTGTGGGTTCCTGAGACAACTCATCTCTTGCTGCAAAGTTGATAAATTATCTTTTAATAAGCTGAGTCATTTAGGTCATATTAGGTTAACTGACCGTCAGCACTTATTTTTTAATATAAATTACTTGTATTGAATTGGCGCAGAGGCTTTAGTGACCAATAAATAATTAATAATAGAACACAAATGAAATGGAGAGGTGGTAGACCACTTTTTTTATTTTGCAGTTTCAAATACTGCCTGGTTTGTTGGTTTTTTTTTAATGTGAATCGTCTGAAGTTGCAGTTATGGTTATTAATGATAACCATAAAACATTAATCAAATCTTTACAACTTTAAATAAGAAACTGTTTCTCATTAAAGTATATAACAATCTTAAATGCAATCTTACTTGTACAGCTTTTCTTTTCTCTTTTATTTCTTCTTCAATTTTAATTATATTTGTCTTTTAGGACTTTAAAATTTCATTCTGTATAAATGAATACACTTGCATACCCTTGTTCCAGCTTAGGCTTTAGCTTAAAAGATGGTTGTCCTGATGTGCAGTTTTCTAAAATAATGAGAGAAACAGATTGGTGTGATAAATGCTACAATGACCTGTACAGCAGCATTCCACTTTACCAGTAGAGAAATCATTCTACGTAGTCCGTCAAGTGAAACTCTGGTTTTATGTAAGGATAAACAAGGCGTTTGTTTATTCATTTTTAAAATAACACGATTTTTAAATAATCAAGATAAAAAGGTCACATATTTATTAATATGTAGCACACTTCTCATTACTCTGGTAATATTATGCAACTGTTGCCTTTCAGCTGCCAGTTCTTTGCATTCATTTAATGTGCTCCTATATCCTTGTATGTGTCAAATGTTACTATGCTTTTTGTTTTATTCAAGCTGAATATATTATTAACCTCTGCAGCACTTATTAGAAGGCAATGTTTTTCCTCCAGAATCCAGAAGGAAGACGAATTTATAAGGAAGAAAACCCCAAGACCAAATTTACATGGCCACATAAGAAGATTCTTTTAAACTGACTTTCAAAGCGGTAAATTTTACATTGGAATACTGATAGTTATTAACTTAAATGCTTAAAGGCCCAGAAAAAGTTTATTTTTGAGTCATTATTACTCATTGAGAGACCAGCTTCTCTCTCAAGAGACTATACATTTTTGACAAGGGATATACACGCAAACACTGCATTTCCTTTGGGAACAAGAACATTCCCTCACAACGTTTTGGGAAACCTTAATAAGTTCATGATTATGCTATTTTACTATTAGCTTGTTTCCAGCAGAAATGTTTATATTTCAGTGAGTCAAACATCTCAGCACTCAGTGCCTCTGGTTTGGCATTTTTCTAAATCCAAAGGAAAGGGCTTACACGTGGACATGCCTGTCAGAAAGAGCTGATGTTCATGTTTCCACAGTCATGACCTGCACATAGATACACAGAGAGGTAAATGTGTTGTATGTATCCTTTCAGATTTGGTGATGCTGAGGGACCTGTAGAAAAGGATACTGAAGGTGAAGTACATCATTCAGGTAGAGTAATTCAGTACTGTAATTCGGGTGTCATTCATTGAAGTGATTAATTATATGATTTTCCATAACAACATGTGAGATAAGACAACAGCAGTTGGGTTTGCTGTGATTCAACTGCAAAATGTTTGTTAAAAATATTTTTTAATCAACCATCTTAAAAGACACAGGCTTTGTAAACAGCTGGTAATGATACAAATTAAGGAGTCTAATAACCTAATTCACGCTGGAGCTGATGTTGTCACAGGCATATTAAGACTTTCTGGACTCATGGTGAATATTGCCAAGGTCACTGAAAGATGATATATTTCCTCAGTTCTGGAAGGGCTGTTGACTATACAAGTAATTATCTTTGACTGTTTTTATAGAGGCAGTTGAACATCTCTTGAAGGTATCTCTCCTCTCCTGATCTTTGCCATGTTGTTCAAATATGATTAGTGTTACTGCAACTTGAGTATCAGATACTAAACTGGAATAGCTGAGAACATATTGTTAAGAGGTGCTCATATTTTTGGGTTTAGGCAGGAACAATATGAAAATCTTCTTTAACTCTTCTGTGACATGCTACAGAATTTAACACCACGATTTTGCACTAGGTCCAATATCTGACATCTGCTGGAAAAGTGCCACAGCAAGCTGCAAGCAGTCTGGGAGGCTCTTGGAGTGCATTGAGGACAACTTCCTAATCCAGGTGACAGAAAGCCAAACCAGAGGAAATGCGTTACTGGACCTGTTGCTCACTAACTCAGAGGAACTCAAACGAGAAGTCAAGACTGGTGGCAGCCTGGGCTGAAGTGATCATGCCCTGGTGGAATGATCTCAAGGGATATAGGCCAGGTGAAAAGTAAAGTCCAGACAAACTTTCCGAGAGCAAACTTTCAGATTTTTAAGGGACTAGTGCTTGGGACCCCCCAGGAAACCGCCCTCAGTAATAAAGGAGCAGAAGACATCTGGCAGCTATTTAATGATATTTTTCTTAGAGCACAAGAGCTCTCAATTCCCATTTGCAAGAAATCAGGCAAGGAAGGCAGGACACCAGTATGCCTGTGTAAGGTCCTCCTGGTCAAACTGAATCACAAGAAGGAAATACACAGTGGAAGCAGGGACACACATTTGGGAAGAATACCGGGATACTGCCCAGGAGTGTAGGGATGTGATCAGGAAACCTAAGGCACAGCTGGAACTAAATTTAGCAAGGGATGTGAAGAATAATGATAAGGGCTTCTATAAGTACGTTAGTCAGAAAAGAAGAAAAGAAATTGTAGCCCCCTGATAAATAAGACAGGGGATCTGGTGACAAGTGACATGGAGAAGGCTGGGGTACTCAATGACTTTTTTGCCTCAGTTTTCACTGGCAATTGTTCTTCCCACATCTCTCGAGTCCCTGAATCTCAAGGGAGGGACTAGAGGAATGAAGTCCCACCCATCGTAGGAAAAGATGAGGTTTGCGACCATCTTACACACCTAAATATACAAGTCCATGAGACCCAGAGAGATGCATCCCAGGGTCCCAAAGCAACTGGCAGATGTAGTCACTAAGCCACTTTCCATAATATTTGAAAGTCATGGCTGTCAGGTTAAGTACCCATTGACTGGACAAAGAGAAACATTGCACCCATTTTTAAAAAGGGTAAAAGGGAGAAGCTTGGGAATACCCACAAGTCAATCTCACCTCTGTGCCCAGTAAGACTGAGGAACAAATCCTCCTGGAAGCTATGTCAAGGCATGTGGATGACAGGGAGGTCATTAGAGATAGCCTTCAGAAAGGGGAAATTGTGCCTGACTAATCTGGTGGCCTTCTGTGATGCAGTGACTGCATTGGTGGATACGGGAAGAGCAACTGATGTCATCTATCTTGAATTCTGTAAGGCCTTTGACACAATTCCATACAATATCCTTGTTGCTAAATTGGAGAGATATGGGTTTGATGGATGGATAATTCAATGGATAAGGAATTGGCTGGATGTCTGCACCCACAGAGTTGCAATCAACAGCTCAATGCCCAAAGAGAGCAGAAACAAGTGGTGTCCCTCAGGGATCTGTTCTGGGACTGGTACTGTTCGGTATCTTTATTAATGACATAGACAGCGGGATGGAGTGCACCTTCAGCAAGTTTGTGGATCACACCGAGCTGAGTGGTGCAGTTCATACGCTTGAGGGATCGGATGTCATTGAGTGGGCAGGCTTGAGGAGTGGGCCAGTGAGCACCTCATGAAGCTCAACAAGGCCAAATGCAGGGTACAGCACCTGGATCAAGGCAATCACCAGTAGCAGTACAAACTGGGTGATGTATTGTTTGAGAGCAGTCCTGCAGAGAAGGACTTAGGGATATTGGTAGATGAAAATTTGGACATGAGCCAGCAGTGTGCGTTTGCAGCCAAGAAAGCAAATTGTATCCTGGTCTGCATAAAAAGAAGCATGGCCTGCAGTCGGAGGGAGGTGATTCTCCCCCTCTGCTCTGGAGTACTGCGCTCGGCTCTGGGGTCCCCAGTAAAAGAAAGATGTGGTCCTGTTGGATTAGGTCCAGAAGGCAACCACGGAAAAGGTCAGAGGCCTGGAACACTTCTCCTGTGAAGAAAGGCTGAGAGGGTCAGGGTTGTTCAGTCTGGAGAAGAGGAGGCTCCAGGGAGACCTTATTGTGGCTTTCAATACTTACAGGAGGCTTATAAGAAAGATGGAGAGAGACTTTTTACCCGGACTTGTAGTGATAAGATGAACAGTGACGGTTTTAAACTGAAAGAAAGTAGATTTAGATAAGGAAGAAATTCTTTACTGTGAGGGTGATGAGACACTGGAACACGTTGCTCAGAGAAGCTGTGGATGCCCCATCATTGGAAGTGTTTAAGGTCAGGTTGGATGGAGCTTTGAGAAACCTGATCTAGTGAAAGGTTTCTCTGGTCATGGCGGGGGGTTGGAACTAGATAATCTTTAAAGATCCCTTCCAACCCAAACCATTCTGTGATTCTATGATCTTCTTGACGTGCATCATATATTTTTGGAAACAATCCGACTTAACTGAAAGCTATAAAGTACAGCAAATTCCACCACATCCTTTGTAAATTGTTCCAACGATAAACTAATCTTATTGATAAAGAAATTTGCTTTCTTATCCACTTGAACTCAGAGGAATTTGACTTCCAGTGTCTAGAGTTTCTCTTGCCTTTTGATGACGGTTCTTCAAGAAATGCAGAGATTTATTCCCAGACAGATGGCAGGAAGTCTCCAGACATTGATCTTGATGTATGTTTAAATACACAAGAAAAAGTATGGATTTAGTAGGTTTCTTTCAGGAGGCAGATTGTGATCACAGTTGTACAGAGGGTGAAACCTGGTTAAGCAACAGCAGGCAGCAATTTCTGATGGTACAGATAACCGTGATTTTCTCTGTAGATATGTAGTTCTCTATTTTGGTGCTTGAACAATCACAAGCTCTAATGGACCAGACTGTGAAGGCAGACAGTATCAATACCTGGCTGAGCTGTTTTTTTGATGAAAAATGTTTATTAAAATACAATAGATATTAGGTAAAAGGAATTTTAAAAATATTATAATAAATGAAAATAATTTGTCTTCATTAAGAAGAAAAGTAACAGGCAAATTGGGTCTTAATTATTAATAATAAACAGATACATTAATTATAAGGAAAAAACCTGCTCAGATTATATCAATATAAAAAGAATTAGAATTAGCCAGCAGGTCAATAATGAATATTTCAAAAGCTAGTGTTCAAAATAAAAATGTTTGTGTTCTATTAACTACAAATTTCAGAAGTGTACTAATGGTATAAAGGAAGAGAACTAACATTAAAACTACTAAAATGGGTAAATAAAAGCAGCATCTTGATACTTTGTATTTTATTAGAGCAAAGAAAATAGATTAAAATACACATTAAAATTAGTAAAATCTGTTTTTCTTTTTCTAGGACTTACACATGCTATTGTTTTTAATTGTTAAAGAAGTGACATTAAAAATGACGTTATATTAATCATGTCTGAGATATATGAAACCTAATTTAGTGAGGTTACTGATTAAGAGAGGTTATTTCTAACTTCTACAAGGTTGTCTTAAGTCTGGCATTTAAGCCATTGTGTTTCTTACATCACTGGCAGTTTATAAAAAAACTAAAGCAAAAAACCCGCACCCAAAACTTGGTTTAGAATTAGGCAGATATACCTTATGACATATTTTGGAGGGAAAATGAAATAAAAATGGTAGTTTGTATGGCAGCATAAAATATGCTGGGAAACAGCATTCAGAACAAGAGAGTCCTGTTCTGTTTTTTTTTGAATAACTACTTTACTGAGAAAAATGGCATTTTCAGTGGTTGGAAAATTAGTAGCTCTGGTGACGACACCACACCAGAAACAGTATGGCCCAAAGCTTATTCTGATTTCCGCCTTGGCCTGTGATTACTTCTCTGTATGGAAGGAGGTAGCCTCTAAAGGCTTACGGGGGCAAATCCTGCCTGTCTAGTCCAGGCACATACATGAGCTCATCAGGAGCTCCTTCAGAAGCCTTTGTGAGTACTTACCTCTCTCAGTTGCGTGTGGGAGTAACATAGTGTGCTAAATTTAGAAGGACTGATTTTACCAAATGACTAATTTTAAGCACAAACCAGACAGCTCCATCAGGCTGACTGATCGCATCTCCCATCATGGTTTCCAAAGCAGTTGTTAATAAGTGTGCATTTAATTTGGTTGTCTGGATATTTTGTGATACCTACAAATTGTGCACTGAAGAAGAGAGTGAGATCCACAAATTCCTTTTCCTTTAGATTCGAATGATCTAGGGGCTGCAGAATGAAAAAAGCTGTTAGGGTATGCCTACTCCTTAGTACTTTCTCTTAAGCACTCATGGTAAATTAGAGGGCAATACTCATGAGCACCAAAAATTAATTAGAGCAGAAGGCTAATTGAGCATTATCAAATTCTGCTAAAAGTAAATCAAGTACCAACATTGTTGTCATCTTGAAAATTAAGTGAGGTGGCTGTGTAGTGGATGTAAAGTCTAAGTGTATGAGACAAAAGGATCATTAGTATTAATGCCTATCATTTATTTTGCATATGCAGTGAAATATCACAGTCAGGATGAGGGTTCCATTTACTTGGCAAGGTACAGATACAAGTGAAAATGTAATTGCTGATGTAAAGACATTTTGGATTTAGGCCAGCAGGAATGCTGAAAAAACTCAATCATGTCCTAAAAATTCTACTCATGTGAGTAGTCCTAGAGACATTGAAGAGGTGATTCATCTACAGAAGGAATCAAGAGAAAAGTTTGTGCAGATCTGAAGTGTAATATAAAGCAAAAGACAAGTTGAGGGTCATAAGCAGGAGGAACAGACTTAGGGTAATGACACAAGAGGCTTATTTCAGAAAGAGTAAGCCTCCTGCTTTTGCAAGGGATCCAGCATCAGGCCTTCTCATTACGTACCCTACACTCAAATCCTGAACTGAAATATAACTTATGGCCTGCGGGTGGGCTATCCCAAGGGCAAGTTTCCTTGAGTAGAACAGATTGATCTTCTAAACCGTTCAGGTCTCCACTGGGTTATGAACAAGCCTAGAACTCCAGAATAGCCCAAATTAAAAGGGACCCTTGTGGGTCATCTGGTCTAGCATCCTACTCGAAAGAGTCCTGGTTTCAAAGGTAGAGAAGGTTGGTAGAGCCTTGTCCCTCTGAGTTGTGAGTATCTGTAAAGATGCGTCTTTTTCACCACACTCCTTGGAAAAGGATTTTCCTCATACCCAGTGGGAAACTCCCTTGCTGCAGCATGAGTCCTTTGCCTCTCTTCCTTTAGCTGTGCAACTACAAGAAGAATCTGGATTCATTTTGTATGTATTGGTAGCTGAAGACAGTAATGAAGTGCCCCTAAAGCTGTCCCTTCTCCAGGCCAACGAAGCCGAGCTCCCACAGCCTCTCCTTTTCCCCACAAAAGGTTGGACCAGATGATCTTTTGAGGTGCCTTCCAACCTGGGCTGTTCTATGATTTCTCATAGTGCGCGTGCTCCAGCCCCACCACTAAACTCACTTTGGTTTATCCAAATGTGGTTTTTTTACTCTTTCATAATATCATTCAGTACAGACATTTATATTTACCTAACTCCTTGCAGCAAAAGGCTGTGCGAGATTGAAGCGTCACAAAAGACCAGCTGGAATTGAAAATACAGTAATATTTTTACATCATAATTCCAAGTGACATTCAGCAGACAGATGGCAGCACAAAAAAAAGGCTAGATCCCCTTTATTTAGCACGAAACCATGAACCTCTGAAGAGAGGACATTCCTTAGACCATCAAACACATAAATAAACCCTGATATGGAACTGGTACCTCCAGAAGTCAAAGTAACTTCCTGACTCTTCGCTTAAGTGGGTGCCCCCTGCTGCTTATGTCCAGCCAAATGTTACTGGGTGCTCACAGATACGAAAATGAACAAATGAGAGTGCAATTGAATACATAAAGAAAATGTGTTGGGAAGGCAACAATTTCAAGCACTTGAGAGTCAGGAAATAACATTTCCTGTAGTAACATTATCTCAGACATACTGTATATTTTATGGCATACCTTATATTTTACCACACTTAAAGATAAGACATACACTTACAAAGAAAAGCAGGAATATAAAAGACTGCACTAAGAAGGTAACCTTTTCCATATCCCGGGTTTTAAAAGCTTAAAAGGCTAACCTTAATGTGTGACTTATTTAAGTTTTTGTCCTTAATATCCATTAAAAAAAAAAAGAAAAAGAAAAAGAAAGTACAAGACAAAGTAATTTCCAAAGTTTCAAACATTTCTGCTGCAGATGTAGATGGCAACCGCCCTCCTGTAAGCATAGTTTTTGAAACTGTGTTTAAAAAAAAAGGATTTCCAGAAAAGAAAATTTTTCAGAAACAAAATCCCTATCAGGTGAAAAAGGCATGCCTAAATTTATATAACCATATAATTTATATTGAGAAATACTGAAATACTCGACAAGATATTTTCTGAAATACTGGTATTGAAAACAACTTGGAATGGTGGAGGAGATTCAGAGGGATGTGGCACAACAGGAGTGTTGTGTCAGTGTCTTAAAAAATTAAGCAGAACAATCTAAATCACTACTGATTGCAAGCTAAGTCATGAACAAGATAGACAGAGATGCAATTAGGAAGGAGGTAAAAGGTAGTAGCCTAACTAATGAGAGCCATCGTGGCTGTATATAAAAAAGGTCACGTCACACAAATTTGATACAATTGTTTGATGAGATTTCAATCTTGTTTGACCAACATTATTGCAGTTTCAAAATAGACCTCTCTAAAATATTTGCCTTTGTGCACTATACAAAGTAAATTTATTAAACACTTACCACGTGAGAGATCAGAAAAAGTAATTGTAGATGGTAATTCAAATCCTGAAAGGAGCTGCAACAGGACTATCCTTGACCCAGGCCTATTCAGTATCTTTCCTAGTTAGCCAGAAATAAATAAAAAGCTCTTGCTGGTGAAGTCTGCAGATAATCTGAGCAGCTATGGCATGTTAAATAATAAAGAGAAATTCTAGCAAGTGATCTGTATTGTACAATCAGACAGGCTTGCTTACACCACATTAGTGCTTTTCAGTTAAATGAAAGGTCACACATTTGGGAAAACAAAAAGCTAGGTCACGTTTTCAGGACAAGGGAGTCTTTTTGAAAAATTAAAAAAAACCCAACACCAAAACCCAGTGCATTGAAAGAGAACATAGTTGGCAAGGTAGAGAACCAGCTAAATATGAAGTCTTACAAGACTAACGCAATTTTTCCCAATTGTAGATGAAATATTGTAAATACTGACTCCAGTATGTAGTTTCCACTTAAGAAAGAGAAGAAAATGTAAAGAAACCAGCAAGAATGACTGACAGCCAAGGTTGTCTTAAGAAGCCCAGAAGAAAGGTGGCTTAACGTAGCCATTCAATGTTTAGGTGTTTAAACACCTACTGGATAGGCTTAGATTAGGTGAGGAACATTTACTTAAGCCTCATAGATTTTTTTCTAGGCTTTTATTCCATGAAGCAAAAAATTCAGTAGGGTTGCCATGCACCAGTTTTTTTGTTATAAATATAAATTTGTAATTTGAATATTGGACTTCCATTCTCAGGGCCTGACAAACCAGTCAGCTACTTTCCACCATGTGCCGTCCAAGCCTGAGATCAGAATGACAAAGAATGGTTTCAAAGGGAGACTAGACGAAATCACTGGTAGACAGGGGGATTAGATTTGGGGGTTTATTCTCACTCTTTCTCAGTTTCTCCAGTTTTATGCTTTTTCTAACTGTCATACTACCTAAGAAACTTCTATATAAGAACAAGAGCTGTTAATGGACTTTACAGGATGATTTATATTCTTTCTTTTCCTTGGAACAGGTTTTATTGGTTATATTTTCCCTCTTGTTTTTGTTGTTGTTGTTGTTGCCTATTAGTGGTTATCAGTCAGAAAAGAGTTCTACATGTTTTGGTCATGAGAGCCCATCTAATATCTGGAAAGGGACAGTCTTCAGCGGAATAAAATATTGTTGTCACCCTTGCCACTTCTGAGTGTCAATGTGTTCTTGAAATCCAGGAGAGACCTCCATTAGGATTGAACAGTAGAAGAAGGAAGAAATCTATTTAACATGTACATTTGATTATATTTTCCAATTCTTATTCCCGTGTAACAGATTTGTACAAATTTACGCCACTATATTTGGATGTCCTTTTTTTTCCCTAGTTCAGAATTTCCTATTTAAATTTTTAGCTTTAAAATGGTTTAGCCAGCTCGGGAGACACTCTTTAATACAAAGAAAAGTACAAAAATGACTGAACACTATTATGGAATAAAATGAAAGGAAGACAGTATTAAGGGGTGAAGGAGGTGTTATTGATGTGGAAAATGAAATGGAGACCCTTTTCCAAAGACTTCTTAAAAGAACTGTCCTTACAGCACCTTCCTGCCATTTTCTCCCTTTCCCCAAAGATTTTGTAGGTAAAACCCTGTGTCGTTGGTGTTTTTCTACCCATGAAATATTCATCAGCTCTGCAGTCTTCGCTTAAAGGAATGAGCCAATAAAAGAAAAATACTTCAGATATTCTTGTAAGAAGAAAGTCAGTGCTGCCTAACTTCAAAAATTAGGTGCATTTGAGAAAGAGAACTATGTCACAATCATCTTCAATATATTAGCTCTCTCCCTATAAATCTGTAGCTAATGATGTAATGTGTAACATGAAAATCATATTGGATTTATATTCAGTTCCATTAGGAATATGACCTTTTCTCATTTGGAGCAACATGGGTACTATTTTTGCCTGAAATAGGGTAGTCTAAACAGAGTAGCTTCTGAATCATAGAGACAATGACTGATGACAATTTTAGAAAAAATCTGTCAAGGGATTGCTGGTTATTTGGAATGGATTAAAATTTTGTGTGAAAAATCTTGTGTGAAACCTTTGTCTACTGATGAAATACAGAGTCAGAAAGGGTGAAGTGTACCAAATGTCTTCATTTCACCTTTATCGTTGTTAAAATAATAATGATAAATCCTTCAAATAAAGCAATTATTATCATATTTATAAAATGTGGTTTTAATTGAAAGTGATTTTTTTCTGAAATATCTCTAAACGGTCATTGTGGCTCAAGTCAAGTCAGGTGGTCAGGACACGGGTGCTGACTAAGAAGCAGAAGTACAGAGCTTGTATGCAGATGGTCATCCCTCACAGGTAAATCTACGAAAGACCTTTCCAAGATTGCAGGAGGGCAGAACTAGAGATTCCTCACCTGAAGAAGAATGAGTGATGGGGAGGAGAGCCCTGCAGTGGCATTTACAGTACCTCTTTGCTTTTAACTTGGACAAGACAGCACAAGGCATACGAGATTGGCATGTGAAGATAGCATTCAGGGAAATGAAAGTCACATTCCCCACTGAATTGTCTGGGATTGCTTCCTCATGATTTCTTTCACCAAGCTCATTTTTGAAAGTTTAGGTCATCACGTACAGATTATCACAGATCATCGAATTCATTTTGTTGAGACCATTTATGAATGCATACATGGGGTTTTCATAAACTAAAAATGAAAGAGAGTCATGAAAGCTATCAATGCAAAATTGATTTCTTATCGATGTACAAATACATGAAAATGGAAAAAAAAGAGAAAATCTTAGTTAAAAAAGAAAAAAATTAATTTAAATTTCAGACTAATTTTGAAACTACTTTTGGTTATTCTTGAAACTACTTTTGTTGTCTAACACTCTAAACTGCTGCCAATGGGTGAGGCTGAGCTACCTGTTGCACGATGCATTTTGGTGATTGGTTCTGATGTCTCATTGCAGAACAACCAGAAAATCATCTTATAGAGAAGAATGAATGCATATGGCACTTGAACTGCAGTTCTCCTGAAACACCTCAATGACATTTGTAAATCACTTGCTGTGTTTTGATCATAAGATTTAAGGTTCGTTTATGTTGTTTGTGATGAGAATTAAAAGTATCTACATGAAAAAGAAAAAAAAAATCAAATGTCTTCATTCATGTGGTATGAACCTTAGGTAATCTTTGTGATGATGTTTTATACCTGTTTTTAGACTGCCCTTCCTGTGCTGTTGAATACCTCAGTTTATATCAGAAGAAAGGCTTGCCTAGAGGAAAATAAGACTTAATTTAGTAAGAAGACGACTAAAGTGACATGAGTAGGTGGAGAGAAACATCAAGATAATATATTTTGCCAAAATACATGTGACCGCTGTGCATGAGCTGTGTTTGCAAACTCCATTTTGGGTTACCATTAAAGCAGGAACCTTTTCTTCACCAAATGTTGGTCAACTTAAGTATGAGAAGTCCTCAGGTTGGCATGACTTTCCCACTTCTCTCACTGAATATCGAGAAAACCTCAAAGACTTACTTTCATTAGACATTTGGCTTCAGAAGGTTTCAGTTCAGTGAGGGGAATCCCACCTATTCTTCTGAGAATGTTAAACTAGAAGTTTTGATTTTCAAGATATAAGGAATATTTCATTGTAGAAAGGTGGTTTAATCTATCTTTTTGTAAAATATTGACATGAAAAACACTTTGACTGGACAGAGACATTTGATTCAATCTTAAATATTGTTTATGGATTTAGCTATCTGGCTTTGGTAAAAGATACTTTTTCATAAACTAAGGAAATTTTGATGGAATAGCCTGAATCTTTTCAATTTCTTCTTTCAGATTGCTTAGAAATAATTGAGACATCCTTACCATCTTTCCTGCCATGCATTCAAATCTCCAGCCGAGAAATGGTATCCATTGCCATGACTTCTACTGAGTCAAAAGGGACAGGAAATTCATGTATCAGAGCCTGGAAAAGGCATTCTTACACAAGGTTTTCTTACAAAATGGTGTCTTCCAGGGCTTGCAGTTGTCTTAAAAAAGGAAAACACACCCTTTGTCATTTGGTCTGCTGAAATCGCACTGCTTAACCATGGTCCCAGTCTGGCAATTAGGAACAGAGAGGATTAGGCTACAGATAAATCATTAGGCTGCCTGAGCCCAGGTGAGGTTTTGGCCTGGAGCAGAAGCTTTTGAACAGTGCAGTGAAGGTTCTCCCCCGGATATTTCTGCCATGCACGATCTGAGTAAGTTTTAGTCTTCCCATAAGTCTGCCCAATAAGAATTTTCAGTCATTTTCTAAACCAAGTGTCATACACTAAGACCCAAGTAAGAACATAAATGTCTGTTATTTGCAAATCCTTCTGAAGTGACAGAAGAAGCCTTAGATGGAAATTATTCTGAATTGCTGAAGAAAATAAATAAATCTGTATTTGTGAAAATGTACTGCTGTGAGAAAACTACAGGATTAAAAAAAAAACAAAGAAGAACAAAACCAATAAAACTTCTTTTGCTTTGTAATGTTCACTGAAAGAAAAATACCCCACTGATTAATATTTTGCACTTCATTCAGTACCATTATGCTTTCAATAGAAATCTTTGTAACTACATACCTTGGCAATAACTACTTTAGGAAAATGAAGTCTGTTACTAAATTATGTTCCACATTTTTAAAAAACCCCCAAAAAAATAGTGGGCTTTTTTTCTCCCCGTTCCTTTTTTATGTGTTCTTCTATATGTTTTATCAAGGTAAGTTGTCCTCTGAATTCACTGTGCAGGATATGTTCCATTTCAGAAGAACAGCATTTGCGTCTAGTAGATGATAAGGCAGAACGCATGCAGTTATTTCATATCCCTAAAAAAATCATGACTGTATAGCACCACGACAGGCTTCTTAGTATACAAAGGGTTAGCACGCATCATTAAAAGAATGAGCAAGCTTTTGATTTTAATTGTAATTGTAATCCTCTCCACTGAAGCCTCAAATGCATCGTTTGAAATCTAGTGGAGATGTGAGTTTTCACTGCAGCCACTTTACGTTTGTGAAACATTAAAAGGTGTAATCCAACTGAAATGTAAATCACTGTTCTTGAAAACAAATTACAAATGAAGATAACAGGGCAGCATACTAGCACTATAGCATCCGAGAGCCCATCTGAGGCGGTTTTCTTTCAGACCCAAATTGCAGCAGCCCTGTTATCATGGGTAATAGGGTGCTGCTAAGGCAGGTTGATTACAAGGCTATGGTAAACAATCCTTTTAAATTCGGTGCCTCAATAGACGTGCACATACAACATTAATCAACTGAATTCAAACAGAGCCACAAAGGGAAGTGGTGGGCCAGCCCCTGTTGCTTTAACTCACACAGTAAGTGGCCGAAGTTCAGTGCTCACTTGCCACAGAGGTGTTTTCCATCCCTTCGTAATCAGCATTACCTTGTATGAAATCTTAATTGTGAGCCCTGTGGAAAACAAGAAAATGAACACTTGAGGTTTCCTCTCGGAAAGGGCTGCTTTGTCAGGCTTCAAGGTACAGCAATTTTGCTCTGCTTTGGCAGTGGCCTCCCTGGGACAGGGCTGGCCTCTGTTTTGTGTGTTTGCTCAGCCCCGCGGGGCCGGATGAAGCCACAGGATGGGTTGGCGGGGTGAGCTCTACCCAGTGGTGTGGCCCCACTCCCGGACCACCAAGCAGCCCTAATCCAGGGAAAGACCAACCTTCTCCCTGCTGAGGCCCTTCTCCCACAATAAATCTGCCTTTCCAAATAAACCCCCACCCAGCCAGCTCTATTGCATTAACAGCAGCCGGTTTGGTTTGTTTTTTTTTTTTTATATTACTGGCCCCCTTTTGAAAATTGTCATAACTCAGTTTATTACACCACTCAACCTGTTTAAAAGGTCCATGCATTTATAGCATGTACTGCCAAGAAATCTCCTCTATAATTGAAGATTTGCTTCAGAGAAGCTGCTGTAATGGGGTGAGGAGAATAAGCATCTCTCAGAAGGATGTTGGTGCAACATGGAAAAGCAGGTAAGGTACAGAAAGAGCAAAGTGCAACAAATAGCTTCTATTTAAAAAATAAATACGGTAATTTAAGTCTGCCTGAAGATAGCTTTAAATAATTCAGCAAATGATAATAATATTCACTGAATGATAGCTAAAGAATACCTTATAGAGTAACTTACAGCAATTCTGTGAGAGGCCAGCTACATGTAATCATCAAGCATGGCCATACTCAGCAATTCAATTTATTTTGGAAAATTTTAATTGAACACTTCAATTAAAACATCTGTAATTCTTTAGGACAAGGAATACCTGCCGTCAGCTCATTAAATAAAAAGAGAATATGTACATATAGGAATTCCATAGAACTGAGCATAAAAAGCATTTTAAATTGGTGATACTTACAAAAAGTTTGAAACCCAAGTGCTGGGATACCCCAAAGAATTGCTAAGGGCATTTGGGGACTTTCACATCGAGCTTTCTGGGTCAAATCCAGTCCCAAATGAGCAATATAAAATGTTTCCTCAGCATGGGATGGCAAACGAGCTATTAACTTTCAGACCTAGTTCCCAGGAGGTGTCTGTATCCTTAAAAACTCGGGGACTTGCTAGGTAACTTCTTGGAATTTTGGAAGACTGGATAGCAATGGATAATGCTTTGCACTCCTCTGCAGAATTTGATCCTCCAGGAGAGGATATTTCCAGCACTCTCAGAGAAACAGTGACTATATATTGAACACTGAAGAAGAATAGAAGACACTAATATTTGACCATATTACACTCAATTTCTTTCTCCCATTTTGCTTCTCATCACATATTTGTAATGTTTTTCATGGATCAGGCCTGTTTCATAGTAATATTGAACATGGGTTTGCACATGAGTCTGCAGAGTGCAAATAAGCATGGGCTTACAATTGCAGTGCCAATGGTGTACACGAACTGGTGGAAAATACAGCAAGTGAGTAAATGATTATTAAAACTCATCAGCATGAATAGACTGACAGACCTTTACTAAAAAGCTTCTCTATTCCATGTACAGGCACACTATGGGCATCAGTACAGCCATTTCCCCTGCGCTGCTTTGCCAATGTATGTGATCATCATTACTTACAGGGAATAGTTCTAGGAATATAAAGGTAATTCACATTACTTACTTAGTTCTTGGATTTAATTCAACCAGGGTTCAAAGAGGGTGACAAGTTGGGGTTTTTTTTGGACGATGGTTCTCAGGAGGCATATGACAGGAATATTAATCCTCCAGTATTAACTCAGAGTGCATTTCCTTTAAGATAGTCATCTAAACAGGGTTAGCTTAAATATTTTTCAGTACTTACCAATCCGGCCTAAATTTAAGTGGTGATCTAAATTGAAGAGCTCTAGGGACACAGATGGTACTCACCACTTTAAATCAAAATAGTAAGCGAACAGCACAAACCCTGAAATTTCTCTTTCAGGCATTGTAGGGACTGGCTTCTGAGATCAAGTATTGAGTTCCTCACTTGGAATTTCCATTCTAATGAGATGATGTTGTATTAATTGGGAGAGACTATGCTAGTAGAAGTATAAGCTTCTGACCGTGCCTCAGAGGAGCCAGATATATCTGGAAAGTAGAGGAGAAACGGTCTGAACTGAATACTTTTGACCTGGGAGGAAGACCATACAAAGAAGCACTAGCCCCCGAGACCTTGAATATACATACCAAAAAGAGAAACACTGTTATCCTTTTCCTTGAACTCCAAGGCCAACAAATGAAGGGAACTGCTGCTACTATGCAACACCAGGGAAGCCGTTATTAAAAATGCAATAGAGAGCAAGGAAACCGAGTAGCCCACATCCCTTTCACCTCTTGGACCTCTTGGATACCCTGATATCTCTTCTTGGGGCTGTCATGAAAAGCCTGTTTTCATGACTTCCAGCCATGATTTTCCCTTGGCAGATTGTTGCATAACAAATATTTACTAGTCAACTGGACTAAGGTTCCAGTGTCCAAACAAGTACATACTCTAATAAAATGTAGAGGTACCTTTAAGCTTTTAACTGGAATAATAAAAATAGAGATTTCATCATTCATGTTAAACACAGTCTTTAAGGAGTTTCTGTATTAATACGACCTGTCATAAAATGATCGTTAAGTTTCATTAGACAATAATAGAGATAGAAGGAATGGAAATATCACAAAATTGGTTCCATTAATTATAAAATTGTATACTTTCTCTGCCACTATTAAAAAAAAAAAGTCAGATTATTTGAAAATTCTTAAGACTGCAATAACTTTTAAATATTCTAGAAATTCCTTTAAGAATACAAAATGCTGAGAATTGTACACAAACGAAGAGGGACATGTACCTGACTGTGAGTTCAGCTCAACTATACAAAGGCAGCTCACAGTACAGACTTATAACAAATTGGGCAATCCAAGATGCTGTAGTCAAGAACTATATGAAACACAGGGATCATTTGTACACATGGAGCTGAAAAATACGGCTGTTGTTTTCACTCGGAGATAATAATCATATCCCTGGGCCGCAGGATAAGGCCTGCTTTCTTGGTTCATGAGCATTAAGAAACAACTCTCCCATTGTTAACCTTCCTGAGAAGAGGCTGCAAATGCAGGGTCATACAGGAAACAAAGATGTGGGAATCATTTAGTGCAACCCTACACTTAGACAGGTGCCACTCTTAGTCTTTTTAATTGATCTCATTTGTTACTTATACCTGTAAATCACACTGTTATCATCTCTGAACAAGCAATGGAAACCAGAATTTGTCACTGGCTAAAGATAGCAGACCAAGTCCTGAAATGGGCTGGTCATATAGACTTACTGGCTTAATTACACAACAGTACATTAGATTGAAATGAGATACTTAGAAAAATCCAAATTACATGCAGGCCCCTTGTTTCTTTATCCCACATTGACAGCAAACACAGTTCAAATGCAACTGCTAAGAGAGTAAGTTATAGTTTTCTGAGAGAGACAGAGCCAGACACAGAGCCAGGCCTGACATAGTCAAAGATTTTTGCAGCAAGATTGATCTCATGTTTATCTAAAGGCCTACTATGCTGACAGCGTGACACTCACGTACCAGAGCTGCTGCAGTATCATGATGGGAACAGGAGCATCATGACGGTGAACAGCTGGGAGCCTTCTCAGGGGGAAAAATTCAGTTATTTAGGAAGGGGGAACATTAATAGAAATTAATTGGAATC
>RSEF01000001.1:158399659-158458203 GCA_003993805.1 Himantopus leucocephalus
CCTATGCTCCCATTGTCATGATGGGATGTAGCCCTCAAATTTTGGCAGAGATGATGGTATATTTTACAATTTTGGAATCAGACAAAAGAGGACAGTTCATCTGTAATTTTTCTCTTAAATAATCTTTCACGTGTTTTATTTTTCTCAAAAAAACTATAAATGGATCAATGTGAAAAGGTTTATGAATAGGGGACTCTTGAAGAAGTTAGTCCAGATAAAACAGTGACATAAGTTTAAAAAGAAATTAAAGTTAAGCTGGAGTAAATTGTGGATACTCTTATTAAAAAACAGTCTTAATTCAGTTTACTCTAATTCATGAACCTATGTCATGTTGAAGACACCTTAAAATTTGGAAACAAAATTTCCTGTGGAATTGATGTAGTTTAAGTAACACATTTTAGAAGTGAATTCAGGTTAATTTTTCTCAAATCTCCCCACAAAAATGGACTACTACTCATGGTATTCAGTTAAGACTGGATCAGATACGAAACGTTCTAATATTTGTCTAAGGGATATAACAGTGTATACCATTTTTATTTCTTTTTAGGAACATTTGAAAAGGTTAATGCTGTTAAGCAATGACTGTTGCTTTTGAACCAAAATGCAGTGTTTGCATATTATTATTTGAAAATCCTGTTTCCTAATCTGCATGGAAAATTGAGTTTCTGGAAATTTGTAGACTATAAGGACAAATTGCCACATTGTTGTCTTATCAGTAGAATAGAAATTGGTGACATGAAACTTTAATTTTAGCTCCCCATGCTACTTTCGTTTTCAGTTTTATGACTGAACCCATCTTATTCAGACGATATTGTTGTAAGTTTTATTTAATTCAATAATTTCAGCTGGTTTAATAGTTGAACTTGCAGAAAAAAAACAGTTGGATGTTGATTGGCACTGGTAGTAGCAAAACATTTCAAAGAATTATAACAGGATAGTCTGTTAACATTTCCAAGAGAGAGTGACCAAGCATTTGTCTTGTAAAGAAAAAAAATATATTATGACATGGCTTTATAACAACAAAATAAATGTTTATACCAGACAGCAAATGGATATTGTAACATAAACTTTTTTAATCTGTAATTGTACTCTAGTGAACATACGCACCATAAATTAGCAAGCAGTAGATGACTCAGCTTCTAAAATAGCTATCAGAGCAGAGATTTGGAAGTTCAAAGCATCAAAAAGTGAACTAAAAATGTGATACCTACCAAGAGGGCTTTTACAGGTTCCAATAGAGGTTACAAGTCTGTTTTTATGATGAATTTTGATGTAAACACATATGCATCTCGGTTTCATAACTTTAGATATTTTACCTTGCTAAAGTATGCAAAGAAATGCAAGAATTAAGAAGTTTTATTGGCTTTAACAGAGAAGCAACAGTTGGTTTAATGGGGCCTGTTTAGTTCTTCTGTTTCCTTTTCTTGTGCAACAGTAACAATAAAAACTGAAATACAAGTCTCAATATTATATTTTCTTGAAGTAGAAGAATGGGCCAGGCTTCTTCTGCATTAAGCAGCTGCATAAGTAAGAGTTGTCTCTATCTTTCTTTGCTTTAAGATCTCACTGTGAAAACTGAAGTGGAAATTATTGTTGCCTGGCATTGCACTTCTGACTCCACAGCTACATTTTATGAGGCTTGTGTGCAATTAGCCAGTTCGTTATTTTATCCTAATTTTATAATAAATCACTTCACTCTTTCTCTCTCATCCATCATCAACTTATCTGCCCGCAAGTCAAAATGGTACCAATTATTAATCAAGGCCAGAGGCACCCGCTTCTGCATAGGGGCACCATGTTTCAACTGTCAGGTGGCATCCATCCCAGCCTCTCTTTGTCAGCAATAAAGAAAATGAAATTGGACTAATATGAATCTCATTTCTGCCCTGATTAAAGGCCTACGTTTTCCCTAGGCATTGCCTGACCAGGTCCTGACTTGTGAGATATTCAATGTTCTTGTAATGTCATTCGGACAGAGCGCGCCTGTCTCCTTAGGTCATTGTTCTTCAGATTCACTTGTTTTACATGGAATATGGGCTAGAAAATCTAGACTTCCTTTGGGGTGTTAATTAAGAGGAGCATCCAAAATTAATCAGCAAATTCACTAGGGCGAAGGGGAGCTGTCTGAAGGCCTCGATATAAAATGCGCTTCTAGTACAGAGAAATGAGCCTTCGGCTATTGACAAAGAGAAAACAAGTGCACAGACGGCAATCTGACATAAAAATTCATATACGTATACAATTTTACATTCATTTTCCTTGTCAGCTTGTCACCTTTAATTATAAAGGTTGATTCGCTATTTGGCAGATCTGGAAATTGTAAACGCTTGGCCATTTGAATATCATCATATGGTCAATGTCTTCAAAAAAGAATGACACAGGAGCATACCAGGAAAGGAACATTGTAAAATCCAAACTGAACTTCTCTGATGATCACCTTGAAGGATCTTGCAGGTCTTAGGGACAACTGTGAACTTGGTTACAAAAGCACACAAGTTATGGCCATCCACAGAGAAAACATTGTATTGACAAGTTGCTAGCCCCCACCCCTTTTTACTTAGAGTAGTTTCTAATCATCATTTTTTAAATTCTTTTATCACTCACTCCATTCTAACATTATTAGTGTTTGGTGTGAAGGATTTGCATAGACCTTCAGGCTACTAATGACCTTTATGTGGAAACAGCAAATTCTCTGTTTTGCCCAGTGAAGAGAAGACTTAAAAAAAAAATACTGCTAAGCCCATATCATGCAGACACCTCACAGAGAAGCTTCTTAGATAGCTAAAAAGTTAAATCAGATGGATTTGCTTGTTTTCAGTAAATTAGAACTAAGTTTTTCTAACTGGTTATAGGACCTTTTATTCATACCTTGAAGGAAGCCCATGAGCTCAGGTTTCAGAGGCTACCTGTTGTAGGCCTTTTTGTAGTTCCACCTTTCTTATTTACCAGCTGTCTCTGGTTTTGTGCAATTTTTCACAATTTTGGAAAGACCGGAGCTACTCTCTTCTTAATATCACAGGATGTCATAGTTTCAAACTAAGAACAGCCATATTGCTCAGAGTTTTGGGTATCACTATTATTCTTCATGTATTCCCATAGACCTATAAAAAACATGCAGATAGGCCTTAAAAACGCTACAGACCCATGCAGCATCACACACTGAAGAACTCATTTCTCCAAATCTATTCTGAAGGGTCTAATATAGAAGATGCTACTTGGACCAGCTATTGACTCATAATAAACTTAAAATGCAGGCAGGCAAGTTGAAGACTTCAGAGGAGGGAGTTTGTACTGTTTTGTGAACCTTTCTCCAATGTTATGGAACAGAAAACAACTCAGTGTAGGGCTCAGTATATTGAAACTTGGCACTGTCATGTTTACTTCAAATACAAGAAATAGCATATTCTGAACTGAAATGATACTGTACACTGCATCACATGTTAAGTAATTGCTTAATTTCACTAATTTAAGAATCTGATTGCATTTTTTTCATTAGACACCTTTATCCCTAAATGGGTGTCATAAGTTAATCTTATACAGTTGACTTTTCAACTGCTGTATTTTTAAGCTTTTTCTATTGATGAATTAAGATCATAAAGGGTACTGAAGTCACCTAAGGAACTTTTTTTCCTTACTTGGCTTTAAATGGTAGTAAAAAGGGAATATTCATTAGCCACCTATACCGGGCTGTCAGAGCAGTTGTGTAAACGCATAAGAGAATTGTCCTCATGTTGAGGCTTACCAGCAGTTATATCTGTGATTGTGAAATAAGGAGTTAGCTCAAAACTTGCACGAGTGAGTGCTGGTATTTTATTTTTGTATCTATAGGAAAGCAGTCAGAACACAGCAGAGTATTTGCTATTCTTTTTTTTAATTGATGCGGGTCCTCATCTTGACTAATTTTATTAGGACTAATGGGACCTAGCATAGACACCTGTTCAGTGGCTTTAGGTTGCTTAATGGATGATAACCTACTGAGCAACACTAAAAAGTCCTATCTGATAATCACAGCTAGATTTTTAGTACAGAACATTAAACCTGATTTCACTTCAAGGACGCCTATACCCTCTATATGGTGTACTGCCTGTATATATTTTACAGACAGTCTTTATATAGATCTCCTTAAAACAGAGATTTTAAAAAATGAAAAATTCTATCCTGTATTTACTTCCTATGTATTTCCTAAACTAATACCTAAATAGTATACCAAGTCTGCTTTTGAAGCTTGTAAAAATATAAAAAAAAGAGATAAAACCCCCAACATTAAAATTTAGGATTATAGGAGGTCATCTCCATTTTTTTATTGTCCAATTAATTCCTTACTCTGTGGGGTTGTTTTTTTCCAACTTATACATAATTTAAAAACTTAAACTATGACCTGTAAACCTTAACTGTCAATTATCTACATGATTACAATGACTGTTTGGAAAACAGGATTTCTTTTGACATTTATTTTTCAAGGTTAAACATGTGAACAATGAACCAGACTTCTCTTTGCAAAGAATGATCCATGTATTTCCCTTCCCCATGCATAAGTATGTCTTCTTTCAGTTCTGGAAAAGTTCAGTCACAGAGGCTATAGCTATACTGCAGTGCAGGAATGGTATGAAGCCTGAAGCCAAATTCCACAGTCATTCCTAACTTTTACATACATTGGGTCAACTCTTGGGGTGACCCTGCAGATCCCAGCAGGGATCTCTGCACCTCTCTGAGGTGCATCCTGAGACTCGGCATGCACTGAGGGAAAAAATTGCCCATTGTCCTGACACTGTGCCTACAGATCTCTGTGCCCTTGCAGAAAAATACCTGAAGCGGCCCAGAGTTCTTCCTGAACAGAACTCATGTTGGGTGGTAAAAGGAAGGATGAGATCTGTAGGCAGCCTTCATGAGATCAATGGATACATGACGTGAGACCTGATGCCACTGTAGTAGCTGCATGATGTCTGCCATCTCAGACAAGATGAGACATAATCATAGTCCTGTGAACTGTTATTCCTTTTCTCAAGGTGATTTTATTTTGTAACTATAAACACTACCTTTTATCTACATTTCCTGCATCTTTGGTTCTGAGGAGAAAGGGTTATTCCTTAGGATCTCATCAGGCAATCTGAAAGTCAGTAGATTTTCCAGCACTAGGTGTATAGGATTGTGGCCTTGACGCGCTGTTTGTGCTTACTAAATAGAAATATAAAACCAAACAAATAGAAATAGAGATAAACTATTTACAGATATTCCATCAAAAATTTAAAGAATGAATTACCAATCACAAAGTAAATCTCTTTACAAACTTAAGTTTCCACTAAATTAACCAAAATTCCAGTGGGAGTCTTTTTTTGTATTATATCTACAAAGAATCTATGGTACAAAGAGAGTGGTGTTGCCCTTTATCTTCCAAAACACCCCTATCCTGTCAGTGAATGAAAGGATTCAAAACCATGAAAGATGTGAATGCCAGTAAAAATTTGAGACAGATACTGAACTAAATTAACCAACAAATAATGCATAGTAAATTAAAATTTCTAGTAACTCAAGGCATTTCCCTATCTATTTTTCCCTAACCTTTTTTCAGGACTTCACAGGGTAATTTTGTTATGTTTTCTCATCACCAAATTCCCCAAGCTGCTACTGAAGAGATCTGTTCTGCAAGGACTGCGGTAACTTTTACCCTCCCTGCAATTGGGTGCCTCAAACTCTCAAGAGCGAGTACCATGTTAATAAGGGATACCTGCCATCTACACACTGAAGTGGTGGGTGGACTGTCTTCACGGGGGATATACATTATTCTTTCATTACCTACCTTTATATTTAAAATTTTTGATTCCATAAGGTTGACAGACTTATCATTAAAATCTTCTGCTAAAGAAAAGTGAAGCCAGTCAATACTTGCTTCTCTCAGGATCAGTTTACAGTGTATAATTTACTCAGAAACAGAGCATTAGCTTTCTTCTTTCTTTAATAGCAACTGATTGCTGAATTATTAAATTAATATTAATCAATAGGAATTGATTTCATGCACCACTTAAAGTGTTGTTCACATCAGACTTTAGCTGTACCCTTTGAAGTTGTAATGGTTTCATACCTGTTGTATCAGGGACTGCTTCTAAATAAGGGAAATTCCACATGTTCTTCTGCATGGGGAAGACTTTGATGCTGCAGGAAAGACTTTCCAGTTCATCCTGTAGACCCATGAGTGGAGGCCAAGAGAAAAATGGCATTTCCCACTTGAAAACATAAGTTTTAGGACTGTATCTTCACATATCAGGAGTGAAAACCTGATCAGTGGCAATGGCAGAGCCTTCCACAGGTTTGGGATCCAGGTTTGCAATAAGCAGCTTGCCAGAGGTAGTTTGGGTGCATACTGACATTCACGAAATGTTGGTAGTTTGGAGGCATCCTTCAAACGTCAGGTGCTCCTCTGCTGAAGACCTGCTCCGTAACGTACAGGAGCAACGTAGGAGTTTGGCTAATGTGGAAGAAAGCATTGAATGTTTCCTGCTTCCTGTCTGCCACCTTCCCAAAATGCAGGGAGCTGTGCAGTGTACAGGGACAGCATAGTGAGACAGGCAAGTTGTCCTTCCCTTGCTGAGGGGCAGTGAAGGGATGTGTCCATGCCTCTGTGACATTAGCCTGCCCTGTGTCAGGGCCACACCAGCACAGCAGGGAGGAGGACACCTTGTGACAGTCAGAGACTCACCCTGGCTCACCATGATCATTCCTGTCTCCTTCAAGTGCAGACTTCAATGTCAAACTAGCCACTGCAGTATTTTCTCCAAACTCTTGCCATAAGACAGAAAATAAAGGATGGGTCTTACTAAACTGAAGGTATCTAGCAGAACAGTTGCCTCAGAACTGTTTTCAGTGGCTAAAGAGTTGGTACCTCGTTAAAATACAGCACATTAAGTATATAGGAAGTGCCAGTCTCATCTGCCCTGGGTTCCCCTGTGTGGTGGGTTGAACTTGGCTGGACAACAGGTGCCCACCAAGCCTCTCCATCACCCCCCTTCTCAGCACAACAGGGGGCGAAGAAAATAAGATGGAAAAAACCTCATGCGTCAAGATAAAGGCGGTAAAATAAAGCAAAAGCAAAGGCCACATGAGGAAGCAAAGGAAAACAAAAGATTTATTCTCTACTTCCCATCAGCAGGTGATGTCCAGCCACTTCCCGGGAAGCAGGGCTTCAGTACGTGCAGTGGTTGCTCCAGAAGACAAACGTTGTAATAATGAATGCTCCCCCTCCTCCTTCTTTCTGTTAGATTTTATTGCTGTGCAGGTATCATATGGTATAGAATATCCTTTTGGTCAGTTTGGGTCAGCTGTCCTGGCTATGTCCCCTCCAAAGATCTTGCCCACCCCCAGCCTACTGGTGAGGCAGGAATGTCGGAGAGACAGCCTTGATGCTGTGTGAGCACCGCTCAGCAGTAGTCAAACCACTGCTGTGTTATCAACACCTTTCTAGCTGCACAGAGAACAGCACTAGGAGGGCCGCTATGGGGAAAGTTAACTCCACCTCAGCCAGACCCAATACATCCTGTAAAGTTTTTGGGGGAGTCGTGATTGACATAATCGGTTGAGCTCTGGATTATGCTGGTGCCCTGTTGTGATTATCAGTAAGAGGCTTAATTTTGCTTTGGTTCCAGCCCAGTCTGCATGCTTTAAGTTAGCTTTCTGCCGTAAGCAATAAACAGAGCGGGGGAAAATGGATCCAGAGTGCACCCTGTCTTGCAGAGCGCAACTTTGGGACAGGACTGTGGTAAGCAGCCCCTGGTTCCACAGCCAAAGTGCACCTGTGAGAGAGGTGATAGCAAAAGATTTCACTCAAACAGCTGCAAGAGACCTTTGGGTTTCTGTGTGGAATTTCTCTCTCCTCCACTGAGAGACTGTCAGATAGATTTCAGGTATAGCAGGCATTAGCTTTTAAAAAAATATATATATAAAATTCTCTTCATCCTATTTTTTAAAAATGAATTTATAAAAACATGTCTTTTTCAGCATTCATTTTAAAGGCAATTTATTTCATTTTAAAACTGAGGCTTGATCCAAATTTATTGAAAACACAGTTGACTTTATTTGGAGTTTGGTTTGAACCCTGATTTTGTCCCCTTCGTTCTGTTTTCTGCTTGCGAAAATTGACTGGCTTCTCTGGACTGAGAAACTGTGGACTAGTATATTATACTGTGTGCAGCAGTTGGATAAAATACCTGCCAATCCCACTTCATCCTTAAAAGATATGCAGAATTATATGGTTTTATTTAGGTAATGCTTCTAACACAGTGAGACTGGACTTTCAAATGTTACTTTTAAGTAATCAATGTTAAAGCAAACAGAAGATGACTGCAAGGAGGAGCGCAGCTCTGATTTACACATGCTTTATTGCAATTGTTTTCATCACACAAACTAGTTGCCAATACCAAGTGACAGATGTGAGACCTTGGGATTATGGAAACATCAAAATATGTCAGATCCTACCAGCTTTTGGAAAATTTAAAAACCACCGCATTGACATTATTAAGTGTTATAGGGGGTTGTGTTTTTGGAAAGGAATTAAGAAAAAAAAAATCCTGCAGGAGCTGAACTGCAATTCGAACGTAGATAATTCCAATCCTCATGTAGTTAGAAAACTGCTTCACTCTCTTACAAGGAGCAACTGCATATTCTGGCTTGAATTGCTTGAAGGAGAACTCCAACAAAAGAGCAGAGAACAGGATAACACCATTGGCCTAAGGATTTGGAGAAGGTGCAGTTCAAGCACTGACAGGAGGCTGTGCACACGTCCTCACCATGGAGCCAAAGACCTCCAAGATGACTGCTGGTGAACCAGCTGAGGTCTAGAAGCAGTATATCTAAGTTTGAGGGGCACCAGGCCTAAGCTAATAATCACTGCTGATTTATGAACTCCTTGACAGGGCTTATCAGCTTGTCACAGGGCTGCGATAACTCAGTGAGACTGCCTCCAGAACGGTGCTGTGCAGAGGCTGCAAGGCTTCATGCTGCATGGACTGATGAAGGGTCCTCACCACATTGGAAATCTCTCTTGAACTGCCACTGTAAAGCAGCAGAATATTGCCAACGTCTCTAATTTACCTCCATGTATCCAAGACATAATGCCCAGTAGGCTGAACATGCTTGCAGACTTCAATCTATATTATATTTTCCCTAGGATGTTGCTGAAGGAGCTGAGCTGCAAGTGCTGGAATTACTGAAGTGTCCACAGCATGCTACAGGAGGGTTTTCAGCTTGACTCCTTGGTCTGGAGTAGGGGGAGCTGCAGGACTTCAAGAAATTAAATGGCTGAATGCTACACACAGAGGGGGTTGCACAGGGGTCAGAGAGTCACCTAAATTCCAAGATTTATGATACCCTGTGTTCATCTAGCTAGGAGGCGCTTTTAGGTTGGATCATACTAACGTTTTGGTTTGTAGTCCCTCAGTTTCCTCATGTTACTGTGCTTTGTTTTGTTGCACAGTATGGTTTGGTGCCTGCAAACTAGATGCCCGCAAACTGGATTTCAGAGAAAACTGAACGAGGATCTCCACTTCAGAGGTGCATGAAGTGTGGTACGTTCCCTAATGCAGCCAGAAGCAACTGGATATTGAGTGGGTGACTTTGAACCATAGGTGCGATGAGGACATTCAGACCAGGAGATCATACTACACCTGGTATGAAGTGAAAACTTTCAACCACGTAGCAAGATGTAGGGCTTCAGCATTGACTGCTTTGATCTACTGATTTACTCTTATCGTACTGAATTATTTGCTAATGTAGACACGGCCTTAATCCTCCTTTTCTAATCACATACTAAGTTCACTACACACTGAAATGCAGATGAAAGCGCTTCCTTACGTAATGTTAATAAACCTGGTTCCACTATAATCAGTAAGAGTTCAGCCTTATATGGCAGGGTGCTGAGATTTTCCTGCAGCAAGCTGTTATTTTTCAAAAAAATCCCAAGGGTCTGAAAAATCTTGAAGTCTATGCAATTTCAAAGAGCCACCTCCTGAAAAACAATGATGGAGTAGAGACCTACTTTTCCCCACCAATCAGAGAAAAGATATTTTTTTGTTGGGGGGATGGGGGGGCGGGGAATGACCTGTTTTTAATAAGTTGAATTCACTAACATCTGAAGCCATTTTTCAAATTTAACCTCATGGAAAGGCTCTGTGATATGGATGACAAATCCAACACTGGTTTGGGATATTTCCATATAGCTTTTTAAAGTAACACCACATACTGCCTTTTACTGAACCAGACAGAAAGGAAATGTGCTCCCATTTGCCGTTTGTTACTCTTTTTTGAGAATATGCTTATTGTGCAGTGAATTGTGAATTAAAAAGGGGTTTAGGAAAACAAAAATCCCATCAGTACATGGGCATATATAGTTACCCGTGGAGAACAACTCACATTAAATATCATCCTATCCACTTTTCCAGCAAAGCCTGGGCAAGGGGTAAGAAAATGCCAGTTTACTGAGGTTTTGTTTTACACAAGTGTTTAATACCTTTTTGGACTGATTCCATGAGAAAATCCCATGTGAGAGCACATACGACTCTGGTCCAAAGCTTCCAAAACGGAAGATATTAATGTACCTCAAAAAACAGAAGATGATTTAGAAGTTTTGATCACCCCACTGAATTCAACAGGGATAGTGAAATTTTAAATGTTTCACTTTCTGGATCAGAGTCTTCAGCTAATGGAATCCATCTTGTTGATCATTTAGTGATCAAAATAAACATGTCAACAGTAAAACTACATCACATATCTAAGAACTTAACTCAAGCCAGGATGAATATCTCACTCACCATTTTTATGAATGCTAAAAGTTACATTAATAAGCCATCAGCTGAAACTGGTAAAAATACAAATGACAGTGTTTCTAACTCAGAAAAAATACTTTACCTTTTTATGTAGAATTTGCTCTTTGGTCTCTGTCCACACAGACATTTTATGTCAGGGTAAAGAGTCCAATATTACAGACTGCCCCTAAGCTTATGAGCTGATTCCCCAGTTACAGATGGGAAAAGCAAAGCTAAAGTAGTTAATGTGCATTTTTGTTAAGCAACAAAACCAGAACAAATATTTCAATCAGTCACTGCCTTATATATTCTCCTATATAGAGAGAACGTATATATACAGTTTAATGTACGTGTGTGTATATATATACACGTATATAAGAGAGTAGACCTCTGAAACTTTCCTTTCCCTTAGTGCAGAGAAAAGCAGTCTTCCTGAAATGCTGCCTGTTTTCAAATTTGGTTTCTTTTTCAGTCTAAACGATATTTGGAAAATGTTTGGTTGTACAAATTAACACCATCCAGAAATTTTTTTTAAAACCGAAGGTCTAATTTTAATGGTAATATTTCACCTATAAAAAGTGAGGATAACAAGTTTGTATTCATACAAAGGTGTTAATTAATGAAAGACAAACCTTTGCCAATTATTGACACATTCCTCTGTAATCCTGTTATGTGGAACATTCTAATGAAGTCATAGTTTATTACTAATGATCTAGCTTTGTTTAAAAAAAAAAAGCTGCGAGGGGGAGGGGAGTTGAAATAATTTATTTGCTTTGGTGTATTTTTTATCACAGCAGGTAAGAATGCTGCATTTTGACTGCCACATTGTATGCAGGGTGAGGGGGTATGACCTCAGAAGCGGCAACGGAGAACCGGCTCTTTCACACTTCAGCACACACTGCTGTGAACCAGCACTTTGGTCATATTATCCGCCGCACCACAAAGCTGTCCGCTAATTATCTCTGAATACGAATTTTATTGAACCTTAATTTTCAGTAATGGGGCCTGATAGTTTGTGAAGAAAGACAAAAGAAGGGTCCCTTTGTTTTTCCCTCACAATAACCTTCTAGTGCTGGAGCTATGGCAGAACTCATTAAACTTGAACAATGAGTTGAAATATGATCGTGTTATTTTTGTCCCTGCCCCCAAACTAGGCTAGTCCTGTCTGCCAGCCCGTCCATCTGTCTAACGATATGGGAAGAGACATTGATTTCGTAGTGGACACTGTTACAACACATTCCCAAACTCCTCCCGAATCACTGGGAACATGAAGCTGAGCAGAAATTTGATTCTTTCGTACAGGTTTGGCAAGATCTCACGGCAAGTTTAGCAGTGATCTGGGCACTGTGGAGATCCGAAAACAGCGATTAAACCAGGTTAAACGAAAGCTGACTTGTGTTTGATGTGCACTGCGGGAATAGATTTACACTAGCTAGAAATACCTGCTATTCATTAAAAGAAACCAATACTAAGAAAAATGTGCAGTTACTTCATGAAAGGACCGCAGGTTTCTGCTCAGCTGAGGGCTGGTAGATGTTTTTGTACTTTCTTCAAAGCCCAGCCTTCTCAAGGCATCTTCCACTAAGCCATGGAGCTCTCAAAAGCTTATTGCCTTCTAATTCGTGTTTTTCACTCTAATTTTTCAGTCTCCACTGAACACAGGGCTGTTGTGCTGTCGTGCATATAGTAAAGTACCTCAGGACATACATGAATGCAGTCAAAATCACTGGATTACTCAAAACACTAATATCCTGTTATACTGAAACTGAGTCAGTTATTTGTTTTCACGTGCAAAAAAGGAGTTAGATACCTTCTCCTTCCAGGATTGCCTTATTAACTCATTGCAATGGCAGTTTGAATTGCTCATCAACATTTTTGTCCCTCCTTTGTGGTGGAGGGACAGAAATAACAGTGCTTATTTTCTATGAGAACCATAAAAGAATTTTTGGAAGATATCTCCCTCCAAAGGCTTCAAGTATGTTCTCTGTCCAAAAATATCACTTCAGGTGTATTTCATACAGTTTTGTGAGTGACATATTTGTAGACAATTTACACAAAACAAGGGATCAACACTTGGTGTATCAAAGAAAAATCTTAATATTGTCCACTTAAAGATTCTCACATATTCTTGAAAAGTCTCACGTAGCCTTGTTTTTAATTTTCTCTTCATTTTTGTAGGGTAATATGCCACGGCCAAACAGAATATTACAAGTTTTGTGGTTCCTTTCCTTTATATTCAGCCTCAATTTTCTTTCTGCTAGGTGCTATTCAATTATTCCTAACCTAAAGTCACCATTATAAAACCACCTTGTATGTACAAACCAATTAAAAAAATAAGTTTTTAAACAAAATAATATAAAGTCAGCCCCTGTCTCTGTGCCTTTACAGGGAATGGACACACACAGGCACACACAGGCACACAAACTGCTATCTAGCTAGGATTGGGAGTCTGCTGAACAAATTATAGTTTTGGAGAGCGGGGAAACAGGAGATTATTTCAGAGGCATTATAAATATATATATATTTATATTTTTATATATCTATGCACAGACATACATATACACACTCGCACACACACACATATGTACTTATAAGAAGCCCCCAAAGCACAAACTCATTTCATTCTGACTTAACCTATTCCATGAATTTTATTTTAACATTCCATATCAAAACAAATAATCTATTCTGTGAATGTTATTGCTATTTTTATTGTCCTGAGTATTTAAAGGCTGAAATGATGACTAGCTTTACATTAACTCCATTTATAAAATGGAACATCTAGTTAACACACTGTGACTGTAAAGATTTTGATTTTTCAGTGTATGAAACACTGCAAGTATTGTGTACTAGAACAGTCTGCCTTTGATTCTGAAATAAATCAAAATAAAATCTGAAAGAGAAAAATATTTATTAACAGGCAGCAATTGAACGCCCTTCAATGATACAACTTTCACAGGCTTTTTCCATCATATAAAAAGTCTGATTCTTCTGCCATTTCCACAATTGTTAGTCAGGAGTAATTACACTAAGGTCAGCAAAGAGACCTGCATTAAAACTGGCATAAGAAGATGAACATCAGGAACATAAAACTTTAAAATGTAGCATTCGGTTATAGTTTCAAGCTGCTTTGGGGGAAGTCTGAAGATTTTTAATGATCTTGTGTTTTATTTCACTAATGTAGAAATCTTTGCTTGGTCTGTTTGCTGAACATCGGTTTGATTCGGGGAGCTGTATTTCGTCTGTTAATTATATCTTTCTTTTAATTTTGACACACTAAGTGAACCATACGCAAAAATGTCAGTCTGGTATTTGAAAAAGAGTGAACTAAGAAATAAAAAATAGCCCTGACCTATGATAAATGTGCAGTGAAGAAAGTCATCCAAACAACAAAAAACAGATTCAACATGGCTCCTTTAAAAGATTTAAATCTTATTTCGTTTTTCAGTTAAATAAAGTAGTGAGCAGAGTTTGTGCACGTCTATACGTCTGCTCTTGGGGATGGACATATGACCCTATTTGCTTGCTGGTGTGATACCCGGTAGAAACAGTGCCCCTGAGAGCGTATACCAGCAACGTAATCTGCTTACTGTAACAGGCTGCGGTCTTCCAGTGGGAATCCCTGGATGCAACTGGGACAGAGTGAGACAGCAGAGGAATGTGTGTACTGTATAGTCAAATAGATGTATAGTGGATACCATATGCTCCTTTCCAACAACTGCTACATCACTGTATTACAGTTCGAATTCCAAGTATTCAGGGATGTAAATATATTAAACAATGCATCTATTTGTGCAAAGCATTCTTTATGAGGGGCATCCATGTGCTTTTAATCAGTTTCATGCTGAGTGAAAGAAAATTGTAAACTATGCATTAAAAGAAGATTTACTGAAAGTTATTTTTCCTCTATCTTCTGCATCCTAATTCAATGCTTCCCCTTGCTTTCAGTGATAATATAAGTAATCTTCTAGCAAGATTCATGAGGAAAGTTTGATGTGGATTTACACTAGTGGAGCTCCATTACAATGGGTAGATTTAAGGTATTATAAAATGAGTTTTTGGATTTGTTACAGAGGTATGAAACCCCTAAGACACAGACAGATAGGACTTCCAACATATGGCAACCACTCTTATTGTAAAACAAAACAGTGTTAAGTCAAAGTACCTGATTACAATTCGCTAGTGCTATGTAGCTCTGATAGCAGGCTTATATTTAATGCCACAGAAACAATATCATTTATTTTTCTGTCTTCCCTTATCCCTTCGTTATTGGGTTTGTAGGCTTTGAAACCTTAAGCAAGAGGACAAAATATAAATTATAGAAAACATCAAAGTATAGTGAAATCAAATGACATTCCATACGATCCTTACAGAGATATCTAACACATTTCTTACGTGCAGTTTGGTTGAATTGCTATCGCTGCAGAGCTTTAGTGGTTATAATTAGTAATCTTTTGGGAGCTACCGTAGCACATTACAATGTCAAAAGTATTTAATTGAATGCAGTAGTTAATTTGGCAATGTAAAAATTAATTCGATAATGATTTAAGCTGGCCAAGATTTTAACCTGTTATCAAAGCTAGCATCAGGAAAAAACATAGCTATATAATTTTACTACATGCTGCTTCTATAGCTAAGTCTGTTTACAGACTTTTTTAAATTCCCTTCTTTGAGATAGTGGTTTTGGAGTTAGAGCGTCTACCACCGCACCTACTCGCATCTACACATACGCCACTAGACACAATTTTTGATGAACATCGTATCATCTAAAGTATGTAAATTAAGAAAAATGTGACTGTGATGGACATGTCAAAAGAAAAATCACCAAGCCTGGTAGCCTAACAAACAAAATTCCGTTTGGGAAATGAATTGACTGACAAGCAGTTCCTAACAAATAAAGGCACATTAGATTCAGACGCATACTGGGGTATCAAATAACTAGATAATTTATCACCAGTCAAATTTAAAACCACGTTTGCTTGTCTTGGTCTATGGTTCCCATGCACTGCTATCTTATTAACAAGACTTTAATTCTCGTACTGACACACAAAAGTGTTGTACTCTAATGAACTGTCTGCTCCTTGCAGAAATCTGGTGGTAATGTAGGATGTTAGTTACAATAATGATAATCTTTAGTATTTTTAGCCTGTCAGAACCTGCACAGCCAACAACAACCAGTCTTTTACTAAAACTCTACCTCATCAAACTAACTTAATTAGCAATTCAACTCCTTATTTTTGTTTTGGATTCCCCTCTGGCTACTAATTAAAGCTTAATCGAAACTGCTGAACTGAGGTTGTAAAGAATTCATTAATATTAAAATTAGCCCCAACAATTTTTTTGGGCTGGTGCAATTTGTATTTGTTACTGTCAGGGTTTGAAATTCAGCTGAATTGTTAAGAAAGCTGTACCAGAAATTTGCTGTATATTCATATTATAAGCAGAACAAATATGATGAATACCAATAGTTGAACAAGTAATTCATGTTTTGACCACGCACAGTTCACATTACTTGTGTCACTGTTTAATACCAACAGACAAAATATATTTTCAGATCATTTTTCCAAAGTCATCCACATTTCTTTATCCTCCTAAGTGCTTTCATATTTTGGATAAAAGGGAATAAAAGGCTCTGAAAAAAAATGCAAAGATTGATTTTATGTATTATCTTGACAAGATTAATATGTTTGAAAAATGAACAGATTTACCACTTCACTTTGATTTTTCCACTTTTCTTAACATCAAAGATTACTCCAGCTGCAATAATGGTCATTCTGAAAACTGAGATCAACCAAACCGTGAGCTTCTGTAAAGGACATATTTTTGCTGGTAACATATCTCTCATCAATTTTTTTTTTTTAATAAGAGAGTAATACATTATTTTCTAAATTAAAATAAGCATCTCAGTGCTCTATAAATTATTTAAATATATTCTTTTCTGAACTCAGTTTATTCTTTGTAATGAGTTTAAATGTATTTTTAATTAAATTGCTTAGCTTACAATAAGAAATCAACTTATATTTGAGTATTACTAAATACTCTCAACAATATGAGTGAAACATACTTGTGTTTGTTTTTTGTAAATTTCATGAAAAATGTAAATAGGAAAGGCAGTCTTTTTATAGCAGATAAAAACGATTTTCATAATTCAAGTTCACTTTTCATTTTAACTTTTATGCTTTAATATTTTTATCGGAACATGTATATTTATTTTACCCTACAGGAAATTTTTTCAAGAATGTTTATAGGAAGCAAACTTGTTAAGACTAAAATATACAGCAACTAATACTGTTTAACATATTTTATTAAATATAAACATTAAGATTATTTATACAATGCAAAACTTTACAAAAATATACATGAAAAATTACATATGCATCTAGGTTTCATTTAAATAACATTTATGACAAAACAATCATGCACATATTTAAAAATCAACATATGTCCATTTTTTACTCACTGACTAAATCAACAATGGCATACAAGGCACACAATTTAAAATCTTGGTGACAATTTCCGTGAAGTTATTCAAATACAATTTGACTTCTGACAAGAGGATGTAATTTATAAAACAGAACATGCCTATCAGTGGAACCTAAATTTGCATAATGAGGATACTTTCATTTCTGCAAGCACAGTTTTTGACATCCCAACTTGGAGTGCTGGAAGAATCTGGTGAAAAATGTCAATATACATAAGCAGAAAAATGATGAATAAAATACCCGTAACATTTATCTGATTTGAGTAAACAAAATAAATTTTGCTTGCAAAAAGTAATGATTTTCAAAACTATAATAATGTGTTTCCTAAACGTATAAAAGTCTAGCGCTGCCTTTAGCTGCAATCAGCTTTGTAAACTAAGGGAGGTGTTCTGAGTTTATCATTAGATGATAAAAACACTGTTGTGACATTAATGTTATGCATTTTTTAATCAGTGTTTTGATTTAATTCTCTGTTGTGTTTCCTATAAATATACTGCAGTAGTAACAGTAGAGTGAAAAGAAAAAAAAAAAAGCCTTTACCCTTCCCTTTTGTAGTTAAACTTGAAATTGGTTGTTAACTTGGTCAGCTGGATGAGAGCATCCATCATTCTTGAACTGGAGAGAAAATAGTTGTTTGCCCTCCCCAAATTTTTTTTGAGTTGTCATTTCAGGTAAACATATGTTCGGAGTTTAAATTCAACAAATGCTGGAATAAATTTGCTTTAATTCAGCATCTCTTAACCCACCCCACCAAAACGGATAGTATCAGATGACAATCAAAACCAAGCTACCTTTTTGTGTTTCAAAGCCAGACAGAACTCGGGGAGATTGCAGCATATCTATTTCAGGTTTGTTAAATAAAACCTGGACTGTCGAGCAGAAGCAGTAGAATAACACCTTCAACTAAAAAAAAAAAAAAATAAATATTGAACACTCAATTTTAAAACCAATAACACTGGAAATTATGGCTTTCCTTTTTACAAGTTGCTAATAGCACCTTCCAGAATTAGAACTAAAGGAAACTTAGTTTATTTTTCATTAGTCTTGCTGCTTGTTTATATTTTCCTAATTCCCTAAACTTTGAAATTATGCCTGGTTTGCTTTTGTTTATGGTGAGCTTCACTTTATGGTTTCTCTGATACCACTATCGAACTGTAAATATTCCAAAGGGAATTACTTCAAAAACAGCTGTTTCAGTTACCAAATATAAAACATGTATATAAAATATACGTTGTTAAAGATTCTGAGGCAGAGAGACATTTTTGCTGGCCTTCATTGCTGTAAAATCTAAGAACACAAGATTAGGACAGAAGAATGGGGGAAAAAAAATTAAAATGCAAAACAAAGCGGGGAGGCAAATAGTGCAGAATATCCCTTTAATTCTAAATCACACTTGTTTATATTCAATTTAAAGAACTAGATCATAGCTTTGAAAACAAATGTTCATCATATGCTTTATTCAGGCTGGTACTTGTCACACACATACACCATTTATTGAGGTGCAAGAAGAGCATGCCACCCTTATTTATTTAAGACACCAGGCTGACAAATAAATGCCTTTATCAAGTGATTGATAAATATGGCTATAAACCCAGCACTTTTACAGTTAAACCTGCTCTAAATAATATTTCTTCTTGCAATAGGTATTGAAAACAAGGTCTGGTATAGTTCCAAGCAGAACTTGGAGGTGACTGTGACTGCCAACCACAAAAACTTGATAATACAAATAAAGATGATTCAATTTCTGTCAAATACTGTGAAACTAAAATAATAAATAAAATCATGGCACAAGATCTCTGGCAGCATATTCAAGCAAATAGTAATTGCTTCTTAGCTGTTCTCATCATTATCACCTTGAGATAAGTAGGTATTTTATAAACATTTTCAGCTAGGAAACTTCACCACTTCTCCTTAAAAATTCCCTTTTATTATCAGTGTAGATTCATAGGAGAGAAATAAGAAGCTTGCTGTTCAAACAGCTGAAAGGGGAAAAAAAATGGGTTGTTTTAACATTTCTTTTGCATCTTTAATTTCTTTCAATGCTCTGTACACCGTGAATATGTCAACTGAACACACATCTCATTTTCAATTGCTAACATTTCAGGTACGACGGGAACATACACAGTGGCTCGATGCATGAGAGCATTTGTAAGGTTGGGATGGGAGCTTGCTGCAATATGCTGTGGTGCCTCTGCATCCACGGTAAATGCGATTGGCTAAAGCTAAGCTGTTAAGTCCTCTCTTTCTCTGGGTCAGTGTACGTTTATCCTGTGTTTATCCTGTATTGTATATGTTTAGAAATTACTTCTGCTATGAAATACTAATTTTTTGTAATGAATATGTCACTCAGATACGACCTCTATTGATTCTGAATTTTCCTAATATGGAATGACCGCAAACAGAGCTCCCTAGCAGCAGGTCACCTGCAAAAACAAAATCCCAGCAGCCCTCCCCTTCCCCAATTTTTAACAAGGACCAACATCCACCCTACCCCCTCCCCCCCCCAACCCCGCAGCTTACTCCACACTCAGAAGTGGAATCAGACATAACTGCATATTGCTTTTGGTCTAAATTCTGCAACAGAAAAAGAAATCCCAATATGCTGGCATATGTCTCAGATATATTCACATTTGGGAAGGCTGGGAAAGACCTACAGATTTTTTTTGTTGAAAAAGAGGTTCAAAACATTTAAAAATAGACTCTTGTTACATGTCAGCTGGTAAATGTGGCAGAATAGGAGGGGGCAGCCATATTCCAGTACATAAACCTTCTTCAGAACTGAGAGAGAATGCAGACACTGTGCTGGGACAGGAGGGAAATCTGTGCCCTCTCTAATCCCCTACTGACTCTGCCTGTTCTCTTAGAAAACCCGCAAATGCCAAACTGAGGCAAAATTTGGTGGCTTATTAAAACTGGACAGCTAAGACAGAGAATGTACTTCAGCATTCTTGGGATATATTCAGATATTGCTGTTCCAGAAGAGTGGGAGTGGAACTCTTTAAGCAATAGTCAATAGGAAGATGAAGGCAAATCCGATGTGTTTGTAGCCAAAGGGTGGAAGTGAATGAGTGACAGCAAAAATAACTAGATGTTGGGATTAATTTACCCATACAATTATTATTTTTTTTAATATAGCTAAACACTAAGATTTTCAGTCCGATTTTTTTGATTTTTCTTCTTTTTAGTGTTGCCATTGCTATTGTTTAAACATTAATTGAAATAATAAGTCAAACATTTCTGTCTCCAATTGTGGCATTTGTTCTGTTCACAGACCTCTTACTAAATGCTCACAATGCCATCTCTTTCTAATACTAATAAATAACTGTGCTTCAAGCAGTCATTGTCCTACCAGCTGAAGGGTTAGCAATGGGTAAGTCCACGATGTTCTGAGTGAACTACATGACTTTTTAAAATTGATTCCTGGTCTGAATAGTTTCACAGTCTTCTGTAGTTGAGCCTTGAAATAAACAGCACTCCTCTCCCCTGCGCACCCAAGCTGAAGTGCTTACGTGCCACTGCTGTTTATTAAGACAATCAACGTTAAGTGTTGCATTTGACACTCCAGAGTATTTTCAAAAATACGGGGATGGAGTCATCTATACAGCTGTCCTCATTGGTGGCAGCAATTTTGTTCATGCACTACAAACACATTGTGGTATTATAAAAAAGCTGGTCCTCTTGACTTAAATCCTAGATTACCCGACCGCGTTTGGCTGCCTTGAAGAGCAGTGCTGGGTGGTGGGAAGGAAAGCAATGCACAATCAGGAGGAAAAGATTAACGAACCACAGCGATCTGCCTTTTACCTCCCCTCCCCAGCCCCATCTTTCACAAGCCAGTTCGCGTGAGTCTCGTGCTGCCCCTCGCCACTGCCTGGCTGGGGGGCGATGGATGCCCTCCTCCACGGGTCCTTTGGACAGCACGGCTGTGGGTGCCTCACCGTGCTGTTACAAACATTACCTACACCCCTGCTCTCACATTTCAAGGGTATTGGAGCACTACCTCCACTCACACAGGTTTAGTTTTTTAAAGTGGAAGCCAAATGCACACATTTTGGAAGTAAATTATGCAGAAAAATACTTTATATTTCTGCTGAGGCAAATGATTTTTAAGTAGGTCTCATAATTACTTCGGGTGGAGAATGTGTTTTTTCTCTTTGGTCTGTTCACTTGCAGTTCATATGAGGAAGGATTATATTACTATCATTACACAAACACTTAAATGGGTCCATTGATTTGTTTAGAAATGAGATATCAATGACAGTTAATTATTCAATAACTGATCATTAATTTTGGGCAAATGATCAGAGACCCTTAGGTCCTTCTAATTTTGCTTGGCTCAAAGGAGTAAATGAAATCTGTTTGTTAAAAGCATACAGCAGACTACTAAGCATTCATTTTCATTCTGCTACAGTAAAGTAGTGTTTTAAACAGATTCATGAAATGTTTTAATACTACTCAGGCAAACCCATCAATAGAAGAAACGTTAAACACACAGTCAAGGGGATTATTATCTAGCTGTCTATATCTCTCATCTAACCTGACACCTTGCCATGTGTTTTTTGTGGAAAACAATTTTTTACTTATTTAAACAGCCTGATTTTAATTAATTCTTCCCTCTTTTCCTTGCATTTTAAGCTATCCTAAGGAGCTCAAGGACTGCTCATATCTACTGGGCTACAGCAGTACCAGATGATGTTCAAAAAGCATTGTTTATAGAATGAGGGTATCACCAGTCCTTAAATTTTTAATTAAAGTTCATTCAAAGTGTGCTTTCCAATACCTGTGTCATTACCCTATCGCCACATCTCAGAGATTTGCTAATGATTAATAAGCAACACAATATTTTCTCTCACTCCATCTGCATGGGATTGAGCTCTAAAATTTCCAAAGAATAAATTAAAGTAGAATTAAGGTTACAAAATAGAGTGAATGTCAAGCCGAAACTCTTTTCATTAACTCAATGCTCACTTCTGCCAAGGTCTGCAGCACATATTTGATTCTGTAACATCAGTGTGCTGAGATCATTCCAATATCATAATAGAGCAGATTTAAAATGAGCAATTGAAAACTGCAGCCTTAGGCCTGGATTTATTTGCTTTTCTTGGCTACATGGACAAAAACTAGCCTGGGTGGAGATCTGGTTTCCGTTTACTTCGGTGGAGTTAATGCCACCTTTGGTGAGTGCAAGGAGAAATCCTGGGGATGGCAGAGTGTTGCGAGGAGCTGCACGCCATCACTTCTGCACGGGCCACAGCCTCGTTCCGTATTTGTTTTAGGAATTAAGATCCCTGTGAAACATAATATGTAAGTCAGTTTTCAAGAAATAGTGTGACAGATGATAAACTCATCTATTATGGGCAATATGTATTTTGAGAAATGTTGTATAAAACTTATTAGATCAACAGAAGGGCTGTGACAATTCCCACGTGTAAAGTCAGAGCTGGAGCAATCCCGAGGAGATGTACCCATGTCCATTCTTTATGGTGCAAAACAGACTGGAAAATATAGTCTTATTAAAGGGGAGCCACGTTTCTGGTAAAAAAAAAGAAACAAAACAAAACCAACCCACCCTAGTTCAAAATTGCAGCTGTGTCACTTCAGCGTGAGTGTTACTTATGTGATCACCAGAGGTCAGTGTCACCACAGGCTGCAGCACAGACAGAGAGAGATGCTGTTTATAAAAGATGAAAACGAGCTCGCCTGATCCCTCCAGAGTTTGCCTGTGCTCCAACAACAAGTATAACAAATTCACAAGCCTCCCTCTTCTTTGTGAGATGGAGGGTGGATGACTGGGGGGAGCGCTGAGGAAAGAAAAGGACAAGGGAAAAAAGAATCGGAGAGCTGGAAGGAAATGGGAGCAAGAATAAAAGCACAACTTGGCCAGCTGCTTTGTAACCATAAAAGATATTGCCTTCAGATTCTCAAGCAGACAAGTCCCTCCTGTGTTAAGGCATGTACCCAACAATATAAATTATTGCCAGCTCCAAATGCTAAGAAATTATGTGGCTGGCTCACAACATTTAAATAATTAAAAAATACTGTTTTCTTTTCCTTTGTCCACAGGGTTGGGGTTTTTCTTTTGCCACATTCTCAAGCTTTGCTCCACTAACATAACACCTGAGAATGTGCGTGTGTGTGAGTGTGTATGCATGTAATTTTAATGACGTGTGAAATCTTCAGGTTGTGTAGTTTTCCTCCAGGGGTTGCAGTTTAAGAAAAACACACGATGCAGAATAAAACTCTGGGAGTGGGGAAGACTGCTTCCCCAGTTGCTCACTCTCCTTTGACAAATGCTCTTAAAGCCATGGCCTTTGTGTGTGGGTCAGAGGTGATGGATAAGTGCGTGGGCTGTTGTTGATCCCTCACCTTGGTATGTCACGAGCACCTCAACTCAGTGAGTGTATCAACGGTGTGTTCCTCCACCCTCACATACCACCCCTTCCGCAGATGTGTCGGGTTGTGAGCGTGCACGCGGGGAAGAGCAAAAGCTATGGCAGGGAGCAGTCATTCAAGAGCAGAAAGGAGAATAGAAAGGAGAATAGAAAGGCTCCCACCTTAGCCTTCTCGGGGCACCCTGAGGTGTGCAGACAGGTTAACAACAAGCACTTTCTACGGCTTTGTCCTTACCAACATTTTTGGAAGTTAATCTCCTACCAGTGCTCAAGCAAGCAGCGGCAATGATAATACAAATACTGGCAGAGAGAAATCCCGGGGTTAGATGCCCTGTATTCTAGATGTCTTCTATGGTTGTTGCTGCTGGGCATTATTACAGAAAAAAAAAAAAAATCATGATGATGAAAACATTCAGAAAAAAATATTCCTTTTGTAGGATTTATTATTTGACAATGGCAGAATATTTCATTAGGAAAGGAGCTGCGTGTTGCAACCAATGAGTTTTTTCCTGCTGGAGTGAGGGGTCTCTGTTTGGTCTTTGCAGTCCACCGATGCTCTTTCATCCACTCATGCTGGAGTCCAAACATCAATCCAACCACACAGCTCAGAAGTAGTGGTGTAACTGTTGTGAAAGAAATGAGCCTGTTTCCAAGCTCCCTCTGTACAGTGCTGTGGCTTAACAGGAAGAGCTTCTTTTTCTGAACGCATTAATGGCTAGATTTGGAAAAAAGCCAACTTTAAATTTCAGGTCTGGAGAATCATTTCTTGGGTAACCTGAGACATTTTTTACAATTGAAGAACACAGACTGTCTCTCATATGGAAGGCATATACCTGATACCAGGCAGAACTTAAGTATTTATCCAACCATATCAGCTGCTCTCAATTCACTCTAGGGTAAAGTCCTCTTCAATACTGCTCCAGAAAAATAATACTGCTTATCAAAAGGAATTATCTAGATAATGTCATGACAGATACATGACAAACTTGCTTTCTCTGCACAAGTCTTAGGGCTAAGCAAATACAAATTGAGCCTCTTTCCCAGGGCAAAATGCAAGTTGATTTTTGCACAACACAACAAAAGAAAAGTAGGACAGTTCTCCACACTGATCTTGAATGTAGCACAAGGTAAAACTCGTGAAGAAGGCAGTCTTTAATGAACACCATATTACTAAAGTCTATAAATACCGAAGAGTTTAGTGTATTTGTTCCAATACACTGCCCTGTGATGGGAAGTAGAGATTTGAATAGTGTTTACTTGATCTCAGCATGGTGCTTTGACCAGCTGTGATCTCTCTCAGCAACTTATATCATCCACCATGAGGATGCTATCAGGGGTTGCACTGCAAAGGGCTGAAGTGCACACTCCTATTTACAGTCATACTCTCTGAGATCCATCATCGGGCTAAACAATCCATGGCAGCAGATCCTAACAGGTTCACATTGCTGCACTGAATTAATGGCATAGGGTTTAAATAACAACTGCAAAAAAAAAAAAAATCATATAAATCTAAGGCAAGAATTGGGCAAATTTGCATATTTTTAACAGTTTGTTTTCCACTACACACTTCAGAAATATTTTACCACACATTTTCTTGTAGAAATCATTCCTTTTTCTTCTCCCCTCAAAATATACCTCACCCTTTCAAAATGTAGACACATCTCAGATCATGGCATTCCTTGAGTCTAGAAAAAAATAAGACAGAGCTGGGAAGAAGCATTTCCCTAAAAATTTTAACATAGCAAAAGTACTTTGACACCTAAAATAAGTGTATCTTCTGTAATTCTCAGTGGTTTCTATAGTTTAGATTGGTCTTAAAGTATTAACTCAGAAACACTCTCCAGTCATATTTAACGGTGGTTAGGGAACAACACACTAATTGTAAAGTAATAATAATAATAATAATAATAGCCCATGTCAGTATGGGAGCTGGTAGGGATGAGTACATTTAATAAGTCTGATGAAAAGCATGAAATTTAATTAATGCTATTTGGCAAACTTCCGAGTTGTGTCAAGACACGGCAGCAGCCCACTTCTGGGTTAACCCTGCGAGGGCTGTTGAGCCTCCAGCAACAGGCAGCTGAAAAACTTTCCGTGCCACTCAAGCTGCTCATCACTCACCCCCTTTCTGCACTCTCTGCACCTCGGAAGGGGTGTCGAACCACCAGGACACTGCAGGTAGCAGATGCGATAAAAATTCTCCCCAGAGGGTGAGCGTGTAGAAAAAAAGAGACAGTGTCACAAAAATCTGCACCTCTGGGTTGCTAGGATGGGGTAACAACACATTGCACCCTTTAATGAGCTCTGAATGCCGTGGCACGCTTTCAGCTCAGAGAGAAAAAGGCACCAGTGAAGGCAGTAGCTATGCAAGAAAATGCCTTGTTATATCCGCCAATGTTTATGGGTGCCTGAACTTGTATGGGACGTACGAACAGTGGAAGAAGGCAGGCGGGATATTCATACTGTTTAGCTGCAGGGACTTAATACACACATTTATAACTGCAAACTTCCCCCAGTTTCCATATTTCAGTGAAGAGAAATAGGTTCTGCAAGGAACTGAGCTTAGGTGCCCCGAATCGCTCTCTGCAGGGATCTACTTCTCTCTCTGGCTAAATAAAACTGACAGGAATGATCCTAACTCAGATACTCAATTATCATATCCTTCTCATCTAAGTGAGGTGCCTCAAGCTACCTATCAGCCCATCTTGGATGTCTTCTTCTGCTGGATGCTCAGATTGGTGCCAGCAAGGGTGGCCTGCTTATGCTGTAGAAGAGGAGATAAGATAGGCTTGAGGAAGAGGTGACTTGAAACAATCCAGAGGTTTTTTGGGTTCTAGATGACATGCGGTTGAGTAGGACATCTGCAGGACTTTAAAGTGCCAGCTGGTTTACTCACTATAAGAAAGAAGAGAAAACTGCTGGGTGGAAATAGGCAATTAAAACAGAAAAAAAAAAAAAGAGTTTTTTAGAAGGAAATAGCTTGGCAAGACTTTAATGATGTGACCAGGGGTTAAACAAGGAGGTTGGGTTTCATTTTTTGCCTTGCTGTAAGTGATGCGTATCCACAGAATGCCAAAGAAGCCAATGAATGCCAATGAAGCAGAAGCCTGGAGACTTTTGTGTTCCTGAAACCCGTTCAGTTTCACACAGGTCCGCTAGCTCCTGCTCTGACACCCTATTATTTCCACCCCTTCTAAACTGCAGAGCTGAGCAGCGTATCCTGAACATCTGTTGCCTCACATCTTGGTCTTTCTCTCCTGGGACAGAAGGTGTGGTCCCAGGCCTTACCCCCACAGGCAGGCTGGTGTTCATAGGGGAAGGACAGAGAAGGGGAAGGTGTTTGTAGGGGAACAACGCAATGGTGAAGCAGAGAGCTGAGATGCTTTCTGCTGGGACCTATTGAAAGCTGGATGACCTCTGCAGAAATTGAAAGGCAGCCCTAACAATCTGCAAGTAATCTTTAAACGTATAAATTCAGTTTTCCCAAGGAAAAAAAAAAAGGTTTTGCTGGTTCCTGCAAGGCTAGAACTTCTCTAGCTACACGTTTTGCGATAACCACTGGACAACTCACTGTGACTACATCTCCATGCCAGTTTAGTCTGCTCTGTAACTCCATGCTTATTTCTGCTGCCTGGTACGTATACTAAACTCTCCAGGCTTCCCAGTCCATAAATCTCAAGCATTAGTTCTGGGCATGCAGCTGATAGCACTCCGGACTGTATCCTGTAATGCTGTGTGGAGAGAAGAGTCCTACCTTCGTTCATGCAAAGCCCCATGGCTCCAGCTCTCACCGGCAGGCAGCTAAATCACTTGCAGTTCAGTCTCTCCTTCTCTTTTTCCAAGCCCTGTCCTCACAAGCCTGGGACTGTCACAGGCAGTTAGGGAAAGTACTTGCAAATAGCACAATTTCATACTGTTTGAAGCCCTGTTCTGCTACATATTTCAGATTCTAAATTACTAAGAGCTTGTTTTTTAGTTCAGAACAAGATACTGTAATATATGTGGTGAACATTCATGTATATGCGGGTTCCTTTACTTTTAAAAGACCACCAGGGAGACTTGCTGGCAATTTTCTACAGAGGTGGAAGTGGAAATGGATGTGAATTGTTAATACCAGGATATAACCTACCATCTGGATAGGCTTAACACGTGATAAACTGTGAGGTTTGGACACAGATTTGTGGTACTTGGGGAGCTTGCTTAAAAGCCTGTCTATGTTGGCCTGGCCCAACTCTCATCCTGTGGAGCCTTAGCCTGTTTCTTTTTACAAGGTGAACACAGAACAACAATTGAGAGACGTAGCAGCCTCAAATTTAGAACAATAAACTAGAAATGAGAGTGGGTTTAGAGCTGTTCTACTCACTAATTTTAAATTCAGCTCTTGGAATTAAATTACAGAGCCATAGGTTCATAGATTGTGAAACCAAAGAGGACAACTCAGTTCATCCACTTTTTTACCTCCCAATTAACAAAGACCAAAAGCTTGTTAAACACCTTAGCTTAGCTCCAAATCTTAGCTCCTCTTGGAGCTATACAATTTACTAAAAATACCTAGACTTGTTTCAATATTTTTTTCTGATGGGGAATTTATCAAATGTGTTAATACATTGTTCGGGATTTCATTGCTGTCACTGATAGAAAGCAAACCTAGTTTCCATTCTGAATTTTTCCTAACTGACCTTCCAGCCATTGGAGCGCATCACACTCTGTGTTTTTCTCCTCCATGTTACTTCTAGACTTGATCAAGTCAGCTCTTACTTCAATTTCTGACTACAGTAGGGTTGTTATAGTTACGATGGCCAGAGGGTATAAATAAATCAGACTTTGTACCGACCAATAATATTTTTTATAAGACAGATTGATACAGTTGGGGAAAAAAGAGGAGATTTAGGGCTTGCGTACCTAAGAGCTCATCTGTTTTTCCCAATGATACCAGTTAGACATAAAAAATAATACTCCTTCCTGCAAATGTTGCCTGACTTATGAACTATACAGACATAATTTGTTGGGGCTGGTTATTGCGAGGGCGAATTATAAAGCACTGCCGCTGTTATGATGGTTTTTCTCTGGACCAGGAAGACCAGAACTGGTGACAGAGGTTCTGGGATGTACAGTGTTTACGTACAGCTACAGGCTGGTAAGTTTTATGCTCCCTCTTCTCCCCTTCTTCTCTCCCCACCGCCCTCCTGCTACGGCTATGCTACAACACTGTGTTGCTTACTTATACTCCAGTTATCGAGATCGATCCAGCCAGCATTGTGTCAGCAGTCTACCCTCTTTTTTATTTATGCCTGCGCCAGTGTCATGACCACCCTAAAATTTTGTCAGTGATCACTCTGTCTTTGAGTCATGCTGATGCAGTTCTGGAGGGGTCTCAAAGGCTCATGTAGAGCACATCCCTACTAGGAATCAGATGCAAGTGAACTTACACAGCCCCAACATATTACTTAATCAATTCTTGAAAACCTTCACTAATAAACCACAGCTTTCCTAGGTATCCTTTTTGTATGGCTAACTGTACTGTATTTCAGAAAGTTCTTCCAAACACCTATTCTTAGTCTTTTCCTCTGCACCGATACAAATATTTCAAAGCATGGCATTAAAAACTGATCCCTCAGGACCTGACTAGGAAAACATAATTTCTGTGAGAATTCCCTGTTTGCAATTACAAGAAAAAATTGCACTTTTTAAGCCATTCAACATACGCCATGTTGAGTTTATTATCGTTTTACTTTCTTAATCAAAATTTTGTGAGGTAGGAAGTCAAATGCCTTACAGTACTTGTGTGAACGTTATTACCTTTATCAACCAAACACATGCAATATTTGAAAGCTAATGAGCTATCCAAGATAGTTTCTTAATAATCCCTATTCCTTCTTACTAGAAATACCCAAACCTAATCTCTCCCCTGCCAAGCCCTTCCTCTGGCTCATTTGAAATACCTCTTTTTTAGAAAACTGGGAGGGAATGGATTTTGTTTTGGGACAGGGGGAGAAGCAAAGCTGTTGTTTCCTGCTTTGTCCTTACCTCTTTCCATAGCCTACAAGAAAACAAGCTAAGTGGTACACGCACATAATTTAAATGAAGCCATTTTGGAAATAATTCCAATTTACTCTGAAAAAGTGACGTATTAGCTCGCAAATGATGTGTTTCAAAATTAGAGGTGTGCATAGGTTAAGTTTAAGTTGATTGTTAAAGCATAAAAAATGTCAATTAAAAAAACTAACAACCCTACTAACTACTGTCATTTTCAGAACAAGTGAATGAGAACATCAAGTAATGAATTGAAATTAAGTTGTTTCCCAGTAATCACAATCTATCTAATTTCTTATCTCTTAAACATCTGTTACTTACACATCAAAGGCAGGGCAGTTAGATTAAAAGTATCTGGACAGTGCAGCTAGCTACTGGAGAGCCTTCTTTGCCAAACAGAAAATTTCCTGTTACAGCCAAAGGAAAATGGAATCTTGAGTTAGTTTTCCCTAGATATATTTTAGCTATAAATTCAGTATTTCCACAACGAACTCATGCTCAATCAAATGCTTTGGGGTGAGAGGACAGCAAAAAATGAAAGTGATTATTCATTATAGTTATTTTCATTGCATTCATTATAAATTCAGCTTCACTATATTCTTCTCCTCAGTTCCTTTAACTGAAATCTGGCTGAAGTGGAGCCTAAGTTCAGTGCAATGTAATTTAATGTAAGGTTTAGCTAGGAAGAGATAATGAACACCTGTATCAAAAGCGGTGGTTACCATAAAATGATACGTGTGTTAAATATTTACCAGATCGCAGTATTATTTTCCGCTCAAAGTTTAAGGAACTACTTAGTGTCCTAGGCTTGATGATGTGATAACCCTTGGTAAATATTGATTTTTAAATGGTGACCACTGTACAAATTTATACTTGTTAATGGGAAGGCCACAAAGCAAACAGTACTAATTGAGCAAAATCAAGGCACTCCTTCAGCTCGTATGTTTGACTTGATATATAGTGACAGACACAATGCAGCTCCCAAATTTTTCCCACCAAAACAATGCTCATTGTACCTCCGGGTAACACAGAGACACTAAGGGAAAGAATAAAAAGGCTTGTAATCCTTCCTTGTGTAACATACACCTTCGTAAGATGCCAAATTAGGTATTGACTGCTCTCAAACCACTCATCATCGTATCTTCCCATACCGCATGCTATCGTTCCCTCACACTTTCTTCGTATTTTTTAGCCTTTTTATGTTTGTGCTTTCAAATTTCTGGGCAAAGCAGAGGCATTGCTAATAGGTCTGATGGCAAAGCTTTTCCTCAGACCGTGATTCTAAGGATCTGTCTTGTCTTTCTTCACTTCAAAGACTCATTCAGAAGAAGGATCGAGAAGTCACCCTGAGATCACAGGGCTGTATTTTTGGACCACAGAAAGGCAGGTGTTAAGGCCCACAGAGCACAGATCGCAGCCACACAGCTTGAAGGGGCTTCACAGCCACCGCACAATGGCTTTGAAGCAAGGCTGGGGAGACCATCCATGTGCTTGTTACCCTTTTAATCTGCACTTGCACTCAGTCAGACTGTATTTTATGCAGAGTGGGAAAGAATTCACTGTGCAAGTGATGTAGAGTTACTTATTGGGTGTGAATGCTTTGCCCGTGTTCCAAGAATACTTAACATGTTGCAGGCTGCACACTGCAAGATTCTTCATTTTAAATGCATAGAATTGAAGAGATTGTGAGATTATTTAGAGAAACTGCTTATATATTGCTGGCCCTTAAATTTCACCCATTTACCCTCAGACTAAGCACCCCAATTAAGGCTGGAGCATATCTTCTGAAAAGACATCCTGACCTGAGATGAGTTGAATTTTTTTAAAAAAAATGGAAAATCCCCAACTTCCTTGAAGAGAACTTTATCAGATTGCGCGTTGCTCCCCTGGCATTTCAAGTATGGTGAGAGTCAACACACAAAAATTGTCTTCTGCCAGGATGCATAAAAGCAGCAAATCAGTCACAGCCAAATTTGGTATACTGTGAATAAATAAATTTTAAAAAAATCATTGTGCGTGTATATGGCAAATCTTTATCAAGAGCTTTATGCCTAGAAAGGAAGTTATTTAGTAAATTATTGTAGCTAGACAGAGCAGGAGGACCTCAAATCAGATTTACGTGCTCTGTTAGTGTCCACCAGAGGGAGAAGAGCTGTTGATGAAGTACTGGGAGCAAAGGCAATAAAGACCCTCCCAAGCTTGCCTTTGTTTAGTCCATTGCTGTTTATATGTGTGGAAGGAGTAAGTATAACCTAAGCCCACTGAGCTGGTTAGTCAGATACCTTCAGGCCAGGCATATTTAAAGATTAAACTTTGCAAGAAGAGCTTGTCTCAATGAACTCCTGTTTTACCTCAACCCTTCACCTTCTTCCGCAGGGCAGCCTCTTCTAAAAGATTTAATGATTTTTGAAATGAATTTTATGTTCCATGTAACTGTCTACTACAGCTTGGCTTGATAGTTAAAGATCCTTCGGCATATTTCATTCATGATTTGACCTGTATTTCAAAGATGGCCTCCACAGACAAAAGCTAGTATTGGTAGCTGTTGTGTACCAGTCAGCCATCTGGGCTCTTTTGTTCGAGCAGGATCTCTGCTAGACCTCTAACTTTTAGTGGCGCTACTAGCTTATGTCTGTAAGGAAAGTAGTTGTAGCAAACGATCAATTAGCAACGGAGAACATTACTGGGGTGTTTCTGATGTTGTTGCTGCTATAAATTACAGCTTATTGTTACATTTTTGTAACCATGGAGCAATTGTGTATTTGCATGAAAATATGGGTCACTGGTATGAGAACATTAACAGGTGCTTCCAACAATCTTATTATTTTCTTAGACAATAATGATGTGTTATCAAAACCTATAGCATTGTCCTAGTGGTGATTTTACTTCAAAATGTTGAAATGGAAGAGAAAAAAAGCGATACTTTGGCCTTTTCTAAATGGAAAAACTGAACAACTTTTGCTTAAGCAAGGTTAGGTTCACAGTCAGCAAGGCTGGCTAGTGAACAGAAGAGAGCCTTCTCCAGCTGGATAGCGGTGGGGGGTTCAGCCCTTCTGTACCATTTCTGGGGACAGGCCTCCCACGAGTCACACGTGTTGCAGAGCCACGTGAGAAGCCTCCCAGAAGCCTGGCTGACATAGTCTCTGCAGGTTGTGACTGCTGGAACCCATACACTTCAGACTGTGTTAAACTCACAGAAAATCCTTGGCAGAAAATCCTGTGGAGCTCAAGGCTTTCAAAAGCCCTCCTAGTGTATTACTGAAGACACTTAAGTCTTTCCAGCTCAGCTCTGGCTTTCCCAAGGTTTCAGGGCTGATCCATCTGGGGACCGCCAGCTGTCAGATCTGGAGGGAACCACCCTTGTCGTCTACGTGGTTTTGTGAGTCTTTGGAGTAGCTGAGGAAGACAACTCAGACCGTGAACTTTACACGCAGACAGAGTTTAAAAATCCCATGAGAAGTCATACAAAATTGACTGAAGTAGATGGTGCCTAGAGCTTTACAAATGCTGGACTACACCAGACAAGTACAAGAATGCAGAAACTATTTCATATCACAAAACTATTGCAGGTTTATATATTAATGACACAAAAAATCACTAATGCCAAAAGGGAATAGAATCTCTATGTTTGCAAGTGAAGGCTTCATCAGCTCCTTACTAAACGGCGGACTGAAAGCTGGGCAATACCTTTATATCCGAAGCAAATTCTGGCAGCCCTTGTGTAAATGTGGGCTGGGCTACGTTGCAGAACTTCAGCTCTGAATCACATTTATTTGTACTAAACCTACAGTTACTATTAGCAAGTTTAAATCTAAAGCTTTTCATCAGATTGAATATATGCATTATGTTTTTCTGTGTACTATGCAGGGCAGAAACAGCACAGTGGATGTTAATATCACCTTGCCTTGTTTAACTGTGAAAGCTATTTTGCATATGAGCTTAGCTAATAAATGTTACATCTGCTGGATGATCATGTTTTTCTAACTTTTATCATTCTGTTCTTTTTTTTTGTCTTATCTTTGTACGTTTACTCTGTGTTCTCCATGGAGGATACCTTACATATTCCTGGCATCCCCTTCTCCTTTTTCTCTACTGCAACTTTGATTCTACACAGGGGAGAAACATCAATGACTCTTATTTGTTAATACCATTTAATGGTTCTCGAGGTGATTTTGTTTATATTCTCTCCTTCTCTAAGTTACTCGACAATATATATAAATATATCTATACATAAATATATAAAGGTTTACTGCAAATAAGGAGAGTATTTTACATGGCTCCAAAAATCTGTGTACCAATGAAATCAGTCAGAAGGTTTTGTCATCAGTTACGATGAAATCCCCGCTCTACTGAAATCACTGGATAAATGCTATCTTGGACTTCAATTCAACTACGATTTCAAGCACCCCTTTCTCCCCCATGTACTTTTAATTTTTGTCAGTTTGCACTGCTCACTACATGCAGCAGTGTTAATGCAGTCATATTAGATGTACCCAGAATACTGACCAATGAAATATTCACAGACAGATGAAAGATGGGGCATACGTGTGGATTTTGTTGTTTGTTTGGGGTTTTTTTTAAGAACAAAATTTAAGTATATCTTGATGTTTTTTGGCAGGGGGTGGGAGTGATTGAAAAAAAAATAAAAGTAGGAGGAAGAGGCTAAAGAAAAGCTGCCTTTTCCCACCAGTGGCTTGGACAAGGCATTCTGCAGTGCCATGCTGCTCACGTAGGTGCTCGGATACTCTGCAGGTCACTTCCCTTGTGACTGAAGGAGGTCTGGATTTTCGTTTTTTGAAGGAAATGCTTCACAGTACCTGTGGACTTCTAAGAACAGTTAGGTAAAACTACATTAAAATTGACACAGATGTGAGAAATCTTGCCTTATATTTGAAAATGTGCCGTGTCCATCCCTCCCACCCTCTTTCCCTCCCAAAAAAGAGAAATAACTTGATAAAAAATTTAATCGGTGGTATTATGGAAAGAAGAAAAATGCAAGATGTGTTTAATACTAGAGTTTATAAATTTATACTCGAGTTTATATGTTAGTTATAATACTAAAGTTTATACATCAGTGTATACTAATAAATCTCTGATAAAATATGTCTGTAGCTGAAGAACTTACTTTGTGTGATGGTCTCTACTTATGACATGAGTTTCCGAGTCCCCAGGTTTTAGAAATAAGGACTCATCTACAATGTGTGCTTATTTCAATTCCTGAAAATTAGACCCTGAATATAGAGTAAAGAAGTCCTACCAAAGAGAACACAGTAAGTTTTCCAGCCATGTTATGCAGCAGCTGTGGGTTGTTGCATGGTTCCCAGACCTGTAAAAATATAGGGAATCACAAAGGGGGTTTTTTGTACATTTTTTCAGATCCAACAACTGTATTACAGTAAAATAATCTGAGTTTCATCATGTAAACTTTGCTGTACATGTCTGATAAATGCTTTGTCATACTTAATACTTCCTTGAAAGCCTCAACAGTAACACATGAACATAGCACAGACTTCAGCAAGCATAAGCTGATTGGCCTGGAAAACAAAAAGGTTGTTAAAGCAAGCTCACAATTGCTCTTCCTTTTAGGTCAAAGACAACATAATATGAATACTGCCATTTGGCACTTAGTTCTGTCAACTGTGTTGACTATTACTTATGTCTATGATAACTACAAGTCGATGAGAAATCTCATCCACCTGATGAGAAATCTACAGTGCTTGGAATACTGGCAACTCTCTGGACTTACGCACATTTGCTATTTTGAATCTTTATTTCTCTGGAATATTTGTGGAGCCTGTAATTTTCCTCAACAGCCACAAGGGGTTTTATCCAACGCCTCAAATTTTTTCATTTTCTCCTGAAAAAGTGATTTTCTAGATTCTTGTTAGAGCTACCCATATTGTGTGATTATGAATTTTACAGTCAGGAAAAGCAAAATCTTTTGAGTAGCAGCACTGGATACTTCATCCTCTTACATATATCATTAAACCAACACTTATGGCCCTTCTATTTCCGTGACAGCCAAGGAAGAATGCTCAATCACACTGAGCTTTTTAATTGACTACTTGGATTACTTAAAGGACCCGGATAGTTGGCATGGATTTAAACAGTTGGACAGAGCATGATCAACAAACAATTGGCAAGTAAGACTGGGCAGCCCAGATGGACTCTGACCTTATCTTCTTCCTAAAGAGGCTGAATTTCTGCTTTTGTCACTTTTTTCCTTCTCTGATTCTACATTTTTTATCTAATGTTGAAACATAAAAAAGCCAGAGTTCAGCTACAGCAACAAGGCAATGAGGTGTGGGGGTTCTGCCATCTCTCATTCTTGTTTTTCAACCAGCTCCATTTTTCTGCCTAAAAGCTACTCCAGAGTTTTGCAGCACTTGTGTTGTCTGCCCAAACTGCTTTTAACTGGATGCTGTCAAGAGTACTGGGTCTGTGACATGTATGTGTCAGACATAGCACGTATTACATACAGGACACCGTTCCTAACTGCTCAGAAGGAGCTCAGCAACCCACCAGAGCTCAGGGCAAGCCCAGCCAGGCTCTCTTGCTGGTGACTTCACCATGCTGACAACTGACAGTGCCCTGCAGGTTTCACTCTTCAAGAGAAGCGTGAACTCTCTCTACAGGAAAAATAAGCTTCCATTTTCACCTCCAGTTTTCACCTCCACCTCCAAATTTCAAGCAGTGACCAGCTCAGGCAGCAACAGTTGTCAGCCTGAGCCATCCAAAATGTCCCTCCTTCTCCAAAACAACTCCTCCTCTCTCTTCAGCGGTAGATCTCAGTTTTAATCCAGTACTGACCTTGGACTGTCTAATGACCTTCGCGTGCTACCCATCTCTGAAATAAGCATCTAATTTTTCATTTCACTATACAAGACTAAATGTTTAGTTTAATTATTTGTGGGTGACCATCCATTCTTAATTAGCTAAGAAAATCAATATTTATTGTATTTGTGGGAAACAACATTTAAGGCTGGAATATCTCATTAATGAAACAGAACCACATTTCCACATTTCTTCACATTTGTCCGGTTTTAGGACAACGTTATGATACCATTTAATCATTTTAAATTGCTGAACTGGAGATTTTCCAAATTTCCCTAATTTGAAGTCACAAAAATTTTAACCATGTCCCAGAGCACCCTCTTCATATATTCTCTCTCTGAGTATATATGTTAATGTGCATTAATTATACTCTTTCTAAGTACTGTACATGTTTCTGACACGAGGATTCTACATTACAGTGAAGGATTATTGTACTTTCTAGGCCCACTGCAGCTACAGTAGCTTCAATCACTTTAATATATTTTATTACAAGTAGCATTTAATTAACAGTACATCTACTGTCCATGTGAATGATCCAATCCTGCACAGGTTTAGGCACACACTTAATTCTGTGCACCATGAATAGTCCTATGGAACTGGCTGTTTTGTTAAAAGAATGGGATTTTAACCCCCAAAAAACACTTAGATTTTCACTGCTGTGTGAAGGAACTGGCACTGCAGAGACACGAAAGAGGAATGAGAACTATGGCCGAAAAAGCTAAGGTATTTTGGACAGGATCAGGCGACTAACTTAATTTCTGCCTATATTTTATTTTTTAAACAGAATGGATTTGCTGGTACTGAAAGATATTAATTTCTCTGTGTACCTGAAGGGTTTTTTTACATGCTTCAGATAGCTCTTGCAGGAGTGGCTGTATGGGACTGTATACAACTGCGTTGGCACCGGAGCTTTTTTCAGCAATCCAAGTCCTTATATTCCAAAGGAGAATCTTTAAAAGGAATCCTTCATAATTTTTTTTTTTAGAACAATTGGAGAAAGAATCTGTTGAAGAGTCAAGAAAAGGCTTTTTGTGAAAGGACAGAACAGCTTTAAAAAATCTTTCTTGCTCTAGTACCAAAGCCGCATGCATTGTGCACGCCTGTTCCCTTCATGGATTTCCTGAAAATTCCTCACATCAGGTATGAAGTATCCTAAACCAGAGGCTTATAAACAGCATCTCTGTACAAAGGAGAGGTCCCAGAGCATATGCTAATTGTTTTGTGCTTAGTTTGGGCCTTCANTGTTCCCTACATGGATTTCCTGAAAATTCCTCACATCAGGTATGAAGTATCCTAAACCAGAGGTTTATAAACAGCATCTCTGTACAAAGGAGAGGTCCCAGAGCATTTGCTAATTGTTTTGTGCTTAGTTTGGGCCTTCGGTCACACTTTGCATCAGAGCTGTGGGTGTAGGCAAGATGGTATCTCTAGCTCCCAAGCGTGGTTTAGGACGGGGCTACTGAAAATACAGGATGAACCGATGCTGCACTAAAATTTAGTTTTTCTGTTGGAAGCTGAAATTATTAAGGAATACTAAGAAATAAAAGAGCCGTTATCTAATTACATATGGCAACGAAATTTCAACATTCGATTAGCATGTTTATATATATTTAATCACAACTCTTAAAATCTTTTATTCAGAAAGAACGTAGTTTCTTCGCACTGGTGTTGCGCTACAAACTATCTGGATGCCCACACTGCTTGAAAATAATTGCTTCACCTTTCTGGGAAACCACTAGGTGGAGATGTAGGTTTACCAAGCTAGGATTGCAACAAGGCTTTAAAAGGCACAAGATTGAAAAACGCCTCTTAAAAAAAAAGTACAAGATTGATAAATTATGTATCTTGTTGGTTACAAATTCCAACACATCTTTGAAGGAGGAAAAATGGGAAAAAACTAAATGCTCAGTTGTAAAATTGTCCAAGCAAATTATTATTTTTTAAGACACAAGTTCTGATGTTTAAGACTCTGAGAGAATAATCGCTTCATGTTATAAATTGTCTGCTGCCAATACACACACATTTTCCTTTATTCTCCTACCAGCTGCTAGCTCATGCTATCAGTGGTCAGGAACAAACAAACAAAAACTACCCCTAAATTTTTTAGCCTGCTTTCAAACTTCCAAACCAGTGGAAATATGCCAGCAACTGACACATTTCAGGACTGTTTGCTCAAGTTCAGGGAATTACTTTTAATTCTGGGACTTTTTCAGCAGCACCCTGATATCTGGTATAAGGTGGAAAAAGCAAAGTATGGTATTCTGAGTTGCTTTCTTTAAAATAAGACCCGTTTCCTTCTGTCTTTCTGCCGAGTGTGCTTAATCACAGAAAGGGAAAATCAGAAGTTCAATGAAACCGTTGTTTACGTGTACTACTTCCACTTCCCTTTTACATAAACCTGGTCTATCTCCACTATTTATCCATGTGCACTACAGACTTTCCCACAGCAGACAAGAAGAATCTGGGCATTTCCCATCAGGGAAGAGTGATTCAGGATTCCTTCTTCCATATTTCTCCCCTTAATGAAAATGCTCCTGCAGCTCCTGTTATTTTTTCCAATGGGTAGGAAAAACACATGCTATCTTGACTTCCACCCCTCAGCATCAAAAAGAAGTTAACTAATACAGTCTGTCCTGCCTTCAGATTCATGTAAGGGCTCTGTACATTTTTTCTTTCTTTTTTTTTTTTTTTTTCAATGTAACTTTCAAAGTCTTGTTAGAAAGGATTTGGGAATGAATTGACCTCCTTTTGAAACATTAAGAAAAGAAATGTGTGGCAGATATTAGTTTGGGGAAGGTCATTATCTTCATATAAATGACCCCTCCTTTTCTATAACCTTGGATATGGACCTGCTTTTAGCCAAGTGTCTGAGATTTAATACCATTTGCTACAAGCTCTGTAATTCTGCTAATAGTGTATGTAAGACTAAGGTGTAAGTGGACAGATCATGTATCAGTTCTAGCTTTTTTTTTTTCTGATTTCTGCTAAAGCCTTCTTGTTTAGTGAGAAAAAAATGGGGAATAATATTTCAGAAGTAAAAACTGAGAATTGCAGTGGTTTAGATGAAATTGCCCAGTGATGTGATTATTTCTATCAGTGCCTGCAATTTCTAGGGTTATTTCCAGGGAGGACAGCAGCAACGGGAGTAACTACTAAATATTTGATCCAATTAGGTCAAAAGAAGGCAGGTATTTCTCTGTCTGCTAGAAAACTCTTTCAAGATCCCCACCATGTGACAAACTCCCAAAACTGGTGATGCAGGGTCTTGCAGCTGCATTCATCATATTCGAGGGGAAATGCAGGCTGTTAGGAAGATCAACAATGAAGCTCTTCCAAAAGCTAAACTCATGGAAGGGGAATAGTCATAGTATGAAATCTAAGAAAAGAGACCTTCCTTAACAAACAGTATTCTAATCTTGCAGAAGGTGCATCCTCACATCTTAACAACAATATTTCTCATACTCTTGTGCTACCCTTCCTCACTGCAGTGCTTCCCAAAAAAATGTTGTTAATTATCAAATGGGGATTCTGGTTATTTATGTAGACTAAAATATTTCAGATTACTTCAGGACAAAATACTTCAGGTCTTGAACAGTGAAAATAAGATTTTTTTAAATTTTTTTTTTTTTTTTTGAGGATTACAACAAGGCCTAAAAGCTACCAAGAGTCAGGTAAGTCAGTGGGGTAAGCAGAAAAGCAAAAGGAAACCTGGCTGGGGAGGAGGCAGGGTTCAGTTTTAGACTTAAAGGACTGTGTGATTTATTAGTATTATAAAAATGCCTGTCATTTTAGAAATACATGCATCTAGCAACTATGCAAACCAAAAGTTCTTGTGTGCAGCAAGAAAGAAAGAAAGGAAGAAAGAAAGAAAGAAAGAAAGAAAAAAGAAAGATCTCTGGGCCAGATAGAAAGGATGAGGTTAAAGCTGCAATTTGCAAAGCACTACTTTCAGGGGGAATCTCTCTGCTTTTTGAGAAGCAGAAAGAGTCACTGAAGTGAGAGCATTTCTGCTGATGAAGGGCAGCCTGCCTGCCTCTGGGCTAACACTTTAGCCCCTTCCCAACTGAAACTTGGGTTTGTACTAATCCAGTTCAGACCCTTACCCCAACCAACCCCCCCTTCCGCCTCCTCAGCCGAGAATCTGCCCATCTTTTCATCCTACATTAGCTCTGAATGCCTCCTAATCAGTTACAGATTGAGAAGGAAAACGAAGAGTCCCTGTATTAAACAGCTTTTTCTCCTCAAATGTTGAATATGAAGTTCTCCTTAAAAAGCATTTCCTACTGCGGTCACACACACACCTACTGAGGTACTTGCCGAAATAACCCAGTACAGAATTAAGACTCTTCTGACAGCCAGGGAAAAGAAAGATTTCAGCTTAATCCTAATGAAGAAAGAAAAGAAAAGGGAAAAAAAAAAATCAGTGTCTGGCAGGAGTCTTTTTTGCTGTTAATCAGTAATGTTGCACATTAACCCTTTATATGCTACAGCCCAAGCCTGCCTCGAGTCACACCTTTTTTAAAGTCCCATAACAACAGGACAAATTGCAAATAAGAAGCTGAAAGAGGCAAGATCAGTTGCCTGGCTTTAGGATTTAGTTGGCAGCACGAAAGCTGAAGGGTGCCTGGGTTCCCAGTTTCTGCGTGCCATTCTGCAACCCCCAACCCCCCCAACCTCCTCCCTGTCTTCAGCTCTCCCTGGAAAACTCTTTTTGCTAAGACCGTTTGATTAGTTCAACACATCTTCCACCGAGCCATCCCTGGTTTTAGGGTCTGATACATGCAATGTGCTCGCTCACGCGCACAACCATCCGAACTCGCAGCCACTGTAACAAACCAGAGGGCACAGGGCGGGNGGGGGGGGGGGGGGGGGGGGGGGGGGGGGGGGGGTAGGACCACCCTCTGACGATCACATCTGAGGAAAACAGACATTCCCCTCACCTTGAAACCGTCTCTACTTTCAGATGAGAATACATTTGATCAAAACACGATGCCATTCATCTTAGGTGGCTGTTTGTCGATCATAGCTCCTGGAAGGATAAGCAAACCCTATGGAAAGACATTTATCTAAATTATCCTGATAAAATGCTATCACTCCATGGGGAAAGAAAAATGAGGCAGAATGCTAGTTTGTACACAATTATACTAACCTGGAGGAAAATCGGGATGTGGAGTGAACTACACTTAATAAAAGTTGGAGCACTGGTTTAAAAAACGAAACACCTTCTTCAAGTTAAGTTTCTCCTGTGTGAGGATTTGGTCTGTTTGAAAATGAAAAAAAAAAATACAAACCAAAAAAACTGCCTCTCCCATTCAAACAGCATATAGTTAGTGTTTGTGACTTTTCCCTTGACAACTAGATAAGAAGATAAATGCATAGTTTCTCTTAATTAGCCTTTCTTAATTAAAAACACCAGAGGTATTTGTGATCATAATGAACTCTTCTGACAGAATGGTCACTTGTTCTTCTAGATGTCACTCCAGGAAAATTAGATTATTTTTTTTTTTACGGGGGATAAATTCTGTGCTAAGGAAGAAATAAACGATGCCCGCAAAAGCAGTGTCCCCTCCGTTTTATCTGAATGAGATGGATGTGTATCTTGCAGTTTTTAGAATGGTGTGGGGCAGTATTAGCCATCATTAGCACCCCAGTATGGATCCAATTCACTAATTACTTATGCTGTCTTGGTTCACTGAGATTTAAGTACCAAGTCAATCCCATTATCTGCAGTCTCCCAAGCTTGCCAGAGTCATCCGTCTTTTATGGAAAAAAAGCACAAGGGTTATCAATAGGACCCTGAAATACTTGGGATTTTCCCACTTCAGGAGGAGGCAAGATTAGTCCTGACTAAAGTCGCATCTTCTCTAAGCTGCTACTTTGGATGTGATAAAAGTGAATGCTGACAATTATCCATAACCGCATAAAGAGCAGGAGAGAGAGGGAAGGAGGCAAAAGCAGCGAGGAGAGAAGTCTGCCACACACGCCTGCATCTGTCCTACGGTCGCAGGCAGCTTTTCATATCACCTCAGAGCTACAAATTACAATTCGTCTGTTACAAACATGCGATAATATAGTCAGAAATCAGAAATTAAAATATTCCAACGGCCTCGGGCCTCCTCAGAGAGAAAGAGAGAGGGAGAGAGGCTGAGAGGGAGAGAAGGAGGAGGGAGAGGGAGAGAGAGGAGTACGCTGAGCCCCTGCGCTGCCTGTGTTGTTTGTGCCCTCCCTTCTCCATCCTACATGTTTAATGTCTGCGGCTGTACCGAGGCCTTGTCTGTTTGGGATGGTTGATTGACATCTGCTCTGCCGAGAGGAAGGAACTGGCAGCTATTGGCAGCACTGTCACGTTCATTTGCACACTTTATGAAGCAGCAGTGTGGCTACTAATACAAAAAGAAATCTTCTAAGCAGCATGACATCTCTTGGAATGGAATATTTGTCTTTACAAATGATTGCACTGCTGCCAGTACTTGACATGGTGCTCGCAAACATGTGTAATTGTTGGAAGTGTAATGATGATTATTTGCATATTTAATGTTCAAACAAGTACTGGAGAAGCAACTTAGACTAAACCTTTTATGGGGAGGATTTAAATATGTTCAGCATCAGCCTGATGAGTCCCAGAAAGGAGTCGGGGTCTGAGGGGAGAGCTCGTGAGCACGGCTGCTGTATGAAGGGGAGTTTAAGAAATCACCCCGGATTGCGCCACTCAGATATTTTGTAGGTTTATTTTGAGACAGATTTCATATGAATTCCTCTCCCATTCGTTTTAATTGCTCAAAATTATATTTAAATGTAATTATACGAAAATTTAGGAATGGTCTATTTATCATGTGTCTGAAATCAGCCAAACAGCAAACTGAGGAAAGTAGATAAGCAAGCACATGTTTACCACTAACATCAGTTTACAGGAAGCCTGTGCATGATGGCAACGGCACTTATTTTAACTCTTTGGCGTAAGTGTGAGAAGGGTGCAGGTCACGGGAGGGAGGCTTACCAGCACCTATTCCCGGGATGAAAATGCAGCACTGGACATTTGCCCTGGAAATCAGAGCCATGCCCAGCTTGATAGAAGAGGGCTTTCCTCCCTGCAGAAAGCCCTCCTCTTTCTGCCTTAGAAAGACACTTTTCATTTTCCCTTCCACATTAATTTTTTTTTTTTAAATCTTGTGACACAGAGACGTAGTCAGCACACAGACCTTGCACGAACATACGTGCACACAGGCGTGCATAGTTGCACATTTGAAGGGGAAAACGTTTTACAAAAGGGGTCTCCAACACAGCAGAAAGAAACAATACTTTTGAAGGCAGTATTGTTCCCCTGGGAAGATACACATTGGTTTTATCAGTGGAATAATTTCAGATGATACACATACATGAATGGCAATTTAGCCCTTCACCTTTAGTGAAGAGTTTCTTTAACTGAGGACTCCATCTCCTGACTATTTTTTTCATCTTAAAGACAGGCCTTATCCAGTTGAAACTTCCCCTTCTTAAAATATTTATCTTAACAATTGGCTTTCATCTCCCCACCCTACCCCAACTCTCCTGCTTCCTTCCTCCTTTTTTCATCTCTCTTCCTCTCTTTCTCTTTTTTGTGTGGTCTCAGTACCAAGAGATTTATAATCACCAAATCCTACATTGTTTGAGGGGCAGCACAATATACTTGACTCAATTATCATGCCGTAAATTGATTTAAAAAAAATAATCTGATGGATGAATAGAGACTGAATATCTTCGTCTCTGACCCTGTCGTATCATCAGCAATTCTCTGGCAGGACTCCCACTTGATTGACAATACTGCTAATGAACACTGTCTTAGGCCATGTAATGATTTACCTGCCATGAACAAGGTTTGGCAATGCTACCTTTGCGTACCTGTCAAACAATTAATCCTTTAAAAAACAGATATATTGTCTTGAAGCATGGAAGTGTCTGGAAATTAATAGAGAAGTGGAGGCATAAGATAAATACATGTCTGCTCATTACGCTAATCAGGATTGTTTTGTTGCTTATCTTGTTCCAAAAGCACTCCCTCTCTATTTATTTTAGCCACCTGTTGTCTCATCCTCACAAGAAGCCAATATCTTCCTTTATCTGACCAACTCCTACCTTATTATTTATCTTGGCCAACAACTAATACAGAAAGTATTCAGCTGACTGTGGTTATAATCATTCTTCCCAACTGAATGTGTGTTGGACTTTTGTGTTCTCTTTTTTTAATTTTTTTTTTTTTCACTCACGCTCAGACCATCTACCTGCTCTGTTTTTTCTTCTAACAAGCTGAAGGTAAAGAAAACTTTGTACAGCACCTGGTATTGATGTGCAGCTCATTGGCCTTCTGACTCTCTACCTTCAGAACCTAACCAATCCTCCTCACCATACAAACACAGTGAAAATGCTGGGGTGCGACGGATCCCTTTGTTGACCACAGCTGTATGCAGCACTCACTCAGCCCTGCGCAGGATTCTGAAAGAAGGATGATCTGTGTCGCTTTGCCAGCAATAAAAAGTGTCTTTTACTTCTTCAGACACCATGAAACAGAAGAGCCACCCAAATCCACGTTTGTTGGCTTACTGAACAGTGTGTCAATATGTGCTCCGGGTACCTTGCACAAAATGTAACTCATCTGAAGCACAGACTTGTTTTTTTGTAAATAGCTAATTGCCTGCCTAAAACATGAGAATGGGGGTAGGGGCACTAGAGGGTGGCTAGGAAAAGCGTTGTTAAAGAGAGGAGGGGGCTCATAAAAGAAACAGTTAGACTGCAAAGTTGAATTTAGTTCCTTATGAAATTCTTTGAAGAAGCAAAAGTATTTAAAAAACATATGACAATAATTAGCAGTAGTTCTTTGGGGATTTGTTTGTTTGACCTTAGCCTTTTAATCTGTCAAAGTATGCTAATAAGCCTGACAGACAGAAAGATAAAATGCAGAGACAGATGAACTAGCTGAGAAAACATCAGTACAATACTGAATATAGTTATGGAAAAAGAAAAGAAAAAAAGTTCAATTAAACATTACCTTGAGGCTTTGATGACATACTCACTATCATGGCAAAGTTTCTGCCAAATTGGAAGGAGTGTATACACGAGGTCACTATGATTGTGTCTAGCATCTCTGATTGTTTTATTTTGAAGAGAGGGACATCTCACTAAGTTCAATTTCTGTCTTAAAATTCAATCCAATATCTTGAAATGCTGGTTTCTGCACATTGTCTTACTGCTGGGGATTACTGGGTACATTTCATGACATCCATGAAAGTCTATGGCTTGAGAATCCTCCAGCTGGTGAACAAGCAGGCAAGAGGTTGCTTTCTGCCTTGAAGACCTGTGAAGAGGCTTGGTTTCCAACGGGATTTTTTTTTCCTGTGAGACCTTTCAGTCTATCTGTGTGAAGCCATGAGAATGACGGTCCCCGAGATAAATAGCCACTTTTAAGGAACAGTCTATTCTTTGTCCAAGGTGAGTTGCGAAATCAGGAGTAACTCAATAGGGGTAAATAGCAGTACATGAGTCAGTTCTTTTAGGACACAGGAAAAGCAGTTTAAATTTTCCTGATTTTTTTTTTCCTTCCCAAAATAACTGATTCTGTCTCCTCACTATAACCCAAAGGACTTTTGGTGGCAGTAGAATAAGGTCATATCATAATAACAGGCATTTAGAGAAGTGTTGCCTGCCCTGAAATGTAAAGCTTCTCAAGTCCTTCTGTTCAAGAGGACTAAGAAAACTGCCTGATGACAAATGGCAGTTTTTCATTGGTACCACCTATCCCCAAACCTGCAGAGAGCCCTTCTGCAAAATCAGGAACACGATGCTGTGATGATCCTAAATAACAGACTACTCATTCCCACTCCCACTCCCACTCTTAATAAACAAGCCATAAAGAAGAAGTTAAAAAATTTCCCTAGGCTAATGTTCTCTCCCTATCCTGGTGTACTGAGACCCAGTTCCTGATGGTGGAAATAAGAAGTATTGAAACCGTAGAAAAAAACTGAGGCACGCTTTCCCTTTCAGATAGCCTGCTGCCATGAGCTCTAAACCAAGAAATTAAACCTAAATCAGGATGTAGACTTCTCTTTGCTGTGTGACTAAGTTGGGCAGCTCACTTCCATGAAGTGAGACTGTGAAGGAGTTCTTCAAAATAAAATGTTTGCACATTGTATATCAGTGTATCTTATTTCCTGACAGGACATCTGATACTCAGCTTTTCCATACAGCCAAATGAAACATGACATTTAAAAAACCCTTTTTCCAATGAGTGAGCTACCCACCCCACTTAAGCTCCCTAAAAATATACAGAAAATGAAACATAGACATGTCTTAGCAGCCAGAAGAGTGTCTGAAATTACTGCCTTTGCAAAGCTTTTACATTTAGTCAACTTTATAATCACTTAAAGAGCTCATCCAAGCTTGGATTTTTAAAAATGTAGCTAAGGGCTTTCTTCCTCTCTCTGAGCCAGACGCACAATTATAAGCCAAAAATTAAACCCAATTAAAATTTAAAAAAAGAAAAAAGTGAACATGATCTAGCTGAAGGAGATACCCAGGGCCTACTGCTAAGGAACTGAGTGACCTGCTACATTCAGTGTCTTGCAATGGTCCTTACACCAGCACCTTGGAATTAGGGATGCTGATCTGCCCAGTGCATGGACCGTAGTCCCCTTATGGCTTTTCTTAAGCACCGTAGCTTTGCTTTTTGTTCGACTTTCCCCTGCAGAACATGACGCCCGCTTCTCGAAGCAAATGCTCTCTGCTCAGGTGTCAGCGGTGGGAAGGAGAGCTGACTTCCCAGCCAGGACACCGTATGTCCCTGCCTGGCTCTGCATGGCGGCTGTGTCCCTCTCTCGGTTTATTCCCAGCAGTCACCCTGAAGCCCAACTTCCCGAGGGGGACGGCTGAGCGGGCAGGAAGGCACCTTCAAGGTGGGCTTCCAGGGAGACGGAGGAGCATCCCTCCGCTAGGGCAGAGAGCCGCCCTCCAGCCGGCCCAGCCCTTTTGGGGGGCCGCCAGCCGCCTCCTTCTTGCGGCGCCCCGGCTCCGCCGGCCCTGCCCCACCGCTGCCCGGCAGCTGGAGGAGCCGCACCCGGAGCGGCGGGGCGGCGGGGCTCGGGGAAGAGCCGGGCCGGGGGCCGGGGNGGGGGGGGGGGGGGGGGGGGGGGGGTGGGGGGGGGGGGCGGGGGGGGGGTGGCGGCGCCTTTTCTCCCTGTCGGCTCGGAGAGGTGGGCCGGGGCTTTCAGAGGGGCTGACAGATCTGAAGTTTCGGGGGCTGAATGAAAGAAACACTCAGCTAACAAAACAGTGCGCCACAGAAGAAGTTTCATCTGGTCTGGCCAAATCCCTCCTTTCTTTCCATCTTTTCTCTCCTAATAACAGCTGCCCTCTCATTCCCTGTTACTCCGCTGTGAAGAACAAAACCTCCCTCTGACTATCTGTTTTTCTTTTCTTCCCCAGAGTAGGTCTCATTACTGGTGATTAGCAGATGATTAAAACCAATTCAGCTTCCCCCAGTAGATATTTTCTCCCTGTTTGTGACTAACGCGTCAGTCTTCAATGAACGTGCTCCTAAGCTTATTAACGGGCTCAGAGGATTAGCTGCCACCGAGCGCCGCCGCTCCGATATTGTGATGCAGCGAGTGACATGGAACCATTTGCTGAGCGCAGGCAGGGCCGCTGGGACCAAATATCTAAATCACAATTTTAGTTTCCGTCTAGAGCGAGGTGGGTGTGTGTGTGGAGAGGGGGGGGTGGGGGTGGGGTGGGGGTGGTTGGGGAAATCCTGGCAATAATTACAAAAATCAAACGTTTGGCGAAGTCTGAAAATAGCCTTAAACTTAAGGGCAGGGGAACAGCCATTCAAGAAGACACGCCACCCCCCTCCAAAAAAAAAACCAAAAAAACCCCAAACCAAAACCCCGACACAAACACAACTATAAAATATAGGAGCTTCCCTCATAGGGAGATCGGCTGATTTGAAGTCCGAAAGGGACTATTGTGGTCACCTACCACTGCAAAACATCCAGGCCGCTCCCAAGGTTTATGTGCATAGGTGTGGGGGTGTCTATCAAATCTCTCTATCTGCTGCCCGTATATTACTATGTAAAACCCCTGCCTGTAGCGCTCTCAAATCGGAGATTAGAAGCAGGATGCAAAATTAGAAGCTTCACTTTATCCCACCCATCCCTTTAAAAATGATCAAGCTTAAATAAAATTTAATAGCTAATAATAAAGGAAAAGAGGTCAAAATTATCTGCAGGTTTGAATTATGCAGTAAATTATCCTGGAGAAAAAAGAAGAAACATTGTGAAACAAGTTAAAGTGGGTCATGAAAAATATTTTCAAATTATATGCTTCCTCTCTATTATTTTATGCTTTCTATTCGTTCTAGCTTTTTAGGGATTGTTGTGTTGAATTGTGGCCACATTTATAAAATCGACTCCCTGCATTACACTTCTTTTCGCTAGATGGACGTCCTTATAAGTAGTCCAGATAAATAAACTGATTTGCACTCGCACTCTTTTTAAAGTCACTTGGAGCTCCTAAGCGACTAGAAAATCTGGCCCTTGGAGTTGTAGGAGAACCCAATTTTTCATTTCAGGGAAATTTCCTGATGTAAAACACCACTTCCATTTTGGGATAGAACACAGGACAACAAACTTTTTTCTAGAGATTTCCTGTAAAGTGAAATTTAAAAAGAAATATTATTTGATTTCTGGACAAGTGAAATATTTTATTTGGCCCGATTTGTAAAATTCACTTTGCTCTGACTTTTCTTTGTTTACTTTTTCAATAGTTGGTATTCATTTATTGTATATTATACAAACAGAAATGAAAAGTTTTGAAAATGAAAACTGAAACTCTTCATATAGAGGTTTTTTAACCAAATTTCTCAATTCACTAAAATCCTGACACTAAGCACTATATACTATTTATACTTTCAAAATTGTGGAAAATATTTCACGTCACAGAATCTATACTTTTTGTACTGGGGATTGTTTCAGGGGAAGATTTAAGAGTGGTTTTAGTGGAGGCAAACTCTGATGACTAAACACCGAGTTAGAACCTTAACTTCAGGCATCTAGCTTTGAAAACAAAGCCAAAAAGACCCCATTTGTAAGGACTTTTTTGTCACTGTTTCCTTAAACGCTTTAAAATAAAAGAAAAAGCTCCTCCAAATAATTCCCTTTTCACATCTTCAGATTTCTTCCATTTATATTTTCCATTGTCCTCTTTCCAGTGCAGCTTAACTCTGAGTGTGCTGAAGCTTGAAATGTAGCTTCCGATTCATAATAGCAACAGGGCATGCAGCAAATGTCAACAAATCCCCTGTCACCCAGGCAAGAAGGAAATGTGAGAGGTGAGGCAGAGTAGCCCTTCCTTGCTGCATACTACGAAAAAAACCCTCAGTGAGAAATAAAGAACTAAGATCTTGCTCATGAAAAACCATACGAGTCCATTAATATCAAACCAAAATAGTGGCAGGAGGGTGACACGCATTGAAATTAGCCAGTTATACATACAATGCAGGTATAAACCTCTGCATTTGATATTTATGTAATTTTAAAACGAAACTCTTCCACCGTCTACCCCCCACCCCTTTGTAAAATTAAAAGAATTCCAACAGACCGGATTGACCATATTCTGAAAAAACAAGCACCCCGTAAACCCCACATAACTGACCTCAAGTGACCTCAATAAATAAGCAACTGCTGAAGGATCAGCTCCCTTGTGGTGAAACAATAGACCCAAACTTCAGTGGAGCGCATGCAAGAAAATGTCACAGGAGGGTAGCACAGGATTTCAGAGCAGAAAGAAAGTTTGGGGAATAACAAGTACACACTGCCAAGTTACTGAGGAAACCTTTTAGCAAAGGAAATTCTGCATTTGTCTTAATTTTTAGAGTGGCAGGTACCCGCTTACTTGCCGTTCTGTTAATAGAGATGGGGAGATGTGGTAGAAATATATGATATTCTTTGCCACTGGCTCTTTATCCCCCTGTCTCTAAGCTGTCATTTTATAAATTTATTCACTGGTCAACAGTGAATCATGCAAAACATAGCAGGCCACTGGTTCTTTGTGAATTTTCTGTCACTGCTTTTTACTCTTTCTAGTGTGATCAGTCACCTGAGTCACATTACAGGCTTATTTCTGGCTTCAGCTTGGAACAGAGTACCTGTAAGACAAGAGGGAAAGCTGCCTTTGATTGTGTCAAAAGGTCTATGAAATTAGGAGCTGATAGGCTGGCTCATAAAAGAAATTTAAGAATATTTAAAATCTTTTCCTTTGGACTACTTCCTGCCTGAAAAATCCTTACTGGGAAAATGTGGATATTATGAGCAGGTTCATTCTCAAAATGGATTTTCTCCTTTTATCGTCAGGGACAGAAAGTGATTTAGACAAATGGAGTGTGGTAGGGAGCTTTTTTGTGTCATTTGAGGCCTTGTCCATCTGTAAGATGAGGGCAGTGCCTGTGAAAAGCAGGGTTTGCCTGTCCATCATATATGCAGATTTGAACTCAATACCACAATTGCAAGAGAGGGAGTTAGTTCATCTTCAGAGGCTACCACCACTGAGCTGGATATTACCTGCTTAATCTGAGCTGTGATAACTATCATGTGTTAGTTAAAGCCACCTTCCTGGTTGCTTCGCTTCTTTCTGAGACGAAAGAAGTAAAGGGATGATAAAGGGAAACATACTCCATCTGTGGCCAGAACCAGACTTGCTCAGAGAAGGGGAGGCTGATATGAAATTAAGTTTTGAGCGTTAATCCTAAAGCATTCGGGTCATAGTTTGAGATATCTGACTCCAATTTAGAAGTGGCCGGGGCAAAAAAGAGGAAGAGGCAGAGAGAGCAGGATGTACGCAGAGGACTAGGCTTAGCACTCAGCAGTTAGTGTTGTTACCAGCACACCAGGCAATCCAGCAGTCCTGTCGTACAGGCATGTCGTACTCTTCCTCGAGTCTTCAGTTTTAAAAATCAGATGATTATGCAGGAGTAGTATTTTCAGCCTCTTTTTACATGGAAGGATGGAACGTGTCTGGGTAGGAGAGACTCCATTTTCTGATTCGCTTGTGTGTTTACTTTGCCTTGCATTCAGTTATATTTTTCTCAGCAGGAGGACGTAAAGTTGTTGCTGACTTTGTATTCTGCTGTACCACAACACTTGGTAGAGGGAAAGGAAAGCAAATGTGCTGAGTTGCCAGGAGACAGATTTATTCCGAACTTCAGGAGCCTGGCACTTCCACCGCAACGCTCCTTCCCCCTTCCCTCACTCCCTCACGCTCCAGGCACAGGCAGAAAGACCAGAAATAGCAGGAAATGACCCGCTCCTGTTTCGTCCTAAAGCATTATGTTTCTTTTGATTTTGAGCCTTTCACAGCCCCACAGATCAACGTGAATATTTTCAAAGGATGGCTGTGAAATGGGTGCAACATGGAAAATTCAAGTGGTAAAGTTGCCTACAAGCATCTGATCCTTCTTTTCCTGCTTCTCTGCTTCCAAATGCCTATTTCTCCTTTGCGTTCAAAAGTAGCATTCAGGGACAGGGGAAATAAATTATTTTGTTAACCTGTTTTTCATGTGAAATAATAGCTGTTTGCAAACACTCTGAATGTGGAGTAGGAACTGGGCGGAACTGGCGTTCCCCATGCAAACCTCTGCCACATTCAGAGGGAAACACATGCCACCACGAAGAGAAGTGTCTTCAGGAAATAGCTTGTATGTTTTATCTGATCTGAAGATGAATGCTGACTTCCAACATAAACCTGGGAATGTACACAGTCTGAATTGACTTACCTTCTCTGTAACTTTTCTCTATCCATTGCTAGACTGCAGATTTTTTAATTTGACCATGTCAGAAAGGTCTTGAAGAAACTACGGAAAGAAATAAATGATGTTACATTACGGAAATACTTGAATTATAGAAATAAAACCCCTATAATGAATCAAAAAACAACAACAAAAGCCTTACACAGCTAGAAAAACCACACACAAAGGCACACAGAAGTAGAGCCTGTTAGGGTATAGGAGGAGAGATTATGGCACTCTCAAGATTTTGAGGGTGGATAGGATTTGTGGAAGCCAGAGAGTACTGGTCAGGTACTGGAGAGAAGAATTATTTTAGTTGCAAATTCTGAAGAACTAGAGAAATTAGGACTTCTTTACTGTAAAGGAAATGGATTCATGCAAGGTACTGTTCTGAATGTCATATAAGGCTATCTGAATAGGGAAGATCACAACTAATGTCAGTTTATAATTGCTTGTGTTTCTTCAGTACGGTTCCAGCTGCCCACCCCCTACCTGAGAGACATCACATTCCTCAAGTTATTCTCATCACCATGACTGCTTAGAAAAATAAATACTTCAATTTACATATCCAATTTATGTTTTAAGTCTGACCTCTTTTAAAACTTTGTTAAAGGCCTACTTTATTCAGAGCTTTTTTATGTTTTTATCTCAGTTATGAGTCACATTCCTCTACCATTATTGTTTACCGATTCTAGAAGTTTTTTATTTCTTGGTTTCCTTGTCATTTTTCCCCATAGCTCTGAAAAATGCAATTCAGCCTTACAGCTATGCCATGTATCGGGGTCTAGCCATTCAACTGCCTGGGAGAACGTCCTAAGATAGATGCTCAGATCTTTACTTAGCTTAGATGCTTGCATGATATAAGGACAGCTACTCTTGCACTGGTGTGGGGTCTTCCATGGGCTGCAGGGTGGATATATACTGCAATGTGGTCCTCCGTGTTCTGTAAGGGTTCAACCTACTTCAGCATGGTCCTCTCCACGGCCTGCAGGGGAACCTTTGCTCCAGCACCTGGAGCACTTCCTCCCCCTCCTTCAGTGACCTTGGTGTCTGCGGGGTTGTTTCTCTCACATTTTTTCTCACTCCTCTCCCTCACAGCTACTGTGCGGCATTTTTTTCCCTTTCTTAAATATGTTATCACAGAGGATCCAGCAGCATCACTGATGGGCTCAGCTTTGGCCAGCAGGGTGTCCATTTTGGAGACATCTGGAAGTGGTTGTGTCCGACACAGGGGCAGCCCCTGGTCTCTTCTCACAGAGGCCACCCCTGCAGACCCCTCACTACCGGAGCTTTGCTATGTAAACCCAATACAATGTGGAAGCAATATGTTGGCTTATGCGATTGGCAAACTTACACCAACTGGATAATTCTCTGGGTTAAAATGAAGTCGTGGTGTATGTGTTTGTAAACGTTACAGTGCAGATGCTGCGTTGGGTCAGTGTCTGAGATATGGTCTTAAAGGGGCAAGAAAGAACTTCATTTATTTTTATGAAGCTCTACCTAAAATGTATCAGGAAGAACTGAGAGTATGGGTCTGTAATCTGAGTAAAAGGCAGCGCCTGTGAATGCAAGACAGAATCTCTCCAGAAACATAATGATGCTTCAAAGAGACATTTATCTACAGCTCTTAGGAGCTATTCACACACTCAGAGAGTGCAGAAGAGGTTTCCTGCACAAAAGAGACAGGTGCCTAGGATGAGAAGATGGAGTTCTGTCATCTTTAGTCTTATTACAATGGCTATTGCAAAACATTGAAGTGGGTTCTTAAATTTCTGCTTTCTGCACTTGATTTAGCTGCAGTTGCATGTGGTGCTGTTATCCTCAAACACAACATTCTCTTTCTTTTCTCCCAGTTCTTAAGAGCTACTACAAAACTATGGCCAAGTGGAGGGATTTAAATAAATACATCAAATACATAAGTAAATAAGTAAACCCCCAACTTCAAGCAACACTTTCCAGCCCTTCAATATGATATTTTTAAAAAAATAAAACATGTTTATAAGAGGGTTGTAAATATAATAGTCAAAATAGTAGATGTCATGAGTTCTTTATAAAGGAACTTGCTACCTCCCCAAGCATCGTGACTGTTAAGATTTCCTGATGTTGATTCACAGTGTAGAAATGATACAATTTTTGCCTCTTCCTAATGAAGGGAATTTTTTAGTAAAAAAAATTCAGGTCAAATTCTAAGAATTTTAGTTTTCTAGTATTTTTAACTTTTGCCTCTACCAGGTGATCTATCATACACAGGTTTTCCTCACCATCAGTGGTATAACTGGAATGATAACAGGCTCATTACTTGCTTTCCTTTCCATCTTGACGACTGAAACTCCAGAAATCTTCTAAAGTAATAATGGCCTCGAAGATTTTAAAGATATCCACTATTGCTCCTATATGTTGGCTTGGTTGTTCCTTTTCATTCTTTGTCTTCTTCTTTTCTGCACAGTACAGTTTTTTGTAAATCTGAAAGGTAAAATTGTCTCATCGCTTCTTTTCTTGGAATAACTCCTTGATGAAAGTCCCACATGGTAGGGATCTGCTAGTAAAAATGGAAAATCCACAGAAAGAATAGTCTTTAGAGATAAAAACTTACTTCTTCATGTACAGCACCATATGTGAGGAATAAATAGAAGGCAAGTGCTCTATGATTTCTTGTTTTCTTCTCTTCTTCAGGAACAACTACATCTGTGTTTGACAAATTAAAGAGAAATCTGTTGTATAGAAGACCGTCCAACAGAGTAACAGAGTTCTGAATTTGATAGGGTACTTTGACAGTAATGAGAAGAGCAGGAACTTGAGGAGAAAGAAGGAAGGAAGGGAGGCAAGAATGAGGAGAAATGGAAGCAGGAGAACAGTGTGGTTAATGTAAAGTTAATCAGATTAAAAAATGAGACTGAAGGGGATCAAAGGAAGGTGACAGAGTTACTTTCAGAGGAATTTCATAGCACTGAGAGAGGAGAGAATAGGACATGGTGGAGCTTTGAGAGACTATTCTAGACCAGAAAGGTCATGTTTCAGCTGCCAAGAATTTGTTTAATGTTACTCAGAGCTGTGCAATATACTGTCCCATTCCTTGGGGAGACACCAAAGGGTCTCACATTATCAGCGGTCACCTGATCTGCAGCGCTGGAGAGATGAGAAATTCATTAACAATTTTATAAGCTGGATGGGAGAAAATGTTTTCCAAGTAGTGCTTGCATGATTTTCCATGGCTTTAATGCATCTCAAGGGCCTGCTTTCTTTTTAAACCATGCTAAACTCCACTAAAGATGAAAAGAAGGGAATCAGTCCGATTCAAAGTAGTCCTTCTCTAGCTCTGTGTACCAAACAGAAAAATCCAAGATAACTTTAGCTGTATGGTGGTGTGGATGCTGTAGTCCAAATGATTTGGTTATTCGGTTTGCCCACATTGAAAGAAGGCACGTTTAAAAAATATCTTGGCATTGCACACTATGCATCCAATATGTGTCCATGAGTATTCTACCTTGACTGCACAATAAATGATGATCGAATAATAACCTATCCTGGTAATACATTCACAGGCACAGGACGAGGATATGTATCTGATCAGTTGTACTTGCACAGTTCAGGAAACCCATTTGTTCAAACCTCATCATTACTTCAGCAATACTTTCCAGTTTGACAGCCCTGGAGGCTATGAAAGAATTAATTTCCTCACAAACCTCAACGACCACTTCATCAGTAGTAGATTTCCTCACCTCTGCTTGATAAGCAACTGAATTCTAGCTGCCCAGATAGCAACATGTTTTTGGATAACAAATAGCAACAAACAGCATATGGAATTTCTCAGATGGATAAGTTGCAGCTTCATGGCTGGGACAGAGTCCTCTAATGTCTTAATGGGTGTGCTTTTGTTTCATGAGATGATTCTGTACTTACACTATATTTCCAGTGCAACTGGGTCCTTCTAAAGTGAAATTGTGTTCTTGGCTCAAGAAGGTAATACGCAATGGGATCATTTGTCATCTTATATTGAGTCTATAGCTCCTTTGTTCTTGTCCAGTAGCTCATGCTGTAGTGCTGGTACTGCTGGAAAGATGTTGAGGTTTTGTCTTTTGTGACCTCGGAACTGTTTCTGATTTTCCCACTGGTATCTAAGGCAGCTGTGAAGCGGCGTAACAGAGAAACAACCATGTTCTTTAAAAACAGCTGTATTGCTATGCTTCAGCTATAGCCACAGTAGCTTGATATCTTAGGCAAGTAGTTGCTCACCATTGCTGTGCATGGTAAATACTAGGCAAAGAATTCCATGATTCAAGAGTATTTCCTTTCATGTCCCAAGAGTGAATAAAAATGTTGTCCCAAACCACTCTCCCAGTTGGGTGATAAAGCAACGTACTGTCTTTTGTGATGCTATGAATTCCTGCCTAGTTGTGGCAGATATGATCAGTTATCTGTTTCGCTTGACATTGATACAGAATAGTACTAACAGGTATGTAGGGTGCGACGTCAAGCTGCTAATATCAATGAGGTTGCAGGCCCTGAAGATCAATTCTTTGAGTTTTAAGCAATGGAGAAAGACAAAGTAGAGACGCAGAGCCAAGTATTTGCAGTGTAAGAGTTTCATCAGTCTGCAAGCTTGTTAGTGGAATTTGTTCCCAGGCACCAATATCACAGATGGGTAATGCCAGAGAAATGGTAGGCATGGCGTGATGTGTAGTATAGCAAACAAGAGAGTGAGCAGAATCATACCAATAGCTGACTTCCAGGCAAAGCAGAGGGCAAAATGGTCTGAAAAGACTAGATGTTTATGAAAATGACATACAGGGAGGAGGAGAGGACCAGTTAGTCTCCATTGACTTAATTTGCCACAACTGCTTGTTTTCACTGTCACTGCCTTGAAGAAAACAGCCTGCGTAAACATCTATACTGGAGGCTACCTTACACCTGAGGTGTCTGCCTCACCATGTGGCTCTCAGAGGCACAAATGACTGCAAGTGTGGATCATGGAAAGAAGAGGAATAAAATGGATGAGAGCGGATTAAGTTTCAAAGACGACAAGATCAGTCTTATCTCAACAGCCATTCGTTTCACATCTTTACTACTTTTGTCACAGCAATACTATCAGAACAGGCAAATGTTAATTTCCCTAATATTCTTTCTCAGACTCAAAAATGAACATAATGAGGGACAAAGACTTAAATAAGTTAGAGTAATTTCCTGAATGCCAGAGACCAGAGCAGGAAGAAGTAGATAAATACTGGTTCACAATGATGCTCAGATACTACCGCTGGCCTTAAACACACTGACCATTAAACACTAAATCTGATCCCACCTGAGTCAGCTCAATCTAGAGCCATATGTCTGTGTTGGTACGTGATATGCCCAACCTAAAAAGACAGGCAGAGTTTCTAGTGTGGGCACAGTTGAGTCTGAGCATGACTTTGGTTTGACCCACATAGTGATACTCTACAGTAGCTGAATTTACCAGCCTGAGTCAGTGATGCCCTGAGAAACTTTGCACTGTGCTACTTTTCCTAGCATATAAATACCCTTAGGTTTCCAAGTGAATGAAGGTTAGCATTTTGAGCTAGGAGATATTAACAAAAATTAAACCGGTAGTATGTTAGATTTGACCTGGAAGAAATAGTGCTACGATTCCACCTGAAATCCCTCTATTTTATGACCAGATCGATAAGTGGAGCAGGAAGCCCTAATTTTCACTCAGATGAGGCTTGATTTCCCATGGTTGCAGGGACACTTTTGCTTCAGCGTAAGCATTTTCATACGTGGTTGTGCTGTATTTAGCAGTTATGATACTAGGTACAAGCCCCTATATTATTGGCACTTTTCTGAAAACCCAAGTATGTTCATCAGGGTACCCTGATACCATTCGTCTGATAAACCTTCTGGCTAGTGCTTCATCTGTCTAAATTGTGTAGTGTCATTTAACTAAAGCAAATGACTCAATGATAGCCAAGACATTGGACCCAATGCAATAACTTTCCATAATGAGAAATACTTGAACTTCAAAAATGTGGTAGGGGGAAAACACACAAAAAATATTGTGTTTTGTGGAAAAAAAATCTTTAATGAATAGCTTTGCTGTTTAGTTAATACTCTGACAATGTGACAGGGCCTTTTTGCAATATTAACTATTGCAATATTTTGCAATATTACTGTGTTTAAACCAGGTGACAGCCAACTAGTGCCCTGCTGGACCTGTTGTTTGTAAACAGGGAAGGGCTTG
>RSEF01000001.1:158458303-158491645 GCA_003993805.1 Himantopus leucocephalus
TTCCAACCTCAACAATTCTATGATTCTATGATTCTGTGATTCTCTATCACCAAAAGGAGGTACAATATTTATATATGTATGCAAATATACACATAGGGTATATTCAGGGCAAGAAAAAAATCCAGAAAACCTTCCATTGTTTATTCCAGTCCTTGAATTTTGTTAAAATATTGCACGTACAGAAAAATTATTTTCCTGTTCTGGAGGAAGAGTTTGAGAATGCATGTTCAGAAATATGTTTTATTCTAGTAAGAACTCAAATGACATAGCACTGGGGCTGTCTGACAGTCTCATGTACACAACAGAAACACAGAGCTGCAGAATTAGATAACTTAAGTTAGGCTGCACACCAAACCTATCCTGCTATAGTACAAATGAGGTTATTGACTCAGAGAAGGAGCCATTGATAAAGCAATTATTACCAGCAGCCAGATGTGTGATAGCTCATTTTTGGAAATGGACAGATGCCCCAGCGTTAATGGCATGGAGATATCAAACATAAGAAATCCTTTGAATAGAACCAAAATGACAGGCAGCCTCATATCAGAATCTAGTAGATTTAATGGGTAACATTTCCTTGGAACTGGAACAGAATAAACACATGGCTAAGAGGCCAAATAAGCACGAATGAATCTTTTAAAGGTGACAAATATGCTATGTATGAATCGGGTTGGTTAATACTTGTCCAGAAAATTAATGTATTCTAATAATGATTTATTTATTTTTTTAAGCTACCAGAACATAATGTACTCTAAAGTTAGGTGTATAATTTCAGGTACATTCAGTTTATTTCCATTCATTGCACATCCTTATTAGAAAACTCTGCCGTCTGAATATTACACTGCTATGCCAAATGTGCAATTCTATAAATCAGCCAGGGAGAGAGGGTGCCAGCCCTTCCTGATGATAAATACAGTGGCAGGAATCTACTTTGTTTGGTAATATGTAAGGCTGATTAATCCCAAGCTGTTTGCAAACTCCATTTCATACAGGATACCCCCATCCTTACAATCAGATTAACAAATCAAAGGTGCATTCAGACTTGGAGACAGGTTGCCACTTAAGTATTTCAGATACTCAGGCATTCAGTTAAACTAAGCTTGGATTAACAAGGTCTGACTATTTAGAGGGAGTTATGTTTGGGGGTTCTCTGTCTCTGCTGATTTTGAACGCTGTGCTCATGGGGTAGTGCCGTCCAGTCTTAAGAGCTCAGTGAGCTTACAGAGCTTTAGAGCCTCCCTGCAAGCTTCATGAGCTTAATTGAAGATAAGTATATACAAACTCACCTTCCTAGAAAGACCTCTATTTATGTGAAGGGGGAAAAAACCCAAACAAATCTCTTTATGCAGTGACTGAGCTGCATCTCTCCTGTCACCATTTATCCTTATTTTTATATAGTAGAATTTATTAGACTAAAATCCTTAATCGAGTGGAATAGATGAAAGCGGAATCATTCAACACTGTCACCTTTTGTTGTCACTTGCGACTCCATAGGAGGTGACACAGACTGATCAAATTATCTGTTAGGAGTGAATCATGCCAACTGATTTAGCCCCAGTGGAAAGCGGATCTGTGAGGGTCTGGGCCAAAGTCCCTCTCTGCCTTTCTTTCCGAATTTGTAAAAATGTAAAGACAGGACTTCTCTAGCTAATATGCTCAACGGTGTTCCCTTACCACTTGGAAATGGCTGGCTCTGACACTTAGAGAGACCAATCTTGCAATGAAGAAATGAAGAAATGAGCAGCATCTCACATGGAGAATCTGAGTGCACTCACCACTGTGAAGAGGAGGCCATTGGAGACCATATGCTTTAAAGACTGATGGTAGTAGTATGTGTAAGGGCTCTTGACCAATGGTTTAATGACACTGCTGCACTGCGGGGTTACTCATGGGCTGTACTGGAGCTGATGCTGGTTAGAGTTGAGAAACAGAAACATGGACATGGGACAGGAACTGTGAAGAAGGTTGCTATGGTAGATTTTTACTGGTGTTGGTTTATGTTCAGCTCTGCAAACACAATCATTCAGCAAAAACCATTCACTCATATACAGATGTGTTGTCATATAGTAAGTGTATATACAATCACTTCTGAGGGAGAGAGACATTTAGCAGTATCATTTGTTCAACTATTTTACCTCATGATAAAAACTTGATGATCATCATACAGTAACAAAAACGCATTTTCAGAGCTTATTTATTTATTTATTTATTATTATTTACATCTTTAAAATAAGATTGCCTTTCTTCAGAAATGCCCAAGTGCCCTAATGAAGGAGAGGGTTCAGGCAGGAAACCTGTGAGGGAGCCTTGACTGCTGCAAGATGATGAAACTCCATTTGGAGAGGCAGAGTATCCTCACGTGAAAGGCGTGTCTGGCAGGTGATTCGTCCTGTATGTCCTCTCGCTAAATTATCTGCCTCTGGATAGGGACATTCAAAATGCCATACATTGGTCAAAAATGTAGCTATCCTGTGGCTCTACAGCTAAAGGGAATTCAGCACAATCCAGTGTTATTTGCAAGTAATTGCTCCCTAGTTAGTCGACAGTTTACATATTGACAGTTCAGGACAATGTTCATTATATAAAATGAAGAATTTCCTTAAAAGTATGTTTAAGAATTGTTTCATTTCAACCCGTACTAATGCAACAGAAGAAATAAAATGGGGGGGTGGGAGGAGAAAAAAGGTCTCAGGAATATTAGGAAATAATAATTTATACAGGAATAAAGATAAGTGGTTTTAGTCTGCTATGATCTGGAAACTGTCTTTTCATTCTCCATCCTGCCTTAGTTTAAACAAAGAAAGTACCATATGATATCATGTAAGAATGACTGAATATTTTATTTTCTTTTACTAAAGTGAAAGCAATAGTTATGATAGGATCAACTGAAATCCCAGCTGCTATTATTCCCTCCCCCCAAATCTTTGTTACAATAAATGCTTCTTTTATGGGTGAATATACATTGCAGCTATGGAATTAAAGAAAATTTAGGGACATCTAAGCAAGAGAAAGTGTGGGTGCTAGGAAGGCTGGGTGGCCTGTGAATGGTAGTTAATACTGGTCCTCTTCCAAAAATATTTTGTCTTTTTTGCTTATGAAGAGATTGAGGAGGACAGCCAGAAGGCCCAGTCCTTCTACATGTTCCTTTCTAAATTACTCCTGAATTCTTGTCAGGTCTTTTTAGGGGAGAAAGAACTACAGTGGGAACAAAGGACCTACCTATAGATAGTACATCCTGCAGTGTCATGCTTTCAGCCATATCAGAACTCTTTCCTGTCATCTGAAATTTAGATTTCTGTCTCAAGAAACAGACCTTTTCCTATGTAATCACCACTGAACCCCACAGAGTTAAGGAAGGAACCAATGGTTTATTTTATTTCCTGTGAAGGACACTTTAGGTCCTTGGCTACTTCATGAATGCTTTCTGTAACATCAGCAGTAGCACTGTTTCTACTCCTCACCATTCCCCTGCAAAAGCCCCACATACCAGGCTTATCTGCCCTTTCTTAGTGTAATTTCAGTGGATAATGTTTACAGGTCAAGAAATTTGTTCTGTGACAAGGAGAGTTCCAAAGTCTGGTTCTGCTCACAAGATTTGTCTAAATTAGAAAACTCTATTCCACTTAGGTTCATGGTTGGACTGACCTCTCCCTGTCCTTCACTGTCCTTGCACAATGCATTCTCTGTCTTTCCTTCTCACTTATATTTATATAAACAATCTCAATGAAATATCCTACAAATATAAACGCTGACAATTTAGTCTGCTTAAAATTCAGTGGTTAATAAGGTTCAAAATAGTATGCTGCTCTAGGTGCTTGTTAGCAATGCACAAGTGTAATACAGGTCTCCCTGCCTCTCTTGGACTGTAAGTTAACACTTAAATGACGATTAAAACAAAACAGATAGATACAAACCAGAACCAGTTGCAGTTGTTCTGATTAACATTATATTTTACAGTTGTTATGCAAACAATTAGTGGGAAAAGACTACAACATCAGTTCTGTTGGCAGGAGAAGGCACAGCCATGGCCAATCCAATCCAATTAAACCATGTCTCCAGTATGCAGATGAACAGCAAAAGTGCAAACCAGAACATATCACTACATTGCCTTCCCCAAGACACTGAGGGACTGATCCCGAGAGATGCAAGGGACACTATGAGGAGGAAAGGAGATGTGCTGGGAAAAAAGAACACAGAATGAGAGGGGTGCTGTGAAGCTAAGGTATCCTGGGGAATTAACATGGTGCACATCATTTATGTAATGACCTGAAATGTCTGTCCCAGAAGAAATGACGAAATTTCAAAATTACTTTTCAACCGGAATAAGAACAAAGAATTGAAATCCGTGAGTTTTTCAAGAACTGAATTTTTCAAACCCCCCTCTCCCCGCTCCCCCACTTCTATTCCAAAAAATATGAAAATAAGTTTACAGGAGCACTGCATTATTAGCTTTACTATTTTGCTACAAAATGGGTCAAGTATTGAAATGAAGTTACATGACCTTAATGAAATTAAATGTTTCCATAACTTTGCATAAAAGATTTCAATGAAGTCAATACATTCTATTAGAACATGCTTACTTGATTGAGTCATTGTTTTCCAGTGGAAATTTTTTTTTTGAAAAAACAAAAACATTGCTGTAATAGAATGTTTGCTTATTTTTCAATTGCCCAAATTCATAGTCTGTGACATTCATTGAATTTTCAGTTTGACCCAAATAAATAAAAAAGCTGCAAGACACAAAGGGACAAATTTCTAATGAACTGTAATCCTGCTAGGCAATTGGCTGAATCCTAAATCATATATGTTTCTTGTTATCAAAACACAATATCTCTTGATTATCTATAGCATCATTTATTGAGTGATGAAGTGATAGTACTTGTTTCTAAAAAACCTGTCTTGTTCTAATTAAGTATTACATTTGTAGGGCTCTCTCACACACTTTATTTACTCAAGTTTTTTAAGGCTTAGCATTCTGACATGCAGGATAGTGTACATATATACTAAAAGCAAGCAACACATTAAAATGCTCAGAGGCAGTGCAAGAATTCTTTTCCCCTTTGGCTTATCATTAAAAGGATCCAGCAACAGAGCTCAGTCCAAAAATGCTGGACTGAAACGCGCTTTGCATTTTTTCAGAGAAACCTGAAATAGATTAGTGAACACAAAAGGCTGAAATATATTTTACAAAATCAAAGTAAAAAAAAAATACAGGACAGATCAAGAGCAAGCACATTAGGTATATTCTTCAGCTTTGGAATAATAACTTTAAGTTCATGTGTTAGGTGAAAGTTCTCAAAGCTCAGACTGTTATTTTCTCACAGGGCACTGCTTACTGACAGATTCAACATGCGGACTGCATTTCTGCTGGTTTTGATAAAAATACAATTAAAATGTTGTACAGGGGGGTACGCCAAATTGGCCCGCATCCTAGAACCCACTCCAAGCAAAACCTTGAGGAATATATTGTACAAGAAAAGGTTTGTCCCCTGGGATTACCTCCCACTTCCTTTAACCTGATATTTTGCTCATCCTATTATGAGATTCCTCAGAGGGGTGAAACACTAGATTGCCTCATTAAGACTCATCATTTACAAGATGTTGACAAACGCTGGCATTTATCCTGTTGTCATAATAAATGTGAGAAAATGACCACTTGGCAATAAGTGATTCTATGCAATTTCAGGTTGTAAAATACAAGAATATAAGGGTCTGTGGATAATGTATCAGTATCGCTATGTAGCATCTCTGAACAGATCCTGGATGCACTGTAACAAATCCAGGATGAAATAAATAATAATGGACAGCTTCTTTTTATAGAGTTTTCCACATATGTGACCCAAACATTAATTAAAAAAAAAAGAGAGAATAGTTTTAAACCCAACACAATAATGGAAGTCTTATTATCAATCTTAATGGCTATCTCAGCATGGGTACCCAGCGTCCATATTGTCCTTGTTGACAGCCTGAAAACTCTCTGAACTAAGTTTGCCTACAGCTCTCATCTGCCCTGTGGCTGATGACAGCATGGCCTTTCTTAACAAGGGTCATCTTGTCCACTCTGTGTTCATGGTATGTGTGAGGTCACCACAAGAGGAGATCCCACAACAGAAAATGCTGAGCCAGGTTTGGGTGTGAGAGAAGTGTTCTCCTGAGTCCACGAACAAGTGTTTTGAGAAATGGAGGTTTTCTTCCTTTGGGAACACTGGCAATGTGGTCACAAGGCGGTCCTGTAGGCAAATATGGGTGAGAAGCAAATTTGGCCTTAAGCCTTGCTTCAGGATAACAATACACCTTAGTGTAGTTGCAACTGTTTTTAAGAAATGTTCTGAGGGGTGTAAGCGTACCTTGGAGGTGCAACCATCAGCCATAAAAGCAGACCAAGATAAACACAAAGACATAAGTGCCTGAAGATGAATACAGTCCTTATTCATAAAGCTGCATTTTCGAGCTCCCTGTTCCATGCAAGGACTTCAGTCTTCTCAGACATCTCAGGTTCTGATTCTGCATATGCAGTTTTGACCATTTTAAGAAAGTTGATGTCTCTATCAACCATAAGTTTTGTTTTCCTGCAGCTAATTCTAAACAAAAGTAACAACTGGTTATCCTAATTATAATGGCTTTATTAATAGACACCAAGTGTCTTCCTTGTGAGATAAAGCCAGTGACATTGCTAACAGCCAGAATCAAAAGTGACAATAACTGAGTTGCCAAGGGTATTGAGTTGCAGGTGGTTGGTAGCTCTGTCCTGCTTGACTAATACACTGCCTGAAACACTGCTCTTGTGGTCATTGTGGGGCTCTAAAAGAATCAGAAAAATTGCTTTGTCACCAGAATTAACAACCCCTAATTTGATAGTATCTAAATTCTAACTGGGGAATTCAAAGAGGGGGATGAAATTCATTGGGTTCTGTTTCTGTCACTAGTCATTATTGCTCACCTCATGTTTCTGATGATTTGACTTTATTTTTGTGTGTGTATATGTGTGTGTTATTTGAAGCACAGAGAGAGTTTAGATATTGCCTGTCGGAAGCTGATGCCCTTTGGTCCACATCTTCATTTGGGTACTGATGCACAGATAATACCCTCTCCTCTCCTCTCCTCTCCTCTCCTCTCCTCTCCTCTCCTCTCCTCTCCTCTCCTCTCTTTATCCGTCTCAGTCTGCTAAGGCCTTAACATGGAGTACTACAGCTTGCTGCCAAATAAACTCAGAGTAGAGACAAAAACGAAAAAAACACAACTCTGAAGGAATCCTTACATTCTTTGGAGCACACTACACTTTTGAAGTAAATGCTTTTCAACACTAAATATATATTGCTAGCAATGCCAAATTTCTGTTGAATGGAAGGGACTTTGGCCTTTAAGATATGGGTTCTCCTATTCTTACCTTCTCCTCAGCTACAGTTTCTCCTTGTGTCACAGGCTCTCTCAGCTCTACTCCTGCATCACTTAGAAGTTCACTGTGAACGTTCATTATTACTCCTTTAGACCTGGAGTCATCTTATATATGGTATAATGTTTTCCTAATCACAACGCCATAGGGTGTGAATTTATCATGCTGTCTCCTTGTCTTTGTACTCCTCTATTTTGTTTATAGTATTTTTAATTGAGTCCTGGACTCCCAATCTGCATTCATTAGACATAGAGCAGATAAACACTTGTAAAGACACAATTAAGTCACAGCCAGGTACTGGTGTTTTCCTCCCTGCTGACTCTACCTCTGCTGAATGCAGTTCATTAACATTTCTGTAGTTTTTGGTTACCCCATATTGGAATTTAAATCTCTATTTGCTTATTTGCTAGCTTATTGCCTGTTCGAAACCCCACTGCTCATTTGTTTTTATCAGATATACAGTCCTAACTCCATGCACCTGCCTACCAGCCAATGAGGTCTAAACGCCACAACCTCACCTTTCCCAAGTGACTCAAATATTTAATTGTGCTCTAAAAGGCATTTTTTTCCTTGCCCTGAGCAAAACTGGAAGCACTCGCAAAGTAACATGCAGAAATGCATGCAGTATTTACCAATTTCTCCACTGTAGAGTACAAGTGGAAAATGATCAGCACTACTATTCCAATGAGCGTAATTACTGCAATCTGACAACGCTGAGATGAGCCAGAAAGCTGCTTCTTGTAGAGCGTTGTGTCGAATTACGTACTGATCAGGAACAGACTGTTGCCATGGGTGTCTTTAAGTCCACCTTGTTAAGGTTGTCTTCTCAATCAGTAGTGTTAGGGATTGAATTTATATTTGTGTTTCAGATGCACTAGTTTACTACACCAAGAGTGTCCTTTTAAAGGTGCAAGGCTGGGCTGTGGAGGCATACTGAAGGTGGGTCCCAAACCTGAAGCACTATAAAGCAGAAGTCTACATCATGAACTATGCAGCTAGATTGCTCCAAAGATCTACATCAGTATCTCTGCATAGTCCTCTGCAGAGTGATGTGAAGACACAGCAGCTCATGGAATGAGCTTATTTATATTTTTACATGGCATAGCATCTCATGATATAGGAATACCCAGAGAAGCTGGGCATCATGAACCATACTGAAATGCTTCACTCTTACATGAGAAACAGAGTTTCACAGAGTAAAGGCTGGGGGGACTGGTTTGTTTGTTTGTGTTTTCTCCTTGATAAAATTTAAAAACATGAGCAAGTAATGTTTCACTGGTTTTGTAAAACCACAAAAGTGTCAGCCTCTAAAAGAGCGAGCTTTCTCTGATCAGGATGTTTTTGCTATAGCTGTGTGGAGCTCCAAACTAGTTTCTCTTTAAATCAGTAGAAGAGCTCCCATTGAGTTTAGGGGGAGCAGATGCCGGCTCTTTGTGACCTACCAACGCACCTGAAGCAGATGTTCATAACCAGACAGTGGTATGTGCCCAGTCTGTGCCTCATTGCTAATTCACCACAGTCATCTTTCTCTTCTAACAAACCCTACATCAAGTAACAGCCACACACTTCTTTGATTTCCTTTTTGAACTCATAGGCTTACCTTGCAAACACCTATAAAGAAAAATGAACAAAAATAAAGTTTACAGAAGCTAATAAGGACAATGCAAATAAAGAAAACCAGTTTGCTGACATAAAAAAGACTTAATCAACCATTTGGAAGTGCGTGAAAGCTTTTGTGAATGTGGTATAAAAGTTGAGCATTATCTTTTTCCCTGAGTTTACCAGTTTGTTAAATAATGAACTTGTCTTTCTTTTTCACTCTGAATTTTTATATTGTTTCATTCAGAGTGAAAACCAGTTCTGATGCCCATGATGCAAACTGCTTTTGGATTTCTTCCTGAAAGACTACGTTCATGATACGATACACTCATATACTGGATATTGTGCAATACGCCATATGAGCATGCTCATGTTCTTGGTAGTAGTAATAATAATAGCAATGCAGACTACTACTGTAATAATAAATATGAATTAGAACAGTGGTTAAATCTGGTTGGGTATAATTATAGGTTGCCCCAGTGAACTAAATTTCAGTGGGGTTTGGTTCTATGGTTTAGGGTAGTCTCCATTAAATATAGGAAAATCCAGTTAATTAATTAGCCCTTAGAGTTAAATGAGTTTTTTAAGCCTGAGAGACAAGGGGAATGTGGGATTTGTGGGGGCTTGACAGTGAATGTTTAATGATGTTAAACCCAAAGTGACTGTTAATATAGGCTGTGGTACCTGAGAGTCAGAAATACAGCCAGAGAGATAAATGCAAATAAATCACCAAGGTTTAACAGGAAATGAAGAATATTTACTCTGGATGTTCAGATTGTCTTTAGATGATTTAAATTTTTTTTTGATGGTTACAGTGCCAGGGTCCGTCACAAAGAGTGACAAGAAATGTTATGCAAAATGTGAGCTGACTTTTTCTGAGCATTTATGCTGTTATTTTCCTGGGTGATTTGCCAGCATATGGAAGAGCTGTTTATGAAGAGCTGTCCTTGGAAAAGGGAGGCTTTATACTGTTGTCTTCACATGTCTTCGTTCTGGGGCAATATCATCGAGGATCAGTCCTGGGCTGTATCAGAAACCATCCTAAGGCATCTCTACCTGGTGACACTGTATGCCTGACAGCTCTATTCTGCTGAGTGGACTTTTAGCCTCTTAGAGGACCTCATCCTCTTCTTTTCATGTGGACATCTCTCTACACATTAGGGCTTTTTCATTCTTCCACCTGTCCTACTTTACCCTCACAGCGGACTTACCAAAAGGGTGTGATGGTATTGGTGTAGCTTGTCAGGGGCCTGAGGGCACAGCCAGCCCTTCCTGGTCCTGCCCACCTCCCCAGAGCTCCCCCTACCCTGCCCAGGGCCCAGGACTCCCTGTCACCCCCCTGTGATGGTCACCCCCTGCCACAGCAACCCTGCAGCAGGGCTGGTCTCCAGCTCCCCACAGCCCTGCCCTGCCCGCCATGGGGCATGCTTAGCCAGGCCCCACTGCAGGCCCATGTCCTTGGCCTGTCCTCCTCCCCACAGCCCTGCCTGTCCGTCCTGGGCTGTGTCTGGCCCCATTTCCCCTCACTGGGCCTGATCCTGACCCCAGCTGGGGGGTGGTGTTCTGGCCCCACCTTGGGACTTCCCTCAGCTCCCGGTTTCCCAGCCTGCAGGGAGCAGCTGGCCTTCACGGCCCCCAGACATAGCTCATCCTCCCCCCACAGAGAATATGAGCACATTCCTTACTTTTGTTTTTATTCATGTCTTTCCAGTTGTACACACCGCACCACCACAGAACTGTCAGGAGTTATTTATGGCCAAATGCTGACATACATCCAGAATGAGATTCATCCTCTTTAACTTTCTGTGTCTACAAAGTAGCTGTCTCCATCTTGGTTAGTCATTCTAGGTTGTCTTCATCTTCAGTAGCAATAGGTGACCATACTTCATTTATCTGGCGTATATCAGCAATTTACATTGAGATACAACATGTAGCAGTGTATAGGTGGTACAAGGGTGAGCGGGAAGCATGTAGAGGGTCTGGGCTCTTTTACACTGCTTCTCCATTCTCTCGGCCTCTCAAGGCTGCACTACATTCATGGAGCCAGGAAAATGGCAGATATATTCCCAAAGTAGGGGGTTATGAGTAGCTCCCTGACAGCCACTTCTCCCTATACTGAATTCAGCCCTTCAAAATTTTTTATTTCCAGCCTCCACTTGAACCTTATGCTAATTCTATGCAACATGGGTAGTAGGGTTTTTGGTTTTTTTATCAGTTTGGTGGAGGGACAGTGATCAGGGACCTCTTGAGATGACAGTCTGTCAGATTGTAAATCAAGGAGGATCTCTCCCTTAGCAGTCACAATGATTAAAGAGACTAATGAATCAATGTTTTAGACCATCCACTCTGGGGAGCCTTCACTTAAGTCCCAGCACTGTTGGTCAGGTCAGAAAATGCTCTTTTCTGTCAAATGGTAGGTTTCCCTATGTGGTAGTGTGCATTCATCCTCCTTTGTGCGAGCTGTAAAAACCTGACAGAGGCAGATGTCAATCCATGCTGTTGTGACACTTCCTCGTTCAACTCTAAAACTTTGTGAGAGCCTTTCACCATCCAGTAAGATGGCAAGAGTAATTGGCAAGAGAGGAGAGGCTGTGTTTGTTCATTTTGCAGAAATCAGTTTAAAAGTTCATCTTTCTATTTTTCTTTTTATTAGGCAACACTTTCTGTTGAAGAATGAGCTATTTATAACCATCCCCTCTCCCCAAAACACCCAACCCTTTGTTTTTTATAATGTTTGCTGTCTTTAGGGCACTTTAGCTTCATCTTTGTTCATTCTTTTAACATAAATAACACCACATCTGTAATTTTATTCTCAGTCACAGTATTTTTTAAAGCTAAAATCTTTATGGAGGTACTGGATTCTGTTCACTTTGGCAACAATTCTGTGATCCTGAGATGATCATAAATTACAGTATATGTACTTTGAAGCAGATGTTCTGTTTAAGTTCATATATTCTGTCCATCTCTCTGATAACTGAAGCACTGACATTTAAAAAGACCCTCATACCATTAAAAAAACACCCAGGAGTGTAGAGAATAATATATTTCTGTTAATATGTATTACACTGAAGGCACAGAACCTAATAAAATAATATAATGAAAAAAAGTTGTTTTAAGTAAATAATTTGTTAGATTTTTTTTTTTTTTTTTAGCAGGAAAAATACTTTCCTGGTATTTTTTGACAACCAAAATATTGTGAGCAAGTAGTACTCAAAATAGTAAATGCACTTAATTCAGCTCTTCCTCAGTGATAATTTCTGTTCCTTGGGTCAGTAAATGAAGAACCTTGTCATCTGTGATTTGATACTATTTAAAAACACAGACCTGTAACTCAAGAGATCCAGTGACGATACAGGAAAATAAATGACTGTATTAAAAATGTCACTGCCCAGATGGTCCCATATAGAAGTTCTGATCTGAGTACTCACTAATTAAAGAGAAGGTGACTGGAATCTAAATTTATCTTCTAATTTCATATCTGACCCTTATCTACACATGAGGAACTCGAACACATTTCATTTTTGAACATAACCCAAAAAAGCACTTAAGCAGGTGCTTAACTATAAACTGATGTTTGACTCTTACTACCATAAGTAGAGACGATTTCCTGAATGTGGACCATGGAGGAATTTCAAAGCTAGGTCCTAATTTTGCCAGTTAAGGGAAATCAATCATGATTTATATATTTGAAGTTAATTTTTCTACAAAGATATTAAGTTTTCAGTCATTTTATGTTCACAGAAGCTGCCAAATACTTCAAGATACACTGAAATCTTTTCATTAACAGCAAAATAGTTGTCTACAAGGTAAAACCAGTTTACTGTGGTTCTACAATATTACAGAAATACTGGGTTTTTTTGGTTGAGAGAAAATTGCAGTCTGTACTGTCTTCTCTTACCTACTGGGAATAGGGAATTCATGAGCTTAAACATCAGGACTCATTTTTTTGTTCCATTTGCATGTGTGTGTGAAACCACTTTCAGAGAAAGACACAAGGTTGCTAAACAGAACTTGAAGTAGAGAGGCTCAAACACAGTTTGTTCTATAAGAAAAGTGAAGTTTTTGCTGAAGCGTCAGCTGAAACACGGAATGAAAATTAGCTGAGGAAACAGTCAAAAAAAGGTCATAAAACTGATAAGTATCTTTCATGACAAGCATCACAGTGCCTGTAGCGGGTAGACAATCTAGACTCAGGGAATTTTTTACTTTAATTTATTGCCAGTTCATGCAAACTTCTAATCAATGATTTGGTTATTGAGAAAAGAACCCATCAACAAGTGAGCAAACTCTTAGGGAAACAACTACAAAAAAGTAAAGGGATTTCTCATTTCTCTGGGCTCACATTAAGCCAAATCTCTCCTCCCTCCCTTCCTGATCTCAGTTTCCTGTATTTTTTCTGTGGGTTACACTCAGACCACCCCAGATCCTTCAGTGAGGAAATGTGTGACACAGAAGATTTTGGGTTGTGTGCTTAATGGTTTCTGTCTGCTGTTCTTTGTTTCTTACTGGTTTTCCTCTGCCCCAGCATGCGTCACCTATGGCTGTAATCCCTTAAGGGTATCCTCACTCTGAAGGGTGTCCTCACTCTGATATGGGTCACCCACTGCCATGGTCCCTCAAAGGTGCTCCTGCCCTCATTGTGGGTTGCCCACAGCTGCAGTCCCTCAGGGCTGTGTCTTACCTGCTGTGGGTCACCTATGACCGCAGTGCCTAGAAGGTACTCCCTCCATCATGGAGTGCCTCCTTCCAAGGGTGTATCTCCAGCCATGTCCTCAGCAATGTCTCCTCAGCAGCCTCTCCCTCTGCATGTCTCCTGTTATGTGTCCCCAGAGGTATGTCCCCATGTCTTTCCTGCCCCTCATGCTGCAGCTTTTTCATAAATATGTCAGATCTGGGGTGTGGGGTGCTCCCCTGAAAGGCTGCAGTTTTGGTACCCAATGGGCTCCTGACACCAGTTTCAGAGATGACTGGACATGTCTGTGACTGTCACAGGACAGTTCCTGGCTTCTTCCCACACAGGGCACCCTGCAGTTCCCTGTTACCCAAACTCTGCCAGCTATGGCCAAGGCCACGGGCTTTTCATCCAGATCCTTCCCTGGGAGAAGGCTACGAGAGAGTGCAAAGAGAGGAGCTCATAACCATGTTTTCTCATGGGGCCCACAGGGAAGAGTTCATGCTAAGTAAAAAGGAAGCAATTCTGATGTCATAAATTATTTTATACTCAGTAGCACCTTTGAGACAGGGGAGACCATCTGCAACAGAGGTTTATAATCTGTAGATCTGTCTTAATAGTGGCATGCAACATGGGTACAAAGCAGATGTTTAAAAGATATCACACAAAAAAAGAACAGCTGGACGATATTCAGTAAAATCCCCAACACATGACATGTTTCACCCTGGAACAACATACCAAAATACTTAAAAAAATTCCAGAGGGTTTTTTTTTTCCGTTTTACTAATACTTAGTGTTACAGAGTTCCCATGCATTCATTTGCCTGTGCAGTAGGCATCAGTGGGGCTTTCACTGGCTATCCCCAAGCTTGCAGAGATAGCATACAGCAACTTGTCCTGTGAATGTAAAGGAGAGCACAGAAGAAACTCAAAACCTTCTTTACAAGGCAATGATCATGTTTTGTGCATTTCCAATATATAACAACATAGCGTTCTCATCTTGGTATTCTCTTCATAATAAATAAACTTTACTGTTCTTGGTTTTATCCCATATTGTTCTAAACTTCTGTTATTTTACACTTGTGTACACATGCACACACAAGTCTACTACAAAATTTTATCTGATCCTACCCCAGCTAAAACACATTAAAGCTGCCACTGTGTATACTGATTAACTGAGCACTGAGAAAGGAAGTACACCAAGAAAGGGGAGGAAGGCAGCCATGGCACAGCAAACTGCTCAGAATTGTCTTTTCACTGATGACTACTGACCTCCTGTCCTCTCCCGGCTGCTCTTGCTCACAGCCTTGCTGGCCATTCAGTCCCTTTAATCAGTCCTCATGCCAAGACACAAATTTTAACACCTCCCAATACACCTGAAAATCCAGCTGTGGGGTTTTTGTGGTCTTGCAGGAGGCTAGCTTGAAGGGTGCTTGTGCAAGGACAAGGAAAAAATGCCTTTGGTGTTCCTATCATGATCCTTAATCCTTGTCCTCTTCAGGAAAAGAGCAAAAGGAGCTAGACTGGACTGTTATCTTTTTTATTAAACCGACAAGAACTTCAGCAACCAACTTTGGGAGAGCCAGTACTGTAGCTCCACTGCTTACATGTAGCTTTCTTTTCTTACTGAGCTGGATTGGAGGAACCCATCTACCCTTCTGATAACCCACCCCAGCTGCAGAGGATTGGATGTGAGTGCAGCTGTTTTAGCTCTTTACCCCATGAAAAGGCTGCTGCCTTGTTCCAGTGGCATTGGGGAAGAATGATCAAACAGCAGCTGGAGGAAAAAAAAGTTAAAAAAAAGGAACATTTATATTAGACTTTCAGACACTGCTAACATCAAAGATGGGTGGGCAAGACAGGGTTTCCTGAGACAAATAATGAGCTAATGAAAATATAAAAGACCAAACCAAGGATCACAAAATATTTTTATGCCTCCTGTGTATCCTATAAACAATCCTGCTGTTTCCATAAATACTTCATGAGATTTAAGAGCTAAATTTTTAAATTTAGCCTACAGAACTATCTCTTCTACTTCTGTAGGAAGGCAGAGTAGATGAACAAGTGTAAGCTTTTTAGGAAAATATTAAGTGTGCTTAATACTGTTTTTGTCACCAATATGGATTTTGTTCAGGGTGTCAGCATGTAACGTTCAGTAGTACAAACAGCCAGTTCTGGGCTGACTGAAATTTTATCTGCTCGTGGGCAGGTTTCAAGGAGTGATGGGAGTGCATTTAACAGCCCTAATGGCAGGTACGGCTGCTTCAACACACTGTTGCAACAGCTGCTGCCTGGCCAGGCAGCTGATCCTTGCTCCAGTTCTAGGATGTGGAAAAGACTTTTCCTCTTTCCAACTTCTTATTAACAGACAGATCAGCTGGGAGAATATTCCTCTCAAGTTTAACGTACATTAAAGAAACAATGCAATCCTACTGGTGTAAAATGACCACAGAGCCAAATATAGTAAATTTGCTAGTCATTGGAAAGTAGAGAATGAGATTCTGGTCCTACTAAATCTTAATTTTACTGTAATTGTAATTTTACTGGAGCCAAGATTTCACCCTATACTCTAGAATGAAATCCCAATCAAATTATTCTAAGAAAGTTAACTGGTGATTACATTACAGTCTTCATTAATGTCTCTGTTAATCTTTCTTTCATAAGATAGGAATCAAATAATTAATATTACACATTTGTGTTTTAGTGAAATGCAAAGGAAACGGTAAAGGCATGAACTGAAAAGTAAAGATATTTTCAAGTTTAAAGAACCATGTGATCTGTATATCAGTGCATGAACAGAAAAGATAAGGGGCCATATCAAAGATCTGTAATTGGATTAGAAAATGATATAATCTTTTGGTGTCTTTATTCTTTAGATTGAGCCATTGTCTGTCAGAAAAAAAAAGAACAGGGAAGAAAAGGGGAATAAAAAGAGAAAGAAACCCCTCTTTTATTTTTCTTAAAACAAGACAAAGCAAAACAAGGAATATTCAAACAGTGGAAGATGGGGCAACCTGATACCAGCATAAGTAACACCTCTCTCTCAAGCTAAGTTTTGTATTCACTGTTTGTAATAATTTGATTAAACAGTGACATTTGATTAAATTCTGATTGCTAAACTCCAGCCTCACTTGCAGTAGCACCATGCTCATTCCATCGGCTGGGATTACTGCACTTTACGTTCTGCAACTTTCTTCCAGACCCTGGGGATAACAATTACTACAGCTGAACTGTCATTGTGTATGTGATTAGTAGTAACCATGGGCATTGGGGAGAGCATCCTGTAAGAATATCACCTAAAGAGCTGGAGTCTCCACATGTATTTATCTTTTGTTACTTCTTGTACCTTAAATACACCACTAGGTAACATAAGGGGCATGTGATAGGGGAGGGTACAGGTACAGAGTGAAGCTTAGATTATAGCCTTCAGTAGACCACCCTAGAGGGTGCCTACACCTATACTCTCCCCAGCAACAGTGCAGGTCTGCAGTGCCTCACTTCCCTGGAAAGCCTGGTTGAGACTGATCAGAAAGATTTGATGGGAGCTCATGTGAGATCAGAGAGTGGAGGAGAGGCAGTGGTGTGCTTGAGGGTGGTCCTGGATGTGCTGTCAGGCTGCAGAGGTCTGGGGACTGAGGATCTTGAAGCTGGGTGTGAGCTGAAACTTGTAGGTGGGAGGGAAGCTGCTTACGAAGTAGGATGAAAGTAGCTGGGAGCTGAGGTAGTAAAGTCATGGGTTTGTAATCTTGGTTTGGAGAGTTGTATGGAGTATGGCTAGAGGATGTGGCACCTTGCCACGTGATTTTGGAAGGTGGCTCCTAGAAGCAAAACATTTGCCCTTTATCTGGGCTCTGTAAGTGCATAACATGGGTAACAGAGAAAAACAAATGTAAGCCTGCCAAAGCACGTTCTTTGGAGAGCTCATCCTCCTGCAGTGAAAGTGGACCCTCCTGGCAAGGCTGGAGATGTGGCAATCTTTCTGCATTAACAAGAAGCTGTTAACCAAAGACATAAATAAGTTGAAAACCACAAGAACAAAATCTCAGTGTTTCCATATGTCTCTTGGCTATATCCCTTTAGTGGTTGTGCTGCTGAAACTTCTGCATATTATATGAAGTCTGTTAACTGTGAGTTAGATATGAATGTGACCACATTTATTGTTGATTTTGACACAACCCATGAAACCACCCAAAAAGAGACCCCTGAAAGGATGCCTGAGAAAGTCGTTGCTAATTTCACTCAGTAAGTTCCACATTGTCCCTGTGGGAAAAGATAGAAACTCAGCAGTAAGGGAACATAGTAAAGGAAGGAAAAATATCCCCCACGTGCAAACAAAGACACGAAAAAACACTGGCAAGTTTCTATCCTATTACAGAAGCATAACTGTAATCCTTCCAGCAAAGTGATGTTAACTACCAAAGAGGGGCAGGAGCTCTCCAGAAACTCACAGTCTGTCACGGAGTATGTTCATAATAAGGGAAATAAGCCGACTTGTGCATTTACTTAGGTATGACATCACTGACAGCCAATTAGAAAGTTCCACTTGTGTCATTTCATAATAAAGAAAAGACTATTCAGCACTCACTGCATCAAAGAACGTGTGTCACAGAGATTTGCACAGAAATGGGTTGATTAATTTTTAATGAATTATACCAGGAAAAGTTTCCTTGTATAAATTGCTGTGAGAATACCAGTGATAACCCATGCTTGAATAAAGGGTTTCTGCGTGTGTGGGTTCTACAACTACAGAGACACTGAGCAAAATTGAACTAAAAATGGTGCTACTCACCCTAATCTATCCAATTCATAACAGCAGTAAAAACAGTGTGGGTTGCACAGTAGTGCAGGTTTTAAAGGACATTTTATTCACTGGAAGTGTGTCCGGTAACTAGCAGAATGCTTTCCAACCGTCTTTGTTTTCAGTTCAAGAGTGGATGTCACTCTTGAAAACAGGCCTTTGCTGAATGTTGCCGGGGTTCAGTATGGCTTTTAAATTCTGTAACCCACCCTACGTGTCTTTGGACATTTGGACTTTGTGATTGAATAGTCTTTTCTTGCATGGGAAGCTATGAATCTATCAGTCAGCTGATGCACAGGCTACTGCTAAACAGAGCATCCTTCTGGACCAAAAATGTTCAGCAATATGGCATCATTTGTATTTCAAGATGTGTAAAGAAAAAAGGCATTTCAATAATGATGTTAAGGAAAGCATTACATTTACATGACCAGTGGCTACCAGCCAGGTAGCTGACCCACTGTGGAGTAAGGCATGTAGCTCAGGTGCTATTGTCCATGTGGTTTTAAGCAAATAGCCCTCAGGCTTGCAGCAGACCCTTCACACTTGCCAGGGACATTCTTGTCTTTGTGCAGAAGGTCTGCCAGTGGTACTGATGCCAAGAACAGTACACACAGATAAGAATTTCTTAGTCATTACAAGTACACCTCTTTGAAAAATGTGAAAATCCAGGGTTTGGTGGGTACGTTTTCAGCATACCCAGTTTGAGATCACCCAGATTTCAACACGGAACAAAGATCTTCAGCAGGGCCTGTTGTGATAGGACAAGGGGTAGTGGCTTTAAACTAAAAGAGGGAAGATTTAGACTAGATATAAGGAAGAAACTTTTTACAATGAGGGTGATGAAACACTGGAACAGGTTGCCCAGAGAGGTGGTAGATGCCCCATCCCTGGAAACATCCAAGGTCAGGTTGGATGGGGCTCTGAGTTAGGTGAAGATGTCCCTCCTCATTGCAGGGGAAGTTGGACTAGATGACCTTTAAAGGTCCCCTCCAACCTGAACTATTCTATGATCCTATGATTCTATGATTCTATCTTATGAATTATAAATTAAATCTTCCTTCAAGCGGATTTGATAGAAGGCATGCAGTATTGAATTTATAGTTTAAAATTAAAATAGTAAAGATGGACCCAAATTAAACCTTTTTATCCATTCCCATACAAATTTTTGTTGGATAATACTAAATCTATGTGTGACCTTGGTTTCTGCAAAATCAAAGACATCAGGCAACCTCCTTAGCCCGTGATATACAAAGCCAATCTCACGTTATTCTGCTCTGCTAATAGTGGTTTAGAACTGGGATCTAGACTGTTGTAATGCAAGGAAACTGAACAGCAATTCTTGTCTGCTTTTGATATATTGAAATGATCTGGATAAAAGCAGGGTCCCTGTAGGTCCCTTATATAGGACCCTATATTAAATAAAATACATTTTTAAAATAGTCAGAGTGAACTGATTTTAAAATAGTTTTGTGCTTTTAATATTTAGAGCAAGTGCCTGAAAAGCATTTTCTCTTTTAGTTCCTTGTCATATATGTTCAGGAATCATTATGTTACTTGGAGGCAACCAGGTGAATTTCCTCTGAACGTTGTTTGTGCTGATCAAGGAATGCCAACGAATAGTGAATTTTTATTTTAATTGATCTGACTGGAATGAGCTGCCAGTCTTCTTTGCATATGAACATATCTCCGTATGGAGATTTTGGTTAAATTTTGTGCTCAGAATAATTTAGGATTAAAGGAAGAAATGTGGGTTCAAATACAGGAAGAGCTTTCTCACTAAGACAGTTTTTCCCTGTATCTAACACTGCCATAAATCAGAGAGGGGATACCTTAGAGTGGCAACTGTAGAAAACAGAAGAAAAAAGTCTCATTAAAATTAATGCATAGTAGGCTATAGAGTAAATTAAAAGCCAACAGGATCTCTATGCATTGCAATTGGCATTCCTGATTTAACAGTTTCTGCTACCACAAATGAAAAAAAAATCTGCAGTGAGAAATTTGCCTTTTAATTTTACTACTATTCTTCACATACAGTTTGCTATAGTTTTAAAATAGACAGGTGAAGAAAGAAAGATTTATTTGACCTACCTGTAAGCCTTGAAATATGTATTTAGCACAGCTGTTCTTTTGTGTTTAAACTCATCACAAAAATGCAGCTTTAATGTAACCCACCATTGATCTGCAGTAAGTGGAAACAAAATCTCTCCTTAATTAGTATCATCCAATCACTTTTTTACATTTCTACAGAACACACACTGTGAACTGTTTAATGGACTATTATTTAGAAGAGTGGCAAAGAGCTTGCAAAAAAAAGAAAAGGCACATAGTGAAAATAAAAACTAGCAGTGTCAATGAAAAATGTGTTGCAAAATAATGGAAAAAAAGATGTTTCGTTAAGATGGGCTTCACTGGCATTTTACTGTATAGATGAACACTGCTCCAATTACTGCCAACAATGGGGAAAGAGATAGAGAGATATACATTCATTACTTTCAACACCCTTAACTGTCTACCACTGAATTCGCTTATCTGTTCCTTTTTCTACAGGACCTGCATGGAGGGGGGAAGGAATAAACAAAGAACTGAGTAGAGTGAATGTGTCACAAATTACCACAAACACACTGTGACTCAATGCACTTTTCATTTCTCTCCTCATTAACTGTGTCTTGCTCAAAATGAGAGACTGGGTCTAAACATAATCAAGTCCCACAGATAACAATTGACTTGACTGCTGGGGCAGTCATCACCTTCTAGCTACTGGGAAATAAATTTAGAAATAAAATGAGTTAAAATAAAATTCACTCTGCTCTCTTTTCTGTGCTCAGATAATTTGAAGGCCATCAAGGCCTGCAGAAACAATCCATCTCTCTGTGAAAAGGAAAGCAGCCTGTGCCACTACCAATAAGGCATGTCTTTAGTGTTATCAAGAGTAAGTATAATTACACAGTGGAAAGGCCATCAAAGTGTCTTGGGCGCTGGTATTTTTTTCCTGAGGTCTTCATCAATAGTGCTGTCGGAATGAAAAGAATAAGTGGGGGGAAAAAGGAAAAAAAATAATATCCTCCAGATTGGTGTGACTGACCTGCAATCTAGTAGAGCACATTATAATTTGAGAGCAGTAGGACGATTCAATAAAAATTTTGCTGTCTTCCACTTTAAATCAGGAAGGATTAATTTCAAGAATCTTTGTGGATGCTCTTGTGATCTTGGTTTTGTCAGTGCTGAAATTTCTCTTCGAAGAGGCTAAAGGACTTCCTGTTGAAGGGTATTTATACTTGCCAAGACTCTTTCCTTACCTCTAATAGCAATGCATTTCTGATAGGCAGATTTCTGGCTGGTAAAAAGGAGGTAGGGCTATTTGTTTCTGTTGAACAGTCTCCCAGTCCTGCACTTCTTATTTGGACAAAGCACCACTGAAGTTAATTGTTTCATTATATTTCTATCAAGAGGAGCCAGACCCTGAGGTACATGTTTTAATGGAATTCCATTCAGTAAAATACATGCACAGTATGTCTGACATTGTTTTCCAGGGCAGGAATTCAGACATGTATGCCTGACTCCTGGCCTGTGGTGCCTTACTCTATTAGTAAATGTTGCTCTGGCAAGGAGTACCCCTGACCTCTGGGGAGGACTATGCATAAACAAGTCGTGGGAAGATCCGGATATACACGTAGAGCTAATGCAAGCAACTTGCTAGCTGATTGTCTGATAATGGAAACATTTTTAAGAACAGAGAATCACCCCAAACCTAGCTATTAACTTTCTCCTGGAAGTCTTTTGTTTAACAAAAACAACATGTTAGTAACTGTGGTATAAGTCCTGAGAATAATCACCCAGTCTGATGATTAGAGCCAATCATCTAATCATCAGTGTCCCCAGCAGTCATGTTATTCTTGGAACTTTCCTTTTCTGTGGCTACTAGGTCTGGAAATCACAACATCCAAAATGGTGGTGACTGTTTGCTCTAGGGCAAATTAGGTCATTAAAAAGCTTTAACCAGTCCATGGACATTTAAGTTTGCCTCGGTGGTTTGTTTCAACTGTTCACAACATGAATACATTTTCCAAACCTCACTTTTTATTAGATTTATTACAAGAAATAAGATTAATTGGGCTGTACTGCTTTGACAAAACTCTGGTTCTTAAATAATAATTATAGATCTCCTGGAGTCCAAAAGAACTGAAGTAGAGCAGACCCAGCAATGCGGCCAAACATAACAAATTGAGAGGAGCGAGGGCAAAGAAATATAACTGAGAGAATGCAAATGTGAAATCTTGCTGATATATCCCCTTAAAACTTCATGGAGTTTTTATTGGCCAACTGGCAAAATAATTTCTTTTTCTTAGGTTTTATTTGGACACCAGCATTGCCTGGAATTTGGGGGGAAAGAGCATGAGGTCTTTTTCCAGAAAGCTCTGTGACAGAAGTCCCATTTACGACAGTGAGCTCTGAAAATTAAGGGGTCTGGCCTGCCCAGATCTAGCTGAATTTAGAGTCAGACAACAGGACAGACTGAACTCCAAATTCTACTCCTGAGGAACTTGGGATGCATGACACTGGGAAATGGTTGAACCTCTGCCTTTGTTTAGCTGTTCCATTGAACTGGCTGAAAAGACACGGTAACTGGAACACAGTTATGGCATATCAGCTGTATTCCTTCTAGCATATGTCTTTATTGCTCTCACAGAAGGAGTAGAGATACTATGTCAGGGTAGTGTATAGACACTAAGTTAGCTATAAAGGACGTCACTTCAAACAGTAGATGAATGGGAGCTGCAGCTGTACAGATCCTGGCAAAGGCTATGTTAGTCTGCCTACTTACTCCTGTGACTGAGGTGTATATCCTAGTACAGTCTAAACTTGAATGGTTTCCAGAACATAAAACAAGCAAGCAGGATTAAAGATTTCTTTTTGGTAGCATTGACCCTTCCAGAAAGTAGATTTGTATTTTCTAATCCATTTTTTCTAGTATGTTGGAAGGCCATTTATGCCAAAGAATTTTTTTTCTATCAAGTCACTGAGACATAAATCCAGTTAATATCAGATCAAATTGGTTCAGTCACAACAGAAAGAAACTCAATAAAAATAAGCTAACTGTTTTTTATGTGTCATCATAACTTCTTGTCTAGCACTAAAATTCGTCACCTAAGTAAGACTCTACCTTCTTGAATCAGAAGTCTCCTATTCCCTGCTGGGTTAGTGGGTACTAGCAGAATCTCCCCATTTGGTGCTCTATTTGGGGTCCAATTAGCCCAATGGGCAGGGAAAAGCAGCTGCAAAAACCCCACGGCTTCCTGCCACTGCAGCAGATAAGCACTATGCAGAGGCACCTCTAATTTACCTGAGATGAAGATGAGGCATAGCAGATACCCACGTTGCTCCAGCCTGTCTTTTCCAACTGTTCCTGCAGAACATGTCTGGCAAACACCCTTCTCCCTTTTTATTGCTGGCTACAGTGGCTATAAGATGGCTTAAAAGATGGTGAAGCTGTGTTCCAAAGGTGGATGGCAGTGGGCTCCACTAGCTTTTCCACTTGCAAGTCACTATGCCATGGTCATGAATGAGAAAGTAGACTAAATAGAAAAAACAGTTTGAAACACGGTAATTATTATTCTCCATGTAACTGATACTTTCTCCAGTATTCATGTTTTCAAAGTTTTACTGAAGTTTGGAATATACCAGTACTTTAGTTATGTTTGAGATTGTTTATTTACCCAAAGGTCTGTTCTGGGCAGACAAACAGCAGGAGGGACATTTATGATCAATACATCATTATGTTACCAAGAAGGCAGAAATCACTGAATATGGCTTCCAAACAAAGTTAAATAAAAACATAGGTATTTCTTCAAGCTCAGGATTCATAAATGTAAATGGCCTGTATCATGTGCAGTTTTTCCATGGGAGTATTATTTGGCACAGCTTCATGCTGTGCCAAATTTGTGGTTTCTTAGGTTATTGCTTTTTAGAAAAATCTGGTTTTGGCACACACATACAAACACACAAATTGAAAAGGCAAATATTTTTCTATTGTGAAATTAAACTTGTTCACATCTTCAATGATGATTTATTAAAGAAAAATATACGACAAGCCACAGAATGGTAAAATATACCCTGGCTTTTGCATTCCTTGTATGAAACAACCACAAAACTCATTTGAAAACAAATAGTACTATAAAGACTTAAAGAAGGAAAATGAAGCATTTGCATGTATAAAATACCTCATACAACACATCTTCATTCTGAAAGACTAAAGAGAACTAAATGTTTCTCCAAATAGCTTTTCAAGGGCATTATTTTTTATGGCCAGGATGTTTCTGTTTCTGTAGGCACCTAGAATATGCTATTGGATTACTTCATTGAATTGCTGTTAGGTTAAGTACAATACGTTCAGTGTTGCAGTATTTGGTGGACAATGAAAGCTCAAAAGCGGAAAAACACTAAATAACAGTTAAGTTATAGGCATTTTGTGGCAGGATGGAAAAAGCAAAGCATTATAAAGGAACACACACTCAAATCACTGCTTTTATTTTTAGGTTTTGTGATGGATCCACTTGCACGCAAAATTTATGATTAAAGATCATGTGATTCATCCTTGATAGTTGATGCTCATTTTATGGTCAGATTCCAGTACAGACATAGAGATCTGAAGTGTATCTATCTATCTATCTATCTACCTATCTATCTACCTATCTATCTACCTATCTACCTACGTACCTACGTACCTACCTACCTACCTACTTACCCACCTATGTATCTATCTATGTTTCCATTAGTTAAAATAAACTCTTTTGTAGCCAATGGAGACTAACGTGTAGTTTTAAGGTGCAATTCATTTGCCCTTCTTTGAGGATTATGTGAAGCACAAGCTAAAGTGGACATCTGTTTTCTCTAAGAGCCTAGTGTGAATAGCTCACATGAAGATGTCTACATGTAGATACCTAAACAAAGAAGGATCCTAGTCCTGCTGTCTACTACAATACAAAAAGCAGGCAAGCTGTGAAGATAGATATGGTGGGAATAAGGCAGGAAAAAAGATATTGGTGATTAGTAGGAAAACCAGAATTACAGAAAGATTTGAGTGTTAGGGAGGCTTCTGACTGTTAAAAAAGTAAAGCACGTGTAAGTCAAATGTTCCAGGCACTTCTGGTGTTCTCTAAAGCAAGTGTCTCTCAGCATCTCTGAACAGCACTGGAAGATCCCACTGTGAAATAATTACCAGCCTGTCTACAACACTCTCAGTTTGCTAACCAAAAACTGAAGGAGGAGGATAATTATGAGGGGCCAGCTGTGGTTGTTGCCAGAAGAGACACCAACAGTAAGGGCAGAAAACACTGAAGAAAAGGATTAGCATCCAGGCTGACAGCAAATAATAGTATACAGTGTTACTAGTAAGGTGGAAGGAAAGAAAGTTATGAAAGCCTTCTAAAAAATTGCTAATTTGCCATGAATAACTGTCTTAACAGTGTGTGACAGTTATTTGATTAGTTTAAAAAACTAAAACATGAGAAACTTGCTTTTATAAAAAAGCACTGATAGAAGATGATAGAAAAGGGAGTTGTGAAAGGAAGAAATTTGAGTGCAGGGTACAGTACAATAGTCTTTCAAGGTCAATGTAATTCCTCTTTTCTAAACATGTTTGTTGCACAAAGTGGAATAGGAATATCAGAGGTTTGTATTTCCATCTGTTTGCTTAAAACCAGGTCTGTGCTCCAGCATGAACAGGCGAAGCTCTGATGAGCTAGAAGTACTTTGGTTCACGATGCACCCTATAACACTGCCATAGTATGCTGTTTTCCTTATGATAATTGTTAAGGGTTTTATAAGTTTTAATAGTCATCACATGGTCACAAGCTGATTTTATGAAACTTTGTTCATTAGTCTCAGCAAAATACTGCAGCACATAGTTGCCAAGTAAGAATTTCTAATTGAGTTTAGTAATACACTGAAAAGGTAGTTATCACACAAAGCAAATACAAAAGCAATGTAAAGATTTTTATTTTGCTTAGAATTGAAATCTGGCAGCAGTTTTATCCTGAGTCTTAAAGAAACGTATAGTAAGCATTTAAATCAGTACTCTCACAAACTGCTGAGATCAAAAGTTAGCAGTGGCATTATTTGTGAAACACGAATGACCTTTGTAAATCTGTTTCTAGGCTCAGGTAATCTAGAATTGTTTGAGCTTGCTCCAAGCATTTATGGACAGAGCTGAATAAGGGCAACAGGTGCTTCAGAATAGGACTTATCAGTGCCTAACTTGAAAACTGATTCTGACAACACTGTCTCAGCTGGTAACTAACCCCTGAGTTTCACAGATAGGATTCCCCTTCACCCTCAGGAATCTAGGTTGATTTATCTAAATGCAAGTGTCTATGAGTATGCTAATGTCTAAGCCTCTTTCACAGTAGAAGCCCAGAGTTTGGCCCAGATGATCAACCATAGACATCTAATGAAGTTTAGGTATCCTAGAGTACCTAAGATATCTGCACAGGCTTGGCAGATATGACACAGGACTTGCGGTCTACTGAACTAATAGCAATTGTCCAGGGAGGCTGTCAGGGCATCTCAAATGCATGTCTAGGGAAATACATTGAGCTGGTATTCAGCAGAACTCAGGTCACTCAGTGTAAAGGAAACATCTCATTTGATCAACCAAAGAACTCTCTAGACTCACCTGACCATGCTGAATAGATCCTGTATGACTACAGTGGGAATTCAGTCTCCTACCTCACATGGAGACAGATACCTTTAGACACTTAAATTAAGGTCTCTGAATATGAAACTGAACTAGACCTTTAAGGTCCATAAGATTAGACTTCTTAGCCTTAATATTTCCCGAACAATTTCTTTTTTCTTTTTAAGGTTCTTAGAATCACTTTAGTAAATTAGCAGGACAGAAAGACCTAAAACCTATCTGTGCCAAAACCTGATCAAGACGAGATATTCCTTACTCCTTCAGCCTCCTCTGATGAGATAATTCTCACAGGGCCTCTCAGGATGCCTCTGGAGTGGGACCCAGTATACAGTGACAGCTGGCTTTGTTCAAAGAACAGCTGAAGAAAAATTTGTGCTGCTACTACTGCTACTAGTACTACTACTACTGTTACTACTAGTAGTATTCTCCTCTGTCTAATGTTTGAGAACGGTCACAACATTCATCCAGGACATGGAATGACTGGGATCAGCTTTCTTGTTTGTCTCTGGGGACTGAAGCCCCAATACCTTCGCTGGGGACAATGAATTTTCATGTACATCTGGGACTCTGCTGACAAAGCATCTATAACAAATGGCTTTAGTTTATCTTATCACAAATGTCAGATCTGAGGCTTCACTTCCGATACATAGCAGGGCATGCTCTGGGATGCTGGTACCCAAATGCTTCAGGCTAACACCCCTGCAAGAGCACACACTCATGTCGTCTTCACACAGAAAGCAGGGTTCACCAGGGCTTGCACAGGAATGTGTCCTACTTTGATACAGAGATTGAAACTAGGAAACGTTTTCACCTGGACTAAGGAATTGAGAAGCTCCTGAGTCCTATGGCATGAACGTATCCAATGCAGGTCCAAAACTCTGAAAGTTACATGTGTTTGTACTAGCTCATGAAGTCATCAGATTTTAATGACCCACTATTTTGTCAAGGAGACCTTCAGGCTTGCTTTCTTTAGATTATATGATTCAGTTACCTTCCAGAAGCAATCAGGGTAGTGTTATGGTTCCAATGAGTAGTGCTAAATGTGATATTAACGATAACACTCATAACTATTATAAGAACTTTATATTCAGACTGTAAACTAATAAGCATATCTGGTGAACCCTTTGCAACATTTTTTGTGTTACTATATCTGCCTCTTTAATAATGTAATTCAGAAAATGAAAAACAATGCCAGATTTCCATAAAAAATAGACATATACCCATTGATAATCTACAAAGACCTAATTAATTCAATATCTTTAGGGTATGCCATAATTTACAGCTCTCAAATTATGAGGAATTACCTTGTTAAAGTCCTTTGAATCTGACTACAGGTGTTCTAGCAGTGTTCCAGTAAGAGAGTTATTCAAATCCCATTCCCATTTCTGGTGGAATTTTTATCATTTGTGTGGCTATGTTTTGCCAACAAAAAATGAGAAAAGAGAAGACTCTGTTCACATTCATCTGTGGGGATTCAGCAATTAAATCAATTTGATTAACCAAAGACCCATTCTGCTGTGTATTTACATACTGTAATTACGAATTGGCAAATAGCGGGAAAAGTGGGAGCGTGGGATAGCGTCTTTTTATATCAGTTGTTCCAATACAACGCCTGTAATACTTCTAAATAAGCAGTCAGATCTATTCGCTGTCTCAGCACTCCAAATGGGTAGGATGAAGCAGTGTTTTTTATGGGATTTGGGCTGTCTGAGATTTCACCCTAACATCCAGAAAATGAAAACATTCTTTTATATTTAGCAAATCTTTAAAAGCCAGTAGTACAAGTCCTAAGAATTGTTTTGTCCCATCTTTTGTAGTCTATATTTTATTCTACTCTACCACCAATATAACAGTCAGTTTACTTTAGACTTACCAAACATCCAGGTTTGATCAGATCAGTTTGGTTTAGGGAGTATTTGGTCGAGCTCAGATTGCATCTTGGGCTACTGAAAATTGAGTAAAGCCTATGCTGAAGAATGCTGCGAGGAAGCAAACTGACAGCCTAAATCAACAAGAACTGCAGCGCGGAAGCTCAGCTGTTGGGTTTTGACTAGGTGACCTCCCATGTGCTTCCAGTCCAAGCTGAGGAAGGAGCATTTAAGGGCACCAAGGGAACATAACTGCTCTGTAGACTTAACAGTTCTGAGGCATCCTGGGGACCTGTAGAGGTCAGACACAGAGATAAAAATGTGTTGAGCAAAACTATTTGAATTTCTTCCCAGCTACATGGTTATTGATTGAGCGTAACTGCTGAGAGAGAAAGAAAATCTAGAACAGATGAAGCACCATAATACACATTCATGTAAATGATCAGTAGTGCTAAATCATACCAGAACACAAGAGTCTTGATTAACACATAAGCCATTGTGTTTGAAATAACTTTGTCTTTACCATAGAAGGCAGTCTCTGTTTTCAACTCTGAACTGAAATAAAAATGAACTTCAGGCTGAACTGATAGTACTTGTACTGTTATTAACATATACCTTTTGTATCACTCAAATAAAAAAGTGACACTTCCCAGTAATTTTTGCGTATAGTCCATAGCTTCTTTTTCAGTGTTAACATCTTTTAAAATATCCAGTGTCTTTACCCAAATATATATATAGTTTAAATTATTTTACTATTTCCGTACTCTATGAATCAAGATATGTGTCTTGATTTAAGATACAAATTACATCATCTATTTTGATTTAAAGCATTCACAGAGAAACCACCACATCCATTTCAACAGTTAATTTTGTTTGCTCTTAAAAATCAGAGATTATTTTCAGTTTATGTTTGTGTAGCTTCAGCTCCTCCATATTATGCCTTTATCTACTAGATTAAAGACCTCATTACAAGAAATAATGCAGGCAATTTTAGACTGTTGTCATGTTATTTCTTAACCTTTTTATGTAAAAGAAACAGATTAACCCATTTACTGTAAGGTAGGTTTTCCAGGCCTCAGATATTTTCTTTTTTCATTCCTTGTCACTTTGACAACAGCCTTTTTTGAAATGGAGGTGAAACGGCTGGGCACAGATCCTTCCCAGAGTCTCCAGTACCCACTAGTCCTCGCTCCGAGTGTGGAGTAGGCACCCTGTTTCTGGAAGACTGGGCTTCTGCAAGACTGTGTTAAATTACTGTGTTGTGTCGTTCAAATAGACCTTCTGCCTGGCATGGTAATGTAAGTGACTGCTTACGTTATACACTTATCATGTAACGTACAATTTTTCTGTCTTCTGCTAATTTTACAAGCAATAATTCCAGAAATGAATAAAAAAATTGAATATCAATAGGCTCAGAACAGATGTGTCTGAAATCCCTGAACTGAAAATTTCCTGTTTTCTGTTACTTTAATATTATTATCTGATAGTTTGTCTTGTCCACTTTGCCATGGTTTCGAAAGCAATCTAATGAGCACCTATGAGAGATCTGGTAGCCTACTGTAGACTTATCTTTGTTGCCTCTATTTTTCTTTCATTGACATTTTTTTCTGCCCTATGAGTTCACAGGGGAATGCTTATGATCATACACAGCTATTGCTGTCCTTCTACACCATAGTAGGCATAAGTTTATCCACAGAACTACACAAAACACTTCACAGGAAACCTGGTTTTTTTTCCGGAACAGAGAAGAGGGAAGGAAAATCACTACAGAAAGTCTTACAGAAAGGTGTCTTTCTGAAGGCTGATCTTTCGGTAGAGTTGATAAAGAAGCTCAGCCTTCTGTTTCTGAGACATTGTAAGGTGGTTCATTTTAGGAACTGAAAGGAAAAGACATTTGCCAAAGATTCAGTGGGAACAATATTCCTGTGGTTTAAAGGGGGAAAGATTGCTAGAAAGTATATCTATACCACTAGGCAGTCTTACCTAAAATAAATGATGATCCCAGATGCCGTGCTTGCTAACTCATTAGATTTGTGTTTATGCTCGGTGTGTTAGGAAATGTTAAATCTGTTTGTGCTGTTGCAGTCAGGTGTTGTGTTTTGGTTGAGAGGTGGTGGAAGAATTTGCCACTTCTCTACCTTGTATCATCCCACATGAACATTTAATAGAATCATAGAATCACAGAATACCAGGCTGGAAGGGACCTCAAGGATCATCTGGTCCAACCTTTCTTGGCAAAATCATGGTCTAGACAAGGTGGCCCAGCACCCTGTCCAGCTGAATTTTAAAAGCATCCAATAATGGGGAATCCACCACTTCCCTGGGGAGATTATTCCAATGGCTGATTGGTCTTACAGTGAAAAATTTTCCTTCCGTGTCCAATCAGAATCTCCCTGGGAGTAACTTGTACCCATTACCCCTTGTCTTTTCCATGTGTAAAAAGGAAGTCTCCATCTTCTTTGTAGCCACCCTTTAAATGCTGGAATGTGGTGATAAGGTCTCCCCTAAGCCTTCTTTTCTCAAGGCTGAACAAACCCAATTCTCTCAGCCTTTTCTAATAGGGCAGGCTTCCCAGTCCTTTGATCATCTTTGTGCCCCTTCTCTGGACCCTCTCCAGCCTGTCCACATCTTTTTTGTGTAGGGGGGACTAAAACTGAACACAGTATTCCAGGTGTGGTCTGACAAGCACCTGACAAATAGAGTGGAATAATGACTTCTTTATCTCTGCTGGTGATGCCTGTGTTGATGCAACCCAGCATCCTGTTGGCTTGCTTTGCTGCTGTAGCACGCTGTTCACTCACATTGAGCTTGTTGTACACCAGGACCCCCAGGTCCCTTTCCACAGAGCTGCCCCTGAGCCGGGTAGATCTCAGCCTGTGCTACGTTTCTTGATTATGTTTTCCCAGGTGCAAGACCTTACACTTGTCCTTGTTGAACTGCGTAAGGTTCTTGTTAGCCCACTCTTCCAGCCTATCCAGGTCTTCCTGCAGGGTGGCTCTCCCTTCTGAAGTGTCCACTTCTCCACTTAGTTTGGTATCGTCAGCAAACTTCATCAGGATACACTTGATCCTGTCAGCCAATTCACTTATGAAGATATTAAACAGTGTTGGGCCCAATATCAGTCCCTAGGGGACCCCACTCATGACAGGTTGCCAGTTTGAAAAAGAACTATTTACCACCACCCTCTGGCCTGTCAGCCAGTTCCCCACCCACTGTACAGACCCCTTGTTTAAACTGTAACACATCAGTTTCTCTAGGAGGAGGCTGTGGGCAACCGTATTGAAAGCCTTGGAGAAATCCAGGTAAACACTGTCCACCTCTCGCCCCACATCAACTGATCAGGTTACTTTGTCGTAGAAAGCAATCAGGTTTGTCAAGCACGATTTGCCCTTGATGAATCCATGCTGGTGTTTCCCAGTCCTGTGCTTCATTTGATTTGTGATAGCCCCCAGGAGGATTCATTCCATAACTTTCTCAGTGACTGAAGTAAGACTGACGGGCCTATAATTTCCTGGATTCTCCTTTAAGCCCTTCTTGTAGATGGGGATGACATTAGCCTTCTAGTCTTCTGGGGCATCCCTGATCTCCACGACTTCTCAAAGACTATGGAGAACAGCCTCGCAATGACATCAGCCAGCTCTCTTAACATCCTCAAGTGGATAGCATCAGGGCCCACTGATTTGTAGGGGTCAAGCTCCTGTAATAGTTCACATACCAGCTCTTCCTTCACTGACAGTGGGTCTGTGTTTGCATCAACCTGGATTTTTGTTTCCAAGATCTGGGGCCCAACAGTGCTTGGTAAAGACAGACATGAAGTAAGTGTTGAGAACCTCTACCTTTTCAGCATTGTTGGTGACTGATTCACCTCTCCTGTTTAACAGCAGGCCAGTATTTTATTTCTGTTTCTGCTTGTTGTTTACGTACCTGAAGAACCCTTTCTTCTAGTTTTTGAAATCTCTGGCCAATCTCAATTTGAGCTGTGGTTTTGCTTTTCTAATTGCATCTCTGCACACCCTGGCAGTGCCATTGCAGTTCTCAATAGGTATTCATTCACTTTTCCATCTCTGGTATGCTTCTCTTTTGGTTTTGAGCAGACTCAGAAGCTCGCAGTTAAGCCAAGGGGGTCTCTTGCTCTGCCTGCTTCCCTTACCTTTAAAGGGGATGAACAGTTTTTGTGCTTCCAGGAGAGCGTTCTTGAAAACTCCCAGCACTCGCTAGCTCCTTTATCCTCTGTGGAAGTTTCCCACAGAATCCCTCCCAGCTGAGCTCTGAGCGAGTTGAAGTTTGCTCTTCTAAAATCTAAAACCTTTGTCTTAGTACT
>RSEF01000001.1:158491745-158518338 GCA_003993805.1 Himantopus leucocephalus
CAGCACTTGGCCTTGTTGAACCTCATACAGTTGGCCTTGGCCCGTTGGTCCAGCCTGTCCAGATCCCTCTGGATCTGTCCTCTATGCATTCCAGGAACTTGATGTGTGACACGTGAGCTGCTGTATTCTTACAACAAATTCTGGGGTAGCTGAAGTCACCCATAAGAACCAGGTTCTGTTGACCCAAAGCTTGCTTAAGTGACCCAAATATTGCATCTTGGTTTGGAGGTCGGTAGCAGATGCCATCTCCCTTGGAGATGACCCCTCTGATCTTGACCCAAAGGCATTTTATAGGGCTTCTACAATCTCTGTAGTTGACTTCTATACATTCAAGGTTCTCCTTAACACAGAGCAAGATGACTCCTCCTTTTCTTCCCTGACTGTCTTTACAAAACAGCCTGAAACTATCCGTTGCAATCCTCCAGTCGTGTGAGTTGTCCCACATACTAGGATATCATAACTTTCTGACTGGGCATGGAGCTGCAGTTTGTCCTGCTTGTTTCCCAGGCTGCATGCATTGCTATAAATATGCTTGAGGTGGTTGGTCTTCTGGTTCTCATCATGGGAGGCAGTTAAGGAACATTTGTCACTGCTCTGGCTGGCCTGGCTTATTCCCCAGTTAGTTGCAATGGTGTGAGTGTTCCCACTTTGGACTGTGCCCCCCAAGTCCTTCAGTTTAAAGCCTGCCTTTTTTCTTCCCATCTGAGTGTGTATGCTAGTAAGTGAACTCACTGAGTCAGCTTTGCCTTCGAGCAGATTGGAAGCTCTCCCACTGCTATTTATAAAATGTGAGGGAGCTAGAAGAGCTATTCCTTAATATCTCAGCCCCAATTACTATCTCACAATAAAGACTTGGCAATTAGCTCCATTCAGACTAGTTCTCCATCTCTTCTTTTTAGGCATAAAGCACAGACTATTGACAGGAGCCTACTGAACCTCCTATACTACACCACACTATCTCACACACTTCTACAGCAGAAGCTATTGATTGTGGATGCAAGACATTTCAGGGCTTTAGCAATCACAGAATGGTTGAGGTTGGCAAGCACCTCTGGAGATCATCTGGTCCCACCCCTCTGCTCAAACAGGGCTACCTACAGCCAGTTGCCCAGAACCATGTCCAGATGGCTTTTGAATATGTCCAAGGAGGGAGACTCCACAACCTCCCTTGATATGTCTGTAGAGACATTACCAGTGTGTTCTTCATGAATCTGTCAACTGAAAGGCAGTTAATGGGTCACCAATGCCTCTTCCTTGAGGATATACATAGAATAGCCTGTCTCTGGGCTCACTTCTCAGCATGCCTGCTAGAGGGCTGAGGACAGCCTCTTCTTTGAAGATACCAAGTCTATGGAAATAGAGTGTTTTTCCTCCTAATTTTTTTCTTGTCCTGTACCAGTAGAGCTCTCTTACAAGCCATTTCCTAAAAAGCTGTAGATACTTCAAGGATGATAGAATCTCAGTAATTTGCCCACTCTTTATTTCAGTTAAAGGGTAGCCTAATTTTCATTTGCTCATATTCTTGTCTAGATCACTACTCATCCTTAAGACTAGGACAGTGGCGGTAAATCTGTAGTAAGCATTTTTGATATGCCAACCCTTTTTTAAGATGTATTAGTGCCATTTTATTGGAACACAGTCACAAAAAAGGGGCTGTATGGACTCTAGTCCAGTAAGTCACGGCTGTAACTTGAAACTATGTAGATACACAGAACAAAAGGAATTCAGGTAGGAGTAGAAAGCCTTAATCTACTTGTCTTTGTTTGCTGAGGAAGACAGGCAGGCAGGGACTGCTAAATTCAGAGAGTAAGAGATGTGGCTAATGCTCTCGTGTGATTTTTGTTTTGCTTTTTTTTCCCCCCTAAATATATTTTGTTCAAAAGCATATAAGAGTGAAAATGCAATTTATGGAGTTAGAAATACTATCTTATTTTTCCCGCAGATTGTAGCATCATATGAACTTTTGAAATTACCTCAACTACGAGACTGAAGTTAGGGTAAAGATGCAAAAATGCACGGTGTGTAATAGGAGTAAAAATATATAGAAAAAACAAAAAAGGTAGATTTCATGCCTAGAAGTATATGTCTGTTCTTCAGTTTTTGTGTTATAAGCAGTAATTTAAACAAAGCATATTGAACACTTGATTTTGAATAAATGAGGTATGTGACTAAAATGCCTTTTTTATCAGAAGATTATCTAGGTCACTACAGTAAAAAAATGCATCAGCAAGAAGGAGTATTTGCTGTGTTGATAGTCCTCTGAGCATCTTCAATGAGTGCCTGACTGGAGAATGAGAAACTGTTCTGTTGCCAGTTTTCAGTAACCATATGTTGTGTGTCTCCTGAATACTGACTGCAGAGAGGTGTTTTGGATCTTCCAGACACCAGTGAAAGAAAATATTTCTAGTTTCAGAAGGAAAAAAAAAAAGAGTAGACCTTTATGATCATGTTTAATTGGTCTGTTACCAGCAAAACATGTTGGATGATGAATCTACTATCTTCTTGTATCCTTGGTCAAAACCATTTTTTTTTGTTAGCATTTTTTTCTTCTAAAATAATCAGATAAGAATTTTATTACTGCTGTGGCACTTCCATGTGTCTTGGATGTCTTGAACAGGTATTTTCTCCTATATCACAATCATATTCACATGTTTTTTATGTGAGCTGATGTGGTTGCCTTAATGTATCTGCTCCAGCTGGTCTTGAGATTCAGTGTATAATCAATAAAGACAATACCAACAGTTTTTCAATTCCTCTGGTATGAGAGGTTGCAAACATAAATATATTTTAGCATCACATTTTATTGGTTTATGTTGAACAAAACCAAAAAAGTTCAAGTCCCTCCTGTCATGGGAAATAAAAAAGGACTTAAAGGCTGAAACAGATACTCTTTTTATTGCAATTATTTTTTCCCGAGGAGCTAGACTGTTAGAATTTGATTAGGTCTTAGAAAAAATTTCATATGAAAATGTAGGGGCTAGAATTTTCTGTGCACGAAGCTCATTTTGTCACATTGGTGGTATCCTCAAATGGCAGTAATCAAGTGATGTGACATAACTAAACCCCTGGCTGTAGCCTGTGGATCAGGAGATATAAAACTAACCTCACATGGTTCAAAGTCTTCTAATAAAAACAACACAAGATAGCACCTCTTGTCATCCAGTCCTGAAAGATGCTTCCTCTTGCTGGAGAAAAATGGCATAGGTTTATGCTCAGGTCCCATTAGCTTTCAGTTTTAAGAAAATAATTCTTTGAAGGGAATAATGTTTTTTCAACACATTCTGGTTGTAAGTGCCCTCTAGGAGATATGTGTGAATAGATGGATACCTACACACAACCACAAAAAATATGTATAAAAATACATAATTAGGTACTCTTCTTTCTGTTTACCTTGGTTTTGAAACAATCCAGAATATATTTTTTCCTCTGTCCTTCTAGAACTATGAAAGCTTTAAGGAATCTATAACATAGCCCAGGAACAAAACAGTAGAGAGGTCTCTTGTCTTTCTATTAAGGTGTCCAGATGTCTCCTCTGAGGACTTGGATCTGTATTTTGGATTTTGAAGGATAAAGTTCTCATACACTCATTCTAATTACATAGTTCTAGAATATACAGTTCCCCAATCGTATTTTAGTCTTTACCTGTATTTTATATTTCTGCGAGGTTCATTGTTTTCAAACAGTTCTTATTTATTATTAATAATTCTCCCTCTAAGAGTGCCCACGTTGATCATATTTTCAAATAACCTATATTGGCTTAAATATATGAAGGTAAGAAACATAGTCATAACTTGCATTTTTACAATGTTACAGATCTCTGAACATACACCGTTTAAGAAAGTTTAGCACAGTGAGAGCCAGTTCAAACGCTTCTGGGGGCTCTGGCAGTAAAAAAAATAACGTAGAAAAGAGTGTCTTACTATTTCTCAGAGAAATACAGGGTAGAAGCTAATTTGTAAATATAATTTATTTTTTGGGTTCACTGTTATCAGGACAATCTATTTTGTGTTCACTGAAATATGTTCAGTGTTCATGAGCAAGGAGTGCACAATACTCTAGGCACCCCAACTGTGGTAGGACATCTTAGTTGTAATCATTCAAAGCAAATATTTGGCTCTATTCAAGTGATGAATCTCCTTGCTCCACTGCCAAACACTAGCATAGCAAAATTTATACTGAAAAGGCAGAACCTGGAGAAGAAACTCCTGCTTTGGGCCCTGGCAGTCCAACATCATTGTTGTTAAAGCATCAAGTGTTGACACTGGCAATGACACTGCATCCACGTGGCCCAACTTGCAAGGTTAAAAGTTACATTAGATAGAATTTTCACACTGTGGATTAGAAGCCACATATTTGATTCAATTACTAAGTTTTTCACATCACTTCCATAAAGCAGATGGAATGGACAAGTGAAGCAACTGGCCCGAGCAAAATCCCTCCAGCCCAAAGTGAAGTTTTTTTCTATTGCTGTACTCTGTGTCCTCAGCATAGAAGAATACTGTGATTTTGGTAAGATATAAAGGGCAATAGTTAGCTTTCTACTGTCCTTTTGTACTCCCTTGCTTGATGCCATGAGCATAGGATGGTAGCCAGCTGGCAGAGTCTTAAACAGTCTTGAAATAACAGACTAGAGAAAACCAAAAGTGCCTACAACACAGGATGACAAATATATGCTCTGCTGCTGAGCTAGTTAAAAAAAGATGAAAATCCATGTCAAAATGGACCACAGAGGAATGAAAAGTGATAAAAGCTTGCTCCAGCCTTGTGAAGTTGAGCTTCCTAAATTCCCTCTGTAGCTAAAAAAGACAGAGTCTCCTAAGGTGGGGTTCAGAGCAGGTATTTGAGTAGCTATGAATTTCTCTTTACAGGAGATTGGGTTCTCAAGGAGGAGCTTAGGAAGGGCAAAGATTGGGTTAACTTGCTAAAGGTGAAGGCTTTGTGAGCACTTTCATTCAAAGTGTATCTTAGGTGTGGAATCCCTATCCCCTGTGCTGCATGACAGTTTTAATTTGGGTTCCAGTATGGAGCAGACAAAATAATTTCCAGCAAGGGACACATGGGACTGGACTACAGGCTAAATGCACATCCGCATTTTGCCTTTATTCAGAAACTAGATTTGAGCTGTGACTAACCTAGCTTGCTTCCCCCCTGTCCCCAACCCTACAAGGCATGCTTTTCTGATGTATCCCAAGAGGCCTGGTAGCCTCAGGTATCTTCTGTAACTTCATATCCTACCCTGTATACCCCACTCTTAGCACCAGAGTACAAAAAGCAGTGTCGAAAGGCTTGAAACAGTCCATTCCTTAGCATGCATGCAGCTTATACAAGCTATCCTGGGCTGCATCAAAAGAAGCGTGGCCATCAGGTAGAGGGAGGTGATTCTGCCCCTCTACTCCACTCTTGTGAGAACCCACCTGGAGTACTGTGTCCAGCTCTGAAGCCCCCAACAGAAGAACATAGACCTGTTGGAGCAAATCTAGAGGAGGGCCACGAAGATGATCAGAGGGCTGGAGCACCTCTCCTGTGAAGGCAGGCTGAGAGAGTTGGGGTTGTTCAGCCTGGAGAAGAGAAGGCTCCAGGGAGACCGTATCAGGCAGCCTTCCAGTACCTAAAGAGGGCCTACAAGAAAGAGAGGGAGGGACTCTTTTTCAGGGGTTGTAGCAATAGGATGAGGGGTAATGGTTTTAAACTGAAAGAGGTAGATTTAGACTAGATATGAGGAAGAAATTCTTTACTGTGAGGGTGGTGAGACACTGGCACAGGTTGCCCAGAGAAGTTGTGGATGCCCCATCCCTGGAAGTGTTCAAGGCCAGGTTGGATGGGGCTTTGAGTAACCTGGTCTAGTGGGAGGTGTCCCTGCCCATGGCAGGTAGTTTGGAACTAGATGATCTTTTAGGTCCCTTCCAACCCACACCATTCTATGATTCTATGATTCTATGATTCTATGATTCTATGATTCTATGATTCTGTGGCTCAGGTACAGAAAACTGGCCTTGGAAGAAGGAAGGGCTCCAGGCAGCATCTCTATACCTGTGGCTTTGTCCCTGGGAAAATCTCTCAGCCTCATGCCAAAATGACCAAATATGTGCATTAAAAGAAGAGTAGTTATCTAAATCCATGTTTGTATGTAAGGCAGCCAGCATCCACAGCACGTATAAACTTTATTTGGAGCTGTGTGGGAACACCACCTGCTCACACTGCTCCAAGAAATTCCACTTAGAACATTCAGAAGCAGCTGGGATGTGAATATTTGATTCATCTCATCAGAAGCTGAAATTAGAATTGAAAACATAGATCATGTATTCTACTAACATTCCAAGAAAATATTTATTTCTTAATATTTGTTGTTCAGTGAGATATCACAAACTGCTTATCATTTCCAGCTTGTTTATGCTATGAGTTGATGTGGTTTTTATTAAACTTTGCAAATGACTTTAAGGTGGCAAATTTACCATGGTTCAAGACTGCTGACCTGCAGCTAAAGTACAAGGTGCAGCTGGAAGTAATTGTTTCCATTTTGACCAACAGTCATACAGCATATAGTGCTATATAGCATTGTGGGTGTGGGAAGCAACTGGCTGAGTTTTATAACTGTATTAGTCTTCTACTCCTGTAATTTTAGAAAGCATCACAATTCAAAGAAAATTCCACCTGCCCCAGCAGGGAGTAGAGTGAGGACTCTGCAACTGATAGGAGTAAGTCCACTGAATACACTGTTCAGTGGCCCAAGTAGCAGCATGTTTTTCTTTAAATAGACATAAGGGGAAGGAAGATTCAACATACAGCAACTTTTCCTCAACTACAAAGGGCTAGTATGCCTGAGGCTTCTTTTGATGTCTCAGTTCTTGACAAATTGAGTTCTTGTGTTGTCCTAAATCCTTTTACTTTTTTCTAGTTATGTTATATACCATGCACTATTACTTATTTTCTCTTCATAAATTAAAGGATTGACTGTAACAATCATCTGTGGAACCACTTCACTGAAATACTAGATCAGGCAGGGGTGGATTCTCATTCCTCTGCTATTGTAATGAATAGTTACTTAGTGAAATTTACTTTAATCCTACTTGGATGTTCTTCTAAAAAATACCACACCTTGTACAACTACTAGCTGTATTTGGACGCACAGCCAGTTTTGGATCAAAAAGGTTTCTTAGTTTTTCCTGAAGTGGCAATAGCAAGAAAAAAAATCTAGATCACAAAAGTACAAAAGCCCCTTCTTTAATAGTTCATCTGAACAGGTCAAGCTACTGGTATGAAACCAGAATCTCACCAGAAACATCAATTTACTAATTCCTGTGTGTATAGGTATCATTGATTTGAGTATCTCATTAGAGTAAGTGCCTCAAAACTATTATTTCTCCTCACTGGTTGAAAAATGGAGAATAAGAGATGTTAAATTCATTTAAGATTTCCCCCTCCCCATGCATTTCTTGCATGTCTTGCTCCATGTGCTCATAAATAAAAATTTCCACTCAGAGCCCTCAGGCCAATGCTAATATGGTAACGTTTGGAGTGGAAGCCAGACTTGTCTCTGAGGAAGTAGATGACTTTTAGCCAAAACAAAATTTTTTGAGTAATCTGTTCTACACAACAGCAAATGTTGGCAATACCAGGTTGTTTGTTTACCTTGCTATTAGTTGAGACATTCAGCTTCTTAAATAATTTTTTTTCTATTTTGCATACTCAGATCAATTCTATACTACACAATCAACCTGGTCTAGGTACCTTACATAGTCCCCTTGATGCAGTACTTGACTACCATTTACTCTACAATATACTTATCTTTCTGTTTCCTTTGAGTTGAGGAAGTGCTATTAACCACATTTAATTTGTGGGACATTGAGATACAGGCAAATATCAATTCCTGAAAAAAGTCAGTAGTGAGGCAGGGTTTGGTTCTTGCTCCATGTGCCCTAATCTTCTTAGTGCTTATGCAAGGGTAATGGTGTGGGTGGAGGGGACCCAAAGACTGTCCGTGCTTTTGCGTAGATCAGAAAAGAGCCTTTTGTGATTATATCCCTGCCTTTTGCAATTACATCCCTGGTTATTTTCCCAGGGCATTCCCAGAGGGAAGGTGGTGGAGATAGACTGTGTAATCTAATCCATAATCTAAAGGCCTGAACACTTGGAGAAATTCATGCCTACCTTCTGAAATTTCCCTTGTGCCAGCATAGCTCCAATTCCCTGTCTGCTTGTGGCAGTAACCAATGCTATAGGTTGACCTTCAGTAGGTAAAATTAAAATAATCTGCTAAGGCTTATAGGGTTTACAGTGTTTAAGAACTCTTTGGCATTGGATACTTCTGAAAGCACTTAAATATCTTAGAAACCCAACAACAACAACAAAAAACACAGTAACTTCCCTCCTTGATAATTATCAGTAAATTGTGACTATTATTAGAACAGCATAAATCCATCAAGAGCTGGAAGTTGCCAGATCTCCTCCAGCCTGAATTTGAATGTGGATTCCAGGCCTCCTGTATGGAAAGCTGCATGTGTAGTGTGTGAGCGTGCACTTCTTGATCTCTTTTAATCAAGAGAAAAATGGATAATGTAATAGCAGAGTTTTGAGAAGGAATGCAGATTGCTGTGCATTGCAATGAAATGTTTCCCCTTAGGATTAGAGTGCCTGGTAAGACTCCTCTGCCTGAGCTGGAGCTGATATATGAAGCTTTCGCTTGCATAAAGGCAGATAGGTTAGAGCTCAGCTGGGCCAACCTTAGGGCCTGGTTCTTCAGCACTTAATCAGGCAAAGCACCCGCAGAAGTCAGAGAGGTTTGCCCCTTAATGAGAATTACCTGACTAAATCTCCCTCTGCAGGGCTGGCAGTGTAATCCTGCTGCAGTAAAATGATACATAAGGGTCCCTTAATAAAAGTCTTAATTTGCTTTGACCACTGCTAGCATTTTAGGTCCACAATGGCCTTGGAAGTTATCGGTTGTGCTTTGTTGGCCAGCACATTACGTTCAGAGATAATTCCTCTTCAGTGCTCTCTGCTGAAATCCACTCATGTCCTTCCTGCTGCATTCAGCTTTTCTTCCACCTCTGCCGCTCCTGTGGGGATGAGAGGGTCTGCGACTGCCTGCCTCTTCCTTTTTTCTTCCTATGGAAATGTCAGTAAACAAAAATATGTCACATTTATTTGCCAAGAAAGATTAAATCGTACTACAAATTAAAGAGAAATCTGTATTACAAAAATGCAATTAAGGTCTTAGACATTTGATCAAAGGTACAACGTGGCAAAAGAGTTACCATGTGTCAGCTCAACCACAGCAGGTTCATGAGCTCTCTTGGCCTTCAACGCAGGAGAGGAAACGTGTACTAGAACAGCTTCAAGTGAGAAAAACTGTTACCTTAAGTTTCGTTATTTCAAATTCTCCTTAGGTTTCAAAGATGATGTTACCATGGCTCAGCTGACAGCTGGTTAAAAAACAGCAACTTGACCACAAGTCCGAATCACGTGTTTGGGTAACATGACATATAGATGGGGACAGCGTGAGGAACAGCACTGAGAGCACCTCATATGACTTGCAAGTGGGAATACGTTAGCACAGATCTTCCAAATTTCTTTCTTCTGCTTTAATTTCTGTTTTGTTAAGCCATTTTTGATCAGTGAGATACCTTACTGTTTCAGAAAAAACAAAAGCAGTGAGTATGATAGATGGTCTGTTAAAGCAAAGGCTGAATTTTTAATAGCTATAACAACAGAACTAGGGGAAGCAATAACTAAGTAGTTCATCCCGTCACAAGTCTGTCAGGGCACACTCTCTACAGCTGCCAAAACAATGGCCATAAAGCAGGGCAGTGCTTAATATTGTTAAGTCTGAAATACAGATGCAACAAACAATTATCAATATTACTACATAATCCTACCTAGCCAAGCCTCCTGGAAAATCTGCTTAAAATGGATTTCCACCACTGACACCACTAATGCCAACTGATATCGTGGAGAAACTTCCAGCCCACTAAAAGTGAACTAGCCAAAATGCAGTGCAAGCTGAGGACTCCAGCAGGAAGAAACAAACTTGATGCCAGCGAGCAAACTGAGATGAAGAATGAGTGGAGCAAAGAAAACAGCACTGACTGATCTGTGAAAGCTAGTAAGACCTCCAAGAATTGCCTGAGCTCCACCCAGATGTGAGGTTGCTCATGATAAAGAAGAAACATTCCTTCATTCCTTCCTGTGGCTGCCTGCAAGACTTCTCTTGCTTGTAGGGAAAACCTGTTTTCAAGGCTGCGAGTTAGGGATCATTCCTCACATCTATTGCTCTACTGCAAAAATTGGGATGCATTTTGTGAGTGCAGGCTGTATCAGTAAGTAAAGATGCTAAGCTCAGCTCTGATGAATTTCTGTCCCTCTGTTTCCCTGTCCCTCCTTCCATCAAAATTCATACCCCAACTTGCTGAATTTCGCCTGCAGGTTCCCACACATTGGAAATGCAGAGGAAGCTGCCAAAAGGATTAAGAGAAAAAGGTAATTATATATATATAAATTGTTATATATATGTCTATAAAAATTATAATGTTAATTTCCAGAGTTCTTTCTGGAGGCTACTGTATTGCCTGCAGAGGTCACTGTACTTCTTCAGGCTTCAATACTTCTGAAGTCCAAAAAACCAACACTTGAAATTATCTAAATGTAAGAAAAAAGCTTTTTTTTTCCCTACAAAATTCCCACCCTCAATGCTTGTTATCAGGACTTTGACAAATGGAAATAATTTTTTTTCTCTGATGTTTTGGGGTGTGGGGCAACTACATGATTTACCAGTAGAACTAAAATTTGGCCCTCTCCACTTGCCCCCGCTTTGCTTGTGGATTTCAACAAAGGGGTCTTGAGGGTATTTCAGGGTAATCATGGAGAGAAGATACCTGACTAATCTAGATGATACCCAAAATTGTTGCCTTCCCCCCCACTCCGGTGTTTCTGCCACTGGTGCCTGTCAGTCCCTTGCAGACTGATTGCACATGTTACTGTCCCATATGCTGGCCCTTCTCCCACTTCTTTTGTTCACTAATAGTACAATAACTTTCCTGTACAGTGACTCTCTGTATCCATAAAAGAAGGGGTTGGGTTTTTCTCGGAAGATCACATCCCAGAGTCTTTGCTCTGTCTTTACCCTTGCAAAATTTCATTCAAATCAATGGATATTTGCATGAGAAAGCACTCACTTAAAATTAGACCTGGGTTTGGTGAGGGAAAGGGGGAGGTGGTGGTGGGGAGTAATAGGTACTTTCATAAATTAGCAGCACAACATTTGATTGGGTTTGCTATGATTCATTGAATCATATTATTTAGTTTTTTGGATGATTTGGGTATTGAAGCAAATTAAACTCTTAATAATTTTGCTATACATGTTTCCCAATGTCTGAAGTTCATTCTTTTTGTTAATAAAATATAAATAAAATCAAGATAAATACAATTGAGTATGATATATAATTCAGCCAGGAAACAAACAAATGCAACTCCATTGCCCACCCCCAGGCCAGTATGGTTCACTGTTATCAAAGGTGCTGGACACATGGCTTGCCAATGATCCAGCTGATGACAATGTACCAGTGAGGACAGAGTCAAAAATGAGTGGGGGTGGGAGGGAGGGGGAGAAGGGAGAGAGAGGAGGACGTGGTAGGGAGGGGGAGAAGGGACAGAAAGGGAGGAAAAAAAAAAGCCTAAAAGTTTAGGTCAAGCACCCCCCTACCACATAAATATCTCTTTGATCTATTTGTTGTTCAAAAGTGGAAGTACCCAATATTTACCCCTGACACTTAACAAGAGGTAATAAATTGATACTGCCCTGCAGATGACAAGGGATGACAATGGAGACAATGTATGTAGGGACCAAAGAATTCTGTGCTGTAGCCCTTTTTTTCTGGTTGAAGATCATGGATTTTACTCCTTATCCACATAAAGCTCTCCTGTTTATGCTTTATGCTGATGGAGTGAATTTCACCCTACATAATTTCGCCTACCCTAGCTCAAGTCACTTAGGAAGCCTTTATGTAGATTTTACACTTAATTAACATAACCTCATCAGACTTGGTATTTTCTGGAATTTACACGAACTGGATGTCTTAAGAAACCCCGACTGGAGACGACGACGTAAGGATTGCTTTATTGAGAGAGGGGAAGAAAAATATTGTATACAGCAATAAGGCGAAGAGAAACTTGGATTAGAAAATGGATTTAGTGGGTTAAGAAGTCACAGAACTTTGACAAAGCACAACTTTACTAATACAAATAAGAACCCTGAGCTGCATTTGAATTCACATCACACCACACCTGGTAAGAATTAGTCTAGCACAGCATCATCAATCATAGTGTGGTTGTCAGTTTTGACATCCTTTAAGTCTACGTTGTGTGCTTAATGACTACATTACAGAAAATGTAAACAGACACCAAACATACAGGTATGCCCTATATTTTTTTAAAAGATGCTGTATATTTAAAAATAATAATAAAGAAGAACCAAGTGTTTTGTACAGAGAGTGAATAAGTGAACTGTAAAAAAAAGCTGTTATGAAATAATCAGAAAAAAGTTTCTAAAAACAGGGCATAAAAAAAGAAAAACACTTGCAATATTTAAGAACTTTGATTGACCCAAATGGGGAAAACATAAATTAATATTTACAGGAAATAGAGACTCCCTTCTATTTTGCTATTGTATATTTTCTCTCTCAAAAACATCCTGCAGAGATTAAATACTACCTTTACTATACATCCTGTGAATTTTTCAGTTTGATATTGTGACCATGATTTACTAATAAGGACTCCGGAGTCACTTGTGAGCCCATTACAAGCCCTGTATTAATAATTCATAAGGGAAAAACACGCTGAAGAAGTGCTTGGGATCATGACCTAAGTGAAATGCCTGAGTTCAAACTAAAAATCTCCCAAATTCCATTTTTATTATTAGCAGATTTCTACAATTACAACACTTACAAGAAAGCTGTCAGTTCTGCAGCCCAGAAGGTTGCCCAGGTATTAGGAATATAAGGCCCCTTGTCTCATTTGCTTGTGTGATCTGTGATTAAAACTTCTACAGACTTCAGCGAGTGCAGGATCAGGTCCCTCAGCAATTCATTCAGGGAGAAGCTTAATTTGAGATTTTAGTGACTGTTTATTTTCTGGCTCAACAGCAGCATATTTTGGAGGTGGGAAAAATGTATGCAAAGAAGGGTCAAAATCCAGATGTAAGAATGAATAGCAAGAATACATTCAAAAGGTGCAGGAGGAGTGAGAACTGTAAATATATGTCGGATTTGGTCTGTGAAAGGTAATGTTATCTCTTTACTGAAACTGCATTGTACTTTCTCGTGGTATGTATGTAACTGTCTCTGTAGAGGAATGAAAAATTTTTTAAAATAAAAAGATCTCACTTCTTTGTGAATTAGTTTGCTTAAGTTTCCAAAGTAAAAAGAAGAGCCAGAAAGCAATGCTTTATTTTAATTCATTTGAATAATCTTCCTCATTTCTGTGATCTATCACTCACAGATAAGAAGCACCTTGCAAATTTTATTATTTCTACAAAATATATCTTATTCAATTAGCAACTGTCAGTGAAAAAAAAAGACAATAAAACTCCAGGTCTGATTAAAATGGAAAGAAACATTGAGTGAAATGCATGATATTGAAAGCTGTTATATTTCTTTGAAAATGAACATTCTTACAGAAATGACTTTCAAAGTTTTTTGCTGAATGTGAATCAAAGGCCCAAAGTTGGTTTTATTTTAGTCGTCAGGAGCAAAATTTGAATTGGGAACGGCCTCAGATATCTGTAGTTTCAATTTAGCTATTTGTTTTTAGGAATAATGTTTCAAAGCTTTGAGGGAGTTCATATGTGTTTTTGGAATTCTGATTTATTCCTTTAGGACCCCCCATTCATTTCCAGAACAAGGAAAAATAAGAAAAAGAGAAGTGCTCTATTATCCTAACTTTATTAAAACATAACAACACAAAGAAAGAAACTTCACGATTCCATTTATCCCAATTTATAAATGAGAATTTTATTATGACAGCATGTCTTAGATAAAATAATACAATTAGAATACTTTCACATGTTTGCTTATCACAGGTCTGGATTATTATTTAAAAGCTGAGATGCTTTCACAAATATATGTGGGTGGCACAGCAACAAAGTATTGAATATTAATTACTATTTTTATAAAGCAATTCTCATAAGTCTTTGGTCTAAGCCAGCAGTCCTTACTCAAGCAAAACAACTTGAATGCTGTGCGAGTTTTACCTAGCTCAGTACTTTAATCTCCTTAGAGATCAATAAATAATTAAAAATTTTATCATATGAGCTACTGTGTTTTAAAATTGACTTCTTTTAAATTAATCTTCGCTTTGCTTGTTGGAGAAACGGTGAAGAATTTCTCTCCTGCCTGCACGCCTGCACCCCCTCAGAAAAACCTGTGCAGGCAGCATCCTGCAATGTTACATCCAGCCCTAGTTTGGTTCTGAAATAGTCCCATTTTTGGATTGCTTTTCCTTTAACAACCTGATTACATTGCACGATTTACTTCCACAGTTCCAGCGCTCCTCATTACTAATTCCAATAGCAAAAACTTGCCAGAACCCCTGAGAAGCAAACCTTCAAATCTAGAATTAAGTAACAGAATATATTACACATTGGACATTTGCAGGGAAACTTTACTTGAGGGAAAATAAATACAAACACCTTGTTCTGTGATCTGTAAGTAAACTACCTTAACCGCTGTGCTGCTCCTAGAAAGGCTTCTGACAATTACGTCTTTCAAGCCAAAGTTTTAACAGTGTGTTTCTGAGGCTGGCATATATACTTCATACAGTATTAATAAAGGGTTTCCCGAATTAATGAAAACGTACCGTGTTCACATATAATGAATAAGCACCTAATTAAAAGCACAGTAAAGCCAGGAGCACAGATATTGGTTTTTTTATATTAATATCCATTGTATTACTTTAGCCTTTAATGTGAGCCTCTTCAGCTGACTGATGCCCAAAGGGGAGCTAACAAATCGCTCAGCTGGTGGCTGACACTGGTCCTGAAGAAAGCTAGTAAGGAACACTTTGCAGTCTTTCAGAGCCTCTACACCAGCTGTCACCCAGCTATGGGTGCTGAAAAGCTCCTGTCACTTCATCCAAAGGGATTTACTTGGTCAGAAGGAAAATTTAAATACAAAGCATGCAGCTAAGAAGCTAGTGAAAAGGATTATGAGTGCACAAGAGCACATGTGTATAAGACACTAATACATCTTTAGGAAATTTCAGATCCCCAAAGCCAGGATTACTGCCAGAGGCAGGGTGGTATACGTATGCTGGGACCTTCACCGTTAGAGTTATTATCTCCCAACTATTCAACTTTATAGGTCTTTCATCATGTGAGGGGGGGGTTCGGTGGTGGTGGGGAGGAGGAGGAGGTTGTTTTAAAAAACGCTCCCCTTATCTTCAATAGGGGGTTAAGAAAAGACATTCCTAATCTATTATTCTGTAGAATTCACCTGCATTTAAAACACTCTATAGCCTTTAGTTATCATTGGACATTTAATTTGTGTGTATGTGCGCACGCACCATTGTCCAAATGGACCCAAATGTCCAGCTTAATTGTTTAATCATGACTAAAGCAAACAAAGCACCGCGTCTCACGCTCACCATCAGAGCTGCTGAGCGAAGCGGAGACGAACAAGCAGGAGAGGTGCGTGACAGGAGCGACCTGCCCAGCCAGGGGAAGGTTTCTGACTCTGATCTGGCCATCTTTACAAATTGGCACTCGGGAAAATGACACACTAGTCCAGCTGGAAGGGGAATGGCACTGGGAAAAACGCTGTGCTACAGAGAGTTGGAAACGCTGTGCCGGAAAGAGTTGAGGGAGGGCAGTTGAATTTCTACACTAGCCTTCTTTTCTTGTCCCCTTTTTTTTTACTTTTCTTTTCTTTTTGTTTCTTTCATAAACGTCATTTTAAAATCACCGAAGGGAAAAGGAAAGGAAAGGAAAATGTGAAACAGAAGAGTAACGTCTATAAAAACTTACATTTTTAGCCAGCTTAACACTGCAATCAAACTCGACTCGGAGCAGCACCCATGCTGGCTGGCCTGTGGCGAGGTACTGTTATTCTACCTTAATAAAGCCCCTGGCCTGGCCTGCTGGATGCAGGAAAGTTGATGATAACGCCAAGTTGTTTAGAGGAGGAGCGGAAAGCGAGACCCACAGCACGAGACGCCGGCTACCACCGCCGAGCCCCAGGGGAGGGTCAAGCGAGTTGTGACTGCTGTTAGCTTGGGCGCGCAGCCCTGGCTTGGCCCCCGGCGCAGGCGGGCGGCGTGACAAATCTGGGGGGAGGATGAAGGGGGGGAGAGAGGAAGGCAGAGGGGTGAGGAGGAGGAGGAGGAGGAGGAGGAGGGGGCGCAGGCGGGCAGGAGGGTTGGGATGAGGGGCTCACCTGCAGCCGCTCTGGACAATGGGGAGGAGGTGGGAACAAGGCAATGAAACGTGGGAGGCTTAATGGAAAAATCATATTTTGGGGAAAATTCCCCACGTAGAGCCTTTAGGAACATTAGCATTGTGTGTCTTACAAAGCGGGAGGTTTAACAAAAAGTGCTACACAGCGCGAACCAGCTGCCTTTAGAGGTCACTAGAACATCGCTGCAGTATTTACAAATTTTCCATGAAGGATTAGAAGTTAGTCTAAAGCCCTATATACACTATATACAGTTCCAGTGGATGCTGTATACTATTATCTAAATTTCTTCACATAGACTATCATGTATCTGCCCCAGCAAAGCTGATTAGTGAAGCAGCTTGACTCTGACATATCCTTTATGCCAGCCACAAGCTGCCTTGCACAGCCACCTTATTCACTGTGGAGACAGGCCTGAAGCAAGATTGTAACACAACAAATGCAAATGAGATGAGCCTTACACCACTTAAACCGAGATGGCTATAATATGTAACAGCTTAATGTGCCCACAGAAGTGATTGATGCCCCTTCCGTATCTCTAAAGAGCTTCAGTTTTGATGCACTCTGTTTTTAACTAATATTTCTTTTTACTCCTCTTCCTGACGATGGCTTTCTCTTTATCCTCAGTGTGGGGAAAGGAGGAAGAAAACAAAATGCCAAGCAACTTATCAAAGCTGGTTGTCTCTCCCAAGATCCTGACTCGATGAAAACAAAAATTTGGAGGATCTCTTAATCAGCTCCAGGTAGTTTATTTAAATTATTCCAGCAGAAGTTTGGTCCCTCGTAAATCAGTAATTCCTAATAATAAGCAATGTTACTTCCTATGGAAAGAAGCAATGCTTGTAGTCTGACAAACTGCCTGTCGTAGGGCAACACAGTCTAAGGGTCTTGAGGAACCTTTGCCATTAATCCCAACAGACCACAGCCCCGCTGTGGCTCTGCCTGCGTAGCAGATAGCCACGGATTTGGGGAAAATTTTCGACAAATCTAACATCCTGTACTAGCCTAACCAAATGCTGCACTAACCTAGCTGGCTATACATTTCTAATCAGTATTCGTTCCCTGTCCTTAAAATAAACAGAAAACAGATTTCTCCGTTTCCCCTAAAATCAATCTTTCACTGTATCTGTCAGTTGCTTTCTCCCAATTAGTATTCTAAATTCATTTATTTTTGTCATAAATTAATTTTTTTTTGCGTACCTTGGCACGAGTTTTTCATTCAATACTTGTGAGTAATGTGACAGACTTAACGTTGTGTTGCTTAGCAGTAATAAAAAAAAAAGTAACTTTGTTAATGAATTGAGATGAATCAAAAATGCCTTATTAATTATTGCTTGCCTAGTAGGCTAAGCTTTGGCTCTTCACCTCACTGGCCCAGAGAACATTTCTTGCCTTTGGCCATGTCGGAGGGGCTCATTAAAACATCTCTTGGGAGCAGATAGAAATTGTTAGTGAAAAGCAATGGTCAGTGCCTCAGCTAGAACCCAGCAGGGAAGGGAATCCCTCATCACTGAGAGCTAACAAGGCTGTATGTATTACACCTGTAATCAAACTGCTCCGAAAATGCCAGGAGACCACTGGGCTCTCTTTGTGATTGGTGAAGTTATCTGAAAATGCTGAATCCAATCCATAATTGATGTGCACACATACAATTACAAGCCTCCAGATATCAGTTAAAATGTTGCAGTTGCAAGCCTTAAGGAGTGGTAAACCTTAACATGCATGGCATAAAATAAGGTGTTTGACATAATAAAAGTGAACCTGTTTTGCTTCCATGCACTGCCAGTTAAATTTTAATTGAATTTGCTACATTTGTTAACAGATGTAATTATAGAAAACCTCACTGAAAAACAATGATATATGGATGGGCTTGGGTATCTTGTAGACATTTTGTGAATTAATTTGTATGTTTAAATGAAGATCTACATCACTGTTTTGCCTAAGGTAAGTAAAATTTACTATGACCTGTAATGTGACCTTGGGATATTGAAGTCTGAGAATTTTACATGTCCTAAGCTTCAGGTTAGGATAAGGTGAAAAACTAGCGCCTCTTGAAGACTTGTGTTTGTATCTGGCCTCCCTATGGTCTCTTAGAAAAGTCAAAATTGCAAACGGCTTTCAAGGCTTAGCTTCCAAGCAAGTCACCCTCTAGTACGTGAGAAGCTAAGATATATGAGATGAAAGATGACCTAAATGATCTGAGCAGATAAATTTAGAAGTCAGTGGCATAACATTCTCCAAAACAATATATACACTTAGGATAGCTCATCCAGTCAGCCTCAGGATTAGTGCTTTCCTTTAATTTTTATATTTGCTTGCTTCTTGTTTATTGTATGAGAAAGAAACCTTCTTCTGGTGTGATGTATAAGCAGATAAACTTCTAGAGATACTGAAGATTGCGGTCACTCTTTTCTTGCTCTGAGGAGAGGACAGCAGGACAGCAGGGATGCTGTGTAATGGTAGAACAGGAAAAAGAGCAAGTGGAGAAAGAGAGGATGCAGCAGCAGCAAGCTACCCACCATAAATATTTTTGGGGTACACCCATGAGTTATAGATGGAACAATTGTTATTGCTGTTCAAGAGGGCCTCCCTGTTTTGTGAAGTACTTTGATTTTAAAAAATGGTAGATTGATCTGAGAGCAGATGTGAACCCTGTATCAATAGCATTGAAAACAGATTCATGCAACGTGAAGAACATGCTCTACTGCACTCTCTCTGGTGGTGGTGTTCATGCTATATCTGACTCTAGGGCATTCTTCTAAACAATTACAAGAGTAAGCTAAAATTTATATCAGCCATTAATGAACAGGAATCACAGAACACCCCTTTCTAGGGCATCTGGTGGTGTTTGGACTCCTCTCTCTTGACATTGCTAGGAGAGGTGTTCCTCTCCCCAGCCTCAACTGCTTCAAAACGTGCTGCCCTAAGTACAGGTGGTCAGGCTCCCTCTGCAGACACTGAAAAGGGACAGCTAGGCCCAAAGGGCAAGTTAACCCATCTGTCTTAGTGGCAGATTTCTGCTTCAGAGGAAGAGGGAGCCCAGTTGAGGTTGGAAAAGACAAAAGTTTACGTAAGATGAATCCTTCCTAAAGTGACTTCCCTTTTTTTTTTAAGTTTTATTTTGTAATCTTACTAAAACCCTCACCACTAAAATGTTTTTTTCTGCCTGGATTTTTGTTTCAGCAAGGCGTCATTTCACCTTATCTTTTAATTGTACCCTTTTAAGAAATACAACGAACTGGGAGGGGGGAGGATAAAAATTGCTGATCAAATACAATCTTGAAGGGCTGGATTGAGAGGTGTAGAAAGAGTTCAAATACCTATCGACATTTATTTGAAGGCACATTTTGTTTCCTATTTTATTTTTATGAGATTGAAAAGGGGGAAAATATACAAAACCACAGACCTCAGCAATTCCTGAAATAAAAAACCCCAACTTTTTCTTATTATTCCTAAAAGAATGTAGCTGAGATCTAAATGATTTTCAAACTGTTGTCACTCTGAAATTTCATCCTGCTGCCCAAATTAGCAGCCTAAAGACCTGTTTGTTGTGAGGATTGCATGTTTGACTAGAAGCACCATTTACACTGGTAGAAGTAGGATGCTGTAGAAACAGAGAACAAGACAGACGGTCACCACCCTCTAGGAGCAAACGGTTTAAAGTACATCATCACGTTTGTGACAAGACATATGTGGTTTAGTTTGTGGCGCTGTCCTGGTACTAAAAGGGTATAGATGCTGGGCCAAATTCATCCAGAGGTTGCTGGGTACGTTCAGATCACATGAGATGTGAATCTGACCTGTTGACTTTGGTGGCGGAAATGCTGAGGAAGTGGACAAAAGCAGATTTCCCCCACCTTTGCCCTCTCTGAGTTTCAGGGCCGACAGCAGCTTGACTGTATAATTCAGAACACCTCAAGGCTGCTCTAAGCTCCACTGGCTTGTAACAGCCACCGAGGTGCTTTTGTGCCGCCCGGGGATTTCCAGCACGTATGCTGTGGCCATGGGCCCTGCAGTGGGGTGTGAAGCAGAACGAGATCTCTGGCTTTGCAGTGCTCGGAGATCCCCCAGCCCCAAGGTAATCCCTGAACCTCCATTAGGGCAGTTTTCCAGGATCTTTGCACTGCTGGACTCAGAGCTGTGCTCTGCTTGTAAAGGTGCATCCTTGCCATTAAATGTTAAAATGTGAAGGGATGTTAATTTGTCACACAGGTTGTATTGCCAGCTCATACCAAGGATTCTGACAGGCCTGATTATGGTCTAGGGATTTGCAAGGGACTTGGGTCCACTTTCTGTAGGTCAAATTTTGCCTGAAGATGACCTTAGCTTTTGAGTTATAGCCAAATATATATATATATGTATATAGTACTTGGACTCATTTAGAAAAACCTGCATTTAATAAGCCTTTAAGCAAATGTAGGATTGGTAATATCAGTAGTCATTGACTACTAGTACGTCAGTGCACAAATAATTAACAAAGTAGCAATAATTGATACGTGGTAGGAAGAAAAATGACAGATGTCAATTACTATATTGAACTTGGTGATTGTGTATACCTGTACATGTACGTGCATGTGCCTGGGTATATGTAGCATTCATGCGTTCAGGTGTAACAACTCATATACATACCAACATACACTGTACAGTTTCCGATCAAAACAAAGAGAGCCCCAAACTGACCATTTAAACTGCAAGCAAACGATGCTTCCAGCCTGTGGTCCCTGCTCTGAATACAAGCAGGTGAGGAATGGTGCTAAATGCTTTTGATGTTGCCAGCTCCCATTTGCCACCCAACTTTTTTCTCCTCCAAAACCTCTTAACAAACTTCAAAGGCCTCCTTGCTTCTTGCCTTAATCCAGTGCACTGAGACCTCTAGTTCAAAGAACTTTCCTTAAACCCTCTTCTTAAACTGCAACCAAAACTTTTTCTTTCCTTTCCACAAAGTAGCAATTACAGCTCTGTTGCGTGGCAATTGGGCTTGGGCCGATCAGCTCCTGCTATTAATTAATCTCACAAAGGGGGCTCATTTCCTGGCATTCAAATTGACAAGAGAGCAGAGAACAGAAAGCCCTTTCAAAGCAGTTCCAGTTAACTGAGGGAAGAGGTATCAGAAGAAAGAGCCCCACAGTATTTGAGGTAGAGGGCACATTTGATACTGCCTATGCTTGCTACTGATTGAATGATTTTGTTAAGGAGAGCTCTTTACTAATCTTTTACCTGCAAAAAGCTCAAGAGCAAGTAAATGCAGCACAAATATTGCTAAATTGTGGCAGAGAGACTTCACAGGCCAGGCTTTCGATTTCACTCTCCCAGTGCATCTTCTCGAGCATTATACTTACTTTAAACAGAAAGTGTTCACTTTACTAACACAGAAAAGCTCTTGGAAGAAGGAGGGGGGGGAGATGAAGAGGCAAGAAAGAAGAATAGCAGACAAGAGATTAAAGCTTTTTATTCAGTATCTCTTTCGTATTCAAATTGTGCTAAGGGCTCTGTGAAAGTTAGAAGCAAGCTTGTTCAGGAGGGCTTCTAAAGTGTGTACATGGATTTCATGGGAATAGAAAAGAAGCCACGGACTGGGTAATGAAAGAAAGATAAGATGTCCTATATAAAACAACTCAAGAGTGGTTCAATTACTTCAGCAAACCATCAAGCAAGCTTTGAAGATTTGAGGAAACACTGTTAAAATGTAACAAAAAACTCATGTTGCAGGTTTTGTACCACTATATGTTTGTATACTGTGTGAATTACTTAAGCCATATTCCCTCTGTGAACGTTGTTTACTTCTTTGGGGGTTTTATTATTATTTTTCTGGAAGAGCTATGTTTGTCTGGAAGAGTTATGGAAAATGAAACATTCACGTTTGATCTTTGTATCTCCGTGAAAGGGAGTGTGCTGTAAAAAAATGGCATCATTGTTTACAAAAATAAGCCTGGGAATTAAAGGTCTGTGGCTGACAGTTTCACATATTTCTCTTTGCAGTTAAAATAGCCCTCCTGACAAAGGCTAAATGGTATAAGAAATAATCAACTGCTTTCACCCAGAGAAAGGTCTGAACTGAGGAATATACTGGCTATAAAAATAAAAGTCTGCAGTTTGGAAAATACCTATTTTTAATTGCAGCTATCGCTTTCTCTCTCTGTCTCCTTCCCCTCCCCAGTTCTCTATGTCTGAGACTTGACAAGTAACATCAAACATGGCCCAAGAACAAAGCTAACCAACCATGGCCTGCAGCATCCTTCAACCAAAAGTCACCTTTAGTCAAGCTTTGCCATCTAATTTGCAGCGTTTCTGTTTGTACTCTTCAAGCAGAAGTCCTAAAACTCTTGCGGTATAAAGCTTTCCTGGTTTCTATTCGGTAAGATTACAATGGGAATGTTGGAATGATTTAACACTTTTAGCAATCATCAGCCACAACCGCCCTGGTGCTTTGACTTCAGAAGCAAAGAGCTGAGACCTCTACTTTATTCCTCCTAAGTTTATTTTGTGTTTTTTAATGCATGCTAAATAATACATCTGTAAGGCTCCCAATTTAAAGTGCGACTCAATCCCCTTCTGTGCCAAGTGTCCTGAAACAGTGTTAAATTACCTTCATAGATTATTGTTTTTTTAATTTAGTTGGGTCAAATAGATGGCAATGCTATATCCCATCAAGTGAAAGACAGCAATGACTTGTTTGCCTGAATCAAAGTAAACAAAGACAGTTAACAGGTCCTTTTCTCACATGAGAACAAAGGAATGTCACCAGCAACACTCATCAACTCATGGAGACAATGAAAAACAAAGAAAAAATGAAACTTAAAAAATGAAGTAAATCTCCATTTTCTTGCCCCATAGTTAAGGAAGTCATATAAACTCATTAAGCATGTTATTAACATTCAAGGGATTAGCAACCAAGATATTTCAGTGGACTGTCAAAGATCTCATGGTTCTCTAAAAACTCAGAGCGCTAACTTGAGACCTCAGACGGTAATTAAAATGCAGCACAGCTCACTTTACTCAATATTTAACAGTCCTCTTGGCTTCACAGATACCCAAAGAAAGCTTATCTAATTGTGTTTTGCCCTGTAGTGATTTAAACTCTTAATGCCACGTGAACCAACCACCTATGGTAAGTAATTCCATTCTGCCCTTGTCTCTCTGAATGTCTGCTATGCCTGGGATGCAGTGATGTCAGTGACCTGCTGGTTGAATCCTGGGCTTTCCCTCTAAAAACTGGCTGCTGAAAGGGCTTGTGATGAGAACTGACACACTGGGTCATAAACCAATGTGGGAACCACAAAAGCAAGCACCAGTCATGGCCAGAACATATTTTAAAGGCAGCTTTTTTTTAAAAAAAAGTGTTAATAGAGAAATCAAAATCCTATCCAAGCCTTTTCCAAAATTTTTTAATGAACCATATAATTTTTTAAAAATAGTTTTTAATTTTTTAAAAAATAAACCACAAAAGCCTATATGAAAGAAACATCTTGCATTCTCTCACTTTAGACATGCCAGAAAGCAAAATGTATTTTGAATGAACTCATGAGTTAGGACTCATGAACTTAAGACCACTACCCCTCTCCATCCCTCCAGGAAGTTCTGTCAGCCGCAGGAGGACAGTGAAGAAATTAAAGGAAAGGACAGTTTCTATATTGCGAACAAACTTTCTTTGTTCCTTAATTTTTATGATGACCATTACAATATACTGGTAAAATATGGCTGCAATTAGGACTATTCCTCTACCTGCACTTTCTTCACTCACCCCCATTCCCAATTAATTTTGTTTCTTTCCTTCTTTTGTATATCACTATTTTTGCCTCTGCACTTTATTCTCCAGTAATTTAGGTCCTGGTACAATTATATCAGTTCATCCTCAATAGAAGTTCTCTATATATCTTTCAAACAGTGACATTAAAATCCATTAAATTATTGGATTTCATATACGTGTGTGAGTCTGCCAATCTCTTCCTGGTGTGTTTGGAGTTATGCCCCATATATTACCTTTTTCAACTAAACAACATCTTGAGTGTACTTTCAACCTTGAAGCAAATAAGATAAGTACAACTTAGGCAAACTAAGCCTTCACATAAGGTTACATGCCATTTGTTTTGAATATCTCAGTAATATCTGTCAGTACCTCTATCACCTTCACTAAAACAGTGAGAGATAATCTTTAATTACATTTACAAAAGAATTGAATGTTCCCCTGGCTTCTATTGTCTTTCTCTGTATTCTCTTCTTCACATCCTACTCCTTCTCTCTCTGTTCTGTTCCTTTACCTGACTAATTTAGATTGTGTGCTTGTTGAAGCATCACTTTTGTCATTTTACAGGTTCTGCTTAGCACACATGGATAAACTTCCATCAACTTGGATTTCTAGGTACATACATACAGGTGGCATGTAACTGCAGAATTTACCTGTCTGCCTTCAAAAGAGTGTGAGTATGCAAGTCTTCAGAAATCAAAGTTCTTTGGAAACCCTCACCAGGAATGTGGTTTTACTTGAGTTCCATTAAAGTGAACAGCAAGTTTTCCATTGCCATTGATGAGAGTTAGATTAGGTATCAAACATAAGAGGAAAACTTTTTTTTTTTTTCAAATAACATACAAAAGCCAATATGAAAGAAACTCCTCAGATTCTCTCATTTTAGATGTTGCAGAAAGCAAAACAGCTCTCAGACTGTCTGAAATTCTTTCTGATTTCTGAAGAAAAGACAATTTCACAGGAAATAAATAAAAGTCCTCTGATTAACTGACCAACAAAGCAAAGGTCCTTCTCTCTTCCTAAAATGAGCAGTTCCCTTCTCTACCAGCTTAATAAAATTGTCTAGGGCAATTTTGCTGGTTCTGAACTTGATATAAAGACAAATACCATGCTTGAGAGACTATAAAGCATACCTTTAGATCAATAGAGCATAGGAAATCCTCCAGAGATACAGTCTTGTTTATGGTCAGGGAAGCCTTTTTGGGGGTGGAAAAGGAGAGTTTCACAGTATTCAGGTTCATTAGAGTAAGTATCAGCCTAGAGGAGCCCTAATTTCTTTGAGACCGCAAAAGAGATTCAATTGAAACCTAAGCCCTTTTTCAATTGTGGTACTGGAATAATAGATTCTATGGCGAGTATCTTGGAGACGGTGGAAACGGTTGCTCGCTTTTTTATGCATAGTTCACTGATTAACATCTGCCTGATTGAACCCTTATAAACTTGGAATGGACTGAAATTTTATTGAGTAGACTTGCTGAAAGGTCTCTGAAATACATGTATACGTTGCCTGTGGGCATATAGATGGGCAAATAGGTGGGGCTTCAACAGGCACTGCTCTGCCTACCTGAGGGACTATACACAGCATTGACAATAAAAGCTACCCGGAGTCATGGTATAAGGTGGTAGTTTTCTTGCATTCTGCTAAATGTATATGACTGGGCTTGGACAGCAAAACAGACTTCAGCGATCACAGGAGCAAAAAATGTGACAGTTATCATTGAAGCTTTTCTGAGTTTTTACATAGGACAAATAAAGTTTTTAACTTGGAAGGTCTGTATAAGCCCTTTCTGTGATAGGAAGGAGCAGGGAAATAAATATATGAGTGAAAGTTTTTCGAACAATCCATTAAAAGAATCTTTTAGTAGTTCCACCATAATTAAAGGGGAGTTACTCCTTTAAACAGTGTAATTATTTGCCACGTTCCGTGTTATAGCACCTTGAAAACAGGCTCGCTAGTAGCACAATATCAGATTCCAATGTCCTTATTCGAACTCAGTGGTGTCTTACTGATTTCCAGAGGATGACCATAAATGAAGGGAGCAACCGCTTAGTGTGGGTAAAGAGTTAGATTCTGCTCCCCTCTCCTGCCAAGTTTCCTGTGGTTCATCATGTGAACTACCAAGGAAATCCAGGAGCAGGCAGTGCGTGGACTTCGCTCAGCAGGATACTCAGCAGGATAAGTGGGTGCATTTAATGCTTGGCTAATCCAAATGCTTCAGTTTTGACTAAAAAAATACTTCAGGTTTGAAACAAATTAACCAGACATGATACATTTAATGAAGATAAAACATACCCAAAGAGGTCATCTGGCTCAGAAGTGCTATCCAGAGTGTGGGAGAGACAACAGAGAGAGAACCATAGAGTCATAGGGAGGTCATCCTCCCCCTCTACTCTGCACTGGTGAGGCCAC
>RSEF01000001.1:158518438-158538412 GCA_003993805.1 Himantopus leucocephalus
AATAACATCTGCCAGCTCTCTCAGCACTCATGGGTGCATCCCAACAGGGCCCATGGATTTGTGGGTGTCAGGTTTTCCTAAATGATCTCTAACCCTATCATCCTCAACCAAGAGAAAGTCTTCTTTTCTCCAGACTCTCTTTCTTACCTCCAGGGTCTGGGATTCCTGAGGGCTGGCCTTAGTAGTAAAGACTGTAGCAAAGAAGGTATTCAGTAACTCTGCCTTCTCTGCATCCTCTGTCACCAGGGCACCCACCTCATTCAGCAGTGGGCCCACGTTTTTCCTAGTCTTCATTTTGCTACTGATGCACTTGAAGAGGCACTCCTTATTGTCCTTGACATCCCTGCCTATCTGAGGTTATCTTGAGATGGGGTAAATTATTCTGTTATCCTGTGTCTCCCTCTTGCAGAAATCTTGACACCTAGTTGAGATTACATACCTAAGTACTAGATGTGAAGTGTCAGTGAGAAGAATGCTTTACTTCCATTTTTTTCAACATTAGTTAAGCTGTATTTTCAAGGCAGGTGGGGGATGAATACTAGTTCATAGCAGATGTAGCTTGGCTGGCTCTTACTTCCATTTCCTTCTGAATGAGCCTTCCCTATACATATCCTGTCTTCTACAAGGACCTCAAGTTGTTTGAGTTCCATGGCGTTTCACCTTGGTTTCCCCCATATTGTCTTATGGAGGATGTAGTCTTCTAGAGAGCCTTGACAGTAGGAAAGGATGGAAACCTTATTCAGAAGTCCTATGAGGGAGCGGATTTAATTTTGAACTTATATATGAAGTAGAATTATAATGTAGAAAAGTTTAGATTCAGATTTAAAATAGTCTAGATTTTTTTTTTGGAGAACTGATTTCTCAAAAATCTACATGTCTCTCAGGAAAGTCTTCCAAGGGAAATTTTCCTAAATCCCTTATTCTAACAAATTTTGTATTTAAAGAATGAAGGCAGCAAAATAAGTTATCACTAAAGATAATGATAGGCAATAGTGCAAAAAAAACCCCAAACCAAAAACAAAACACCAAAGCAGTCTAGAAGAAAACAAGCCGTCCCAATGGTTTGCTGTAGAAGGCCACACAGCAGACATCAGCATAAAATAATGAAAGGAGTAGGGAGTAGTCATCATTTAAAACTAACTAGATAACTGAAATAATAATTAAAAAAATATTCTTGGTCAGCAATCTATATGTGGTCACTGAGATCTCATGCTGTGTACATGTTGGTCACAAATAATAAGCATAAAGAGACACTGAGAGGAAATGGTCTTAGAGATAAATCATTTCAGATGTGTTTTTCTTCGTATCTGTATTATGTACTGGACAATTCTGATAGCCTGTTGAGGATCTGAAAATATTTTAAATGTGTAGTGGGTAAGAAATTAAAAGTAAACAATTATTCTGTTAAAATTTTGTAACACAGGGCTCTCAAAGGTAAATACATCTAACACGGTATGCCATTTTATTTCAATACTAGTTTGTCTAAAAATTCTGCATAACCATTCAACTGTTTATTATGTTTAGAACAGTGAAAAGAAATATAGTTGTCTGCAATGTACACATTTCTAAGGTACAGCAAGTCATCCTCCTCAGAAAGGGGTTACAACATAACATAAATCAACTTCAAACTCATAAAGGCAAAAACTTACATATATTTTATTACCATAGGCACATTTATTAGGATTAAAATTTTACAATATCATAATACCCCTACTGGCTTGCTGACCTTAAAGTATTAATGTGATAGGAACACTATTAATAAGTATGTATCATACAGTAGGTATTTTCTGGAAAATGTGACTTTGAATCCCGGGTATTGTACCAGTTATGAAGAATTTTTAGCTCCTGTTCAATATTCATTCCTGTCATCGTTTAACCCCAGCCAGCAACTGAGCACCACACAGCTGCCCACCCTCCCCCCAACCCACCTCCCCGCCCCCTGTGGGATGAGGGAGAGGATCAGAAGTGTAAAAGTGAGGAAACTCGTGGTTTGAGATAAAGGCAGTTTAATAGGTAAAGCAAAAGCTGGACACACAAGCAAAGCAAAGCAAGGAATTCATTCACTGCTTCCCCTGGGCAGGCAGGTGTTCAGCCATCTCCAGGAAAGCAGGGCTCCATCACGCATAATGGTTACTCGGGAAGACAAACACCGTACTTCTGAACATCCTTCCCTTCCTTCTTCTCCCCCAGCTTTATATACAGAGCATGATGTCATATGGTATGGAATATCTCTCTGGTCAATTGGGGTCAGCTGTCCCGGCTGTGTCCCCTCCCAACTTCTTGTGCAGCCACAGCCTGCTCGCTGGTGGGGTGGGGTGAGGAACAGAAAAGGCCTTGACTCTGTGTAAGCACTGCTCAGCAAGAACAAAAACATCCCTGTCTTATAAACACTGTTTTCAGCAGAAATCCAAAACAGTCCCATCCAAGCTTTGGAAGAAGAGAATTAGCTCTCTTCCAGCCAAAACCAGCACAATTCCCAAATCAAGCAAAAGTAAATCAAATAGGTATTGATTTATAGGTTACACGCATAACTTCAGTGTGCCCCAAAATGACTAAATATTTCTACCAGTTTTCTCCCAGAAACACATCCTTCAGCAAACCAGAAAATCTGTATGCCTTTGGTGCTATCCTTGCAAATGGTTATTCCAAAGCATACTATTGCATGTCCTGAAAAATGGTTTTGATCATATATTCTTTTCAGTATGTTATTTTAAGTTTATATTTGAATTAAAATTTTTATCAGTATAATTTCAAGCATTGTGTCTTCAATATTGCTAATCATTAAGTCTATTGTCACAGAAATATCAGATGGTATTGCAACTTTAACAAAAGATAACTAAGTTTTCAGGTTTTCTCAGCTACAGAATAAATAGCAGTCTGGAATTTGGCAGCTTTCTTTTACTGTCCCTTTTTTTCTCTCTTTTTTATTTTGCTGTTTGCAATTCTGGCTGGTTGAATTACATTCAACTCTTTCAAATCTCTATTGAATCCTCTGTAGAACACTCCAGATGTTCTTCACCTTTATGTAACACACACTTTTCCAGCTGTTCATTATTGGTCTTCATGACTTCATTTTGACAATAACACATAAAGTAAAGGGCACTTCAGGGGGATGTTTGATATAAAACTATAGCAGTCATCAACTTGATGTGTTCTGGGATATTTTGATAGCATTTGTTTACCTAATACATCACTGTGGGTGGGATTCATTTCACCTAACTTCAGACACCTATAATCTCAACTAGTCGTGCCATGGTCTTCTGGAGAATGATAGGCACATTTAACAAAATTCTACTTTGAGAGCAGATGAACCATGCTCAAAAAATTCCTATCCTACCCACGCACTGATTGTAAAGGCTGAGGTGATTAACTCAGATACGGATATTGGATTTGAAAATATTTACATTTCATCTTTGTGTCTTGTGGAGATATAAGAAATTGTTAAACTCCTGTGTAGATATTTTGGGATTAGCATGTCTGGAGTGTGAAGTGATGCTGACATAAGGAAGAAAAGGAGCAGAACAACCTGAGCAGTGGCACTGCTCAAAATTTTTTGGGGCACGTATGTGGCTAAAGTAATTTCAAGGGTTTTCTGAATAGCTGACATTTGTTCCTATGGATGTGAAGACTGTCTGTTACATTCACATGTGTCAGTGCAAATGCGCTGCTGCTTGACTAGGATGTGCCATTTTGAGTGCAAGAGACAAGTAAGCAGGCAGAGATACAGGAACCTACCTCTTTCTGACAAGGTTAAGCTCCTCCAGGTAATAGGCCACCTTCGTGAACACAGGTACAGAGGCCCAAAAAGCAGGAAAGTTCATTCTTCACTGATCTCCTGAATGGCCTTGAGTTATTTGATACCAACTTTCAGGGTCTTCTTGCAAACCTATCTGCTCTGCAAATGGGTCTTTCCAGAGGACCTCCTGGAATCTGGTATCATTCTGCACCACCGGTCACATCTTAACACCACTCAAGTCTTGCCACTGTCTCCCTTTTTGCTGTAGAAGAGACCTGCCTATTGGAATGAAAATGACCGCGAGGCAACTTCTGACTGAAAATAAAATGCAAATATATGATACTGTGAGCATTATCTAGTGAGTATACAAATAAGCATTGCCATCTGTGATAGTTTTTTCAAATGTGATTTTCAGGATCTGTTTTATTTTTTGTTTTCAGTGAAGCACAAAAACTGGAAAGTTGTAGGAAAATCTGGCCTGAAGTACTTGCCATTGGAATATACATTTCTTCTTTGCAAACAACATTCACTTATATTTCATTTGAGCATTTTCCTCTTCCCATACCCTTTGTCAAAGAAAATCAGTTGATTGGAGGGAAAGGATGCTTACCATGAGAACAAATTGGCATGGTATTTTGCAGATCAATATTGATTTTTCCTATTCAATGTATATTTTATTGTTAATTGGATGTTGGGCTATTCCTGTTTGGATATACGTAAATATTTCTGAACTTTTAACTTAGAAAAAATAATAAAACATAATTTTTAAAAATACATTTCAATATATGTAGAAAAACAAACCTAGTTTAGACTTTGGACAGATGGTCTGATTTGGTGCAGCTGAAAAACAGCACAATTAAAACCTAAATATTGTATGTTTCCACACTGCATGAGTCAGAGGTCAAATGTAGGCATTTATTTTTAATTTTGCCAGAAGATCTTGTCTAGTGCACCATATAGAGCAAAACTAAGCAAGATTAATGCATATTCCTGACTAAGTATGATTAGAACTTTCTGCTGGCATTTATACATAGGTTTAAATTCATCAAAATATAACTATCTAATATTTGTTTTATATGACTGAATTAATTACATTTGTAAATGTTAACACTCAATGACAGGTCTACACAAATCACCTCATTAACATACAAGTACACTGTGTGCCTGAACTCTTAATTTCAACTCATTTTTAGCTAACATCAACATAACTGTTGATGCTAAAAACAGTAACCTATTGAGGAGTATGCTTACCATTTCCTGTGTATTGTTTGTTACTAATAAAGGAATTACTAAAGAAACTGATACAACAAACTGGCTGGACTTTGAATGGCAGCTATCACCAGTAGAAAAATGTGAAGATATAGTTTGGTAGATGGTTTTCCTTGCCCTAATTAAGAAAAAAGTGAATGCAGCATGGAGAAAGTAAAAGTTACAACAGACAAAATGAACGTCTTCCTCTCTGTTCACTCTTTTATGATCTTTTTTAAACCAAAGAAATATAAATTCAAGAGGGATTTAGTTGCTATAACATTCGGGTGCTAGCACTTGGTATGAGAAAGAGATACCCTCATTTTGTGCTTGCAGGTGATTCCCATTTTTCTATTTTACTGCCTTCCTAAGCTGTGCTTCTGTTGCACAGTCTGGCACAGATAAACCACTCCCAATTTGTTTTGTTTGCTTGTTTGTTAGTTTTTCCCCTCCTTTTTCCATCAAAGTCATTCAAAAGTCCCACCTCTCCTTAAATCTCTCTGACTTTTCAATCTTTAACTGTTTCTGATTATCCTAGAAGATTTTCAGATGAGAAACTATGTTTTTTCTCCAAGTCTGTTAGTCTTTTGTCTAGAAAAAATATCCAGTCAATTCTAACAGTAACTTCTGTGTCTCCTGAGGAAGGTTTGATAAAAGCATGAATAAGCCCTCTTCTGCATGTGAGTAACATCTACCAGTTAGGTAGGTGATCACAAACCAGTGTGTATCACATGTTCTCAATAAATACATATGCCACAGAAGAAAAGATGGGCATAGAAGTTAGCAAAGGGAGAATGGTAAGGCTCAGTTTCAAAACAATTAACCAAGCCCTCCCTCTTAAAGAAAATGTCTCAGGAATTGTAATGCCCATGAGGTACATGCAAACAGGTTTTCAGTTGCTAATGCCTACTCCGAAGACAACCACTTTTTGCCTGCTTGACCCTCAAAATATCTAGCTTGAAGCTTTGAAAATACTGAGCTTCTTTGGGGCTTCAGGCTTTTTGGTATTGTTATTTCTAACCTTATTCTTAGACTTTACAAGCCAGATACTTTGCATCATGTTCTCTGCCAATACTAAATAAATACATTGTAAATGATATGTGTGAAATGCGATGTAGAGAAAGCAGTTATAATTCATTATTACTCTCTTACAGCTCTGCTTTAAAGCTAAATAGGTCAATGTAGACTACCCTAGACAATGTGCTAATTTAGATTCTACCTACATATCTACCATACTACTTGAAATTTGCAGTATGCTTGCTTGTTTTATTTATAAAAATTTCCTGTCTAAGGAAATGTCTTTGATCAACTGAAAAAGGGAATAAAAGATTCAAAAAAAAATGATTTGTGGACACAAAATTTTCAAAGAATCACTGTGTCATTAATTTACATAAAATTTCAGATTCATTTAGAAAAAAATGACAAATCATTGCTGAAAGCACGTTCAGTTAAACTATACAGAAACCTACTGAGATAGATGCTAAGATCAAAACTGGTGTGCTGCAATTTAAAAAATTCCAGACATACTCTTAATAGGGTAAAGATGCAAAGTTGTGTTGATATATCATTTATTGAAACTGTAATACTTGGCATTATTATTTATATAATTCTTACACACTCAAAAAAATATTTGTTTCAATACTCTTCTCTTGTTTCTGAAGGCGAAAAGGAGAACTGTCATTTTGCAATGGTCCATGGAAAGCAGAAAAACATCTTTGATGCATGTGATTCTGCAAAACTTCAAACTGTATGGCATACATGATTTTCATTAAATTATATGAGTGATCAATTTTGAAGGTCTATTGTTCCACACCAATATTGGAAACTCCAAAAATATTGAATAGGTTGCTATTGTTTAGGATGTCCTTTGAATGTTTTCAAGTGTTATATAGAATCCTGAACGCTCAGTCTGCTCAGAAATGTTTGGAGAGGCAAGTAAAGAAACCCTAAAAAACAAGCCCAGAGACAAAACTTGTCAAATGTATATTTGCAGGAAAAAAGAACCCCATGCCCTTTGCTTATTGTATTGTAGGCAGCATATACCTACTTCCTAATGATGTGATGGACTCAAAAGAAAAAGAATTCGTTTAGCTTTCCTTTACTGGCATGTGTTAGTTGATGTACACTATTGCTTTCAGACCAGACTCTTTATATTAGATTATTGCTTTTCCTAGATTACAACTGAGGGGATATATATGAGAAGAATAACCTTTCATGCAGTATTGTGGTGTTTTCAGTTAATATTAAGTCAAGAAATTAAAAAGACTTACATGAATTTAAAGATACTTTTCTATTTATGCAGAATTATTTTGATCCAGTTTGAAACAGAAATACTTTCTAGTTTGTCTCAGTCAGTTAATTCATGCTTATTATGCTAATTTTTGCTTCTGAGTACTTATTTACATTTGGACCATTAGGGCACATAAACCAGATTTGTGATTGTTTTCCTTTAAAAGATTGTTTCTTACAGCTTTACTGCGCATAGTTTCATACAGAATTGACTAGAAGAAATCAAAGAAATCTGAGGAGTTTGGCTTGTTCAAAAGAAGTGGAGCTGTTGACTGATGTCCTGAGAAAATCTTCTGCATTTTTGGGGAGCTCGGGCTTCTGCATTTTTGGGGAGCTGCGTGACATGGGCACGCAGACAGCTGATTGCTGAGATCCAGTGCTAGATCCTGAATACACAATTCAAAATAAGTTTCTTACTTGCTCTCTCTATTCTTTAAATGGGCTACCTGCATGCTGGTCATAATGTAGATGGTCTTCTGGGCATACTTTTTGACTGACAGCAGACCTAACATGTCTCAGGAATGCCAGTATGGCTGTACTGGATAAAATACAAGAACAGAGAAAGCATATATTGTGTCTTCCCAAGAATGTTCTTCCAACTTCCAAAAATCTGTAGCTGAAGGACTCACTGAGTCACAAGTGCATCTTTGCAATTACTAATAATGTCTTATCTTTAAAGTATATTTTGTCTTTCATCTGAAAGGATACCATTGTACCATTATAAATTAAAAATCAGATTTAGATTTTCTACTTTGTGTTTAAGACTGTTTTTAGGCGGGATATAGATCCAAAATCCAAGAAAGTGTTTCAAAAAAAACCCCTATTCTCCAGAGTTGTGCAGTATCCCAAACACTTATAAACAAACTGCACAGTTTGGACTTCAGTGTTCCCTGGATGTTTAAACTTAAATGCCAGAATATGTGCAGGAGTTCCCCTGTTTGAAAGCAAGGTACATCTGATTGTGCCTGCTCCACTGTATTTCAAAGTTGAGCTGAAACATTTCCTGTGTTCCCTGACCTGAGCATGAAGAAAACAGAGAACCCCGAAAAAAGAATGACAGCTTCATTCAGAAGCTCCACTGTTCACATTTGGATATTTATTAGTGAAACAGAAGACCACATCTGGAAGGGTTTTGAGCTTCCAGTTGTGCCTACATGCTTATAACTTTTGAGCTCAAGGTACAGAATCAAGAACTCTAAAGCTGTGTCCAGATCTCACCTTTTATACGGATCTTGTAAAACTCTGTCTAGACATCCTGTGATCTCTAATGGTAGAACTGGGTTTATGTGGCAAGGTTTTGGTAGCAGGGGGGCTGCAGGGGTAGCTTCTGTGAGAAGACACCAGGAGCTGCACCTGTGTCAGACAAAGCCAGTTCCAGCCAGCTCCAAGTTGGACCTGCCGCTGGCCAAAACTGAGCCCATCAGCAATGTTGGTAGCACCTCTGTGGAAAAGATTGCACATCAGCAGCTGGAAGAGAGGGATGTGGATTTGTGAGAGAAGCAACTATGCAGATATCAAGATCAGTGAAGGAAGGGGAGGAGGACCTCCATGCGCAGGAGCAGAGATTCCCCTGCACCCCATGGTGAAGACCATGGTGATGGAGGTTGTCCCCGCATGGACCGGGTACCCTGCAGCCCGTGGAGGACACCATACCGGAGCAGATGGTTGTGTCCTGAAGGAAGCTGCAGCCCGTGGGAAGGACCCGTGTTGGAGAAGTTTGTGAAAGACTGTCTCCTGTCGGAGGGACCCCATGCTGGAGCAGGGAAAGAGCACAAGTAGGAAGGAACAGCAGATACATAACATGAATTGATTGCATCCCCACTTCCCCATCCCTCCACACTGCTCAGGGGGATGAGGTAGAAGAGTTGGGAGTGAAGTTGAGCCTTTAAAGTAGTAGGTAGGGGAAGGTGGGTTTTTGTAGATTTGTTCTTATTTCTCATTACCCTACTCTGTTTAATTGACCATAAATTAAATTAATTTCCCCAAGTTGAGTCTGTTTTGGCCATGACAGTATTTGGCAAGTGATCTCCCTGTCCATATCTCAAACCACATATTTTTTGTAGTATATTCTCCCCCTCTCTTGTTGAGGAGCAGGAGTGATAAAGCAGGTTGGTGAGGACCTGGTGGCTAGCCTAGGTCAACCCACCACAAGTCTCTTCCCCTTCTTCATTGTCTCCGTGGTAAATTTCAGACATTTCCTTGATGATACTATAGAAATGGAAAAGAAAAGAATCTCGGAATGAATTACATATTTGTAAAAACTGCTGGATCCAATTTCCAATTTGCTTCCTTGAGTCTTAAGGGTTGGACAGAAATAAGAATGTGGTGGGATGGGAAGAGAATGTTGTCTGCAAACTCTTTGAGCTTGAAGATCATTGGCTCTGGAACAGAATGACAGAAATTATTTATAATTCAATTTATTATATGAGAAACAAAATGTCAGTAGACATTGTCTCCTTGATACCTGCTTGAAAAAAAAGAATGATGGGATGGAGTTTCTGCTTGGAGCTTGACTCCTGACTGCTTATTGTGTCTGTCTGAAATGGTGTGTACTGCAAGAGCTCTCATGTGACCATTGGCCTTCTGTATCTAGATAGCCATAGATCAGACTTTGGATTCATGTTTTAAAGGAGTTAGCGATGAAAAGCACTGCATGGTGGTTGCGATGGGATATGAAAGAGGACTAAACTGTTGTGCAGACCTAGCTCTTGCTCTGTGGGAAAAAGCCCAACTAACCAAGACACAGAACAGTTGTAATTAGCGTGTCTCTACATTACCCTGAATGTAATATGTCATAGGGCCAGAGAATTAGCAACTAAGAAGAAACACACTTTTGTAGCGTAATAGTGAGCATCCACAGCTGGGACACTGCTCTGAGGTTCTGGTCTTTGTCTTAGCAGTGTTAATATATTCCACAGACTAATACAGAAAGTCATTAGATGAAAGTAGAAGCAATCCACTAACCAGAATCATCTCCCTGTTTGAGCTGAAGGACTCCCAAGAGAGGCTGCTTTTTACTTGTGCTCCAGCTAAGGCCAGCAGCCTGTACTTCAGGGTTTGCAATATTTGCCCTGGATATCCCAATATGTTACCTGTATTCAACTCTGATTTGCAGACCGTCATAAATGGGAGCTCACTAATTGAGTAAATCCAGCTAAGTCCTATAAGTATCCGTAACATCACTGGAGGCTCTATGCCAGAGGTGTAGGTAGAGGATGAGATAAACTCTATGCAAACTATTTAAAGAGGTTGTATGGAACATTATCATACTGCAGAAGTGATTCAGCACTGACAGGGGACATCATTACATGTCCTAATTGTTCTACTCCTTTGTTGCCAATTCTTTTGGGGAGGTATTAGGAAGATGTTCTCACCTAAGATAGGTACAGCCTGAAATCTTATTACAACCATAAATTAATTTCCTACATGGCTGCAATCTTTACTGGGAAAAGTAACTTAAATCAATATCTCTTCTTGTAAGTCATGATCAAGCCCTACCCTTGCTCTGTGAAGAAGCAATCTGTCAGAAAAAAATATGTGAATAACATACGAACTTTATTTTCCCAACATTCCTCATATTTTTTAAATGTTCATACCTAAAATAAACACTGTGGCACCACTTTTCACTTTGCTACTTCAAGGAACAGCCCTAATTGCAATGACAAAACACCAGATCAGAAAGCATAAGATTTGTTAAAGAAAACACATAAATTCCCATTTTATTGCCTCTTCTGATAGCAAATCTAACAGAAGTCCTGGAGAAATTCTTAAAGCACCTAAATTTTATGTGTGCTCCAATAGCTTTTCTCTTCCCCCAGGGAGAAAAAAATACCTCAATAAGAGATAGTTGTGGGTCTTGAGACTTATTGTTTCCTCAAATATAAATCACCTTTTTTTTTATATGAGACCAGAAATCAAGTTCTAGTCATTTTTATATGTGAAGTTTTGAATTCGATAAACGCACGAAACAAGAGTCCAAGAGTATTTTATAAACTCTTACTTTAATAAGTTGAATAAATTGCTTTATACTTTTAAACCAGTGTAGAAAGGCTACGTATCAAAGTATGTGCTCTATCCTTCTTTTTCACTTCATCATGGCTTTCTCTCCTGAGTAATATGATTGCTGCTGTCTTCAGAACCACAAATGCTATTCACTGGTGTACTCAGAATTAATAGTGTATTGATAGACGTATATTTATCAATAAGGAAGCTTAATCACCTCACATAATGTTTATTTTTACCTGCAGCTCACAAAATGTCTGGGGCAGGTTTATCTATACATAGTAGTTTTGCTGTGAATTTATACTCAGTTAAAGGTTAGGGGACATGCTCTCAGTTAGTAATACAGGTTATACTAAAACAAAGGAGAATCCATGTCATCTGGTTTTTTTTAATATTTCCACCTCATTTCAGGAATGGAGGAAAGTATTTTGCACTTCCCCTTTTCTGGATCCTGAATCTGCATACATACCACGATCATGGCTGACTCAAGGTACTGGATAATATTACAGTGATGGTCCCACAGCTGTTGCCAGATGGTAGAAGACGACGGCTGGGTCTGACCAAAGGCAGTAGAAGCAGCAGACCCAAATTTTCAGGGCTCACGAGTCCTTCTCTTCCCCCTTCTTTGCACCTCACTCTTCCTCTTCCTTTCTCCTTCTCATGGCAGAGGTAATTTGACTCTGGCATCAGATAAACTTTTTATCCATGGGTTATCATCATTTACCAATGCTGTGAAGAAGCTCTGAAGCAAGTCTGGCAATCACAAAACAGGTACCACTTATCTTGAAATGGACAAGGAGTGGAGATCAAGAGGGTACCTTTTCAGTGCTGTAGACACAGCTCTGTACCCCCAACATAATTCACCCACACAGCACAGCTCTGTGCTCGATTTGGGTATCGTTCTACAAGGTCTGACTGCAGTAGGGCTGAACTTGCTTCTACCAAGGTAATGAACCTTTCCTGTCAGACAGTACTGTTTTGACTCAACTATACAGCTCCAACTATGAAACATTTGTGGCTGACAACTCTCTCCTTCCTGTGATTACGCTGTGCAGGTGTGGCTTGTCAGAGTGCTTGTAGGTGGCCCAGGTCAGACAGGGATCAGACACTGAGGCCCTCAGGCAAGTTTACCTGGCCTGCAGCCATGATCTTCTCCCTAAACACTGCGCATGGCTTTTTGCTGATGCTTCCTGGAATATAGGCCTCCAGAAGGCAGTGGATGAAGGAAAGACAATCTGCAGACAGTAGGGTGGCCAAAGAGAAAAAGCTCTGGGAAGTTCTCCGCTTGGGGTCCTAAGTGTTTTAATCTGGAAGACGCTTGACCGGATGGACAGTCAGCCACAGCCATGGTCCGTGATTGAATACAGCCCTGTGTGTTCAGGTGTGTTTCCAAGGTATAATCTGACATTTCTGTGTGGGGAAGTACAGGCATAGGTGGGATAAAGACATCCAGAAATGTGCAGCTCTAGATTTCTATTCTACCCATCCTCCTCTATGTCTCTTGAAGGATGCAAAACAAGTAAAAATGAAATAAAATAACTTATTTTTGTCACACATGACTCAACTTTCTGACATTCCCAAGTCAAGATAAGGTGACTACCTGAGTGTGAGTGTTTATTTTGACACGGTATNAAGTGTGAGTAACTTCCCCCATGCAGCCAAGGACCTCAGCCCTGACCTGCAAAGACCACCCTCCACAACAGCAAAGGTATAATTATACTTCCATGCTATTTTGGTCATGAACTCTTCCTGAGGCTGTCACCTGTGTAGACAAGTGTTTATTTTGACACGGTATTTCTGTGATCTTGCATGCTGTGTAGCTGGAAAGAAGAAATGAAATAAAAAAATGAAAAAGTTTCAGTTTACTGTACTCAACTGCCACAACAAAGTAGCTTGAAAACTGTATTATGGCCCTGGGGTTCCCTATGAATCCTGTGTTGTCAGTGATCTTGCTTCTACACTTGGAGATACACAGTAATACACATGAATTGTGAACTCAGGGTGTTGTAAGCAGGCGATAAACACTTTAAGTGAAGGGAGTAAAGATGGTACACAGATTCTGCTCTTTTCAGATGTGGAAAATATAAGCTAGAACTGCCAGTCACTGACTTTAAGTCACCTGGTAAATCTGCAGCCTAAACATGCCTGCAGCTGGGCCACCTTTGCTGTGACCCTGTCAAATCTTATTATTTATTAATTTGAATGTCTAATATGTAGCTACAGGTGCACATCTTGGGCTTTGGATATCTCTTCTGCAATTAAAGGCACAAAATAAGTAAAGGACTTACAGAAGTTCTTTATAGATGAATAAATGAAGCTACCACATTTCTGTGTATTTTTCATTTTCAAATCATTGCAAGATGTAATGAACACCAACTTTAGCAGTGCTGGAGCAGACAGGAGGAGGGACGATCTGACATCAGCTGCAGTAATATACAATTGGAAATAGAAGATACCAACCTCTCTCCAAATAATACAACCAGCTAATAGCAAGACAAATTTTAGATTTTACTGACTTATTTACTTTCTTTAGAAAAAGGACTGTTACAATAAAGTTTTTTGCAAACTTTTTTCCAACCCTTTTTAAAAGATACTGCACAGTTCTTCATTCAAAGCCAGATGTCCACCTAATCACAAACTAAATATTGAATAGATTCACTGGTAGGCTGAGCTTGTTTTTTTGCTGCTTTGACAGAAAATCTCTTTAGTGGCAGCAAATCTCTTCCAATAGGATTTTTATTAAGACCTTCTAGAACTGGAGAGCACAGCTCACTGTAAAAACAGGTATGATCTTTACACACATCTACTCCAAGCTGAACAGGACATGTGTGCATGGTAGGAGCCCATGGTGGGTGTGAATTGTTTCCTAGGTGAGGAAACAGCTGCCGAGCAGATGAGTACAACCTAACTGACAGAACATTTTAGAAAGTGGCTGGATTTAAAGACTTTAAGTGCACACAAACAGCTCAAATCCAACACAGGTGAGTTGATTGGCTGAAAGCCATTATTATTACTTGGTCATACTACAGATGTTATGGCATGTAAAACAATTTTGGAAGCTCCAGGTTAGTTCCTAATGGAAAATATTACATTACAGGAACTATTAGTAATGTTGCTCTGTTGACACCATGCTACTTGTTGGCAGTCACTTCAGAGAAGTGAAAGATGGAACAGGGAAGGTGAATTCAATGTGTTGGGTTTATTTTTATTTATTTATTTTCAATCAAAAGGTGCTTTGCCCTCCTGGTCAATGCTGAAGAAAGCTGAAATGGGCATCTGGGAAATACTGATGACCTAACATCATTCATAAACTCACCTCTGATCTGACCATTGACTACAGTTTTTATACTGTCCTCATAGCCATCCTTTGCTATATATTCCGTGCCTGCCAAATTAATGACTATTCTTCTTTTTATTCCCATCTAATCTCTGCTGTAACCCTTTCATGTTAACATGCAAAATGATTAGTTTTCAGTGATACCTCAGTATGCAAAGATTGTAATGTCATATATTTTAACTTGTAACTTTATGCTGTGATTTCAAAATCATTGCTTTCCTTGCTATTCTTTCATAGCTCTTGCATTATTTGTCCTATTATTGTGAAAGACTGACAAGTTTCTGCTGAACATAATTATTAGCTAATGTTCATACACTATATAAGTGCAAACATTTAGTGCTACAGCTTCTTATACAAATAATGTGTTTTCATTGCTACAGTAAGTACAAAATTTTTAAGCTTTAAAATGGGACTTTTATTATCTATTTGGGATTCCGTTACAGCCTCCTTCTGATAAGAAAGAGGCTGATGACAGCAGAGGGTAAATAGACAAAGTAGTGCCAGAAAGCAAAGAAAGAAAATCCCAAACTTTTCCACTCTGAATCAAATTGGAAAACATAGCACACAGTACCTTGTGATGCTCAAGCAGATTGGATGCACCTGAGAGTGATACTAAAAAAATGTGTTTCCCTATTGACTCATGTTCTGCACCATCCCTACTCAGAGCTATACCTTGAGAACCACACTATCCTCTTTAACCCTGGGACATCAAACTCATTTAATAGAGAGAGATTAATTCCATTTTTGTATCAGCTACGCCGGCTTTGGAACAAATGCAGAGTTACAAACATCTTGCTTTATATGCTAGGAGGCCTGCTGATATGAATGGGAGATTTGTACTGATGTTAAAGTTAGGGTAAAATATTTTATTCTTGACTATGTTTAAATTATTGACAATATGTATTTACTTAGTACATTGTTGTTACTCTTAGTAAAAGGCAATGAGGAAAAAGTCTCTCCTTAGGACCAGCACATTTCTGGCCTTTTCCTTTTCTTCCCTCATTTTTCTTTTTCCAGCTTTTCTACTTCTTTAGCTTTCTGAGTCTCCTTTCATTCCTTTGTCATTTCCTGAACAATTTTCTTCTTTTCCTACATTCTAATCATTTATCTCACCATGAAAACCTTGCTTATATTATCAATGTAAACAGTAGGCAGGATTCATCTTGTCTAACTTCATATAAATAGGTGTAAACAAGTGCATAAGAGTAAGGTTTCCCCTTCCCATTCTCCAGACTCCCATTACAGTCAATGGACAGAATCAGGCACTTTTAGGAAATGACAGGATCAGTTCCATTGCCTGAACATAGGTACCTGGTGCCAGATGGACAGGAATGCTGAGAACTGCACCCTTCCAGAGGCAAAACAGAGCATGACAAACTATGCTTACGCAACTGAATAAGCCCAATTCAATTCATCCTACAGTAAACATCCAAAATAAGGCAGGTACATTGTGCCCCAGGTATCCCACAGAAGATGTCTGCGCATGAGCTACTTGTCTAAGCTACTTTACAGTCCATTGAAATCTCAGTCAATCCATTCACAATAATGTGGGGAGCCATCCAGCTCACCTTCAAGTGGGCACGTATGCTTGGTCAGCCAAAGCACTCCAGAAACGTTTCTGGATGAATTAACTAGACTGCAGCTAGCTGTAACAGGACTGTAGACAGCTATATTTTGGCATATGAAATTGCTCATCTGCAATACAGAGGAGTTTTCCAGCATTACACTTAATTGAATCTCATCCTTGACTTTAGGTGATTTCAGCAAGGTGAGATAAATCACACCCTACTCCACCATCAACAGCAGTGGAGTTGGCGGAGATGCATAAAAGGTAAGGAAATTCACATCCTTCAGAACGATTCATTTTGGTTATCCAGACCAGAAAGACAACACTGTATCAGTAAGATTTGATTTGATAATGGAATTTGCCTTCACAACAATCCAGGTTCAAAATGTGCTACTTTTGAAATTACAACAGATTTGACAGTATTGTAAACCGGCCTGTACATTACAAGGACCCCGGAGGTCTAGGTGTGACTAATAGGAAGGATTCTTGTCTACAAGTAGCACAGTCACCTCATTTTATGATTGTTTAGGTAAGATTGAAGGAGACGTTGAATCACTGACATTTAGAGAGGATAGAAGTTCAAGAGGTTATCTGGTTCACCTTAAAGCAGGATCAAGTTTTCCTTGGACATTCCTAACTTGTATTTGTCTACCTTGTCTTAAAAACCTCTAAAGGGAGGGATTACTGAAACTTCATGGGCAGCCTTCTCTGGGATTTTGTCACAACAATAGGCTTTTTCCTAATATCTAGACAGTTTTCTTTTACAAATTAAGCCTTTTTTCTCTACTCTTTTCACTACTGGCAATGAGGAAGAAACAATTACCATCTTTATAACCATCTTTTACATGGTAGAGGATGGCTCTCATGCTCTGCCTCAGTCTCCTTTTTTTTCTTTTTTTCCTAGACTAAATTAATTCTCTTAACCTTTACTCACAGGTCATGTCTTCTAAACCTTATCTCATTTTTTCACGCTCTCCTCTGGGCCTCTCCCATTTATCTTTCTTAAAGTGTGATGTTCAAAAGTGGACACAGAACTCCAGCCTCACCAGGGCAGGCTGGACAGAATTGTGTTCTGTATCTTACGTGTGACAACCCTGCTAATCCCCCACAAAATGAGAATACTTGAGGTAAGAAAGTCATGTTATAAATTTACATTTAGTTTGAAACTCACTATAAGCCCCACATTTCTGTTCTACTTTTGCCTGAGCAGCCTTTCCCCACTTTAAAACTGCACATAAAATTTTGGATTAAAAAAAAGTGCTTCCAAATCTTAAGACTTCAACTGATTTCAGAAATGAGTGGGTAGACAATCCCAAGGGGTGCAAGATTTGCAATTTTTCATTAGAAAAAATTTTTTTCACTTTTCAGTGAGAAGAGGAAGGGACCGAAGATCAAAAGACCAATTCCACTTACTGCAACCTATTTTTCATGATGTAAGTTTTTCCAGCATGTTAAACTACTTTCAGACTTATAATTAACTCCGAAAAGGAGGGATGGGACAGAATTAAATCATTTGACCACTGTAGGGACAACAAGTTTAAAGAATTACCATAGAGCGTCCACTAAGAGACTAAAAATTGTGTCTTTCACTTCATACCTTTTCTCATTTTTTTTGGATATGGATCAAAATAGCAGCATACTATTCCAGAGCTTGTCTGGGTAGACAACTGGAGGGTAAGAGGACTAGCTGATAACAGGGACAATGAGCCTAACAAGAAAAAGTAGGAAAAAAGCACAACAATAGGAGGTAGCAATGTGTAAGACAATACTCTAGATCATCTTATTTCATTACAAAAATTCAGTGAGGTCTGAACATGGAGTGAAACTTCAACACTTGCCCTTATTTCTTAGAATTCCACATCTCTAAGTATTAAAGAAAACTCTTAAGGTTCAGTAGGTATCCTGTCTTCACCAAAGTCAATGCTGGTTTTTTCAATTGACTTGAGCAGAGGTAAGATTATACTTTCTAATTCACAGCCTTGAGCCAGCACAAGTTTTTTTTTTTTTTATTGCAGGATATGGACTTTATTAGAATTATAATGGTGAGTGCCTTCCAGTCATGCTGACAGTTTCCTAAACCCTGTGATACCCTCTTCTTTCCCAGTCTTTCTCTCTCTCTTCTCTCCCAGCATCCTTCCTCCTTCCAACAGTCAGCTTCTCAGAATGAAAGGACAAGGTCAAATAGCTTTTGAAAACAAAAGAAAATGTGGGGAAGAGGGTGAGGGCTAAGGTAAGTCTTTTCCTGCATTAATACCGCACCCTTAAAGTGCACCGTGTAGCCAAGATGTGGATGTTTGGGGCTTTGATTTTGAAGCCCCTGCTTTCTGAGACATCTAGATCAACTTAAATCAACAAAAGATTGCTTTGAAACTGCAGAATTCTCCTGTCCCAAGGTGAAGGAATGGAAAGTCAGGCAGGGACTTCTAAGAAGGAGTGATTTTGTACTGGCAGTTTACAATTGCATTGTGGCCCATTTTCCAATAGTTGAGCACTATGAACTTCTCTCAACTTGTGGATTTAGCTTGCTTACATGAAATGCAGAGAACACAGCTGCAGTGCAGGCGCAGGAACCATTCCAGGCTTGGCTGGGGCAGAATTGGTGGGTGCAACACAGTGGGAAGAGCAAACAGATCTCTTATCTGTCAGAGTTACTCCTCTGTGTTTTTAATCAGAAGGACCATTCTCATACCAGTACTCTAAAGCTACTGCCTCTGCTAGAATTAGTAAGTAAGCTGCCTCTTTTCCTGAAAAGTTTGCAACACAAGCATCCATTAAAAGAAACATGGAAACTACCATTTAAAGTCAATGAAGTTGATAGCTCCTACTTACCAAGTTGGTGCCTCAGTGGTCAGGTATAACAAGGAAAAGCTGTACTCAACTTATCAACAGCCTCAAAATTGATGCAATGAGATTTTGAAGTGAAACTGAAAATGATGAGAAAAGTGGCGCATAGTTTAGCATGAATTTAACTTAACTTTAACCTGAATAGAGCTGAATTTATGTTGATGATTCAGTTATATTGTGGTCCTGTTGCTTCTTTGCCAAAGTTGCTTTTTCAGTATAAAACAATTGGAGGCTAGAGCCTAATACCAAGCTGCATTAAAACATTGTTTCGTTGTATGTGTGTTTGTGTGTGAGGGTTCACATGAATTTATTGTCATTCCATCATTCACAGTGACAGGCATTGTAGCTTGCTGTCATGCCATGGCACCTTACAATGATGTGAACTTTAATTTTTTATTAAAGTAGTAAGTTACCATCAGTTAAAGATAAGTGCCTTAGCTTAGTCTGAAATGGAGTAAAGGCTGGGATGCCTGCAGTACCAACAGGTTTGTAGCGTTGACAATAGCCTTTTGGGGTGATTGTCCATTGTCACCGATACAGTTTCACTGGTGAAAATGTTCCTGTCCCTCCTGTCACTTACTGTAAAGCTAAGTGATGTTAATAAGGGAAGAATAAAGAAAAACATGTTCCTCATAAGTAGGAACTCATCCCACATTAATGTAGATGTTCCAAATTTAGGCATCTAAGTCTGCTCTAGTCATACTTATCTGTCTTTTATAGTGTGTTTCTGAATTATTATTGGAAGATAATGCATTATGATTATAATAATGTGTAGTAATTCCAGTGTATGATGCATTGAGTGCATGGTACACTGGAAGTGCTTCTTTTTCTCTGTTTATAGAATCATAGAATCATAGAATTGTTTAGGTTGCAAGGGACCTTTAAGATCATCACGTTCAACCATTAATCTAACATGGCCAAAACCACCACTAAACCATGTCCCTAAGCACC
>RSEF01000001.1:158547833-158559820 GCA_003993805.1 Himantopus leucocephalus
TTTTTTTTTTTTTTTTTTGTATTGTGATGTTTCTGTGTTCACTGGCCTTTGCAATCATTTTATATACACTATTGTGAATTACAGATGGCATTGTACAATGCGTATTTAATTATCCTATAGGCACCATCAGCACCATAAGTGAAATCTACATTTCACAGCTGAAATCACCATTCCCTTCATACCAATATGATAAAATATCAAAAGAACAATGATATACTGTGTCCATGGAATAAGAAATACTGTACATTTTCTAAAACTGTGCATAACGATGAGTTCTGGGATGCACAAGCAGTAAAACTCACCAATTTTTCATAATGTTTCCCTCTGTAACTCCAGCAAATTAAGTGTGATAACAAAAATGGGCAAACTTTTGAATTCCTCTGAGTTTGGATGATGGTATAACTAAAGCTGCTATCCCTTTGATTGGGGTGCCTTATGTGGCTCAACTCAGCCCAGACCTCATTGACTTCTGTATTCTGAATTTTTCAGATAATATCTTCTGGCATCCATACTACTTTGGCATGCCAAACAATATCTATCTTATCTAACTCAATCAATCAGTCTGTCTGTCATACTTTGCATTTATATAACGCCTTTATCCAACAAACGCAACCTGCTTTACAAACTTTAATTAACTTAGGCATCTAGCATCCCAGGGAAGCAGGGAAATACGATCTCTTTTTGTACAGAGGAGGAAACTGAGACGCAGAGAAATTATGAGTGGGAGTCATCTTGCCTGATGTTAGCTGACTAAAAGATAGACATTTAAGCTTTGGAAAATCACCCTAGGCTCTCTTTAATGCTATAGGAAATAATCCATCCAGCATCTTTTAGGTGCTGATTTTAGGATGAGACTAATTATCCTCTGGAGGCTTTTATTTGTGGCCATGAAAGAAACCTAGATGCCTACCTCAGACTCTAAAAATCTAAGCTAGGGAAGATGATCCCTATCCAAAATGACTTGTCCAAAGTCAGCAAGGAATACAAGATGTGCACTGTTCAAATGAAACTGAGTTCTGAGAATATAATGCCTGAGCTCTGCTTTTGGCAAACCGAGAAGACAGAAGGATTTAGAAGGAATATTTTTATGGTTAAGGTCATGGCCTTGCTACTCTAGCATGAAAAATCTAAAAGACTGTATGTTTTGCCTTTTAATAAAAATACAAATGCCCAATTAGGGTTCTTTCTTCAGGCAAAATGTTCTTTACACTTGGTGAAACTCTTTTGAGAGGAAAAAAATGTTCAAAAATGTTATTACAGTTTGAATTGAAAATGTTACAGTAAATGTTATTTTGGAATTTTTCTGCTTTTCTGAACAACAAAATGATGTCCAAATCCCCCTCCCTCTTTTCTTCATTCTTATGTATTTTTGTCCTTTTCCATTTCCTACCTTTTTTTTCATGGACACATAGTGCAAAAATGAAAATATGAATAGAAAAAAAGAGTAGGAAGATCCCAAGACAAAAACAACAACAGAAAAGGCATAAAAGCAAGAGAAGTCTTTTTAAAAGTGACTTTGAAATTAAAATGCATATAATGTTCTTCATTGTTTTGTTTTCTCCCCTTGCTTTCGCTCTCTTTTTCCTACATGCTTTCCTTGGAGATATTTCCCCTAACTAGATCTTGCCTTGAAAATTTTGCATTCATTGGTGACTTGTTAGGATGTCTCTGGAACAAAATCCACAGCACTTTTGCCTCCCTTTTCTATACACTAAACATGGGACTGAAAGAAAGGTTCATTCAACCTCCTCTCATTTCTGGTGGTATGATCGCCCTCAGAGCACAGCTTCTTCTAGGGTCATCTGTGAAAAGCTGTGAAAGGTTATAACTAATAGTTAAATTTCATGATGCTGTAGGGATTTTCCATTGGTTTTGCCTAACCATTCACCAGAGCTACCACAGCTAGTAAGGTAGGACTGCCTTCAGAGCTCACAAGCGATCATCTTAAGTATAAATCAAGAAATTAAACTTTAGACAGATGCCAAATGTGAAACAGAAGAGGCAGATAGACCTCCTGCACCATGTGGAGAAGGGAGGAGAAACTGTGAGAGTCTGATGGAGGGCAGAAAGAATTTTTATGTACATCAGCTCTTACCTGAAGAAAGTGTCAGGGTGCAATTTAGGGAATAGGTGTGTTGCAGCTTTTGATCATACCAGAATCAATTGATTTTATATAATAGAAATAAATGCAATATACTATTTATGGTTTTAAAAGCGAATCAGAAAAATTAGGGACACAAGATACCTCATTGTGCATTTTAAAATCCTCAATGGTGGCTTAGTGGAGAGGTAGAACTTCCTACCCTTGGTTCCTGGCTTGCATTAATTTATGTTACTGGCAGATACTCCAATACTAAGGATGGTCTGGACTTGGCAGTACTCTGACTCTGCCTTATTTCAGACATGCTTTCTTTTCAGCCTCACCAAATTACTCCTAGCCATCTTCTTACAGATTCTGTGGTGCAAGTGGCATTGATACTGTGCGCACAACTCTGAAAGCCTTCCAGAGCAAAGGCTCATCTGGGCAACAAGGATCCTCTCAGTCACTATGTTCCTTGTGTAGATTATTTTCTCAAATAACTTTTTCTAACTACTCTTGGAGCACTTTTCCAAAGTATCTTCTGTACCAAAGTAGTCAAGTGATCCCAAGGAAAAATAGATTTTTTTTTTCAAATATGAACTCAAGGAATTTTTTTTCTTTTTCATTTTAAGACAATTCAGAGAAATTGTTTAGCTTTTTTTAAAATGGAAAGCCTATATCTGTTTTTCTGCAGTAAAGAAATGCAGAAGAAATAATGGAGAATGTGCATTGTAACTGCATACAGTGTAATATCTCCATACACTGCAGTCATCACAATTAAAGGAAAAGGCTTTTTTTAATTATTATTTTAAATAGTTGTTATTCATTAAATGTTTATAATATATGAAACAAATAATTATGAGTAACACATTGTCTAATAAAGATGAAAAGGATAAAAATCCCTATGAATTTTTAATCTGAAAATAAAGAACATTAACAATCCTTAATTATATCATCAAATATTTAAAATTACCTTCCATACTAAATTCTATTTGTATTTAATATATTTATTTTTTAGATATCTGTAACATTTTTATGAGTGGGTACATAAAATATCATCAGCTGTTACAACAAGAGACATCTTGACTTAATGTATTCAACATCTTGATCAAAATTTCCATTTTGTTTATTTTTAAGATAAATCAACAACCTTTGTACACCATATTAAAATTCATATTTTTCTCAATGTAGTTGGATACATAATTAATACTATTACTACTACAAAAATTAAATTGTGCTTGTCAGGCAAAAACCTCACGTAGGTCCAGATTTTCAGATCTCTTTTAGGCAAAATGCTTGTGTAGTTTGCATGTTCCTAATTCATGGAATATGCTTCTGATTTTGGTGTTCATATTCCATACAATGATCCTCCTGTCATCTACTACTGCAGAGTCTTCTGTTAATACAGGCAGAAACCAGAGCTCTCCTATTGCCCTTTGAACCTATCCCATCACATCATTCCAAGATCAACTAGAAATTTAGTTTCAGGTCTGCAGTAGACTGCTAGGTGCCTATATGTACTCAGTGCATTCAAGTGGTTGGTAAGAGTCAAAGTCTCTCAGGAATTAAAAGTAGCTCTATGGTAAGATATATCTCAAGACGAAATAGGAACAAATGCAGAATCTTGAAGAGAATTAGGGCATCAAGTTCCTAAGAACATCAATCAGGCATTGTAGATCATGTCTCAAAATTTTTCCACCAGATTCTTTAATGAAAGCAAAAACCATTTTGAAACTGCAAGAAAACACAAAAAGTAGGAGTCATGTTACAGATACAAGAAGTGTCAATGCAATCAGTCTTATCTATCACAGACTTGATTTCCAGCATGTTCTTATAGGCAAAGCATTCAGAAAATGACTAGTCATTTGGATGCTTTTGTTTAGGGTCATCTTAAATAGATTAGGTATTCCCAAAGGGATTGCTCAATCTTTCCTGAAAATTGGGTTCCCTTAAGGACCTAAAAAAATTTAGGTGTACAAGTCTCTGTCTTTTTTGTCACTTTGTAATTTAAAGATGGTTTTACTAGATTGGATTAGGGAGCTGAGTAGCACACGGGATGAATTTCTTTAATCTCTGTAGCATGATTTCCTGGGAACATGAAAAATTGCACCCCTACCTTATTCCTTGTCTAGGTATAATACTGAGTTCCCTTCATGATCTTTTGCGTCAAAGAAAAATCTAGCATTGGACAGACGACAGTGACTTGACTTGCCTGACTAATGCATCTGAAAACATCTCACAACCTTCAACAATAGACTCTCTTATTTGTTGGAGATGTCAGAATAGACACCATACTAGACAGTCAAGGAGGCAATCTCCTTTTACTACTGCTGAATAATACAATGTTGTGCTTATATTGTTCTCATTTCCCAACAGGCAAAAGTTACTGTCTATTTAATGTTATTTTTTTCATTAAAATGAAAATGTAACTTTGCAAGTATGGTAAAGCTATTCTGGGTGCAGCGCCTTCTTTGCTCTATTTATATGTTTCAAATGTATTTAATTTAAAATAGCTTCATCTTTCTAACTATATTTAAGCTAAAAATAGAAAAGATGGAAATTTTCTGAAATTGGGCTGGCACCAGGGTTTAGTGTGATAACAGCTTATCTCTGAGAACTGGGTCAGAACATAGCTTAAATTATACAAGTTTGATTGCTTTTAGGCAGCTGCTTTGTTGATCTTCCTCTTGTGTCACGTAGGCGTCCCAGGCACAAATCGGGATCTTAAGGAAGAGGGACTGAAGCGGCAAAAAAAGGGCAGTTTCTGCCCCATATAGCTGTGTAAAATCCGCTGAAGGATTGCGTGTTCTGTTGCCGTTCAGCTCAGCCATGTACCTGCCCCAGCACAACTGCTAAGTGGGTTAACAGGGCAGGCTCCCTTCAGTATCAGGTACGTTGTCTGACAGACTTGCATGAGAAATAGGAGCTACGTCTAATCAACGTTGTGTCTAGTTTTAGGCAACGCTATTACTCTCTGACTTTCATGAGCATCCCTGATAATTTATTAATTAAAAAATGGAAAACATACGATTTGTGAAATTCAGAAAAAAGGAGTATATTAAAACATTGCTCTAGGCATGTTTTGCTGCATGTAAATCTGATTTGTTGACATCCTATATAACATACCAAACCAATGTACTTCATCCCAGTGTTTTGCTATCTTCTAGCATAATTAATTTCCAGGGATGTGTGTGCATCCAAACAAGAAGCAGAAAAGGATCAGAAGGAATGAACTTGTCTGAACGTATTCAGACAGTATACATGAAAAAATGTAACCAGTAACCTTATGCTTCCCTACTACCAAAAGTTCATCAAGATTACTAACTTTGGCAGAGATTAATTAGCAGCTAGGGAAAATGTAACCTGGGGTGAGGGGGAGGCAAACTGATTAACAGAAACTTTTTGTTTCTTAATTATGCTTTGAATTATTCTCTTTTAGATCCTTCTCACCTACTGATGGGCAAGCTGCATGTAGTTTAGCATTCACATTGTGTTCAAATAAGTCTCAGGCATTCAGCAGCTTATTCAAAAACCGCCCTAACATTCCTAGTTAGGCAAGACTGCAAACATTGTATAAAAAAAATCTGTTTCCTGACATATTTTGCCTCGTTGGACAACTTAAGAAGAGCTTTTTTCATGTCTTTTCATGAGTCTTCTTCTATCTGGGTTAGATTCCAAGAACAAAGATGGAAAAATGATAAAAACAAACAAACAAAAAGCCAACTGAGAAGTTCAAACGAGGGTGTTTGGATTGAAATTGGGGTAAATACTCGCTAAAAAATTGAGATGACTTAGCTTATTTAAACTATTCAAGGCTGGTATTCAGCGCTGACCTTCTGGCCTCCCGCACCCCTGGGTGGGCGGCTGTGCATGGCCGAATGCAGCCGCACGCATGGAGCCAGCAGGTGTTCCGCTTGGCATTTACCAGTCATGGTCGAAAGAAAAAGCCAGGACAATAAATGGATAGGGTGACAATGCTCTCCCACAATGGGGCCAAGATCTGAACCAGCGCTAGATCCCTGCAGCTGTGCTTCAGGAACCATTAATTGGCTGGAGCGTCCCCAGGTGACACTGGACACTGTTGTGACAACACCAGCAGCCAAGAGTGGTAGTTGCTGCTCCTCTCCCTGGCATCACAGGTTTAGTGAGATACTTGGGGAAGGATCTGAAAGGAAGGCTCTCTCTCCCGCTTCCAGTCTCCTTAGCTGTGGATCTTGTAGCTTTGTTTCAGTGTAACTTTTCAACGCGTCCTGATTAAACTTACATACACTTCAGCAAAGCACTGTCTCCAATTGCATAAGAAAAGAGTGATACATTTGAGACTCTCTCCCTCATCACGTATATCTCACAAAACACAATATCTGTCAAAAAACTAAATGCCTCCTGTCCCAGTCCTTCCAGGTATGGTGCACTGTGGCCTGGCTCCTGAAAAACACAAACTTTGCTGTGAAGGAGTGCCATGACACCTGTTTTATGATGTTTCCTAAAGTCAGTCCCAGCTGCCTCCTCTAAGTACTCCAGAAGACCCAAAAGACAATAGAGAAGAAAAAGAGCTCAAGGCTGAAGCTGATTCATGCTCAGCAAGTTTGAATAACTAATAGCTGCATGGAAAAAAAAAAAAAGCAGGCAGTTCCTAGGCCAGTTTTGGAAAGGAGAAACCTTAAATTCACTGTGTAACTGTGGGGCTTTTGGCATTTACTCACTCAGCAATGAAACAAGGTGTGGTGGCGATTCTGTGACAGCAGTGCCTCTGGTTACTTCTGGTTAACGTAGGCTACCTACGTGTACTTACCTCTTATACCCTTCAGCTTAACAATCATTTACTGATTAGAAAATAGGCTGATACTACGGCTACATTTTTGTTTTCGTTAGATGGTTATTTTTAAAAGGAAATAGCTCAGATTTTTAAGAAAGTTGATTGTTTGGTTGTTTGGTTTTTTTAATCAGGATTATATTTTCTTAGAGACTAAAAAGATCTTTAAATATACTCAATAGCTTATCTAACTAAGGTAACCAAATAGGTTTTCCATCCAGGTAACCAAACTACTGTCCGGGAGCTGTAGCTTCCTAGGAGAGCAATGGAAGCTGTCTTCGCTGTATCAACTTAATTAAATGTCGTCAATGCTTTCACAAGAGCAGGACCAGGATGGCAGCAGAGGCAGGCAGAGAATTCTGGATTAAAAACAGTCCCCACAGTTAATTAATGGGATCTGCCAAAAGCACTGAGCCCTTAGCCTCTTGTTGCAATGGAGCAGTAGCTTCTGTGATTCAGGGACTAAGTGAAATAAGGGACTAGCTAAACCAATATTTAAGATGTGCGAAAAGTGTATTAATTATGTTTTAAAAAACCCACCACAGTTCAGAACACTGCCTGATGCTGTTGTAGGTCTCTGAATAGAATGATGAAGGTCTCAATTATTAACCCTCCTCTGCTGGGGTGCTTTTAACCCAGGAAGACACACTGTTTTTAAGATCACTTGTAAATTCCCTGGTGAGCCTGCAGGTGGGGATGGAAGGGAGAGACTCCCTATTAGAATTGCTGGAACTTTCCTTTTTATGCATTTATCTCTCAGCCTAGAGGAAGAAGGAGCAGTTCAAACAAACTCTTCTCTGGCTACTTTATTTCAGCACGTTTGTGACCTAGATAAGATCATTATCTAACAGCTTGGAGTGAAGTTGAAGTTATATAGTTGTTTTTAATAGGAAAAAATAAGTTATAATTTAATGTAATCTATGTTTGTGAAATAGCTGTGATATATTTCTGAGACTCTGAGCCGTAAGGCAGAAAGACCACTTTCAAGCATATTATTCAACAGGTCAGATAAAATAGCTATTTTAAATTACACTGCTTGGGGAGTGGCACAGTTTTAGAAGAAACTTTGTAGTCCTAGGAAGTGCTTATTTCTAGAGGAGAGTAATTAAACAACTTGCTTGGGGAAGTCGTGCATTCTCTGTCATGTTAAGTTTTTAAATCGAGATTGGATATTTTTTGCTTGAAGGCAGGTTCCAGGTCAAAGAACAGTTATGGCCTTAGTGCAAGGAGTCTCTATAAGAATAGTGAAAGAATTACGTAGGTCAGTCTCTTTGGTTTTTGCCTTAAAATTCACAAATATATCAGGAGACAATGACAACTAAAGCTGAAACCTTCAGATAAGTGTGTCACATGTACAATTCAGACCCTTTTGTAGTCTAAAATCAGAAAATATCATCCCATCTGCATACTGAAAGTAACCTTGGATATGCAGATCTCACCATTTCGTCAATAAGGCAATGTTGTTTTCCAAGGTCACACCACCTTTTTCTCTGCATCCTGCAAAGCATCCTCCTCTTGTCAGGAAGAGCGGAGCAGCAGAAAATAGATAAGCCAGCAGACCAGATTTCATTCCAGGAAGTTCATGGTAGGTTTAACTATGTTCATGTCTGCATTAACTTTTTCACTGCTCTCCACATGAACTTGGGAATGTCTTTGCATGGGAGGTCTTCTGGCAGCCTTAGCTATGCCTCGGGAAAGTCCTAGCAGTATGACCTCATAAGAGATCTCTAGGACACAGAACAGAAAGGAAGGGAAAAGAGGAAAAAAAAAAAAAGGAGAAGGAGAAATTTGGGCAGAAATACGATATTCCATGTCCATGTCCTCCAAATGCAGGGAGTCTCACAGTCTGACCTTGTGGTGAGTGTGGCGGGTGCACGCGTGTGAATGTGGAAGTGATGGGTGATCACCCCAAACCCAAGAACACAATAAACTCAGCATGATGACTTAAAGAAGGTTGCTTTTCTTCTCTTTTTTGCTTTTCTGCAGGGTTTTTTTCCCCCACAGAAGAGGAAAACATGAGCCTCGAACATGAAAACTAATGTATTCTTAGTTTTAGTGGATGTTTTTTTATTTCGTTTTGGGTTAGTACCCTTCTCCGTATGTACCACAATTGCAAGCTCTCCTGCTCAAACCTGGTGCTGAACCACTAAAGCTCCATATTTTGGAATCCTTTATTTGGGATTTCCCTTCCAGGGGTGAAGGGCTGCAAGTACTTAGTGCCCCCTGCTGTCTTTTGGTCTCTTGTACTGATTTTCTTCACTTTCTGACCTTAGCGTCTGCTTTGACCTTTTGCCCTTTCATATGGGAACCTCTCTGCAGCTGGGGATGCTATGGGGAGGCAAGGCCCGTCACCTGTTTTCTGGGTAAAGCTTCCTTTTTGGTGGCTGGCAGCTGTGGCTTGAGTCTATTGCCTTGGATATTTGCACATTAGAAGTGATGGTGAAGGTCCATGGGCAGATACTGGGATTACTGCCGGTTATTAATCGCTCCTCTGAAATGAGTGGGAGTCAGAGATACTACTTTTGACTTATATGGTGATGGAAGCGAACATAATCTGGCCCCTCTCGTTTCAGTTACAGTTAATGAAATGGCAGTGATCTAAAATACTGGAGGTGAGGTCCAGATGATGCCTGGTTTAGGTTTTTACTCTCTCGTACTGATTAGAGAGCAGCTCTGTGGAACATCTATTTGAAAGAGAAGCTCACATGAATATATAAGCAAAGGCAGAGCTGTGCCAAGCCACACCCACGTCTCAGACACTGTCAAATATTTTGGAGGGGACTGGGGTCTTTTTTTCACCGAAACAATGTGCTTGTCTTTCCACATAAATCACCTGCAGAGAAATTAAGAAAAAGGAAGAAAAGAAAAAAATGCGCCTCTAAAACAAAGCAGCGCAAGCCCTATATTAGGCGTTAGACTGGCTAATTGCTGCTGAAGTATTTCCCAGCCATATATATATATTGAGCAACCACCAGAAATATGAGGACTTAATAAGTCGCGAGAAGAGAATTTATACAAAAAACAGACATAACAAGGCGAAGTTAATTCATCACAACTTTCACATAAGCCTTTGTTGGGCAGTTGGCCAGGCCCATCACATTATCTGTTTGACTCAGTGAGTCACTCCAGCTAATAGAATTTTGCCCCGTGTTTGTTGTTGCCATGGCAATGCAATATTATCAGGCATGTCATGTTCACAGATCAGTAGCAGCGGCGCTGCTGCAGACACACAACAGCTTTCAGCCTTTGACCATAAACAGGAATTCACTCCACAGTCAGTCTGTCAAAAAGGAAGTCGGCTGTGGTGAAGAAGCACTAGTGCCAGTACTACTAGCCTTTTCCTTTTTCCTTTGTGAGCGCGTTGCCATTATCATTAAAATAACCTTGAGTCGTCATGAATTCATTCATTCACAAACATTGTCAAAGAAGGTGCAATAGTTCAAGAGAATCCAGAGGGTCAAAGAGAGGACTAGTTTTAAATCTGTGCCTATTGAACCTGGAAATGACATAGTCTGTTAGATATAATCTTATTCTTACCATAGCAAATCAAGCTGTGTTGACTGGCACCAATGTCCAAGTCAATTCAGCACCATGAAAGGTTACTAGGAGTAAAGAGGTCATATCCTTTGTGGTATTGCTTTGAGAAATAAACTTAGGCATGTGTGGGAATATTTTACAAAGAATAGCTTTTTCACCAAAAGTGAAAAACAAATCCTGTCAGGAATCTATAGAGACTGCAGGTATTTTCTGACATAGCCATATTTAGTGTTTAAACCAAAGATATAATTACTAAGCTTTTTCAATATTTTAAATGTTTAATTGAGTCATAAATATTCCACCGCATATTTTAATTGCTTCCCAAAGAAAATGGTTAAATATCTTTTTGAAACTGCATTATGAAACTGAGAATGCCCTCCGTCTTGGGGTTTACAAGGATTTTCATTTTCTTTCCAACATAGACATATCAAATAATAATATGGAATACATGGGAAGATCATAGACCTTCTGAATTTGATTTGTTTGATAGATTACACAAGATTTATCCCAGTGTAACCTCTTTGACATCAGCTGCGTTGTTCTGATTTACCCTGCTTTGAAAGGAGGATTAAGATTCTTGGATTTAAAATACAGGAGAGAATTTTTGCAAGGACGTACTGTTTTTTAATGCCTCTGTTGTATGGAAAGACCTGTTTAAACATTTGTTGTCACATATGTCCCAAAATGTTGTTGACAAGCTATACTGGCATTGAGAGACCCTACACAAAGTTTAGGAATGCATTTGAAAATTATTATGAGCAATAAGGGGCTGATTATGCTTTTCCTTCTGTGGGCTTTAGACTGGTATAACTCCACAGATTTTAAAGCAGTTGCTGCTGAAATGCTGGGAGAAGTGGCTCCATTCTGGTAAGTGCTGATCCCCTTTATTGCAGTACTGATTCTTAAGTTACGCAGCTGAGACCACCAGAGTGCTCACATTTACACTGGTGTAAATGAAAACAGTGTTTGGCCCCTAGTATTTAAATTGGAACTTTGGGACCAGTCTTCGCCTATGCTTGATGAATACAGAGCAGAAGTCCTGTGATATAAAGCTTTTGCCGAGGACTCCTTTTCCGCTGAACAGAATATCTGCTCTCAGCTTGTATTACCACTGAACTTACATTTCATCCACTGTAGCAGAATGGATTTATACTTGCTGTGCATCTGCATGAGTCTCCCCTTGCTAACATCGTGCCACAGATCCTGCAGCCTGGATTTTCTTAGTCATGAAAAAGGCCGAGTCTCCCATGTTTCCCAAAGAAATACTAAAATCTAATTTGACTGTGCGGTGTATGACCAAGAGAAGTGCAGTACCAGAATCCACTAATGGTCATGCAATTAAAATAGCCCTACTCTCACGCTTGAGACTTGAACCAGTTTCTGGTAATCAGGAAGGAGTAATGGTAGACGTGAACTTTTGCTCTCAACTTCTGTCATGAAGGGGCAGGCACAGCTTGATGAAGTCCCAAAGATTTAAAGTAATATGAGCTTTTAACTGAAATCCATTTACTTTAATGACATGACTCTTGTTTTACTCCAGTGAAGTAAAGATCAGAA
>RSEF01000001.1:158573081-158589280 GCA_003993805.1 Himantopus leucocephalus
ACACTGTGGAGTTTTTTGAGTGACATGGCAACATATCATCAAAAGCAGCAAGCTCAGAGAAGGTGCTCAGGTCATTCTCCCAACCTGCTCAATGAAACCAACTAGTTCCTATGCACTACTTGCTGACAGTAGCTGATTCTTTGTTGATAAAGAAGGGTCAACATATATAATGAGATTTGTGCTATTCCTTCCCATGATCAAAAGGAGGAGGTTCCCTCTTCCCTCATTTGAAATCTTTGCTGAAACACACAGTCAGCAAACCTCCCTGCTAAGTGCCTCTACAATTGTTAGAGGTTTGCAGATTTTTTTCTTTCCTCCCTCTCCTCTGCCACCCCAGGTGAAAACTGAAGCTGTTGGTTCCTATCAAAGCTCATCCAGGAAGAAAGCTAAAAGGAAGAATCTCTCCCTGCATAATTCCAATATTGGTGAATTAAGGCCTAAAATGCCTTTTTGTATTTCAAAAAAAAACATTCAGAGTCCATGCTTGAAATTGAGATTAGCTCCATCAAGAAGCAGTAAATTCAGCAATAAGATTTAATCTCTGTGGCACTCAAAAGACAAGATTCAATTATATTCTGTGATCTTAATTGAATTACAAAACCCCCCTCAAAAGTAATGACATTATTTTATATTTTCCCCAAGCCCAGCTTACTTGGATTGAAAAGAATTAAATAAACCATGGTTTGAGAAAAATATGTTTGTTTTTGCTGCCTAATAATTCACAGCTTTGAGGAGAAGCTAATATCCTTTAAGTAAAAGACTAATATCTGTCTCTGGAAGTGCTTTTTTTTGACCCATCTGGTTTGTCAGAAAAGTCTCCTACCTCTGATATTTATACAATATCATGCAAATGTCAAAATCTGAATGTCATCTTCAAAGACCCTTTTATGTCAGGCAACCCCTTTATAGGGAAAAAATAAACAATTTTATGTATGCATGCTTGATGCCAGTCCAATTAATAAAAGCCTTTTTTGCTATGCTTGGCTACAAGCAAGTTTCTCTTTTGAAAATGAACAGAGGGAGAATGAGATAAAAGGTCTGTATTGTTTCCTTGCAAATTTTACAGTTTCATTTTTAATTTGTGTTTGGATGTGAGGATCTTGGTGCAGATGGTGTGATAGTCCACAGTATGTTCTGAGAACCTGAAATGATAACAAAGATATGCAAATTGAGAGGGTGCTTTGGATGAAAGCCAGGATATCCAATTTCACAATAGCTGAAAACAAATTGATGTGCCCAGCAAACTACTCAGAGTAGCACTAGGAAATGTAACAGTGCCAAAACAAATTATATTAATGACCTGAGCAGTTTGTTGAATTCTATTGGCTAGCTTAATGTTGGTTACATTTGTCTGCATTGGCACTTCATTTACTGCACAAAACAACTTTTGTAAATGAAAAAAAGAACCAACAAAAAAAAGACACTTAATGAAAAATCAATCTTGGTAATTGCAAAATAAAGTTATACAAGAATTATTTTTGCATCTGAGAAATGTCCAGCATATTTCATGTGAAACAAATTGAAAAAGTATATACTCTTGAAATTTAGAAATAAGACTTGAAATATGAGGAAACACAAATCTCATCCCCTTTAATGTTTCAATCTAGATCAGCATTACATTTAATATTAACAAAACAAATGATAAAATTTCTATTATTTGATAGAGAAGCCTCATAAGAGATGTTTCAAAGAAAATATTTGGCTGTAAAGCCACTGTCTGGAGTAATTCTGAAACAGTAATGTTATTCACATTTTTGCCAGTGTTAAAAAGAGAACCTGAGCCCTTGGCTGTCATTTCTGTCTTCCCCTCCTCCTTTCTTTAAATGAAAGATTTCTGTCTCCAAGTGAATCACTTTAAACAGACTTTTAAAAATTGTTCGTCTCCTAAACTATGGTTAAATAGATGAGAAAAAAAAAAAGTCTGCCAAGAGTATTTGTAGTTTGACTATCCCTTAACAGTTCATATATTTTTACATGAATAACTTCTATTTAGAATGAAAAAATCAGGCACTTTCCGTTTTCATAAAATCATACTAGCAATGCAGTGAACTGAATGCACCTTTCACATATTTCAGTACTCCATATTGAATAACATATTTTGAACTACCCAGATCTATAATCTGAATCTTTTTAAAGCCCAATTTTGCATTTGCTCCTAAACACATGAAAAATTTGTATTTACTTATACCATACGTAAGTCAGGCCCAGTAGTGGAAAAAAGAACCTGAGATTTCATCTTTCTGCCCCTGCAGTCAATAGGCTGCCTTCACAGCTGGCATAAGAATACCAGAGTTTCTATGGAAAGATACCAGACTCCAGTGAACTGCCTATTTTGTTTTAAGTTCCAGAAACGCCACTAAACCTTTGTTCATCTAAAAAACTCCGAGGGCATTTTATAAAACACTAAATCAAAGTAAAAAGAGCAGCAGATGTACCCGCCCCCCCATGGTGTACAACTGTAACTTAAAGGAGTTTTGAATCGGTATCGTATATTAAAAAGTGAAACAGTTACTTATTGCTTGCAACTTTATTTTAATCTGTCACAAGAATGAAAACAAATACTGGCAGGGAATTCATCAAACATTCAGCGCAAAGACAATGTGCCTTAACTTTTAAATGTCACCTATTATATATACACCTGTATTTGTCCTAATGCCACAAAACTGTTCTTGTGAAAAGCACTTACATCCGTATTTTGCACTTTTCCTGACTTTAGCCTTCCCAGTACAGAATCTGTTACTAAAAAGTGGGTAGTTCACGACAATATCAATACACTAATTGCAGTTATTGTAATTTCACAGATAAACATAAAAAAAAAAGACTGGCAAAAAAACCAAAACCATAAACAAACCCCCCCAATCCTCCCTCCCCATCCAAAAAAATACCCAACACACCAAAACCCTTGGTACAAGCTTTGTTTGCTGACATTTTGTTACAGGTTCTTCTCTCAAAACTTGCATCCAGAAGGATCCTTCTCCAAAGATGAATTTGCTCTGGCTGGCACAGAGTAATGTTTCAGTAGGACTTGCGGCACCACTCCTGCACTTGGCCTGAACCTGGAGGTGTTTCTCGTGGGAGAAAATGGATGTCGAGTTATGGTAATTCAAAGGGGAATGAGGCGGATTGGGTAAAGAGAGCTGAGAAAAATGGAGAAGGGTATGTAATCTCATCCTTGGTCCTGAGGGATTTACTCGGAAAACATAGCCCAGGTATAGAGCTCCTGGATCCGCGCTATCAAGGAGTCTGTGGTTGAGGCTGATAGTCACAGGGTAGCTGCCTCTTTATATGAATAATCAACATGTTTAAACGACTTCATGGCCTCCCCCTCAGAAAAGAAACCCCATCCCTGTGACAGGATAGCAATCACATATGTCTTCGAAAAAAATGTGTGGGAACGACCCACATCCATCCTTAAGCCTTCTCCTCTGCTTATGATAACAGGAGGAGATGATCTGGCTCTGTGGTTTTTAACTCATCCAGCATTCAGAATGATTCATTCAGTGAACGCGGAAGATTTTTAGAAGGTAGGCTAAAGGTTTCTTTACTTGGTGGCATGCCCTGCATGAAAATGTCAGTTTCCTCACAGCCTGTCGGAGGAGGGAGATGATAACACAAGTCAGCCTGGAAAGTCCCTATAGGCTTACATGACTGGTCCACAGAGATGGAAGACAAATTAAGTTTTTTTTGGAAAAAAAACACCTCAAGAAAAATGCACATACTCTGTTTAGCATGAATTGCTTTTTTAAGGCCTGTGTCTCCATTTATTTTGCTTTTCCCCTTGTCACACCAAGAGCCCATGTCCTCCTGAGTGTATCCGTGCAAAGGAAGAAGTCAAGTAAAGGGAATGGAGAGGTGAGAAACCTGTGGAGTTTACAAGCTATAATATTGTTCACCACTTTTTATGCAAATTCTGTAGTTTTTTATGAGATCTTTGTGGTTTTTACATAAGTAAGCCCCAAGGGGTAAGTCTACCCCTTGCTTCCAGAGGTGCCGGGGTTACCCGGCAGTGGCACCAGTGCGGTGAATCCCGCTGCCCCGCCGCAGAACCAGCTTCGCAAAGTGAGGCTGCACCAGAGCTGCAGGTGCTGCCTGGAGGGCAGGTCTGTGAGACCTCCCCCTGCAGCAGGTTACACCTAAGCGCTACTGGGACCTGCCCCTGTTGCAGAAGGTGCACGTCGAAGGGCAGGTCCCATCGCAGCCGGTGGAGAAATGCCTGCTCCCCACCGCGGGCACAAAATCAGGTCAGAGCGTGACAGCCCCAGCTGGGACAGCCCCTCCTCTGCGGTGGTGGGCTTGCAAAACCAAGACTTTCAGTGGGGGAACTGGGAGCAGCTCTTCTTCTTGCAAGAAATGTGTAGTGTCTCTTTTTAGCCGAGCGCTCTCAAGCCTGAGGTGCCTGTTCCAAACACTCTCATCTCCCACTGACTTCATTCCTCTGCGTTACTCCCACACTCTCCTCAGTAGGTGTGCAGCGCTGTGCCATTTATATGTTGCATACAATGTGTCTGAGAGTGGAAGTTTAGCTTTTCTAATTAGGTGCCATGCTATTTTAAAAACCTTTTTTTTTTTCATAGCAAGATGAAGGTGTAAGTGCGAACTTGACGCACATTTGTCAAAGGAAATAATAATAATAATAATAAAATCCTCACAAAGCAATTAATAGCTTTTATTAACTGATGTATCTGTGTAACAGCAAAGTATAGGTTTTAGACGAGCCTGGAAAATGACCCTTGGTAAAAAGCTCGCTAAAAGGAATACCTTGGAGCTGTCCATCAGTTGCACAGACACACACAAATCCTGAGCAGCGAGGCAATGTACTCTCTGCCTTCATGCATAATACATACAAAATAGGTGAAGTGGTATGTAAAGTGAATTTTAATTGGTTATAATTGTCATTTCATTTAGTAAAGTATTGTCTGGAGACCAGGATATCAATTAGCACTCTATGGACTCTGTTACTTATGAAAATATGCATATATAGAGATGATGTGCTCTAGCAGCAGATATACTTTAATTAAGAAAGTGGTACAGTAAATTAAAGACCTTTAAAGTATTAATTAATTGGTGTATAGATCAGTTCTGAGTTTCAACTTGGTAAAGTTAAAATCACTGTACCTGATTTAAATGAGATAAGAAATGCGCATTCTGTGTTGTTACTAGCTTTTTAAAGGTGTTCATTGCCAGAACCATGTTAGCTTAAAGGTGAAACACATCTCTTCTCTATAGAGCACTAAAGTTTTATCTTACGTTGGAGCTGTTTAAAGTTATTGTTTGTTTATACGAAAAAGCAACCAGAAGTGTTTTGTCAGGAGTCTTTACCCTGCCCTTTTTGTATGTGTCCTTCCTATTCCTTCGTATTAATAAACATCCCAGCATTAATAAGGTATAGAGAAGTGACTGATGTATTCCATAGTATTATTAAATTGTTGGCAACCAAGGCAGGTGTGGTGTTTGGGGGGGTTTTTTGCCTCCTCTTCTCCTTTTCCATGGGGGATGAAGAGGGACCTGTCCCTTTTTAACCACTTGCTCTGAATGACTTTTACACCCAATGTAAGTGAGAAAAGAGGATGAATGTCACCTCTCTTCTCTTCCTCCTCCTGCCGATGCATACTCCTTCTTTTGATTGACAGCTACTAATAACCTTCCTGCCCTAAGTGCCATGGAGACACTTTATTAGGACAAACAGCCAAGGAAATCTAGGAATGAAGCCAAGCCTGCAGTGAGTTATTATCGGGCTTGTATTTATCTCAGCTTTGTAATTTTTTTCAGTGATATGCAAATCCTGAAATAGATCTTCTTCTGTTGAAGGACAGGTCCCTCTGTTAATTGATCCACTGAGATTCAGCCTAACCTCTTTTAGCTATCAGCCAGGGAAACAGGCTACATAAAAGAGTCTCAGTGCTGTATACAGTTCACATAAATTCACTGTGCATTCTACAAGGAAAACTTCCTCACAGAAAATGCATTTTTAGCTCCTGAACATATTTTACATATCAGTGTTATCTGCATAACAGATCAAACTGATTTGTTTATTTGTTTATTAGATATGTATGAGGGTGCACTTTTACAATCAAATGTGATTTTAGATGGAGCTTGCTTTCTTTCTGGAATGATACACCACAAACTTGTATTGTAAAAACACATTAAATGAAATTCAGACATAATGAAAATGCATTTGTTCAAAATCACCTTTTTTTAAAAAAAAATCTACATTACAGAAACACTTTATTACTGAGCAATTTGACTGTTTGGGAATTAGCAACACAGGTGCATCTCCTACATGCCTTGAGATTCTGCAAACATTTTTTGTTTCTTTGTGGAGATTTGCGGCAAACAGGTAACACTGTTTCAAATAGATCTTTTAAAAGCATATTAATAACAGCAGCAGGATGGGTTTACTTCTGCTTTGTCTTTCGATAGGGATAGGTCCATTTAGCAAGCAATTTATTTTACAGAGAACAGAATTTGTATCAAAGGGAAATGTTCAGGGATACAATAATAATCATAACAATAATGGTAATAGCCAAGATTCCAGAATGAAAAGGGATCAGCATAAAAAATGGGTATTCTTTTTACGTTTACACAGCATCTCTCAACCATAAGAATCTCAAAGATCTTCAACAGCCCCTAGTATAGTAGCACCAGTACAAGTATAGCTATTGCAGAGACAGGGAAGATAGCCCCGAGAAAAGGGGCAAATTTGGAGCTGGGTTCAAACTCTGCTGAAGAGTGAACTGGGATCAATAATGCTCACACTGTGTGGACAAGCTTTCATTTTGACACCTCAACTAAACCACGGCAACATGAAGAAGTACAGGGGAAATCTATTACCAAAACCTTCCCGATTTCTCAACCTGAGAGACAGAACGATGCGCAGTAATGAGGTGTGAGGCATGAAAGCCTGTGCTCTAATCCCAGTTCTGCCCGCCAAATTATGTCATGGCCTTGAGCAAGTCATTTCACCTCTACTGCTTTAAAATGAGGATGATAAGCCTTACAAGGCTCAGTCTATGATTCTTACTCAGTAAGTGTTTGTAAAGTGCTTCCAATATGTGAAATACTTACACAGGTATGAATAATTTGTGTGAGCTCGGCCATAGTACCTGGAGTGGGGAGCTCCCAAAGGGACAGCATTATTAGTGTTGGCAAGGATGCAAGGGAATCCACATTTCAAGTTAGATTAGAACCCAGACCTCGCCAGACACTGAAAATGGTCCTTTCCACAGACAAACTTCCTGCCTTGTTCCTATGTCTCCGGTAAAGTAATGGGAGAACTAGACAGGAACAACTTTACATGTTAGGGAGCTAAGATCTAGATCTACAGCACTTTTGGACATGCTTGAGTTCCGCTGATTTTAGTGGTACTATGACACGTGCTTATAGCTGATGTGTTTAGGGCTGACAGGGATGGACAACACTGAAAATCAAAACTGAACTTCTAAATTACCGGGACGTTTTGGGGGTTTCAGAGGTATCTTCAAATTTTAACATGTTGTTGAAAGTCTAGCTTTTCTGAATGAGGAGATTTAGAGATGGATTTTACACGTTGATTTAACCTCTGCTCAACTCCTTTATTTTTTCCATCTGTCCTCAAAGAACTTTCCATCAATTATTGTGCAGAAGTCAATTCACCAGGCGAAACTATGGTTTCTAAAGCTCAGTTGTGTGTAACTCATATCTGTGGTGGTCCAATGGCAGCTGTTGATAAAATGTCTATGTTATATTAAAGGTATGGTACTACAGCTTGAAAGATGTTAAATAATAACAGGTTGTGCGGATGATTACTAAATCGGCATTGCAGGAGTTTACTCCTTTGCATTTTTCTGGTTGAGGTCATTCCTGAGTAATGAAGATGTGAAATTAAATGACCACTCAGTCCTCTTCAGATTTCCCCCTCTTTTTTTTTCTCTGCAGTTTCACTCTTCCATTTCCTCTTTGGTCATTTGCACACTAGTGTGTAAATGGTTTGGAGGAAATGTCTAGAAAATGACATCGCTTCAGGGGCTAGGACTCCGCGGAGGGGTAAATGCATCATGAGATTTTGCAAGATATAGAGAAATTGTGGAGCGACATATTTAAGTATTTATGTTGCAAGAATCAGTACTAGGATCTAGTAGATTTTCTCTTCAAGAAAAGAGCTTTGAAAGTAGATTTTCAATCTACTGCTTTTTGACAGAAAAATTAACTCTATAAAAGAGATCACAGCATTTTTGTGAAGTGTTAGTTTCATAACAAGCTTTTCTTTCTGTGACTTCTGTTTTGTTTGAGTGAAATTGATCCAGCTGAAATTAGCTCTGTTTTTGTGCCTAAAACCAGAAATTTCACAGGATTTTTTGGAAGCAATGCTTTTTCATGCATGAAATGACAGTAAAAGCAAGCATCTCGCATTCTGAGGAATTTTTAATTTAACTGAGGTTTTTTGTACAGATATATCAGGACAAGCAAATAAGATTGGAACTAAAAAAAATATACAAGTAGAAAATCAGCAGTTTACTATACAGAGAAATCAGAGTGTATGGACTACAATAGCACTAAAAGGCTACTGTAAGAACCTATACTTTGTTATATATGATGCTAGAAAAACAAGGAATTAATTAATAGAGTTTCCCAACCCGATTCCCTGGGGAAGGTGATATATATATATATATAATCCTTATGAGAGAGAGTAGGGCTTATTCCTGTATTTCTCTTTTTGGTATTTGATTTGTTGCAAACTAACTCAGATAATCTGTTATAGTTTTAAAGAACAGACAGTAATTTTGTCTCTCTCTTTCTCTTCCTCCCTCCATCTCTGTTTTGTATATAAAAAGACCTTTTGTGTATATACACATACACATATATATGTATGTATATATTTTTATGTACACACACATTTGTGCAGATTGTATTTGCCACATTACTGCAAATTTTAAATGGGAACCTTATATTCAGTTTTCAATAATAATGTGGATTTTTTGGAAACAGTTGGCAAGGCTCTCCTGACTTCTCTGGAATCACAATTAAGCCTGTGTTAAGTTTTTGGAGCCGCTCCTTAAGTAATGAATAAGTGAAAGAATATTATGGCAAAACAGTGCTGTCTTTAGAAGCGTACTGATAAATAAGACATTCTAATTCTGATTAATCAGATTAGTTAGAGGCTATAAGTACATAGCAATATTTAGAAGAGATTAACATCTGAAAAATCACTTTTTCTAGAAGTGATCAGCCTCACTAATTTTACATTTATTTTAGTTGACATGTAGAGAGCTGGGCAGGGACACATCATAATGTCATCAGAGTTAGCCTGTGAAAGTAAATAGTTTTATCAGTATTGCTTTCAAACCTAAGGCAGTCCCAAGGTAAAAGGTAGCGCAATTTAATCTGACCAGAGCAAAACATAGTGTATTTTTTTTTATTGATACTGCCTTTTATTTTGTATCTACTCACAATAATCTGAGAACAAGGAAACTGTCAGAAAAAAGGTTCTTTTAAAACCCAGGACATCAGAATAAGGCTAGTCAGCTTTCCTTAGTGGACAAAGTGAGAGCGAAATGTTCTAATCCTTAAAGTGTGAGGAAGCAAAGGTTTCTCAAAATCAGGGCAATACAGTAGGTGACAGAGAGCACATCGCCTACAGGCACGTCTACAGGCCATTCCCAGTTTCCTCACACATGCTGTTAAAAGGATGTTTTATCCTGAGGCAAAGTTACACTGAAAGAGTTAAAAACTGCTTTAGAACATCAGATGTCATGTCACAGTGCTTCAGAAACACTGCTGAAGTGTTGCAATGCATATAATGCTTTTTCTTCACTTCATTTATCTTATCTGAGAAATCGTGCTTAAGCCTGATCCAAAGCTTGATTCAACCCTCAGCGCTTTTCCCTGGTTTTTTTTAATATTATTGTTTTGTTTTAACACTGACATCAACAAGCTTTAGAATAAGCCAAATAATTTTAGTATGCCGAATTTACAAACAAAAAAAAATAAAAATATTAAAATGACCTTCCAGATTAGGAATAGCTTTGGCCAGCTATCTAGCAGTTGAAGATTGGCATAAGTCCATTGAAACCAGTGGTACTACACTGATTTACATCATCAGAGGTGCTGTCAAAAGATATTTTGGGGGGGAGAAGAAAGAAGAAACTAAACTTAAAATAAAGTACATAAGCTAAAATGAAAATAACCAAATCCAGAATATATAAAAAGACACACAGGTTCTCTTGATCTGAAACAGCAGGTAACTAAAAAATATTAATCTAATGTTTGAACTGCTATAACTGATGACAGTGCTAAAATAAGAAAGTGAACAAAAAAATCTTGTTTATGTCAGGTTAGTATGACCCAAGACCTTTTTCTGCCCTTTGAGAGCATCTGTGTATAAGCAGCTAGTCAGGAGTCTGGCTGAAAGAGCTATGAGGAAACAGGCTAGTGTTGTAGACCAACCATCATCTCTCACAAATAGGCAGGAACAAGTTTTAGATCTAAAATACAACAGAATGTGTCAGAAGGGAAAAAAAAAACCCAAAACATTCAGTTTCTGTTTGCACATGCATTTTACAATCTCCTGCAGGCTGGCAAGAAATAAAACGCTGTTCTAGCTGTCTGAGCCTGGGAACAGGCTAAGGGGGAGCCACTCCTGCGAGAACAAGGCAAAGCCGAGTGCTGTCACTATTCACCATCCAAGAACAGAGGAAACCAGGTTGCTAGTCCAAGAGGACAGGCCATGGATGCCTGAAGAAACTCTTGTTGCTTAAAGCTGACCCCTGAACAAAGTAGGACTCTTTCCAGGCTGACTTTTTGATTCCTGAGCCTAGTGAGTTGTATTCATGTAGTCCAGAGCTCACAGATATGTGTAGCATGCATTGTCACACCCAGTTAGCCAAATCGCGGTGGTCGAGCCAGGCTCTTTGCACAGAAGAGTTTAGCTGTTTGTTACCTTATGGCTTTTGCCAGACAGAGCTTTCAGCCTGGTGAGGAGCAGGGAGGAACATCAACCTCAGTAGGTTTTGGAATCATAGAATCGTTTACGTTGGAAAAGACGTTTAAGGTCATTGAGTCCAAGGGTAAATCTGACATTGGATGGGAGTTGCATTCATCCAGAGGCCAATTCTTAATATTTCTTCTTCAGACTTTGCAGACAGGTCCTCTAGTTGCACATATATAGACAGAAAATGAGGATAAGTTTCTTTGAAAGTGTCTCCACACACAAGCCTGACAATTTAAAGGTGGTCTAACTTAGATAAATATTAGTATCTTTGCTGACACTGCCAATACAGTTAATGTCAACTCTGAAACCCCTATTTAATCTGAACATCTGGCCCATTACGTAGCTGTTAACTGGAGTGAAACCCTCATGCACGTTCCGTATAAACAGCTTACTATGTCACATAGTAATAGCATTTGATTTTTAACAGTCTGGGTGCTTTCAAGCTGACCCTGTCCTCAGAACTCTTTCCCAAATATTAACAACCCCTTTGGCTTGTACAGTTCCCAAGAGTATCTCTTCCACATGTTATATAACTTGTTTAGTTTAAGTTTTTTCACTCCACACAGCAACCTTAGATTGCTTCCTCATCTGCTGCTGTGCCCATCTTGTTCATCTCAGTAGCCAGAAAAAGCATGACCTGAAATACAAGCATGTTTCTACAGAAAGGCAAGAATCCCTCTGGCTAATCTGACATGTTCCATGTTGGATCATCCTAGCTATCATATACTGAAGCTGTCAGAAATCACAGTAAGGTCCAAACATATACAGTTTGTCCTACGCTGGATCCCCTATCAAGCCATGATTACTGTCATGAATTGGATGAGTTCTACAAGAGAGGAAATGTTCTTGGGTTCTGTTACAAATAACATACCTGTCAGTGAAGTGAAAGGCATGCCACATCCAAAAAGGTGATGTATGACATGCTTTTCACTTCACTCGGAGGGACAGAGGAACAAATAAACTACATGTTTCAAATGCCTTGACTTCCACTCACAATTTGTCTAAGCAATTTCCTTGCTATTGTTTTCCACAAGGTGCTCCAATCAGCAAAGAAATTGTCTTTTAGTCTGTTTACAAAATGAAATGTGTTGTCTGCTGTGCAGTCCTCACATTTGAAAAATACAGATGAATAAAAGCTGATATAAACGAATGCGACTCCTGTTGTTAATGGAGTCTGCAATGGAGTCCAAGCCTAAAGCTGAATGTTACAGATCCACATGAGAAACCTGGAGTTTTTGAAAGACTGCAGCATGGTTGCACGTTGCAGGCACTGCTGGCACCAGAAAAATCTCTCAGTCTTCAAGAAGGCAAGAAGGTTGTGTTGTCTGAAGGGCTACTACACCTGTGGATGGTTTCTTCACAAACTCACTCACTGTCTCCCCTTATCTTCCACCTTCATTTTCCTCCTCACCCTCCTTAGTAAACTTTGCATACATTTTTATTGCTGCTGTTATTATTCTATGAAAAGCAATTTAGTTATCTTCAGTACCTCAGGTATTTTACTAACTTTCCCCAAAATACTCTGTACAACTGTATCCGTAATTAAATAATCTAGGTTTCACTTGAGGGGACCAGAAACAGATGGTTTGTTTTTAAACCCTTCCTGAAATACAAATGCTTACTGTGGATAGAAAGGTATGATTCAGAAGCTGCAGGGACCCTGTTCTGATCCCTGGTTTGTGTGCTCTGGTTGGTAACTGCCTTGCTGTTTGCAGCAGCATATTAATTCTGAAAGTGATATACTGCTTTCGAGTCAAAGGAAGTTATAAAATGAGCCGGAAATATAGCGGCTCAATAATACCTCCATAATAAATGTTTCACACTGGATTCCATTATAAGTATCATATTCACTCTTACGGCTTTGCACAGGAACAAATTTCATGATTACTGCCAGGGTACAAGGAGGAAAGTTTCTGGCAAATATGCAGGCCATTTATCAAAGCATACTCAAGGTATGAAGGATTACAAAACTATCCAGAATACTGGGCTGCTAAAGCTCTGAATAATGACTGGAAAGGGATTTAAAAAAAAAAAACACCCTGATTTTCAAAAAAAGAATTTTTGAAAATTATCCTACAGGTAGCTCTTCCTAGATAATTACTTTGATTATCCAGCAACACAGGCATGCTCTTTGTGGAGGAATTCATTTAGCTGAGCACTCTAGAGGTTCAACCTGGACTCTCTTTAAGCACAATAAAAAGAATTAGGAACACAGAATATGCAATTCATCTAGTCCCGAGGTAGACATCTACAATAAGTCAGATGACTGACCAAACCCATCTGTAGTTTGGGTAGCCAGATCAATGCAATGGGAATGCATGCCCCAAATGAGTAACAGGTGAGACTACCTTCTGTACCAGAGCTGAGCTTGGTGTACATGGGGATGGAGAACTGCCATGTCCAGCAGCCTTTCCTCTCACCACAGAGCAATTCAGTCTACAATATAGGTCATCATTTCTACATTTTTCACCTTTCATCACCATAAAGTTTCTGTGCACCTGCAGTTCAAATATCTAATGAACACTCATGGCCAAACATTCTCAGTGCAACAGGTATCAGGAGCACCTTGTGCATGGTTGGGAACTTTCAACAGGCAGCTAAAGAGACTAAGGAGCACATATGAGGAGGGAGGACATAGGAGGTACAATGAGTCTGTTACCTTGGGAGCAATCAGTACTAGAAAGTTTGAAATTATCAGAGCTGTGTCTTTCACTGCCTTTCTCACACCCACAGGCTAGGAAATAGTAGCATTGGCAACACTCCTGAAAACTGCTGGCTGACTAGTGATGATTTCAGTGTTTTAAACATCAGTTTCTGTCTAATGAGCGTCCAATTTCTGTATTTACACGTGGTAACTATTTAACAATGCCTGTATTCAACCAGAGTGAATTAAATCTCCCTGCTGTAGGCAAATAAATTTTAGGCATTTCAGGTAGGATTCACATGTCCATCTGTAGCCTTCTAGAGTGTACGCAGCCTTAGTGTGTAGCAACTCTCCTCCTCCATCTATGAATGGAGGGGGAGAGAGAAAGAGATTTTTAGTGCTTGATTTGTTATCCTAGAAAACCACCTTCATATGGGATGAATGGCCTTCATGTCATTGACAGTAAAAGGGACTTGGATACTCACTTCAGCTGGTGCCTGCAGCTGGCCACAAATCAGCGGCCCCTGTCAGAGAGGATGAATCCCACCCCAGAAGCACTAACGACCTCTCAAAAACCTGTAGAAAACAAAGGATTCCATAGAAAATTATATTGTTCCCTGGAGCTATTTTCTCCTTGAAAATGAAGCACTATGTGCTGACCAAATTTATTTTTTACCTCACTGTGCCCAAACCTGCTCATTTTCATGAAAATGTAACCCTGATCAAGGTTATTATTAACCTGCGTAACCCATGTTAGTAGTTGTTGAAGAAGTTAGTCTAACCTAATCACCTCAAGTTTTAGAAAGATCCATTGGTCATTGCATTTTTTTCTTAATTTTCAATTTTAATGCTTTCCTCATTTGTACCATTTCCACATTTTATTTCTTCATTTACAGCCCTTTTCTCGTTTGCATTTTCTCTCTTCCATGCAACAGAGAAGTTTCTCATTTACAAGCTGACACCTGTGGTTTTGAATAGCACCTTTTAATATAAGTTATATGAATGAGATGTGCTGCATGATTTTTCAGTGTACCTTACACAATAATTGACCTCACATAGATTATCAGTTATTCATGGCCCTTTGCCTTAAAAAGGGCTCTAAACAGCCAATCACAATTTAAAGGCATATTATTCTGCCTTAAACACATTTATTCACAGTACCTTTCACAAGTTATTGGCCATTTTCTTTCCCAGAATTAAGGATTATTGAAGCTTGCGCAACGAGAACTTTGTTCTTCATAACTCATCCTCTTACTTGCTTATGCAATGAAGCATTGTAATGTGCAGATAGTTGCTTCAGAGGACTTATGACTTCACTAGCCGTACAAAGACGAGGACAAAGACAAGTCAAGAGGAAGGAAAACATTTACAACATAATGACAAGGTAAATCAACCTACATTTGCTGCAAATAGGTTGATGGAAAATATCATTAATGTTCCCTTTTAGCTGTGAAGATGAGGTGCTTCTACCAGTCCTTTTTCAATTAGAATACAGTACTTTATGTGGTCTTTTCTTCGGGGTTGAAGAGCTCAGACTTTGCACACCTAATCTCTGATCTTTAGACAAATGTTAGAAATTGAATAAAAACAGGGTAGGGAGCAGAACTCATGAGAATTCCTCTACTTAGAGCTGTGGTGGAGTCCACCACTAGAAACTTGGTTTTGGGGGTTGAAAAACTGCCCAGACCCTCTGCTAAGGTAGCTGGAGTTGCGCACATCACTATTTTGCATCCTAGTTTCCTAACGTAAAGGAGGGGAAGTAATACCATCTACCTATAGGCGCATCCAGAATGGCAAACGAGGTGTGAAGAGAGAGATTATGTTCTGCATATGATCCTTACCTAGTCAAAAATCTTGTTGGTTCTGCCATCAGAATATTTCTGAGAGGTCCTAGCTAACAAAAGCACAAGGGACTGCAGTGCCCATTGATATGTTCAGGGGTTAACACTCAGTGCGCTTATTCATTTCATCCCACTTACTGCCTCATGTTTGTGGGGTCTTCCATACTGGCCTTTTGTAGAGTGCTTTGAGATCTGCAAAAGGAAAAGGGCAAGAACTGCTAATTATTATTGTTAGTGATGGAAAATTGCAATAAACTTCAGCAGGTTTTGGATCAAAGCTTGAATTACTGAATATACTTTAAAGACTTTTACTTTCTCTCAGTTTATAAGAAGTATATCTACGGATACACAAACTACACCACAAAGAGAAAGGTATGAACTGAAGCCTGAACAAAACTAGTAACTTCTCATGTTATGTATATCTCATATCCTTGGCTGTTTTTGTTTAAATGACCCTTACATGCTAGGATAAGAAAGAATAATATATGATTAATTTCTATTCTGAAGCCTTGTTTGAAAGGTGCTTTATTTGCATTAGCATTCATAATTACTTAATGACAAATCAGATATGGTTCATTGCTAGTAAGTGTAAAAACATGTTGTCTGAAGGATGTAGTTTAATTAGTATACTCCTAAAAACACGTCCCTCATGACCATTGGATGTAATCATTATTTTATGTATTTAACTGTGAAATTTATGTTTACTCAGCAGGCTAGAGACCATGTGGTTTTTTTTTTTTTTTTTTAA
>RSEF01000001.1:158589380-158609004 GCA_003993805.1 Himantopus leucocephalus
TTGTGGCCCTCCTCTGGACCCACTCCAACAGGACCATGTCCTTTTTATGTTGAGGGCTCCAGAGCTGGCTGCAATATTCCAGGTGGGTTCTCACAAGAGCAGAGTAGAGGCGCAGAATCACCTCCCTTGACCTGCTGGCCACACTTCTTTTGATGCAGCCCAGGATATGGTTGACCTTCAGGGCTGCAATACTACCTGATATGCTTTCTACTTTATTATTTCTGCTCCTGATTCTTCATTGGCTTCAGGCTAGGACTGGTGACTTAGAGATAGGTACCTTTCACCCCTGTGGGTACCAAACCTTCAGGTTTTAAAGTCTTTTCCGTTTATCAGTGTTTGCCTGTATTACTAGGCCAGGCATCCTAAAGAGGTTAAGGCTGTCTCTGTGCTTCTGCCACCCCTGCTTCCCAACTGCAGCACTCACAGTGTCTGGCTCTGCGGTGCAGTGCCACCAGCTATCTCCACCTTGTTATTATCCCTTGCCTAGTGAAAACCTGGGTGCTGGGCAGGGGTGAGAAGCATGTGCTTTCTGCCTGAACATCCCCCACAGTTGATATAACCGTGTGTGCCCCCTCACAAGTTATGTGATATGAAAAGAGGAGAAACACGGCTCCTCTCTTTTCCAGATTGTCACTGGCACTGTGTCTGCTCTTGGTATTACAAAGAGTAGCTCATGACATCACATTAAAAAAAAAGTAATAAATGTGCCCATTAATCTTGGGTGGTAATGAAGAAAACAGTCAACTTTTGAAGCAATAGTACTATAAACATGACAGGGTGCTTTAGTACTTACTTAGTCCATGCTGGCCTGGTTCTGTGGGGTTTGTTGTAGGATGCTCAATGCTTTTCTTTCCCACTTTCCGTGCAGGCTCTGCACCCATCCGTGTTCTCCCAGAGAACACGGATGTTCTCCCAACTACATTAGTAGTTTGGACCAAGGCAAAATCTATGTGTTTTCTAATGTCAGCAAGCAAGCGAATATGATAAATGAAATGTAAATGAAAACTAATGCAAGGATCCCTTCAAAATCACACCAACTGAAAAATGTAAAGCACAGTCATAATCCAAAATAAAAGGTGGCTTATTTGTTTTTTCTTTGCAGTATTCAGGGATTGTGTCCTTTTGCTTTGCTTTTTACGATGGGTACCTGAAGTATCATGTAGCAAAATAGGCCATCTTACACAAACCTCCACAAAGAAAACTCTGTAGGGAATGACACAGGGGCATTGCCTGAAGGACACTTCCTTTTATGATGAAAACAGAACTTAATATGCAAGAAAGTGCATTTCTCTAACTGAAAAACAGATTGAATAGCTGAAGCAGGGGAGTGTGGATGAAGACTGTAGCTAGGAATGTACAGAGAGCCTGTTGAAGGGGTGGAGGGCAGGTGGTACAGATTGGCAAGATTGTTGGGTGTGGGCTGTTAGAAATCTGTATGGGGAGTAGTCATGAGCGAGACAAGAAGCGTTGCTCATGCCACAGAAAACTTTTTGAGGTAGAGGAAGAATATCATGAAGATTCAGAGAAACATTTTGCCATAAAACTTTGTGCTTTTATCTCAGTACTCAGGACATTTTCACATTCATTCATTCATTCCAAGTTTTCTTATTGATTTAAAAAAAACCCCACCACTTGTCCTCGGTTTTTAGGAAAAAAATGAGGAGAAAAAATAGAAGGGTGCTGAAAGGCACCTAACCTTGTGTCTTTCTTTTCTGAAGTGGAGGAGTAGGGATCATCCCACACAACAGGAAATGTACATTGAAACTAAAATGAGTCTACGTGTCATATGAGTTCAACAAGTCCAAATCTTTAATGGCAAAGAATCAGCTGCCTTGCCATGAAAAATTTCCCGTTGTTAGAACTGCAGGTTGTTGGTGTTATTTAAAGAAAAAAAACATTTTGTTTTCGAACTTCTCATATGTCACTAACAATGAGGGAAATATTTTAAAGACAACAACCAAAATCAAGTTAGCACAATAACACAGCTTTAAGCCACTCATGCATGCACAGCAAGGAACAGTAAAAGACATATTTTTAATTAATAAAAATTCAGAACTCTGTGTTAATACTGTCTTACCTGTTCAGAATGATGTGATTGTCCTGAATAAAAAAACCTGTTTTAAAGCAAGAACTATACTTACTACTATACTGAATATGAAATGGAAAACTTCTAAGACAAACTACCAAAGCATGAAGGGATTACATAAATCAGAAGGTTTTTATCAATATTGCTGGATACTGAATACCCTGTCCAGTTGACCAGAAGCTTTCATATGACCGACAACATTTGCAAAGAAAACCTATGAAATTATAGTGTTTTATTTGGTGAAAACATAAAATCCTCTAAAATTTAAGTCAATGGGATATTCTGCTTTGCTTCATCAGAGGTACCTGTTCTGAAGATGGTCTCCCTGAAACTGAAAATCATCCACTTGCTTCACAGACTTCAACCTCTGTCAACATTGAAAGATAACTGATGGCAAGGACATCTGTTGTATGAAGCAGATGTGGCTTCTGGTTGCCAGCAATGGTCCTGCCAGTGGCATGTAATGCCATGAGCCTCAAGAACATAAAGGAATTGTACTTTTGCTACTACTGTTGAAGACAATCAGCTTAAACCAATGCAAAAACAATGCAAAAGCACAGAGATAGGGTTGTCAGTTACATGAAAAGTCTGTCTGGTCTTGCCTTTGACAGTGGTCAATAGCAGATCCAACAGGGAAATTGCATAAATGACACTCCTGCTCCCGGATCTCTCTACATGCAGCAACTTGTGTTATGGGCATCTCCTAACTGAGAGATTGTATTTGCAACTTGTATTTAATGGACCTTCATGGATTTTTCCACCACGGAATTAAATTCCTTTAGTTTCCCTATGATGTTAATACCTGTTGCACAAGTAGTACAGCTCACTACATGTTCTTTCTTTTGGCCACCTCAAGCAACTTGCCTGCTTATTTGTGTTGTTTCCTGTCCAGCAATAAATGCAGTAAGGCAAAAATTTATAGTTTAGTGGGACCCAGATGAGATCCAGTGACTTTCAGGCTTGTTCTTTCAGATCAGGGCTTTAGATGAAAAATATCATGATGGGAAGGCCTTGTATAGTTGTACAGTTCCTAGCACAATGATTGCAAGTAGCATGAACAACCTCTAGTTGTGATTACAGTGTGCTTTGGTTTGTAAGAACTGATATCCTTTACCAACTTGTTCTACCTAGTTCCCCTGCAGATGCTTTTTTTATTAATGTAATTGCTTTATCTTTCTTGAAACTTTCCAAGCAGCCCTCAATTATTATTCAATAATAACATACGGTGGTCAGTTCAACAGGCTAATTATATGATGCAATGCCATAAAAAGTATTTCATTTTATCACTTCTACATTTTTTGCCTTTTCCTTTCACTGAATGCCCTCTGTGTCTTACTGCAGAACAGAGTAGTAAGGACTACCCACTGCTTTTCTCTGTACCACTCATTATTATATATGTCATCTCCTATTCTTTTTGCTTCACACTAAATAATCTTAATCTTTTCAGTTTCTTTTCATATGAACACTCCCTATCCAACTAATATGTATTTTCTGCCCTTTTTCAGACCTTTCTTCTTCTACTGTATCTTTCTGAAATGTGACTGAAACCCGGTAGAGTATTCAACATGAGGATGTAACCTCCATTTATAGAATGACATTATAATAATTCCTGTATTAGTCTCCATCCCCTTCTTAATATAGCCTAACATCTGAGAACCTTATCAAAAAGTGAAATGTGAAGCAATTAAATCTACAATATGTAAATCTGAACCTGACAGTTAGGCCTATAAGAAAGATATTCTTTATGTACAAAAAATAAAACTCACTCTGAATTAAGGGAACAAACAAAAGATGATGTATGGGAAGTGATAAAGAGGATTAATAACAAGAAATGTCTGTAAGACCTTCATCACAAAATCCATGAGCTAAATTCTGCTCTCCATTACAACCCCAGTGGATACTATGAACATTAGTAACCTGCAATTATGTTGTATAAAGGCTGCTGAGTCGCATTGTAATTAACATCCTTTAGGGTGACCACAGTAATTTTAAATGTTATCATTGAATATACAAATGAAAGTGGAAGGTGTTGAATATTCTATAGCAAAGTTGAAGCTGGTGTCGGTTTTATATTTTCTTTTTTTACATCACATTGTGATAAGCAGGCCCCCACAGAAGGATTTCTTCCTCACAGAAGTGCAGTCAGCCACAACTTGAATATTTTCCAAATTATTTTTCCAGTCTTGTCCAGATTTACTAAATATTACCAGCTATAGATTTTGAAATTAAAATGGCAATGATAAATATTGTTATAATTACAGAAGTAACCCCTGCTTGCGCTACTGAATTGGGAGACTGCTTTGCTTCTAGTAAAACTAAGGAAAGCCTCAAGGCTGATGTAAAACTGCATCTTCTCGCAGTGCTGTCTGCAGGCAGGAGTTACCAGAAGAGTCATGACAGTGGATTTAGAGGAGAGAGGCTGTAGGCCATCTATACCACCATTCCTTTCTACAGGGATTCACTATTCTGGAATAAATACCTGTTGTAGGTTTGGAAACAATGGGTTCCCTTTGCACTTACCAAATATTTAAGGCAAAACTCATGAAAGTACATCGCAAGCATAAGTGTGTCGCTGGTGAGTTACATGGTTGAGGTTGCAAGTTCTGGATAATGGTTTCAGTGGCTGAAAATAAGAAAGGCAAGTTCCAAAAGCCAAAGGTTGAAGGGAATGAGGAATTTTAGTAATTTTAGTAGATCTATGAGGTTTAGCTAATCCTTTGTATTTCACCCAGCAACATTTACAGTTCTCAGAATGGTCCCAGTTATGCACGAATATCTGACTTTTGGTGTGGGCATGAATGGTGTTTAAACAGCCAGCAATGATTGTTTGAACTTATATAAGGCTATTCTGGTCACTTATGAGCTCTCTAGTGTTCTTACAAGCATACCAATGACAGTAATATAACAAAATCTTATAAAAGAAAGAAATACATATCTGTTAGATTAACACTGACTAAAAGACAAAAGTCTTCACAGTTTTTCCAAAAGTATTCTGAGGAGCTGTGGATTAATTTTCACTAGTCTTCTTTATGTTGTTAGTTGGTCTTTTGATTTCTTTTCAACTTATTGATACTTTTCATGTTTCTCTCATGAGAACTTGTGGCTGTGGATCTGTGGTTGGTCTTTTTTGCACTTGGGGGCCACTGCTGCGCTGTAATGAATAACCCACTCCTCAGCTCTTTGCTCTGCAGCACTGAGGAATTCTGCCACCGCACCAACAACTTGAACCTCAGCCCGTACACCACACTGAAGTTTTTAAAGGCAGTTTGAATTGCACTATAAACATTCCTTGACTTCTTGTTAGTCCTGGGTTTCATCCTTCTATACATACATGGAAAAGAAAAAAAATCTTTCAATATAAAAACATAGCAGCTGATTAACTGCTTCACAGAGCAAAGCAGCGCTGCACAACAAATGAAGAAGTGAATATTTTATCTAATTGAAACACAAGAGTGAATTCTTCTGGTAGACAAAATACAGTTTTCCAAGAGGGATCTTGGCATCAGCACTGTCTAAAATTTCCAAACTTGTGAGAAGTTCCATAGGACCTATAATGTCTTCAAGCTGTCATAAAGGCCTCTTTCCTGCTATTTTTCCAAATATGGAAGCTACTTGGCCAGACTAAAGATTAAATTTATTTCCCAGATGGAGACGAAATAAGGCTTTTATCCAAGCAAGGTCCTTAAACATGCGCTCAGCTTAAACATGTGAATAGGTCATTTGAAGTAGGACGTTTCACATGTAACTGTGGTGAAAGACTGGAGTTCTGGACTGCAGACAAATCTGCTTCTTCCTTTTTTCAGGTAAACAGAAAGAAACCTTATGCATGCGATGTTATTTGGTACATTAAAAAAGAACAAAGATAATTTCTAAGTACAAATACAGAAATGTTTATATTTAATTTGCTTGAAAATAATTCCTTCAGTTTCAAATGCAGGAATATGCCTTATAGCCTTTGAATAAAACTGCTGACATTTTGGATTGATAATTCTTTAAATTAATGATACATTTAAATAAATAGCTAAATTGCAGTGGAACATCGTGTTACATCTACATTAATAATAGCAAATGAATTAGTCATGATTAATGTTATAAAGAATATTAAATGAATTAATAATGATTGGCCACTTATTGTAAAACGGGCAACACTTTATAATAAGTGGCAAATCATTCTTACTTCCTTTGGTATTTCTTGCAATAATTTTAATCATGATGAATTCTTTTGGTATTCAGGTGCCTATAATACAAGATTCCATAGGAAGTCCATTGTAATTTAACATAATCTTACTGAGAAGATTCATTTAAAGCCTGCCACTGTATCTGGGGCCAGATCCAGGCTGAACTTAGTCACTTTGGGGTTTGTCTATCTGGCACAATGGAGCTGTCATGGGATGTCCCTCGGAGTCATGGATGCTGGTGCAGAAATGGGTAGGTGGGTGCCGAAGTGGGTAGGTGAGTGAGTCAAACTCAGTGGGTGCACAGGTGACTGAGCAGGCCTGTTCATGATAGATACTTTTTATGGAATCAAGCTTTCAATTAAAACTCACCTAGCTGTGGTACCTTTAAAGTTTTGGGGTTTTTTAATATGTATAAATTAATAATTAATACAAATCATTTATTCCACTGTTAAGGTCATATCTAGTATGTGGTGACAGTCTCGTAATGTCAATTCTCACGTTAGGGAACTCTGTTTCCTGGGTTCCCTCATCTTCCCAGAGAAAATATTCCCACTGCTGAGAGCTGATTTTTGCAGATGCCTGGTCTGTGGTCTTGATCCTGTGGTGAGCAGGCAAAACACAAAAAGGCCAGCAAAACAAAGCTTGAGGAGACTTAAAGGGAAAGTAGGCTTAAAGGATGTTTTGATTTTGGTGACAGAAGGGAAAAGAAGAAAGCGTGACGAAAACTGTAGGTGACTGTACGTTAGACATGCCCTAAGCCTGCATGCATGTGCAAATGCACTGACAAACCTCACGCTTTGTAGAGAAAAATTTTCCAGTAGAGAAGTTTGGTTTTTTTCGAAAAATGGAAGTAAAGACAGCAGTGACATCAACATTTATCTGGAGCTGCCACGTAGGAAAAGTCAAGAACAGTTTGACGTTTGTTTTCTTGGTGGACAGTTTTGTTTGTCCTGAGGCTGTGGGCAGCCAACACAGGCAACGTCTGGAGCTGGGAGTCTTTTACTGGTCTGCAAGCACTGGTATGGTAACAAGCTCCAGCCTAACAAACACCAGAGCACAGGTTTCTTTTCACACACTGTGAAAACTATCAGTTAAGCATTCTTTTTCTCATCAATGTAAGCTTAAATGCTTAAAAGAAAAGGGTTAACATTAAATTTTTATTAGAGTTGTTATGGTTAGATCAACATTGGACTGTTGGTAAAAAAACAACCTAGCAGGTTGGCTTCAGACCCAACTTCAAGAAGCAAAAATATTTTGGCAAAACAAGTAAAATATTCTATGAACTACAATGCCACATTAGACCTTAGTTTTATGGGGTTTCTCCTGAAGATTTTTAGTAAGGATTTCATGATTAAGTAGTAATAGGGAAAAAAAAAAAAAAACCAAAAACAGATTTCTATCAGTAGATATTTNTTACTTTACACTTTTTAAAATTTTTTTTTGTTAGAAAATGTCATTTAGGTACTTTGAAATGCACATTATTTCTGAGTTCATAAGAAAAAGGGTTGTTGCCAATTATTCACCGAGTAGGTCTGAACATTGCCTCTACAGTAATATTTCCCAAATGGTATATCAGAGAAAATACCTCTTACCTCGTAGGAAATATTGTCTTTAATGCTGTAACCCCTGAGTTCCCATCACAGTTTCTATCTTGCTCACTGGCATTTGTAAATGTATTTCTTGAGCAGTTCTGCAACTTCTTGCTGCTGGACTGCTTTTCTAGCATTTTGGCTTTGCACAGCCAGTGAAAATTGCATTAAGACTGACATTCTTAGTGGACCAATGTCAAATATCCTTTATGCCTCAGAAGGCCACATCGTTTGCTTTGTTTTTCCTCCATTTGCTTTGGTTAGCTGGATGAAACTGCAAATAACTACGATCCTTATTTTGCTACTCAAGGGTTTTATCTAAACATCTTTNTAAAGAAGAAAGCTGAACCCAAAGTGGATCCCTCAAATTTAACAGCAGATGAGATGGAGCCTTTCGAGACTTTCTTAGCCAACAAACCTATAATTTCCTTGAGGAATTTTGATCTCTGCTTTTCCCAAAGGACAAATTGCCTGCAAACTGTCATAACATCTTTTAGTTGAAGGTTTAATATGTTTTGCAGGTAAGTCAATAGTTTGTTCTTAAAATCCTTAAGAAGGGGAAGGGAAGGGAAGGGAAGGGAAGGGAAGGGAAGGGAAGTACACACCCCCAGTACACACTGTACTTTTTTGACATTGATGCTCTAATCGGGTTTGCATTTGTTGTGGGAGTTCTTATTACTGGGATTCAAGAACTGACCCTTCAGAAAATTCTTTTTTCCTCCCAAAAAATGTATGGTGAACTACAGAAGAGGTGCATGACATTGTATAATGATACTACCAGAATGCAACTTGTATAAGAAGTTAACCAAATTCTGTCATTAGATATAAATTTCCTAGCATCTATATCAAAAATAAATATAAATGCTTCCAAATTCCGTGTTATCTCTATGTAAGTAATAAAATGCAAGTACTGCTTTCTTTTTTAAGCTTTTTTTTTTCCATGAGGCTAAGAATCAGAGGTAAGAACAGATCAACAGCAAGGTGTATGACTTTTTAACCACGTTTTACGCATACAATAATAATCACTTAACATGAATAGAACTGACATTAGTTCTCATACAAATGACATTTCCTAAAGGCAGACTATTTTTAAACAGATACTTAAATAAAAATGTGTGCACCTGCAAGCTTAAAAGGCCACTGCAAGCTATCAGCATGTAAAGCAGCAGCTACAAACAGACCCCGTTTAAAACAAGACTGCACTCAGAAAAATTCCAAAGGATAAGTGTTTAACACCTGTAAAATATTTAATTTTGCATTTTAGCTGCTTTACTTGTTTTCTGTCAGAAACATGTAGCGTTTTTCTTCAATGAATTGTTTCCATACTATTTATATAGACCACCACTAAATACTGGTTGTAATTACTTGCTTAGGTTGATCCAGTCCAGCAGGGAAAAATCAGTCAAACCAATGATTTGATGTCCAAAGTAAAAGATTTCTATTCAAAAGAGAAATCTAGGAAACTATGAGATACAGACAGCCACACAAGTTTGGCTGGAACTTCTAAATGAGGTTAAACTCTTTCATTTTTTTAATCAGGCTATTTCTACCTTTTCTTGACATCGATGGAGTTAAGCCATCTGCCATGATGATATCTGTTTGTAAGGTACTTGCTGGAACTTTATAGCCAATGATAAGACACAGGTATTTGTGCAAATTGCATTTGACCCATCTGAGATTTTTAGTTTAAGATTGAATAAATTAGTCTGGCTACTACATATTCATTTTAAGGAACTCTTTTTGTTTGTTTGTTATTCAACACACAATAGCGAGATAAAATATATAACACTAATTGTATGTTCAAGTTTTGCCTTAATAGATATAGTGCTGTTCAGGAATTTTGAGTCTGTTGATTCTACTTAAACTAAGATTACATTTGTTTCCTTAAAATATAGGCTAAAAAGTTTAAACTTTCTTAAGAGAACCACAATGTTTCTTAATGTTTTAAAATACAGATGTTTTGTCTGCACTTGCATTGAGTTTATTTTGTTGAACAGAGGTACTGCTGTATTTGTTCTGCTTTGATTGTTACATTCAACATGAAAAGTTTGTTTTGTTTTTTTTTTTTTTTTNCTCACACCCCAAATTTTTCAGAATCCAATTGAAGGCTAAAAACTGAGAATTTGTTCTTCTGCATAACTTAAGCAAAAAAATGTTCTGCTTCAATGGAACACAGGTGACCTGGTGGGGCAGCAGAATATTTTAGCATGCAGATTTTAGAAAGGAAGTTCTTAAAGGGAATATACCCAGAAACTCTAAAAATGTTAATAAAAAGTTCTTCACTCTAAACCACTGGTGACATTTGAGGGCAAAACCTTTTACATTTTGATCCGCCAAGGTCAGGAAATATAGACTCCCTGGCACATATTTCTCCCATTTCTGGAAGCAGAGTCTAAGAAATTATAATGCTCTTATAGATATATCTTTTTTCATTCTTATTGCAGTTCTTATGAGAAAAAGAATCTTTACTAATAATTCACTTTGTCTGGCTCTATGAAACCAACTACTAATATCTCATTATTGTTCTATAGTCTGAAAAACCTTTCCGTCTGTATGCTTTTATATTTATTGTCCAACTGTGATTTGGGCCATTCATTAAGAGAAGTATCTCTATTACTTTGACAAAAAGGTGATAACCTTGCCTGATTCTGGCCCTGCTATTTATTAATGACTCCCAGATACCATTTTCCAGTTCCATGCACTGCAGTATTTTAATTTGATGATACAAATTGGGTAATACAAATGTCCTCGAACCATGCTTACAACTCCCAGTGATAGCAATGACCATGCCCACGATGCTTTGTTAGATTGTTCTTGATGGCTGCCCCAGCCAGCATGCTTCATCTGGTGGCCCTTTTGCAGGCCTTGCAGAGCCTCTGGACTGCTTCAGTCCAGATGCATTTCTTGCTGGAGGGGATGCATTGTCACATAGTCTCCAAAACCTTTCAGATACCTGCCCTGCACATGGTTTGTCTGCAGGAAATTTATCCCTGACTCCAGCATACAGCCTTATTTGAGTGACCCAGGTTGGCACAACCTGGTGGCATCCCAGAATATCTGTACCAAACTTAGGCAACAACATCAGCAGCAGCCTGAGTTCAAAAAAAGTAAGAAGATAAATTAGGAGCTCCAGGATGCTTCAGATCAAGGAATAAATAAAGCTGTCACTAAGTGGGCAATGTGATGTTCCCTTCAACAAGGCTGGTTACGTAGTGCGTCTCCAGGGCTGTGATTGCTCCCCATCTCCATCTGTGCCAGCACCAGCTGTGTTTTTTACATTGCCTTATACACAAAAAGTGAGGCCCAGGTTCTAGAAGATGTCTGTGGTGTTCTGAGGGCTGTGGGTGTCAACACGGGATCAGCAGGGGACTGCTAATTTCTGGGTTGGAAAAAACTTGACCTTCTGCCAGAAAATAGCATTGTCTTAGAAGTTCCTCACACCAGTTCACAAGGGGGCATAGCCGTTCAATGGTGGCAAGTCACCCTGCTCATTTTTGTCACAGACATGATCCATTTGCCATCTGTGATTTGTAGTCACAAGAGCATCATCTTGAATATCTCTGCTACACCCTTGCGCTGGTTCATCCTGAAAGAGCATTCTCAGCTGCCTTGTGGCCATAGACAGGTTATCTATTCCCGTTAGTTGTTCCTTCAAGAAAGCAGGAACTCACTGTAATAAGAGATACTGTTCCATCATATACGAATCTCTCTCTAGTAACTACAAATGTTTCTGACATTCCAGATTAGTCTGTGCATGATGATGTCCATTTCTACAAGAACAGGACCCTCTTGTTCAAGGATTAGGATTGTTGCCACCAGTGTGTCACTTCATCCCTGGGACTTCATGGTCACCCATAAATGGTTTTTCAACCTCCAGTACAGCTAGTGCCCCATCACTGGGTTTAGAGCCGCAAGTGATGTGGGTGCCTGTCTCATGTGGGTCACATAATGAAATAAGGTTCATGCCAAGAACAGTAAGAGAACACAGCCACTACAGCAGAGCTCTATGTGCAATCATGACTTTCACTAACATTGAAACACATACCGGATGTCAAGCTTCTTGAAACAAACTCGAGGTCTCATCCTGCTGTGCTTTTCATCTTCCTGTACGTGTTCAATTTTAGCTATTCAAGCCCAGACCTACAAAAGTTCTAAGGTGGCTTGTTATTTTCCACGTGAGAATGATTGTGGAAAACAAATTGTAAGCATAGCCCACTTTTGGATAGGGAAGAATTCCGTTGCCATTTGCTACTTTCTGAAGCAGAGATAATCAAAACTGTTATCTGATCAGTAACTGGGTTTTTGTTGAATCAGGTTTTTTTTTTTTTGTTCCTTTCTGCCAAAACTCAATGCTATTCAAACATGGATCAAAATATTATTATTGTATGTCTGTCACTCTATCTCATAGGATTGAAAATGCAACTGTGTAACTGATATGAATCATGTGAATTGTCCTGCATGCATCTGTGTCAATAGGAGATGCTTAGGTCAAGTCCAGTCTTTATTTAAGCAGTTAAATGCCTAAAATTGGACAAACCTGAATCTAAAGGTTTGGGTTAACCACAGCAGAGAACCCAGCTATCAGAGTTCACAAGCTGGTAGGAAACTGCCTCCCTTATCAATTCCTTACAAGGACTACACTACGAGATGCTCGCATCGTGTTGTGTTCTCTTTGAAGAAAAAGTGGAAGCTGCAGAAACTTCCTCTTTGTTTCTGTAGGCTTAGAAAAGCAAATTATTTATTTTTAAAAGTCATAATGAGGAACATTTCTTTTTGCCCTTTGTTTAAATTATTGAAGTTCTCCTGTCGACTACAACTAGCTTTTAGAAGCTCCAGGTCACTAATTAGTTATCCAAAGGTATTTGTCTCACAGCTTGTTTGAATAGTTCACAGAAGTAGAGTAATAACAAAATCTGCATTACAAATATAAGGCTTTTTTTGTGAAGCATTAATGTAGAGCAATTGAACTAGCAGAAAGTGATAGGAAAATAACATGAGAAAAGGTGCAAGATCTGGGGAGGCCAGTAAGTCTAGTTTCAAAGGTAGTGAGCATAGCTGCTAAGACATTACATGTATTCTTCCAAAGATGCCATTCAGTCACGGAGCTTAAGATGGGAATTCATGCATGTCTTGCTCAGTTGTGTGTCAAAATTACTCCTCGCTGCGTTTTTGCTTCTCCACTCTGAAAGGTGAAATTTCCTGAATGCTTGTTGTGATGGGAATCTTGAATCTATTAAAAATGTTGATGATGCTGTTCTCCTCAAGAATTTTTACTTTAAAAAAATTTGATGCTAGTTTAAGAATACAAATGCATGGACTTAACTTTCCCTATCTGTAAGCAACCAGTATCTGGACCGACTTATTATTTTCTCTTCAGTCATACTTTAGATAGATACATTTTTTGAAGACTGACTGGCATTTTGGGTCAGAGATCTCTGTCACTGAAGTCAGCCTTTTGTCTTAGAAAGCACTATCATGATATTAAATCTTGACAATAATGTGTATAAATGTTAAAGGCACAAAACAAAATGAAAGAAAAATTAAGACCATTATATCTGAAGAAGGTGAAAATTGTACTAATGTTATTTCTTTCCCTGTGTCTTGGTTTCTTGGGGCAGGAGTCACTTGCCTATGTTACTGTCATATCCCTAGTGATGCTGTATGAAATTACTGAAGTATTTTTGAAAATAATTTTTTTTAAAAAAATTAAAAACATTTCCTCAATAAGATCTTGGTTTTGAATTTTTGTTTATTGTGATAGTGTCAGGAAAAAACAATATATGCTTTCTTTTCAATATGGGTCAATTCTGCTTTTTCTTTTTTTTCCTTCATTGCTGGAATCAAAGAAAGGTTTAAAAATGCTGCAAAATCTATTGATGAGAATCTTACTGCCCACAATGCATTAAGAAGTTAATGGCTTCTTACAAAAAAGGGACATAACAGGCCAATTAGCCTTGATAATAAAGACTGACATCTTTTGTAAAGCTTCCTTATATACAGTATCTATGTCCCTGTTCAAGATGTTACTTAAATTCAAATACAGAAGTTTAACCTAGAAAGCTTGTAAGAAGTGAGAAAATTTGTGCTTTTCATAGCAACTTTGATAAATGAAGGCAGTAAATTTATGTTCTTGTAGGATGGTATCAATCAATATTAGCTAGTTCTTGGAATGCACCATTACAGAATGTGCCAGGGTGGTAAAGATAAAAAACAATAAAGTAATTATTTTATGAATACATACTCTGCAGTTTTCTGTAGTGGGTTTCCACTCCAGATTCAGGCACCAAAATGTATTGTCCAAATGTAGTTTCCACATTAGACCTAGGTGTCTAAGCTTCAGTTACAGTCACTGGAAATATGTAGTTTGACTTAGCTATCCACACACAGACATTTAGTAACGTGTTTTCTCTGCACAGCCTTTGCGTGAGTGGAAATGGACTTTTACCAATCTGACAAATAGTTTAAAATGGGGTTAAATTGACATCTCATTGAAGTCAAGTCCATTTTACGGATGTGTATGGTTTTCACATGGGTACTTTTTCCAGTTGTGTTCATATATTAACAGAAAAGCTTCAGGATGAGGACAAGATACTTAGTTGCTGAACATTTTGTCTACCTAAAGATAAACTAAAAATTGAAAATTACATTGCTTATTCATCTGATATGTCCATAGCACAGAAGTGAAAAAAGGCCACATGTAAAAGAGTAGAGTTATTTTTTTGGAAGGGGTAGTTGATGAATCTCTTTTGGTCAAATTTTCACAGTTAAAACACTTAGATAATTTCAAACACCTGTGAACTAGACAGAAGCAATGACGTCATGTCTCCCTATTCTATGACAAAAAAACCTGTCTTCTGACAGCCAGTTGGCATCAGTGGAGATGAGGATAGGAAGCTTATGAGCTCTACTGCAAAACACAACCTCAAGACATTTATTTTCTGTCCCACTGGTATACTTTCATATGAGCTCTGTCTCACTTATATTTATTCATCTCTTTGGGCCATTGAAATTGAATATTGAATACCCAAGTCAGGTCTCTTTGTGCACCAGGAAGGTCAGACAACTTGATTACACCAGCTATAATCAAAGAGTATTCATTTTTTTCATATCTGCTCACCATTTCTGCAAGAACCGAGTTTGCCAGAAACAGTAGGATGAATGAACAAATCTTTGGAAAAGAGTAGTGCAGCACTACGTATACGCACTGTTTGAGGAAGAAAATAATCTCCGATACTTTAAAAAAAAAGTCTCAAAAAGATTAAAGTGTGCGCGGATATGTTTATTAACTATAAAATAAATGCATTTTTATCCTACGCAGAAACAAAGTGAGAAAGCTAGTGCAGAGGCAGGTCATCATGTGTGAAAAAAAGTTAAAGCTCATACTAAGCAAAGCTGAGCTTTCTTCTTGTTGGTTTTCATTCAGCTGCACTCATCTATAAAAGAGCTATTAAAAACATCCATTAGCTGTTAATTTAGAATACTTCAGACAGTGATCCCTAAACCTTCATTGATATCTTTCCAACAACCTCCTAATCTCTGAAAATTGTTGGCAAGAGCTACACTGAATGAGCCCATCATCAATCCTGGCTTTCATTATTAGAGTTAACACAGATGCACTACCTGCAAACACTTAGAAGAAATACAGATCTTTCTTTTTCTTGAAAGGCATACTTACAAGCAGAATTTGATTTCATGAATGAAGCTGCGTCTCTTATCTATGTCATCTCAAATTAATGACACAAAACCAGCACATAATTTAACAGCAGAAACCATGTCTCTGCACTTCATAAATGTAAAGTCAGGAATTACTGCTAAGACATTGTTAAAATGTTTAGTTTGCCTCCACCCTGGATATTGCTACTCAAAAACAAAAAAAAAAACAAAAAAACAAAAAAACCAAAGAACCCTCTGATGAACTAAGTAAAATTTTGGTGTGTCAAGACATTAATTCACTTTTTTTCCCCTTCAGAAAATGTTGCATCCTACACGGATGTAGTTCAGTATAAAATTTACTAAATTGTTCCTTTTTTATTTCTTTTTAATGAGCTATACAGTGTTTACAACAAAAAGCTATGTTATGGTATGATTAAATAAACTGGCAAAGGCATGACATGATATTTTATTTTCACTAGGGCAATAGATGTAAATTACACGTTGCAATGACAAACCAGCATCTGCTGGATTGCTAATGGTGTAGACAAGCTTGGGATGGAGCTGCATATTTGACTTTCTTTTTGAATTTAGAAATCTTGAAAATGGAGCATTCAATTAATTGAAAGACCGAGAAATCAATTACTAGCATTCTTTCTGATTTTTTTGCTGCTAATTTCTCAGTTTTATAAGATTTTTGTAATGTGGATAAGGCTAGGGAGGGTCACTATTGGTGAAATAGTGGACTGGAAAATATTTTACCACCAATTAGGGAGATATTAGTGACAGAGAGGAGTATTAAGATTAATTGAGTGTCATTTAAATACCTTCAGTTATCAAATATAAAATTTCCCCACTTTTTTTAAAGTATAAGGCCATCCTGGAAACTGGAATTTCTTCCAACTTTTGCTTCTGGGGGCTAGGCTCAACAGCAGTATATTCCAAAGGACGTCATTTGACTTACCGTCCAGTCTACCATCATGCCTGTTTCTCTCAGGCTATTTTTCTATATACTAGATTATTCATCTGCAAATGAATTATCTGTACTTCCTGCACTTGATTCACTTTTCAAACAATGTAGAGGTACTTTTCTAAATTAGATCTAATTTAGGAGGATTTTTCCGTTATCATTCCTTAGACAGACTTTCCATTGACTGAACATGGAATACAGATACTAGCTTTAAAATGTGTTGTCCATTGGCAGGGGGATACAGTTTCAAAACCTTCTTGGGGGTCTACTTAAATTAGGCACAAATATTGACTTTGCTTGATCTGGGCCATATCTTTTATGTTAATGACTGGTAATATATTAGTATTGCAATTCATGCATTATTCTGAGCATTTATTAGTTTAAAATGTTCCCTTAGATCTTAATACCTATTGCTCATTTTAAAAGATATGCTTTTCGTCCTAAGTTCTAGCTCTCCATAATAACAATTATAACACAAAATCCTAGGAGGTGGAGGATAATTTGCTAGTTGCGTCAAGAGCCCATCTTCCTTCCTACGAGATAATTTCTTTTAATACAACATTCCTATGGGTATTGCTGGTACTAGAGTTGTCTTTGTGCCTGCTACTGGTTCCTTTTGATTCTGCAGACAACCTCCAATATAAGACAACTTCCAGTATAAGATAAGATACTGTCAACTTGATTAGTTTGGAAAGATCTTAGAACTTCTGAATACAGTAGGCAGAAAAAGTAGACTTCTCTTGCTAATTCAAAACACTAAACTTGGGAGAAAGCAAAATATTTAGAATAGCATTTAAAAATATGTGAAAAACTATGAATGCAAAGACAGAATTCTCATGAAACATGAGGACTTTTTCTAAGAGATTTAATCATGCCTTAGATTTTAATATGAAAGTTTGAAGACTTTTTTTGCTTTGAAAATAATTACGTACATGTATGCTGAATTTCATCTTTCACATTCCAATGTAGAAACAATGTATCTTGAAGCTGTGAGGTTTTTTAAAAAAAAATTAGCAATGCTTTTTTTAGCTCAGACACTTTGGAAAGACAGAAACACAAATATACATTTATATTTGAAAATAATTTTGGACTTCAATCAACATGGACTTTTTTCATTTCATCACGAAACTAAGCACAGTTGTTGGTGTCCTCCAAGCTAAATTTACAGAGCTAAGTACAAGAAATTCATGCAGAGCTATAAATATTAATCTGAATTACACACCAAGGATGTCCGCTAACACAGATTCAACAAACTAATGTGGATTTATTGCTTGTTTTTGTAGTCAACTGTACTAATGTAATTACTTATACTCTAAGTAAGAAGATATGTAATAATTTAAAATAATCCACATACTATATCCCTGTTTCCTACTAGCAAGTAGCCATTAATAAATGCTATCTCTTGGGTAAGATGAAATGGATTTCATTGTTCCCTCACAATTTATGTATTCACTTTTTTTGTTTTGCTCTTTTAAAATAGCTGAATGGCAGCACCTGAATGCTGTATGAAAGAAAAGGAGTAATTTCAAAAAAGAAAGAAAAAGTCTTTGGAACATAATTGGTGAAATCCAAAAGGGTTTGGTATTTCTTGTATACACATAACTATGTGTTACTTTGGATTTTCTTTGTACCTTTTTTCACAACCTACCTTACATTTCATGTAGCCAAATATGGGTGCATCAGGAAGCTAGCAATGACACCGGACAGTTTCAAAATATCATATGAGAGCTATGGCCTTCAACAACAGGTAAAAATAATATGGAAATGACCAAATAGTTAAATGTAGGAAATAATTGTTTGAAATCCAAATTTATTACTAGTATATATTGTATGCTCGGTTGTGTGCCTGATTTATGGGTACAGTTACCATGATAACATTTTTTTCATGAAATCATTTTTTATTTCTATAGCCTGGTAAGATTTGGAAATACCTCATGTTCCGTCCCAATACATGTAATCATGGTAAATGTACATAAATTTGACAAATTGTCATACTCATTTTTTGTTAAGCTCTATGTGTGCCTAATTGAAAAATCAGATCCAATGTGTATCTTTTTTATACCTCATACGTATAAAAATGCATAAAACATGTCCATGTGTATTCATTAAGATTTTTATTTAATATTGACTCAATAATAGGTAGAAATGCTCTACATTTTTTTTTATTATTTACATCCCTGTCTGGAAAGGAGAAAGTTCTAACTTAGGAAAGCAGACAGCTTGTTTTCTTGTCTCTCATTTTTCCTTTACAGTATGCTACTCCCGGTGAAAACCATCTTCTACATAAATTTGTTTCTCCAGGATATATGGTACTCCGAGGATACAAAATATCTTGTGTCTCAGCTTCAGCTGGTGTAAACTGGCACAATTGCGTTGAAGTCAAAAGAAGTATAGCAAACTATGTCTGTAAAGGATCTGGTTCAACTGTACCTGAGATAAAAAGCAAGAAGTCTTCTAAAATATTACACAGCCATACACAGGTACATACAGGAATTGCAAAACAATTTCTCAAGGTCCCATTAAAACTGCATTAAAAGCAAAATGCTGCAGAAGTCCTTCCAAGAGATCACCTTTTCAGGCCCTGACAGCCCCCACGTGCCCAGTGGAACTCCTTGATGAAGTACAGGGTACAGATGTACTGCAGTTCATACGCTGCAGTCATCAGTGTGACATAGCGCTATGGACTGATGGATGCTATGGAATTGAACTTGCAATGATTCCTTTATCAGTATTAGTATCTATTGCACTTTTATATTTGATTTCTAAGTGATAGACCATTATCCACTTCTACCTTTTTCTGCTTCCTTATTTCTTTCATTTTCTCAGCCAAATTGTGAGTTACTCCATGACTGCCACAACCTATTAATTGACATTAACCTCAGATGATCCTTGATGTTTGTCATACTAAAAATGTTCAGATCGTAATTGCCCTAAGTTTAATAAGGGATACCAAGGTGGAGAGAGGCAAGCAGAGGCTACATTAATTTTTTTGGACTTGTAGAGGTAAAAAGGCTTTATCTTCTATTGAAGGCATGTCCTGAATCTCCATATAGCAATACATTATTTTATGACCTACTCTGAAAGCAAACACCAGGTGAGTTCAGTGTCCACTCCTATTTACTTCTAAAATGTAATAAAGTGATAGCAAAAA
>RSEF01000001.1:158609104-158651017 GCA_003993805.1 Himantopus leucocephalus
ACTCTGTTCAGAAAAGAATCTCATGAAATTACATGCCTATCTCAAGAAAGATAATGTTCAGCTGACGTGGATAAGCTTGTCTGACAAACAGTGTAATAAACTGCAGAAGATACAGGTGATGTGGTGAATAAGAGAAAAGCAAAGGTAGAGCTCCCTGAAGAAAACAGAGGCAGAAAGGGTGGGAGTATTCAGTGCAAATGAATTGGGTTTGAGGAGGAGAGACCAGCAATTAGAAAAATCTGTTTTAACATTACCTAATTCATTGTTTGCAAGGTTGAACTTGCAACAGGGCTTGGCTCTCCAAACTTGAAAAGGTGCTAGGAACCAAGAAATGGTTGGTGGAGTGCCTGGAGACCCCCTGCTGTTTGCGTTGCAGTGGTTTGCATTTGGCGGAGGAGTCCAGCCTGCAGACAGTGAGGCTGTGGGAGAAGTGGAGGCTGTTCTTATCCTTCAGAGCTGGAAGGGAACCAGGTGGGAAGAAAGCGACAGTCAAGAAAAATAATGTTTAGGAAATCCACAAGTGGAAGATCAGTTGGGATTTACTGTTTCTGATGCATCTCATGAATGAAAAATAGCAGTTTGCTCTGAAAATGCTGTGAGTATGTCCAGAATTACATCGTTGCATGCTCCCAAAGTGAAACTCTTGAGGGGTACCCGCACCACTGGCACTGGCCACGGCTGGGAGTCAGGGAGTTTAGGACCAGTCAAGTCTGCAGATGCTGAGGAGCAGGAAGCTGGTGCTCTCATGCCAAGTGGGCACTTGAGAATAATTTGAAGCACCAATTTAATGCTGTGGCAATGACTAGATGGCACAGAGGACTAACTCCTGCAAGTAATTAAAATGTTGAGGGGAAAACAGTATGAGCAAGAGGTGAAAGCAGGATCCCGGGATCAATGGGCCCTAAACCCTGCAACTGCAAAAAAATAAGGTATGCATGGTGAAGTGGAAGTCCAATAGTATAATGTAGTATAATTTATTTGTTAGTAAATAGATCCTGGAAAGAGCATCACAGTTCCACTCACAAGAATTTATCCTCTGGATCTCTGAAGTAGTTGAAAACATGGATTGGCTAGGAATCTAAAGCTCCTCAAAAGCTTTTATTATCACGGCTATACTAAGAGTTAAATGCCAAAAATGCCTCTAAAAAAGTTGAAAGAAGGCAAAAAAAAAAAGAATAAAAACCCCTCACAAACCTGTTTTTCATTTTATTTGTTCTGCATGTGCATAATTCATCAGAGTATAAAAGACAGGTAGTTTTACAAGTTACTATTCTTCAGATTATTATGCAACATTTGAATTTTTGAATTTCAGTGAGTAGATGGCTTGCATCCTCTTGTTGTTCCTCCCATGTCCATTCACTTTATTCCATGAAAACAAGTCCCACAGATTGTCTTCCAGATTGTTAGTATAGGATGCCTTTTGGTCTGGAATAGTTACATTACTTCCCTTATATTCTTCCCAATAGAGAGAGATATTATTTTAAAAATACCTATTTCAAGTTTCAAAATTATTTTCAGGGACTCTGTGAAAGTGTTGAAGTTAAATTAATCAGTCAGTTTCCAGTTTCTCATTTGTTAATCAGGTCTGAAAAAAACAGTATTGTAATAAACCAGGCAGGAGCAGCTAACTATCCTAGCAGTCTCTGCTGTCTGTTGTTGCACAGAATGAAGATGCAATTAATAATGAGGCCGACTCCAGGAGAATAGATATTCACCTCAGCTGGGAGGATAGAATCACACCTTCAGTGATTTAAATATATGTACTGTAATGTCATCGGGACACTTGAGTAGGAAGATTGCTTCTGCTGGGATCACAGCTGGTTTTGCTGGAATGGTGATTTTAAATTGTGGCCCACCATAAGAGGCATCCTGCAGATATTCCCAGCCTCTGCCCCCACCCCCTTAAGAAAAGGATGCACAGGATGCATTATCTGTTGATAGATCAGGTGAAAGGGAACTGTTTCTATGCTGACATCGGGGGAAGGTTCCCCCACTACCACCACCTTGTTTACTCACAGGCTCTTCACCTTGCCTCTGGCCATTTTTTTCCCAGGATTTGAAATTTGGAACTGCAATTTAGAAACTTTCAAAGATGACATTAAAGGGGACCAAAACTGACCTTTTCTTCCTTCTGCACCCTCCACAGCTATTGTATCACTTGGCTGAAGTAATTTAACTCATTTAGAAACTCATCAACGTAACAGATTACCAGCTAAATAAACTTAATTTCCTCCTTATCTAGCAGAATAGTATATGGCTTTGCACAGCTCTTGGAGTATTTTAAAAAGCCTCATTCAGAGCTCACACCAGAAATAGCCACAGTCCTGGAAAGGAAGAAGGGAATGGAAATGCAGAGAAGAGTGAAAAAGCAACTCCACAACCTGCTTCTGCAGCACTTGATCTGTTGGACTCACTCCATGAGACAACGGGGCAACAGGAGGGCTGGAGCCATCTCAGCCTCTGTTCTAGCCCCGGTAAAGCTGCTTCACACGGGGCATGCAGGGACTGCACGCAGTCCATGTGGCAGCCCTTCCATGCCCAGCAATGTGGCACACACCTAGGGCTAGTCATTTACAGAGAGGCAGGATGGGATAATATCCAATACTCCTTTTGAAGAGCTCAAGCAGATCCGCAGCTTCTCCCAGATGCGTTTTTGTCCAGCACGACCACCAAAGAACAGAACTGATAGGTCTCCTACCCCACACAGCACTATATGCACAGCTAAATCACAAAGGCAGACTCAAAATCAGTTCTTTCACATACTGTCAAATAAGCAAAGTACTGAGTAAATTGCAACTACAGGAAGTAAGGATATTTTCGTATCGTTCCAGAACATTTCATTGACAAATATAAAGGGAGACATATATGGCTCTTGTATCCATGTGTTAATGATGAAGTACAACATCAAGAATTTTAATTTTACTGGAATTACAGTTGTCAAAATAATTGCATTAGTTAATTTAAAATTCTTCATTGGAGAATGGCCCAGGCTATATCTCTGTTGCTCAAAATGTTTTATTGTGTAATCACTCTGCTTTTTTGATGAGTAATTTCTTTAATGTTATGCTATATATATGTATTGGAAAACTGTGAGTGATCTTTGTTTTTATACTGTACTGTGTTTTGCATATAAAATACATTATGCATATTCTCTCTTTCTCGCTCTCTTCCTCCAACTCCTACCTCCAGAAAGCAGAGAATGGAGACCCAGTGTTCCCTAGTGTCTGTGGTTTTTTTTTTTAGTTTGTTCAAGCCTCTGAACTTCTTTGTTTCTCAAACTATCTACCTGTAAAATAACTGTAACAATCTTGGCCATGCAGCTAATTTAGATTCCTGGACTGATGACTAATAAAGTGCATTAGGTATGTCAGGCCCAGCCTCCTCCCTTCACTTCTGCTCTTCTCCCCTGTTACACTGGCAGCTTGGAGAATAAGCAGGAATTATTTCTTGCAGGGGAATAATCCTTCCTGGGCTGCTTAAATTAACTTTATGCAGAAAATGGCCATGCTACATCATAGCCAGGCCCATAATGTCTTGACAGAAAAGGATGATGAAGTATTCCCTTTCCTCTGATGGCATCTTTCTCTTTGAAGTATTCCCTTTCCTCTGATGGCATCTTTCTCTTTCTCTGGATGCTGATCTGCTCTGTCTGCCTGCCTGCTTTACTTGCACCAAATGGTACGTTCACTTTCGTTGAGCTTCCTCAGAAAATATACTGACTTATTCTTTTCAAAATACACAATTTATTGGTTTGTGTGTCCAAGGATGAATGGAATGAAGTTGGCAATGGTTTTGCATTCCAGCAATCCTAAGGATGGTAAAAACCAGATATAGCAGAGATCACACATCAGGTAATGGGGTTTTCCTGCCCCCCTAAAGAGGAACAGAGCTACGATCAGCACCTGTTCAATATCAGAAGACATTTGAGGATGAGGCCATGGAGCTGCCATAGAACAGTTCAGAAGAAAATCCATGATTTAACACATTTTTTCTGCTGTGGTTCCTTCACCTAATTAAAATAGCAGACCATTAGTGCTCTGTTCAGGTCTGTGTTGTCGAACAGGTGGAGCAGAGAGTATAACCTACAACGGGAGGTATAGGGAATAACAGAGAGACAGACAGAGGCACAAAGAAGAATAAAATACTGTCTGGGAAATCACACATAACCTGAAATTATTTGTAAGTAATGGACCTGATGGTGCTGTGATGCAAACTGTGATGCCACGTGGATTCCAGGGGAGATGGGCTGACTTACATTCTCTGAGGATTTAATCCCCAGACTATCAAACTACTCACGCTGGAATGGCAGCATTAAACTAACCTTGGAGAGCTACAAAATGTGCATTAACAAAACAGTCCACAGAAACCTGAAGGCAAAGTGATGCGGCAATTCTCAGCAGCGCACCGTGATGTACACAGTCTGAGTGTGATGAAAATGGTTAATTGATAAATAAAGCTACTAAATATTGCCTGTGCATTTAGACAGTGCATTGAAGGGTTTCTTATTGTGCAGGGGAAATAGGTACACTTCCAACCACCCTGATTCACCCTTGGACATTTCGCGACTATTTCTTATCGCTCAGTTGAGCATAAATTCATAGATTTTACGGTTAAGGGAGCTTGAGATGGGCTGCTATATTTTCAGCACTTAGTTCTGCCACTTCTTATTGGACCATCTGCTGTCACCTTAAAGAGACAAGTGTATATTATCAAGGTAAACATACAAATCACTCCTGCATTTGATATTAAAAAAAAAGAGAAACCTTTAAATGTATTGATCCAAATGTGTCAATAATGTTACAGAGATAAGTCCTTGAAATAGAAAATAACATAGATACTGTCTGTGCAGATTCAAACAGGATGCTTTCACCATAAAAATGGTTGCTGTGTACAGAGCTTTGCAATTTATTTCTTTCAATGAAAACATAAAATTTATTCTAGGTCCAGTAAGATCATTTTAAAAGGAAAGAAAAGAAGGAAAATGTTAAGTCTATCAGAATTATTTTTAAAAGTGAGTCGTGTTAGCTAACACTATGATTAAAAGTTAATGTTTCAGGGACTGAGTGCATCTGAAAACATATGAAGACACTGCAACATTCATCTCTGTGCACACAAAAGAGATTTATATCCACAGATATATGTGGAAACATGTAGGCAGGCTTAATACATGACATAGCTTCAAGTTCTAGAAAAAGAGATGTATATGACACACATTGTTAGGGGAAAGGTCATTGAACTTTGAAGCAACACTACATCTTATCAGGGTTTATATACATATGTGCTACATGAGACTGTGACAATGCTATGAAACTAGACAATAATTATTGTACATAAGACCCATGTCATGAACAAATCTGCTGATACACTTCCTTCTGTAGTTTCTGTTATTAACACCTTTTACCTTATATATATACCTTTAATTATTGTTTGTTTTTTTCTTACCTTACTTACTCTTAACTGTAGGATGGATATGCCGAGTCTACCTTCTTCATAGATGCCCAATGTAATGGACAGCTAATTTAAGATATGTGATTGGGTAGAAAAAATAAATGTAAAGAATGTATATTTGAACATAGCATGCTGTGCTATAGCAAATATATTTAAAATTTATTCTTTTTATTGTCTAGATCAATACCATTGTGATTTGAAAAATCAGTACTGATTAAAATGGAAACATTTATAAACAAAATTCACTGACGTTTCTCAAATTAAGTTCCCTACCTCCTGTACATTTAAAAATAATTCACAAAAGAGTTCAAGCATCTTGTTCCTTTTGAGGCAGTGTAATCATACATATTTTCATTCATATCTGATACTACAAAAGCTACAGAAAGATTCTATTGTTAGTATGTGCCATATTATTGGTATTAACACACTCTAAATATGTGGAAATCTCATTCCAGCGGGGTTTTCTGTTTAATTTGTTCCCCTGTGATAATTACAGTTTTTGTCTGAGATGAGAGTCTTTTTTGTTAAGCTCCAGTGCTTCTGTGCAGTCCAACTGTTATGCTGAGAAGTAAATGAAAAAGCCTGTGCTCAAAAGCAGCGGAAATAGGCCTCAGTACATTCATTTGCAGGTCTGAGCTCTGTACAGAATAAAAAGACACAGTGTAATTTTCAAAGATGGTGTCCTGTTGATGTGTCAGAAATTATGGGAATTTTCCATTGAAAGACGGGAGTCCCTCCAAAGAGCTCATTTTACTATATTAGTGTATTTGGCGGTCTTACTTATTCATTGTTTATATTATGAACAGTTTAAGCAGCAAATATGTGGCAACATACGCATATACATACACATGTATGCACATTTAGGTATAGTATGTACATGTGCCTGTACCGCTCTTTACCCTAATTTTATTTTACCAGCGTAACCTGAAGTAAGGTGATAGATTTTAAGATTAATAACATTAGCCAATAACATATATGCCAGTTTCCTCAAGTATGATCCATTTTAGTGAGTGAAGCAAATTGTGGGGAACACCACTGTCCCTTAGATGAAGTCTGTCATCTCATCCTACCTCTGCCACATAAATAAACATCGGATACACACAAGATACACTTTTCCCATTTTCTTCTTTCATACAGGAATAGCTATACACACACACACATAGAGTGATGGACTACAGAAGTATCCTTACTGACCTTGCAAATGGCACGAAGCTAGGAAGAATCACAAGCACATTGCAAGAAAGGCTTTGAATTCAAAATGACCTTGACAGATTTGCAAAATGGTCTGGAAGAGAAAGGGGGAGGGAGGATGAAATTCAAAAAGGACAAGTGCAAGGTGCTACTTAAAAGAGAAATGATCAATAAATACAGGATGGGAGTGCAGCTGGTCAGGCAGAAATTTTTCTAAGAAATTGGTCATGCTTGCTGCAGGCTCGACACCTGTTAGGAGCACCAAGTTTTTGAGGAAAAGAAAATTTATTCTGTGGTGGATATGCAACAGACAATATACATAATATTTAAAACATAACAATCCTTTTGGTTTAGTCAACATTTGGAGGCCCTAATGAAAGTACCTGAGTATCACTCTTCAGAAGTGATGTGGACCATTTTGACAAGAATGATCAAAGGCCTTCAAAAGAGACTGAATACATATAGTTCATCTAAAGATAAAGAAGGGAAGCATGGTGCAGTTTTCAGAAGAGCAGGGAATAACCTGTTCTTCATATCCCTGGTCAATCTGAAAAGAACACATGGACTCAAAATCCATCAAGGAAGATTCTGCTTAAACATCAGAAGACATTTTTTATAGGCAAGAACAGTGCAGCAATATTGCACGTTGGTTTGGGACATGGGGAGACAGTTTGGTGGAAACAGGGACACTGTGGTGGACACAATTTAATCTTTAAAAATGAGTTAAGAAAATGGATAAGATTAACAAGATGACCTGAACACCCTCTGGACCCACTTTTCTGCCATTTACATAGAACACAGTCTCTGCTCCAGTGTCCTATTCCTCTGCTTTCACATTTAAATGTCCCACTGCACATGTCACCCTCATTCCTTCTTTTTTGGCGGGGGGACAAGCTCTTTTTTTCCCACTTCCCTTTTCCATGATACTGCTTCTATCCTGTTCTCTTGCTTTTCTTCTCTGTACGTTTATTTGCCCCACACTCAGTCTTCCAGTCTTCTAGCCTCTCTTCAGTCATAGTACATTTCTTTCTCTTCTCTCTTAGCTCCGGTCTGTCTCCTCTCCCTTAACTCTCTCCCTTCTTAACCCTTCCTGTCTTTCAAGAAGGAAAAGCCTGTAGCTGGATACTCCCATGAACAGTCATTCCTCTTCTGGGATTTCAGAGATGGAAGGCGAGGGGTCAGACCTGCTGCCTGTTCCTGGATCTTGGGTTGCAAGGTGGCAAGGGGAAGCAGAAGCAGGGCAGCAGGATCTGGTATAGAGGGAAACTTGAAGAGGAGAGACGCCCATTGAGCCCCAGCTGTTGCTGCTGACAGTCTCTCTCTGCCCCAGTATCGGGGTAGCAGCTTAACCATGGATTATTTATTTACTATAGCGCCTAGTCTATGCTTGTTTTCACTCCTCCTGGAGTTTCATCCCCTTTACTCCCACAGGGCAAAGAATTTGGTTTCAACCCTCAGCCTATGAGGGAACATCATTTGCTTTTTAGGTCATTTGTGGGAGAAACTTTTTTTATCGGGAGCAGAGGAAGATTTTGCTTCTCCTCTCCTGTTTATCAATTCCTCCTTGTCTTGGCTTAATCTAGAGCATGTTATTGTACAGCTCCTGCAATAGTCTCTTCCCCTGGGACAAAGCACAGGCCCTGCTGCTCAGCATACAGTGGAGCCCTATCTTAGCATATTTGTTTCTTCTTTTCCTGTTTCATAATTGATACTGGTCGTGCAGTAGTTTATACAGAAACTCACAGATGTCATGAGCACACTTACACATACACGCATCCGTTTGGGCATGCACTTGGCTCCAAACCGCCAGCGCTTCCTCAGCAAGCATATGGGAATGGATCTTGTAGCCCTTCCTCTGATCCCTCCACAGGGACTCCACAAGAATGCCCCGACTGCACTGCTACTCCCCTCTCCCTTCTCACAAGGGCTTTCACTTGCCAGCTGGTGCCAGGAACTGCTTTAACTGGTCCTGAAAAATTAATCCTCTCTGGGACTGTATTAGCAATATGATGTTCCCGTTACCGTAGGGTGTCAGCTCGGCACAATCACTTGGATGTTGTGAGTTGGGAATCGTGCCACCAATAAAATCAGACACCGTGCACGTACATAGTCTCTTGACTGCTCAGAGTGTGAGCGGTACGATGCCCACTCGCCAATTAGCAAGGCCCATTCAGGGGAGCAAAGCTGCCAAACAACGAAGGAGTTCAGTGGGTCCCCCACTAGCTGCTACAGCAAATGTCGTCTCCTTTGTGGGAGCTCCTTTCTCTGTGTCGGTACTGCCACGTCAGCGCCAGGACTCTTCTTCCAAACTCTGCCAAAGAAGCCGGCAAAACACTTCCCACCATTGGCCCCAGCTCCAGTTGTGCCGCGGACAGGCTGAGGCAGCCCGGCAAGGGCTGACCCCTCAGACCCCTGGCTACCAGCACAGTCTGACAGGCAAACAAACAAACAGCAATCCCAAAGAAAATAAGAGCAATTGAACCAACCCACAGCAGTAAAAAGAGTCCTGAGGGGTTTCAGGAAACATATTTGTCACCTAAAAAAAAAAAGAAAAAAAACCCAAAAGCCAACAGCAACCAAAACTAGGCATAGCAGGTTTGCCGCATCCCCTTTCCCCTCTTGAAATAATGCTCCAGCACTGGCCCGTTTTAAACAGACTGTGGTTACCTCGGTTATGTGGTGGGTACCCTTTGTGAAAACCGAATAAACAAACACAACACACACTCCAGTAATGCAGGAGCTGCTCTCAGACTGCATATTGGCTCCGAGCCACATCTCCCGCAGTAAGGGGAGTGTGGAAATGCACAGCCTTGGCAGCAGCTTCCAGCGCCTCAGGCTCTCACAGTTTATTTTATTTATTTATAGGATTTTCTATGGCACTCGTCACCCTCATATCTAAGCATCTTAGAGGTATTAGCAGACTTACCCTCCCAACCCCTCTTTGAGGTAGAAAGTGTTATTATCCCCATTTTATAGATAAAGAACTAAAGGCTCACCACTTGTTCAGATTCAGGAGAATTTGGCAGAATTAGGGACTGGACAACAAGCCCCTGAGTTCCAGTCCTGAGCTTTAACCACAGAAATCTCCTTCCAGGGGCATTAATGACATCAATGAAATACAGAGAGCAGACCGTCATGGGTATATTTGATTCCTGTTTTTTTTCTACAGTGCTGGCTCTAGTGTGTGCTAAATACATATATAGGAAAGAAAGTAAAACTGTGTATTAGCACTTTCCCTTATCTCTGAGGACTGAATAGGGATATTAAGATGGCACACCTTTTTCATTAGTGTATTTAATAAAAGCAGTTGAGATATTTTAGACTTGCGTGTAGCCAAAGTCTAACATGTTTTTGGCATGACACTAATCCTAAATTAGTTGCTCTATGTTTATTTTTATTTTTCGCTTCTGTTTGTAGTTCATTTTTCTAATTTGAGAACAATCTGGTACTGCTCTGAAGTAAGATTCTTCTTTCATTCCATTTTTTCCCCAAGTCCTCTCAGTTGGTAACTTCAATAATTAAACTGTCTGTCATGCAGCTGTTTCAGTGTTCAAATGGACCACTGCTATAAAGATTTGTGCCTCATACTCTCCATCAGAGATGCATTGCCACTATACAGAAAAGCAGCAGATACTACTGTGCATCAAGAAACCAGGAGGATCCCATGTCTCTGCAAATGAACCATGTATTTCCAGGGTTCAAAGGACAATGAGAAAGACAGGATGAGTCATGTGACTTTTGGGTTGCACCCTGATAAATGGCAGGTCAAGGAGGGTTGTGTTTAATAGTATATTCCTCAATGAAATGTCACTTTTTCCTCAATGTGTCCTCTGTGTGAGCTAATTAAAATCATGTTTTACTGCAATGTCAGCACATGAAGTTGCTGACTTTCTTGTTGTCTTCTACATAGTACAAAATGAATGTTGTCATTTGATAAATTCAGGATCTTAAAGGTTCTGTCTGATGGGGTCTAATGTATGCTGCTCTATATATGTTTAATGCTTCCAAACTGCCCCTCTTCCTTTGTTCAAATCACAGCATTTGTGACCTGTACATAATATTCTTTCCTGCCATCCTTAAGCCTCACCCTCCTGAAAATTAACAGAATTTTTTAAAAGAGTTCAAGCAAATATTGGTATTGCTTTCCTTCCAGGCTGTTTTAACATAGTCTTTAAGCAATGCGTCTGAAAGCCACACTCATATGCATCCAATGAGAACTGGCTGCATGGGTGTTAATTTACTTACAGCTTATTTTTATACTGACATCAGGGTATGTTTGCTATGTTCATTTGAAAAGAAACTCTTCCACCTTACACATCTGATAATAAGCAGCAGTTTAAGAGTATGAGTATAGAAAGCACAGGATTCGCTTCTCTAACCAGTAGCCATGGTCCTATTCGCACCAGAATTCTTATTTGTAAAGCGATAGGAAATTGCTGTTAATGGTGCTTCTCATCTCAATAACAGGAGCATGAATCAGAAAATAAACTACCCGCTACTGCATGTATCTTTGCTTTCACTATTTCTATCATCTTATCTTGTAAAATTCCTTGCCCTTTTTTTTCTTTTTTTAAACAAAAAGCAGAGCCAGTATCTTTGCATGTTTACAGTAAATGACAAAGTTTCCAGGTTTGGCCTGAAGCCGTATTACCTTGTGTGTGATGCACACAAACCTTATGAATTAGTTTGAGACCGGGTCAGTTCTTCAGTGAGAAATCTCCACGGATCAACTTATTGATAGGTGCTACAGAAATGAGTGGTGGCAATTCAAGCAACTGCGCAGTCCAAGGTACCTTCACCCTCCTCCCCACCCCCTTCTTCATCCAGCTCCCCTCTCTAGTGCTGAGGGGCAGTGTGCTGCTGGCTCCTGGCTGAGATACAAAGCACACATCTCAAAGAAATTCTCTCACCTCCTAAGGACCTGATCCGAAGCCCATTAAAGCTGATGAGAGCCTTCCCATTGACTTCAGAAGGCCTCAGATCCAGTCCCCCAGGGAAAAGATGTTAACACTCACACACACATCCTTAAACCATCCAGGAGAGAACTTCTTGAAATCAATATCTCTCTATCAATATTGGTACCTAAAACCCTAAAACACAACAAAGACACTTTACTTGTGAGTCCCTTTGGCTGCAGGAAAAAAAAAAAAAGAAGAAAAAGAAATAGAAAACAAGCCCGTGGGAGACGCTATTATCTAAAATAAGCAGCTGAGCGTGAGCACTGACCACACCACCTAGAAAGCTATATCCTAACCTTCCTGTGTCTGTACTCACTCTGCTTTGCTTTACTGTATTCCCAGCTCAGCACTGAATACGCTAAATGACTCACATTACACACACTGCAACAAAGGCAGTTATACCCCAATCTTCATTAAGGTCTTAATGCAGCAAGGTACTTAAGCACATGCCTAACTTTAAGTACAAGGGAAGTCTAATTAACTTCAATGGGACTGCTCACTTGCTTTAAGCTAGGCATGTGCTTAAGTACCTTGCTGAAACTGAGCCGAAGACTCCAGGTGCTACCATTTATACAAGTGTCATTAAACACGGAGTTAGTGTACTTACGTACACAAACTTCCTAACCCCTAAAACCAGATCATTAAATTATAGCACTTACTAGAAAACAGCAAAGGTGAGCATGTTGATGAAGCATCACATATTGTAACGAAGACAGTAGGTATTAAAGCAATCAGAAATCCAATATCCCGTGCACATTTTCAGTACTCCACCTGCGGTTTGTACATGTATACTGATTTCTTCACATTTCAGGTTTCAATAGCCAGAGACTTCTGACTTCTGAAAGGCCTAAGAAAAAGATCTTGATCCAAAAATAATACCACCTGCCACTCAGGTATGAAAGAACAAAGAACTGAAACTGGAAATGGTTAGTGCTGCAGGGTGAAAGCAGAGATTGTTTGGGTTTCCTAAAAGTCCTTTTTTGTACTTTCAAGCATTTATGTTATTTTTCAGCCCTCTGAATTTCCTGTATTTTTAATGCCTGTTTAATCGTCATCTGATAGAAGTTAAGCCACTCACTTGCTGTGTGACCGCAGGCAAGTTGCTTGACCTGCTTTTTACTCCTCTTATCTGGCTGTATAATCCAGTATAAATGGGAGCTCACTGAAAGCTAGAAGCTGTGCCTGTGCTGGGCAGAAGGACTTGGCTAGTCTACAGGTTAGTTCATCAACTGCTTTGTCAGGGTCAGAAAAGAATTTGCTGGGAAAGGACAACCTGGCCCAGGTCAGGCAGGTTTTCCTGCTGCCCGTTCCCCATGACATTTTTTTGAGCTGTGTTCATTAAGACTTGCAGCATAAAAGCCATAAACTGCAGATTTGGAGCTGCAGAGGGGATCCTACTTAGAAACCTAGGATTTCAAAAAATGAGGTTGTCTTCCCGCTTTCTCAATGCAGCTCCCAGCTTGATCAAGGGCTGGCATCATTTCCCCATGAGTACGTGGTTAGGAACCTGAAATTATGCACAGGTTGTGGATTATGCTTGGATATTTCTATTTGGTAAATATAATTGTGAAATAAAGTTTGCCTCATGCTCAGGACAATATGGAGTGACTCCTTCAGACTGAACACCAAGGATTTAACCCTCAGGGAATAGTACACCTGAAGGAGACCAGGGAGATTCGGTTTTTAGGATGAGAACAGACAAAGCTAATTGATGTGATTCTCACTTTATATATGACAGTTAAATACTATGGTGATGAGTATAGAACTGTTTTTTTCTCCTTTCAATTGATTAACTGATTATTTTGCTGAGGTCAGTAGCAAAAGTCTCTGACCTCATCGTTTGCTGAAGCAACTGTATTGTCACCAGCACTGGAGTGGAACATTGCTAACTGAATGGATTAAGAAAAGTGCTCATAAAAATAATGCTGAAATGTACTTAGTCTTTGGTAACCAAGACAGTTACTTTAGAAAAGGAAATACTTGACAATTGCTTCAAATAATAATTTGTTAAACATCATTCTACCTACCTGTGATTCTACCCACTGCTCAGTTGGATGAGTTGGATGCTAGTTGGATGCTCTGAAAAATAATCAGACACTTGCAATTAAGGATTTTTAGGAATAATGACACGGAAGACATTTCTAGGGAGTCTTTCACAGTGAAGAAAACTGTATTTATGGAGTTATGCAATTACTCAAACAATATTTGAGCATACTTTGAAAACTGTTAAAAGAGAAGAGGAGAAAAACCTGCTGTCTTAGTTCTTTTTAAAGGGAAAAGCGTTTTGCTTGATTTTACAAGCAACATGCTGTTCTGTTGTCAGCCTTTCTGCATCTGTTATATCATGGGTCTTGACAACATCATAGGCCAATGTCCCTTCTGATTGAAGTAAAGTATTAAATTTTAGTATCCAGAACAAGGTGATATTTCAAAGGGCAGGCTATTATTGAGCTTGCAGGTGATAAGTCTCAAATTCTGAAATTCTGCATTTTATAGAGAAGCACAACTGCTGACTTCAAAAATAAGTTTATAAGAAACTGCCAAGCACAAATGAACAAAGTTCCCAGTGCTCTGGACCTGATTAAAGACAGGTGGTTCCAGGGCAGGGTGCAGATTGCTTTTCTTGAGCTTCACTGTGGCTTCTCCACTTCGCAGAATAGGAAGCATGTGCTGGTAGTGGCGTTAGAGAAGATTATATTAAAATCAGGCCCAAACCTCACTTAAGAGCCACAGAACAGAAATCCTGTAACCAAAGTCAGTTTTGCACCAGTAATAGATCTGCAGTGGTACAGCTGGAATAATTGTATAATGCCATTGTAATACAGGATAAAGAAGTAATACACAAGTTTGATGATTTCCTGAGAAATACTTTGCTTGAGTAGTAGATTGCATGATTGCAGGCATCTCCTGGTGTCACTAGCACAGAATTGTCCAGTTTTCAGCATGTAAATGGTGAATGAAAAAATGTTTACTTTAAGGATCATCAGGTTGCATCTGTTGATCTTTCCTGCAGGGAAACAGCAGACTAATAAGTGTCATACCTATCACTTGGAATGGATGTAAGTCCTGTTTGAATGGTGAAGTCTAAATTTTTGCTCCAACAAGTTCAAAAAGATGGAACTGGCGAATGCTGAGAGAAGAAATAATGTGAATTGCAAAAGGTGGACATGAAAGCTAGGTGTTGGGTAAACAGCCAACACAAAATACTGTGGTGTTCACTTCAGCTTTGGAATAAACCAAGGTCCTCCTTTCCACAGTAAGGATTTGTGAAAAGAAAGAGAGCACCTAAAATCAGCTTTCACACTTGGTCACCACAAAGAGGAACTGGCAGTAGAACCCTTGACTGACAACTACAGCAGCAAAATCAGAGTTAAATATCATTCCATTTCCTAAGCAAGGTCATAGAATCATAGAATGGTATCGGTTGGAAGAGACCTTAAAGATCATCTAGTTCCAATGCCCCTGCCATGGGCAGGGACACCTTCCACTTGACCAGGTTGCTCAAAGCACCATCCAGCCTGGCCTTGAATGACCTTAAAGACATCAGGGTCATTCTATTCTATGTCTCCCACTATCAGAAGGACGGCGATCTCCTTCTCATGAACCATTTCATTCATTACATCATCCATCCACTGGCTCCCATAAAAAAATGCCAGTGTCTATAAGGAAGATGGGGGGTTACAAAAGACAAGAGAAAGATAAAAACAACTTGACATTGAAAAGTAAGGAGGTAAATAATTTAGCAATGAATTTCTGCAGAACTGAGTCAAAGTTGGAAAACCACAAAGCAAAGCCAACCTTTTTGTCTGATCTTACTGCAACTAATGAAACATTAACTATAATACATAACCATTGGTGATCATATTTCATTTGATAATCCATTAGGACCTCACATAGTTCTCTGCTTTTTCATATAAAACATAATACTTTAGGGGGAGGGAGTCAGGCAGGCAGAAGGGGAAGAGGATTTGTACTCACACTGTGTGCTGGCACAATAATGTTCTTCCTGCTGAACTAATGGTTGTTCATAGGGTTTAGGTCAAAGAGTTTAATGGAGCTTAGCTCTTGATGTCTCAGTAACTTCTTAGATTCTAAAACTAAACTACTTTAGTCTTAAAATACAAATGATGATGGTCCTAATAAGGAGACACATTCCCAACCAGACTTGAGAGTGAAATATATGATAAGAATGCTAAAACAGATAATATCTTTCTTCCAACTAGTGCTGTGAGAGATGTCCATTCCTTACTGCAGATGAATTCACTGTTTCCCGCAGTTCTCCAAGGCAGAGGAGAAGGAGAGGATGTTTGTACTCAGAATGTTTGTTACATTTTGTTTAGCTTCTGAGATTTAAAGATACATATATTTAAAGAAATACTGAACATACATACCTGCATGTATTCTGCTTTTTTTGTTATATGGCAATCAGTTCGTGGGGAAAATGCAACGGTCGCCTCACCACATTATATTCCAAGACACAGTGTAAAATACCTTGCTCCTGTGTCAGTCACAAATGTCACTTTGAAAAAGTAGAGATCTCTATTAAATGGTTTTCTTTTTCAGACTTTCCACTGTTACCTTCCTCTATCTCTCTAAAATGTTCTTCTTGTAACATAGAATTGACATTACAGACCAATCTATTTGACAATCCAGATTTCTCCACCAACATAAATCTGCTGCTTCTGCCTGATTTTACTGCATATCAAAGTTTCCTTATATACGCCCTACAATTGCACTTATATCCAACAACTTATATAAGTTCCCAATTAAAACGTATTTTGTTGTTTCCAGACAGGAATATCCTGAAGTTTCTTTCAATGGAAGGACAAGAGTTCTTTCATCTGAAATTGGGAAGAAACAAAGAAAACTTTTCATTCTCTTTCATAAAATTGCTTTTTTTTTTTTCCCCCTGGGTTGGCAATCTCTGTCCTGACAGATCTGGATAGTTTCCCTAGTCAATGCATAGAAAAACAGATATGAAGGATAAGGAGAACAGCTTCCTTTGCTTCAGAGAAGACAAAAAAGTCCGTAACTTACCTTAACAACTGTTCACTGGAAGTTTCTTTTATAGTATTTGTGCAAGAAAGAAAAGGTAATGCAATTATTCTAGACGGCTTTTGAATATTCAAGGTATAAAGGGAGGAAAAGAGGACTCAGACTTTCACACAATTGGACTTTCGATAGGCAGCTGCATCTTTGTAAAGCTTTGTAACTTTGTTAAAGTGGGGTTAAGCCTTACCATGCTCCACTAGCAGCTATCACTTTGTGCAAAATAAGCGCAGTCACAATTATGCTGTCTGGCTTGAGGGATTGAAGTGAGAGCTCCAAAAGGCTGTGGTTGAAGCAAAGTGCAGCAAGACGCAGCAAGGTATAGAAAGCAAAAATTTGATCCTGCACTTCTCCAACTGCTGGATGCCTCAGAAGAGGCATTGCAAAAGGCTGAGGTAGGTAAAGGCAGCCCACAACTGCTCCGATTGAAGGAAGAGTGTCTATGCAGACTCTTTCATACAAGACACCTGTAAAAATACGACACACTAGTTTTGTGATTCCTGTTGAATCTCTGATGATAAGTTCCTTTTCTTTTCACCTTGCTATACTGCCTCACATATAGAAGAGCACCACCGGGCAGGTAAAAAAGGAGGTGGTCTCTTCGCCATTGTACGATGCTGAGAACAGTTTGCACAGAATGTGCTGGCCACCAATCCCTGTATAAAAGGCACTAAAGGCTTGTGCAGGCAGGAGATATGAGAAAGAGGAGACACTGACAGCTGAGGTGATTATTGGCTGGGGCCCTTAACATCTAGCTAGTGTTTGTAGGCTAATGCGTGAGTACTGCATGGGTGCTGATTTGAGGTAATTTTGCAGTCCCTCTTGCATGGGTGTGAGAGATTTTCCACTTTTCCTTTACAGATATATTCGGGTTTGGGAGTGTCTTGTGCCAGCTTTCACACACAGTCACCGAAGATCCTGCCAGCCCTTTTGCTCCTCTTGAAATTCCCCAAGCAGCAACGACAGGACCTGGAGATTGTAATATCCATGTGAATTGCTGTGGGTAGGCAAAGAGCCTGACACCCTTCTCCTTTACAAAGGCATAAATTGGGAATGTTGTCACTCAGCTGCAACTTGAGCGAAACTGCTTCATTGGCGTCATACACCCAAGGAGACAACTGAGTACAAAAGGATGAACAGAAGGAAGTGGGGGGAACAGAGGGAAGAAGGGGAAGCCCATCCCTCCAGCTTCTGCCTGGGCTCCTTTCGGCAGCTGGGAACAGCTGATGTAGAATCTCTATTTTCTATAGGGGAATTATCCACTGAATTGCATCTATAGGGTTAATTTACTATACATAAAACCAAGAGTCAAGCTTACACTTTGAGGTTAAGCCAGAGAAACAGCCTTATGCTACACTTTCTTTCTGTGTGCTAACAAGTGTGGAGGAACGTATGCCCTTTAGAGTGCAAAAATATCCTTCTCTCTATATCCCCCCTTTGAAAATGCTGTTGTTTTGAAAGACCTCAACAGTGTGTTAGGTACATTACAGACATATTAGGCTGCTTGTAACTCACATCTAAAGCAATATTTATAGATTTGGACGTTGTTTTACTATGTTTTGTTTTGGTTTTATCCACCAATCTAGGTAGAACAGAAGAGGGCTCCATATCGGCATGATGTAAGGGTACCTTGATCTTCTGGACTTAAATCTTTGTTTTCAGTCTTCACTGTCAGTTGTCCATTATGGGGAGATCTGAAGCCCAATTTTGAGTTGCTGTGATGAGATAGCTGAGTCATTTTGAAGACACAATATGGGTGGGTTCTTCTCCTTCCCTCAGTGTTCGGGTTGCCTGTGATTCTCAATTCTGTTAGTCTTTTATTGCGGTGTTCAACTAATAGAATCACATATACTTCCTAAAAAATACTTAGTTCTGCCATAGATTGCTTTAGTTTGTTTTTCTTTTTCCTTGGGAGAAAAAAAAAAACCAATCAAAAACCTTGAAAAACCCTTAACTATACAGAATTTTCTACTGAGGCATCATGGTTGAGATTTCGGAAGAAAGCAACATCTTGCTGTATTGGAAATTACCATAGCTCTTGTAAACAGGTGATAAAAGTGCCTATCTCGGTGGTTATCAGCTTGTTCAGGTGTGTAATTACTTCTTACAATGCACTAACCCTCTGTGGCCTGAAAAATTGGGAGGGATTTATTTTATTTATATTTTTATGGATATATTTGAGGATGGATTTTATATATATACGTGTGTGTGTATATTTATATAAATCCACTACATAGATGCAGCAGTGAGATTTCTTCTCCTGAAAGCTAGAAAGAAATAAAGAAGAAAATGGTTACTAACGGAAAATAGCAAAAAAATAGGAGGGAGCAAGAACAGCAAAAAGGAAATCTGATACAGAGATCAGTTGCTGGGAGAAAGCACTGAGCTATGTATAACACCTCCACCATATACAAGAAAAGACCAGGAAAGTCCAGGTTAACTCACACTGGTTGCAGAATGCCATTAAAAAGTGAAAAGAATCAATTTAATTTACCACATTAAACAGATGAAAAAAAGCCAGTGACAGATCTAATACAGATGTTTTGCAGTATAATGGGTAAATGAAGACATTTTCAAGCAGCAAGACTTGCAAGCCATAGTCTTGAAATGCTTAGATCAGGTGGCACTGTCTGTTAGAAAAGCAAGCTCTGTAATGATATTGATTGCTTCCAAGGCCATATTAGAGATGAAGACAAGTCCCAGGAGACAGGTTGTTGTCACCTTGACCTTGGGTCAGAGCTAGACCACTGACCCCTGACACCAAGGACTTCTGCACCGCATCGTGATATCTTTCATGCCTACAGACAAAGTCAGCAGGGGACACGTGTCGATGTGGCTCTTGCCAAATCAGAATTGACTGGCCTGTAGGAAGCTGGAGAGCAGCGGGAAATGTGGGTTAAAGTATGTCAATAATGTTTCACAAGAACAATTTCTCCCAAGAATTGTAGCTGTTGGAATGTTTTGACATTTATTCGGTAGAGAAATGTAGCATGTTTTGTGAAGCACTTCAAGAGAGCTGCTGCTAACTGCCGTGGTGTATTGATCTTCCTGTTAAATTGCATGGGCACACTTGGGAGATCATTGAGATTCAGGCAACAGGACAGAAAGGATCGGCTGCACCCGATGGTCACTAATGGTAATTGGTTTCGATCCTTGCACTTGAAGAAGCCGTGATTTACTCGGTTCACAGATGAATTGTAGACACTAAATATTTTGAAAAGAAAATATACTGTGATTTCTTTTTCTCGTGTCATTTACAAATTATTGCCTCCACTTCTGAATGTTTCATATAAAGTATATAAATCCACATGACTGGATATAAAAAACATGCTAAGCAAAATTTCAAGGAATTCTCCCTTTTATCTGTAAAGCTTGTATTAGTGCAAAGCAAATGAACTTTCTGATCCTAATATAAATGAGTTAATTAAATAATTATAATAACATTTAGCAGGATCTTAAAATTCCATCAACCCTCTTAAGCCTCCCTATCATCACAATACATCTTTTTTAGACTATACACATTCTTCTCTCTATCCCATTTTGTGACTATCATCACAGTCTTAACATAACGAATGTTAAAAAGAACTGTATTGATGGCAACTACAAAAGTAGAATAATGTAGGAAGGTATGGATAGTAATGTAATATTGGAACAAATTATACTAGAATGAAGAATCTGATATGAAAATTGAATACTAATGTTAATATCAGAGTAAATTATTGCTACAATACAGGATCTGATATAAAAATTGGAGTATACTTCTGAAAATGAATGTGGTGATAATGCTGCCAAAAATCATGCCACATGATTTTCAAAGCAGATTTTATAAGGCTTCTGTAGCTTTCTGCTTTATACGAGATACTTTGCTAAGTATATGTACATAATTACATGAAAGCAAATATATTCAGTAAATGATGGCTGCTTTAATACAAAGGAATTCATATAGACCAGGATTCTGGGAAAGAACCAATTTTGTACTTCTTTTAATCTGTTTCAAGTACACGTGTCCTTTATCATCCATACTACATTCCTACAGTTTTTTAAAGGACAAAAGTGTTTTCATTTTTTGTTCTGTGTTTTTTTCCCTTCAACGGAGAGGTCAGCAGTTTCTACAAACAGCTGAGTTTCATGCATAAACTTGCATAAAATATCCATAAAATCTATATAGCACTTTGACAAATAGAAAATAGTACAATATGAAGTAACAACATATATTGTTTATTTGTTAACTGAGATCAAAACTATGCCTATCTGGAGTCTTGTGGTTCAAATGACTGTAAGTAGATTGTAATTTCAATTACAGCTAAATAATGCATTGTAGAATTTGTATCATCTAAAATAGAGAAAATAGAGAAAAATGAATGTCTGAATGTTACAGAAAGTTCAGTGTCACAGCAATATGGCACTTGCAATTGTTATACAGGTCTCAAATTTCTGAAATATTTACAAACCTTAGATAATGACAACCTCAGGAGAAAATCAAGAAAACAGACGGTATACAGGAGATAGCCTGAGGCAACCAGTGATGAGGTCAGATCTATACAGTATGTGTGCTTTACATGAAAAACGCTCTACTAAAATGTCTTTGCGTACCGTGTAGGGCTTTGGGATATAGCAGGTATTCACTAGGGGAAGGTAAGGATTATTTACTAGGATCAGTAACATGGAATTCAATATTAAAACCGACAAAGGTTATCATCTATTACACATTAAATTCACCACAGTTGTTTGACAACTCTCATAGCAACAGATTCCACCCTTAACAATTCAAAGCAATCTTTCAGATTAAAGTTCATGTGATCACTTTAAAGAACTATTCAGTGTTAATCAAGCAATATTGCTTCAGGCATCGTGTTTGTCTTTCACTTCAGGCTATTTGGTTGATTGTGGAAAATGCTGAGTTTCTCTGCCTGTGCAGAGCTGTGTGTCTATTAGGTGGAAGTGACAGGTGAGGTAGTGATGGGGGGACGTGGGGGCTGATCGAATGGACTCTGCAAGAGGAATAAATAAAGTCCCAGTGGCTGACTATTCTGGTGGGATAGGATAAGCAGTGTATTCTGTAATTATAATTGTATGTTCTGTCTAATTTAATTTTGCAGGAGAGTAACTAATGATGATATGGTTAAAACAGAAGAAAAAATCTTTAAAACACATGATTGTATATATAAATAATATGTACACACAAATACATATACACGCATTCATATATGCATCTAATTTTAAATCATTGCCCAGATTATCTTGAGCTGGGAGTACTTCACACATTTTCTAGTCTGAGCTGTTACTCAAAGAAAGGTACTTCTCAGTGGAATTAAGAAAATTCCACTCCAACATTTTACAGGATAGAAAACATCTTTTTCCTCTCCAGTTGTGCAGCATCTGCTCCAGTCATGTCTTATTCCTGATCTAACTCTTGTTCTGAGATATTACAGATGCAGTATCCCTAACAGTAACGTTACAGAGAGAAAAGACTAAACGTGCTGGGACTGCTATGTGCTCTGACAATCCTGCTGGAGACCCTAGGATGTTTCCTTAAGTGACCTAACATCTGTGGCAGCGTCCAACATCTTCAAAAAACAGTGCCTTTGAAGAAAGCTTCCATTCTGCAATGCTGCCCTAACATCTAACCAGGTGCCGAGTCCAAGCTCAAGGTGAAAGACTGCTTGCTACTAGTCAGTGTAATTAGCTCATCAAGCTGAGCTGTAGGTTCTTAGAGGTAACAGTAGCAACTATTGTTATCAACAATGGAGGTCATACAGTTACTGAGTCCTGTATTGATGTCAATGAAGAGTCCTGCTCGCAGGTCAGCAGCACAACCCTTTGATATGAACGAAAGATAAGTACATCTTATTGCAGTATTCCTTGTGGCCGCTGGAAATGGATATCCCATCACAATCCCTTCAAGAAATAAGGTTGAAAGAAATTTTGCAGCATCTGAAGTCATTTTTATTCTTGACTTAAGGAAGTTCTGCATTCAAAACAATCTAAAAGCAATACTTTTTTACCCAAAAATGTCAATTTGTTTGAAATGAAGCTGTGTGTAAGAAATAGACATTTTCAATCTTCTGATTCAAAATGCTCATAAGTGAAAAATTTCTAAGTGGCCAAATATCACATTTAGATATTTTTAATAATAACTTCTGCTTTTGGCTCTGGTTCAAAATGATCTTTCATTAGAGATTGTGCTGAATAAGAACTGTTTATAAACAATCAAAAACTAATTGAAAATACTGGAATTATGCATGGTACTTTACCCAACCACATTTTTCCCCTCAGTTCATCAGTTTGCATAAGTTCCTTAATCCTGAGATAAACCAGTTTGAGCTCTTGGAAATTTGTATTGTTAGGGAAATATTGTCCTACTCAGCTGTCCTTACCATGACTGTCTCCAGAATCTGGAGGAAGATTTCAGTGGGAAAGCCATCACATTTTGTATTTTGGGAGATTATCCAGAAAATCATCTTTTGTTCTGCAGAATATTCTTCACCATTTCTAGTGATAGTTTTCTGGGATCTCATAAACAGTGATGTTATTTCAGAATTGAGTCAAACATTAAAAATGAAGACTAAACAAAACTTTCTGAATTTTTGCAATCTGCTTGAAAAATATGTATGTTTCGTAATTTTCCATAGTGTTTACTCCTAGTTAAAGATATTTTTAGAATTCTTTAAGCATGAGAAAATGAAATAATAATAATAATCCATAAGTATTAAAGCATAATGATGTGTACCTATTTTACTTTTTCCTCCTTTGGATTATCCAAAATAAACAAGGAAGCTGCTGACCTTGCCCTCCAAATGTGTTTTCTAATGGTCACAAACATTCTGTAGAATTAAGGTTAATCTTTTTTTTTTTTTAAGGTCATGTTTTATTTTAATGATGCTTTGAAATTCCTTTTCAGCCAAAAAGAAATCCAGTTAACTGTGGAAGAAAATTCAAATCCTGATGATAATATGCTTGACAAGTCTATGCTTCTTCAGAGTAAATGAGATTTTACTGTGTTTTCTTTCACTTTCTCTTTTCATATTTCATAAGAAAGAAAAATAGTTTCTAATGAATCACTGATCCTTCTTTTTTCCCCTTCTTATATTATTACCTTTGCTAAGGAACACTCCCATAAATGTATATCTTCTTTTTCATATCTTCCTGAGGGACAAAAAAAAGAGCATTATACAAAGATTTCTATGGTCATCTTCTTTTCAGTTTGACTTGTTGCCTGATTTCACTATATGCAGATTAATTCATGTCATTTGGATTTTATTTTTTAAACTCCTTTCAAGTGTACATATTTACTTCATATGTGTGTATATTTACAAGCACAAACAATACATAGAGTAAATAAATACACATCAGTAAAGCTAAAAGTAAAAAGATGATTTATATCAAGGAGGTCTGCATGAAGGTGCAGCAGTACAGTAGACGTTACGGAAGTAAAGCAACAAAGTAGAAACTCACGTCTCTAGTTAACAAAAATGTGCAGTCATACACACATAAATGCATGAAGTAAATATAAATACCTTTCATTCTCTTTTGGGAAATAGAGGTAATTTAATAGCTCATGACTGGATACTGTGCTTACACCCACAGGAGCCCCCAGTGAAAGCATTCAAACGAGTGAGCAGTATTCAGTCTGCTGGAGGACTGAGGCTTTTCTGGTCAAATGTTTTGGATTAAGCTAAAGAAAATGTAGCCAGTCAAGAAGTAATGTGATGGATCTGTAATAAGACATCTCAGAACCACAAACTGAGGCTGTTTAAAGCTCAAAAAAGCAAAAATAAAGCCAGCGCAGGTAGTTCTAGATGCGAGGAATTTCTGTATTTACAATGTTTTGTTTCTGCAGAGAGTGCAGAGGAAGTCTCTTGAAGAGTTTATTAGAAGTATCACCCTTACGGGCTGTGTCTTTACATGTGATTTTGTCTATAAGATCACAGGAGGAGTGGAGTCAGGAAATAAATGAAAGTAAAAGTGAGAAGGATCTAACACTTCCAACTTAGCTGCATGGCACAGGGAGTACTTGCTGTTCTCTTTACTTACTAGCATGGGTAAAACATTGGTATTTCCCAGGCCGTCATGAAGGAGGTGTTCCCTTGTGACCGCTGTTGGGCTTGTGGTAACAATAGAAACGCCACTGTCATCATGCTGTCACACAAGGGTCCTAAAGATGTGCATTAAAACCCTTAAGAAGGGTGTGCAGGATGTATGAGCTCCTGCTGCATATCATCCTCTAGCAGAGAGAAATAAAATGAATGTAGTATAAAGTACGTTGTATCCTTTGAAAAAGCAGAACATTTTCTCCAGGCTCTCAGAGTCAAAAGCTCTATTTGTGATGACAGACTGCTCTGCATGCTCTGTATGTTTCCACTCATTAATCCCTGCAAGATCTGGACTGATAGATTGCTCACAACCAAACATTGAACAAAAGTGTGACTTCCCAACAGAATGACTTACAAAGGTTATTCTAAATTGGCACGTCCAAAATACTCCTTATCAAGGGAAAAGAGATTTGCAAAACAAGAGAACAAGGGGAAACTGTCATACAAGCTTTTTTGCCTGACTCCCATCCTTGATATTGCTATGCAGACAGTTTTATGGATTTTTTTAACTGTAAGCTTCTTGCAGCAGCCCTGCTAAGACTGTGGTATGTGGAAATGGCAGACGAGCTCTGACTGTGTTCAGAATTCCTACATTTGATATTGTTAATGTTATTCCTAGCTGCTTTTGGTATTACTGATTTAGAGATTTCACTCTTTTTATTCAATATGGGAAATTCTTGCTTCAGTTTTATCTTTTTTCTGAATATTTAGTTCCTATTTTTATCAGTTTACATGTGCTTAGAAGAAAAAAAAAGTACATGGAGTTTTGAGAGATTTCTTAAGAGGAATAGTCACCCTTTAGGATACATTGCTACTTTTTGTGAAGAATCTGGCTTAAAGTTGATGCAATTTACTTTTGTAGACTCTTTGAAAAGAAACACTTCAACAATACTGTTCAATTAATAATAGGATTATGGATATGGAATGAATATTTAACTTCATTTTAAGGACTTTAATATTTGAAAGTCTTAGCATCATTTTCTTGCTAGATTGTTAAAATCTGGCCTTTATTCCATGAATATTCCCTAAAATGGTTCCACTGACATAAAGAAAACAGCTGAAAAAACGTTAATATTTATGACCAATCTATTGGGCAAACACTAAAGGGAGCTGACATCACTGAATATATTTCTACAACGCATGTGACCCAGCCTTTCTCCACCCATAGTTATTCCCAGAACAAGAAAAACTGTTGAATTCACTTTTTATAGTATCTATTTATTCCTTGCTCAGTCCTAGGACTATGTAAGAGCAAGTTCTACTAATGGAAAATTTCATGTGAGATTTTCGGAAGCAGTCAAAATTTATCTGAATTTCTGAAGCAATAGTGATTTTAATGGAAGCAGACCTCAGCTGGAAACATTTGAAAATTCTGCCATCATGCTTTTGGAAAGGAACACATAAATAAATATCCTCTGCTTACAGTAATATCCCCAAAGAATATTTTATTGAGCTATTGCTCTAACTTGGATTAACTCATGATATTTGTGGAAAGATGCCAGAATGTTAATAATATTGGATTTTTATATATAAACATAGAGAGGAAAAATGGAGGATAAAAGAGAATACAGTTCAAAGGAAAAGACATGCTGACTTTGATGTTTCCCACAGGTGCAGATCCATTTACAACAATGGGCCTTTCTGAAGGGTTTTTGTATTATTTAGACTTCCAGCATTAGGATCTTTTTTCAGTTGAAACCATTCAGATTGGAATATCGAATCTTGATTTTGCTTTAATATCTATTTATCAAGAACGGGATTCTCAGACCAATTGGTATTGTTACTGATCTTTTTATCCATACTTATTTGGGTCAAATTCAGAGATTTTAAGTAAAGAGATATAACTTACCCATAAATTGTTCATGCAAGGGTGACAGAAGGGGAGGCCCAGGTTCATATATACACACATATATAAGTATATTTATATATAAATATACACATATATGTCAGTATACATATACATGTTCACATATCAGTGGATTAGAACAGGGGGAACTCAGGAAAATATTGGAAAGAAAAGGGTAAGAAAGCACACATTTAAACTTCCATCATTTCTCAGACACATACACACCTGCATGCCTTATATCGAAGAATCTTTAGGCCTCTAAGTGTATATATTACACTAAGAAAACCCCATGGCTCACAGCCTATAACTAAGAGGCTGACTGTACTTTAAGGCTTTTCCTGATTGCTCCCACTGTTGAAAACATCCTCTGGGTTGCAATTAGCCTGTCCCAGCTGGGGCAATAAGAGAAAACCTATGGCTTGTTAGTGTGCTGTAGGGTACATGCACATGAAGTCTGGAGAGCTCACACCTGTGAAGGCCCCTGCCTGAAGTGCCTGTATCCAACAGCACTTACCCTGCTTGGCAGTGTGACTTGGACCATGCACCATCTTTCACAGCCTGTATCCCTCATGTACAGGAACACTCTCAACAACCTGGATGAGCTCTTCAACAAGAAGGCCAGGAGCCACCTGTGCAGGAGAGAGGGAAGAGAAGTTATTACAAGAGACACGTGGTGGTCAACACAAGACAGTCAACAGAAACATGGCTCTGTGGATGGAAGGAGGACATCACTAGTACAAAAAAAAATAATTTTGTACTGATTCATGTCCTTGAGGATAGTGGTAGAACATCTGGTGTGGTTGCAGAGGTGAAGGTCTCCTCTCAGTACAGAGCGCCAGCTCATCAGCAGCTTCCATCACCCTGCTCCATATCTTGATCTTGGGAAGAGTTGCACCTTACCAGGGAGTTGTACCCATTGTGTAGGAAGCTATCTGATACCTAAGCCTCTTTATCTGGCAGGGCTGCTATTTGCACCATCAGTTGCTCAGAAACTGTGGGATGAAGTCTTTTCTATGCAGAAAGCTTAACCATTCTGGCTATTTACACCCATAGGTTTTAATCAGGTTGCTGAGGACTTGTGCTATATGCATATGCAAGAGTGAAGTGAGTACTTTCAGAGCTGAACTTTTGCTCAGCTTTGTTGACACTTTCACTTCATTTGGATCTTTTGTCTTGTGCACACATGCATCAGTGGTGGCTCTATGCAGCCCCTACTGCTGCAGGAATGACTTACAGTTGGCCTACAGTCACACAGAACTAGTGTTCTACATTGTTCTGATTAACTAACTGATGAGGGGACAACGTGCTGATTCTCCCACCTAAAGTTCTCTGAAGCCTTCTCCTCGTCCTTACTCTCCTCCAGCCTCACAGGTATCAGCAGTCACACCATGCTTGGCCACAGCTTGCAGATCTTTCATGCAGACGCAGTGTGGTGGGATTAGGGGATGTTTTTCTGCTACAAACGAAATGCACATGCTGGAAGGTGTTTGCTAAAGGTAATGCAAGTGTTTGGGGGACAGGTGATACGTGAGGTGATACATGAAATATTCAGGCAATTTAAATGCGTGTTTGTTTTTATTGGAACAGCTTTACTAAAAACTCAAAAATTTGAATTTTGAATTTAATTTTTAAAAATAAATTTTATGTTCTTTTTAATTAAAAAACTTAGAAAATTATTTCTGATTTCGTCCCTATAATTTTTGGCTTTAGCCCTGGGAGAATGAACTTTGCTTGAGTTGTTTCTGTTTACACTCTCTAAGTTTGGCTCTTTACACTTTGCATTGCAGTGAGATAGAAGTTAGATAATACGCAGTAGAATGTCAGACAATGTATGTGCATATCCATAAGCACAGAAAAAACAGTTATAAGGGAAAAAGAATAATGGACAATAAATGAAAGCCCAGAGCACTAGATTCTCCACTTATGACAATGAATGTATTACCTCAGAAATAGATTAACTGTCCCATTAGACCCCTCATACACTTAGGTGTCATTGTCGTCTGTGTATGAGAAGGAATTTGGTCTAAAAGATTTTGTCCCTGTCTAAACAAATGATCAGAAAAGCACATCCACATCATATGCACATGGAACCAAACATGAGTGTGTCTCTATTACCTTGTGTTCTGTTTTATATGCATTTTCTCTGATTGTTTCTTCTTTCATACACTTTTTGAAGCAGAGATCCTATTTTTACCTTTCATTTAACCCAGCTTTTAGAGGAGATTTCAGAAGTAAATGGAAATGCAGCATTTTAAAAAACAAAGGCCAGTTATAGGAAAGATAAAACACAACTACTGGTTGCCAAGACTGTTGTGGAGAATTAAGCGTGCAACTGTCTTCCACTACTTGCATATGTATGATGTCTAAAAGTTTCTTAACCCAGTAAAATCTAGCTACTGGTACTGGAGCGCCAACCAGTGTAGTAAAAAAAAAAAAATGAGGAGGAAGCCCCAAGAAACCTTTAAAAACTTCTCAAATGCAACAATAGCAACAATAAAGATGAAGTGATTACATTTCTATTCCTTTGCTCCCCATGCTGGCAGCAGCTAAGGCCCAGATAGCTGCCAGTAGATAAGGCCAAGCAATGGACTGTCTTCCAGTTAAGCATATAGGCCAGCATTCCCTGTCAAGAACAGGATAAAATCTAGTCATAGATTATTGGTGTCACTATCACAAAATCACTAAAATATTGTCAATGTACTAGATATCTTATTTAATGAATATTGAACCACATTTTAGTGCTGTTCTGTGATGTCAGTCAGAACGAAATTAAAAAGATCAATGTTGTGAAATTTGGAACAGCAAGCCTAGTAAATATACGGGTCAGATTTAGCACATCTGGGAATAGGGAATAACAGAATGTGACTAATAAATTACTGCATGAAGTGCATCCCATTAGGGGTGATAATGTTTGGGAAACTCTGTGGAAGTACTGAATTCACAACTTATTAATTTATTGAGACTTTAAGAGCCACTGGAAATAAAGTTTGGATTTGATATGACTGAAAACCTCAGTCAATCAGGACACAAACATGAACTGAAATGTAAACACCTTTCATTAGACACTTCACCTCTCGCTTCTCTTTTCTGTTTTGTACCTGTAGGTCACCAAACTATGCCCTGAGGCCTCCTAATGGATGGGAGTTTGCAGACTGAGGATGCCTTCCCTTTCCCTCGTTTCTGTGTGTGATCACAGAGACAACCTCCCAGTGACACCATCAGCCAGTGAGCAAGAAATTTTGGTAGCAATCCCAGATCTGGATGCCTTTACTTATAACGAGCACTACACTAATTCTCTAACAGAGTCCTACTGGCTTGGTGGCAGAAAATGTTGCACAATGAGAATCTATCAGAGTGGACCATTAGCTGACGTTGATCAGCTAACAAAGCACCAAAAAAAAAAAGCTAGCAAATGTGGTGAGCTGTATTTCTACTCCTTAAAAGGGGAAGAAAGAGGAATGCTGATATTTATGACTTGGCTGCAGTCTCAAGCATGATACTTCATAAAAAAAAATAGATCTACTTACGAGGAGAGAGGAAGGTGAGAAAAGAGACAGGTCTTTGAATTAATGAAACTCAGACAAAAAGTAATTTATCCATCCTGAACCCATATATTAAGTAGGACTCCAAAATACATGGGATAATTAATGTAATATCCACTATTTCAAGATAGCCCAAGGATCTGTGCTCCCCAAGTTAGTGAATCAGTTAGTTATCTCTACAAGCCACCGGAGCATGACTAAGAAGTGGCAAGATTAGTCAACATCACAAGAAATGGTGTGCAGACTTTATAGAGGGTTTAGTTCTCAACTATGTGTGTCATTAACTTTTCTCAGTTGTCTCCTCTATTGCCACCTTTATTAAACAATAATAGTCTCGTAAAACAAATATGGTATGCCACTTCCAGCAATTATAGCCTCTTAATAAGGAATTTATACTACCTTCTGCTATAAAATTGCAATAGAAAATCCTGGCTCCAAACTTTACTAAATATAATCATAATCACTTTTTGTTTATAACTTGCTGCTGTGTATTTCTGAAATACTTGGCTTTGGGTGGTGATAGTTAAGTGAGTGCACTGTATATAGTTCAAGGCCTTAGAATACCGATGTACTGAGTTATCCAGGAAGAAAATAAGAAGAGATAATAGTGTTAGGTTTGTTGCCTAATATAGCACAGGCATATTTACTACATTAATTAACTTTGCAGACTTTAATAGAATTTTATTTGGAAAGTTACACTTTTTTTCTACTTTCAGAGCTATAACAGTATTTACGTGTTTGCAGATTAGAAAACAAGAACAGTTTGTCTGGATTTGATTCAAGTCTTTATAATCCTGTTATACACATTTTTCTCCCCTGCGTTCATAAAAAGCTGCAAGTTGATAAACATCACTTACTTGGCACAGATCAGCCATTTTCCAGGCCATATACCTGAGAAAAGTACAATCCACAAGCCAACTGCATCAGGTATTTTAGTTCATAAAATGGAATATGCGTCTCCAACCTCCTCTAATCAAAAATGAACAACATCCCTTGCTATGTGTATTGGGTTTATTACCATATGGTAGCTGCTTGGGAAAGTGGTAAACTCCTGAAAGTTCAGCAGCGCGGCATCTACGTGGCAGGGGCTCTGGTCAGCTCCATGGGAAGAAAAGGGGGAGCTGTGCTTTAGTACCCCCAGCCATTCATCTGTTCTACGCCCTCAAACTTTGAATGTTTATGCTGGGAACACAAAAGACATGTAAAGAATATCTATAGGATGCTGAGGGCTTATTTTCTTTATGAAACAAGCTGCCTAGCCGTGTCTTTTTTTCCTTCTTTTCCCGCTTGTTGACAAAAACTAATAGACAAAACAGGCAGAGGTATCTCCATTTCTGGCACCCTCAGCGCAAGAGTGATGAAAGGATGTTTAAGAGGTAGCTGACTAAGCCAGTTATTTTTAACAACAGAACTACCAGTGGACATTTCTGTGCCTGTCATGTTATCTAGGGCTTTAAACTAACTTGAAATATCAATTACCATGTACTGAAGAGAAACTGAGAGTGTCCAGCAGGCCAGCTTGCAGAAAACTTGACGTTTTAAAACAAAAATGTATTGCAAATACTATAATTTGTCTTCTCACTCCTCCCACAAATTAGTCATTCAGACATACAGTGAATGGGATAGAAACTCCTTGTGTACAACACTCTATGGGGAATGTGTTGTCCAACAGAATTTATACGTATAATGATTAATATCAGATTTTAGATAATGTTCCACTGGCTAAAATTTCTGCTGCTGAGCACTTATATGTCTTACTGTGTACTTCTCTGCTGTTTGCTTGGAGAACTAGTGTGGCAAAGATTTATTGGACCTCTAGACTCTATGTACACAGTAGGAGGTGCTTTTCCATCCCCAGGTCAGAGCTTCCAAAGTAATCTGTTAGTATGAATCACTCTTGATCTACTGATTCTCAGATTTCTGGACAGTGTAAAATATCAGTCTCAAAGCATCTGCATTTCTAAACCTTAAATACCAAACTTTTCTTAATTAACTTTGATTACCTCACTGCTTAAATTGATAGTGAAAGAGGGAATATAAAAGCTAGGGAACCGTTCCTAACGTAAATCAACATACTTTCTGTACTGAACACCCTCCATTAAAGCTCACATTCTGTACTTAAAGACTCGAACATTTTTACTTTTGCTTTCAGGACAAATTTCAGATGAATAGACAGAGTGACATTTAAACTTCTAAAAATCATTAATCTACATTTTAACCAGTTGAAGTTTCACTTCTTTTCTGTTTGTCTTCTCTTTTGGTTTCAGTTCTCAAGGTCATATTCATCGGTTTCCAAAGGCTCGGCTTTTTGTGCAGCAAGTTAGATGAAGAGCTAAATGATTATTTTGTAGTAAGAAGATGAAAGTTAGATGAACCTTGACATATCACTCAGGGTATAATTCAGCAGTGAATTCGTATCATCAGGATTTATCTACTTTAGAAACTAAACAGTTAACCTAATAATCTCTTTTTATTGCTAATTTAGAAAAGTTTTTTTTCCTAAGTACACTCTCACTTTTCTGAATTCACTGCATGTGACCTGCATCTTTTGTCCACTGCACCATTGCCAGCAGCTAATCCCTCTTATTTATTGATAATTGGACAAAACTGAACAACATGCCATCTCCTGAAAACTGAACGCCACTAAGGCCTCTATTCAGGTTTTCCCCCAAAACCACATTAGTTTCCAAGTTCACTTCCTTTGTGGTATATCAATGGGAAAAGAGTTTTCAATTCTCTCATGGCTTAGGAATTCCACTAATTCTAACCTGCACATTGCATAACCGTGTGAGATGTAGGAATACGATGTACTCGGGCTCAAAAATGAACACTTGTAAAACAGGAAAGGGAAAACTCATTTAATGTTTTTCTAATCAATTTGGAACTTGCAATGTTCACTTGAAAACAAATGTTCATTGTTAGAGACGTGTTGGTCAATGGGTAAGTGGTAATTAAGCAATCAGTATTTGTGAAATGTGGCCCGGTCCTTAAAGTTTTAATCACATTTTTCATCATTATTGTTTTTGTCAAACACAACTTGCATTACTGATGCTTTGTCAAATAATCACTACAACACATTCGAGGTAATGTCGAACTTCTTACAATCATGGGTCGCTGGCAATCAAGTTTCTCTACAGGTTTATATAGGTCAATTACTTGGTGCACAGTGCATGGGTACACACTGGGTGGAAGAAAACAAACAAAAAAGCCGCTTTAGGAAAAATCATAGTTATCATCAGTCTGCAAGCCTCCTAAACAGGAGCTCCCCATGAAAAAGATTGCCATTTAGAAGCAGAAGCAACAGCGAGCGCTGCTGACCTTCCCCCTTCAGCAAAATTCTCTTTCATGCTTTTCTTGATTTGCCCCGTCTCTGTACAGCCTTTCAAATACCCAGCTATACTGATCTAAAGTCTAAAGATGAAGCCATAAGCCTCCCCTTGCAGAAACCAGGGAAGAGAATAAAATTCCTGTGTGGCATTTGACAAGACTGTCTGTGTGTGAAGTCCCACACTAAGGTACCCAAGCAATTTGGGAGTGGGTTATCTTTGGAGCAGGAGGCACTGCATATGGGCTTATTAGTCCTGTCTGTCAGGGCTATGCTACTTTAATGTGGCTTTATAGCATCTGCGTCACAGGCTTATATTCTCGCTATACAGACTTACCAGCTTGCTCAGAGTGCGCTAGAGTACGTCTAACACAGCCTTTCATTGCAGGGTGTAGACATATTCCAAGAATATCTGCTTGCCATTACTCAATTTGGGAAATGGATACGCGTAGTTTCTCTGTAGTGAGGCTGGCTTTTAGCTAGGGAATTTAGGAAGCACACAGCGATCATTCAGAAGCAGATGAAAAGAATCTTCTCCATCACCATATTTTTTTTTCTCTGTCAGCTTCCCTGGCAAGAAATCATGTCTCATTTATAACAAATGGGGTTTTTTTTTAAAGAAAAAGTGACTGTTCCCAAGCATACAGTCTTGAATGAAGGGGCACAAAGACACATTATTTACACATGGTGTGAAATGGAGTAATTTACGGTTTTTAATCTCGCAAGTAATTTCAATCATATATTCAGAGCATATTCCCATTGTCTGTCAACTTTAATTTCAGAAATTGGGAAGTATAATGGCTTTTCTTTTCACTTACAGGGGGAATGAATGGTATTGTTAGGGTTTATTTACGAAGAAGCTGGAATGTCTCCATAACACAGCATGCATATCTGCAAAAGCCAAGAGTGGACCCTTGCCCTCTAGCTCTGAGAGGAGAGATGTTGCCAACAAAGATAAAAAAAAAAAACAAACCAGTAATAATGTCACAGGGCCAAAAGACATAAAGATGGTCAAATTCTTTAGTTATTTTATGTTGACAGGCTTACTGATACCACTGATGGAGTTTCATTAATTTAGGCAAAAATAGTGATCCACATTGCTCTCATTGAAGTCAATGGGAGAACAGAAAACTTTCCATCATACACATAAGAGGAAGGCTAAATTCAAAACTATCTGTACCGTGAACTTAATAACTTTCTTTTTTTACAGTGTGGATTTTTTGAAATATATTTAGCAAACGAATGTTTAACTAACTTTAAATGTATAGAAAAATCAAAAGCTTAGAAGCAAAAGCTATTGCTGAATTAAAAGCATGCAAGGAGTAATTATACCATACTCCCAAGTCAAGCAAAATGTATACTAATTATGTCTAATCTAAAAATTATGTGAGGAATTTTTCTTGAACAGTGCAGAACATGGCCCTTAACCTGACATGAAATCTGAGAATAGAGCAATAGGCAGATTTTACTACAGGAAAGATTATGTTTGAAGATATTCTGGAATCTGCATGATCATCAGTAGCAATGTAATCCCACAACCAAAAAATGAATTAAAATTTTTTGGCCCACTTCTTCCTATTTCATTAACCTCTTGAGCTGCCATTGCGTCCCACAAGACAGATGAAAGATGTCACTATGCAGCTATGGAGAGTGCCCCCCCCCAAAACTGCCTCTAATCTGGTACCTGAAAGCACTGAAAAAATTCAGCTTCTATGAAGAGGCTAAGTGAAAGTTTAGCAATGATATGTTGAAAATTAGAATAAAAAAATCCATGAGACCTCATGGTTCTATTTGTGGGTGTACTGGTAATGTGTGTATGCAGCGTGAGCACGGGGTGTTGTTTGACAGAGCAAAAAAATTCAAATGTTGACATAGTTGTTATTGTTGTCCACAGGGGAGTACTCTCTACCACAGCTAGAAGGGAATAAGTAATTATTAATATTAATATTATATAATATAAACAGTGGTTAGTATCCTAACATGTACAGTGGTTGCCAGTGATGATCCAGGATCTTTGCTGTCAAGTGATAAAAATTATTAGGGTGTTACAAGTTTTTCTGGTGTTATTAACTTCACCCAGGATGGATTTGCAGGCTTAGTCACATTCAGGAAAAATCTCATGTTGTTCAATTAAAAAATTATTGCTGATCTAAGTTTTGTTTTATTTAAGAGTCCTGCTTTCGGAGCACTCCCCATATATCTAGGAGATATGCAGAATATGCCTGGTATAAAATAAAAAATGAGGTATGTTCAAGTGAAGTAACACTGGTCCAAAATTAGCCACTCGCTGAATGTCTATGACATAGTAAACTGATTTGGGAAGTTAACAGCCGCCAAGATTTGTACTAAAACATCTCAAACCATATTTCTTAAGTACAGACTTCTAAACCCATAATTGGCCAACTGGGAGATACTCACATTGTGTAAGGTTAAGCACCCAGTTCTGGTGCCCAGCATAGATGATGAGTCTTCCTATAGTCCATGGAGGAAACTGAAAGTCTGAGTTAGAAGCCTGTCAATCTCCAGCGACTATAGATTTCAGTTTACCAAAAACTTATAAATTCAATACCGTAAGTAAGCTACCTTAACTTCACCGCTATTAACATCTCCCTTGCACCTAGATATCAACAATTCTTCAGGAAAAATAAATACTCTCAACCCTTGATTTTGAATGACAATTACAGAGTGAAGGGAAGCTTGAATGTATAGTATGTCTGATTGGTACCATTTCCGTGGGCAAGTTCTGTCAGTCTATCGTGCAGGATTAGGAGGGACCATTTCTAACACAGGAAAAGTAACATAAAGGAAGTAGAACAGTTGGCCACTCCCTAAATGCAAATACATGCCTTTGCTTTTACAATAATCATAATGATAATAGGTTTCTCCCATCCATGACATGAAGCCACTGACAAAGTTTCCTTTAAATTTCAGCAAGTTTCTTTCTTTTCTCAGCTGTAAAGTTTAGGTAATGGGAAAATGTTATACTGCAACTGCCAAAAATGTTTTTCCTCCTGACAATAGAAAGACAAAGGGTTCACTAATCATGTAACATTTATCATCAATTCAATCGATTCTTGACAGAGAATGAAGGTGGACTGCTTGATATTTAAAGGGACTGTATGCTCAGGGGTTATTGAATTATCCAAAGATCACCGCTAAGGAAAAAACAGAAAATAACATACCATTTACGGAGTCTGAAAGTTTCTCGAATGTAGGTCCTAGCTGCAACTTAGCTTTAACCTTGAGTGTCTCTTATTTCCTTTCCCAGTAGCTATGAAGCCAAGAAAAATGAGCAAATCATCCAAACTGGGGACACTGCAACTAACAGAGTAAGAAACCAAAAATGACTTCAAGTTCAGAGTTTAAAGAGTTAAAGAAGTAATACTATTTAAACAGGGTTGCAGAACTCCTATTAAAAATGGCAGTACTATAAATGTTCTAGTATTGTCAGGAATGTTCTGTTGGATGACACTATACTGTGATTTGTACACACAGCGGACCAGAGCTGATGGGTGAATGAAATGATCCATAACCCTCACTGACACATTTAGAGCAGTTCAGCTGCACACAGAGAACAGTCCATCATTTGCACCCTTCTGTGAAAGCTGGCTTTACCAAGTGTTTCAATGAAATATGTGCAACTTCCCATTTAAATTAGTACCACATGAACCATGAAGAGCACCACAGGTATCTGTTGTAGTACCAGCCTAATGCAAAAGTGGACTGTCTTGTAATGCTCTAACAGGAAAGACATACAACCATTCATCTGTAACATATTAAAACCAGAAGAAATAAATTACTCTATAGATGAAGAATTATTGCTTGTGGAGAGAATGTGCAAAGGTAGTTCTAAAAAGCAGCTTTTACTAAAAAATTATTGCAACAGCATTTGAATTCCTAATGCATATTAAACCCAGTTCGCATAATCATAAATCATCATTTTTAAATCAAGAAAATCTGCTTGAAACTTTTTAAAGGTTTATTTTACTAGTTCAGAACTATTTCAGCATTACCACTGAGGAAAGCACAGTAGGAGTGACTATAAGGGTGGAATATAAAACTACACCATTTGCCAAGAAAAAGCTCTTTGGTACTGATTTTTTCAAATTTACCAGTAAGAGCTGCATAAGTATCTAAAAATGTCTTGTGAACATGCAGGTGACTGAAAAGAATTTAATTCGTACGGGTGGATTTGCCCTCTTGTGCAATAGCTTTTCTTAAATTGCCTCATGTAGTCAGTTAGGCAGAAGCGTTTGAAAAAGCAATGAATTTACCCAAATGCTACAAAGTGTTTATATTAAATTAATTTTAATGGGAAAATTAATTTCCGAATGTTCATTCTAAGCAAAGTACCTAATGCTTGATAAATCCTGAGCTGAACACAAAGTAGCATCCAGGGTGGTGAATACTTACTACATTCAGGGTAGTGTGCAGGAGCTGGTGTACACATGCCTTTTGCTACTGCATTAGGGAACAGTACCAGCAGTCCTACACTTGCCTGCTAGTCTAGATACATGTTACTCGGTGATGGTTCCAAATACAAAAACAAGGACAAATGGGGTTAGTATCTTCTAGCCCAAATTTTCAAAAGTGTGCCTTGAATTTCAACTAATGGATGATAAAGTAGCCTCTGGGAAACCAGTCCTGTTCCAGTTGCATTTGGTTAGAATAGTTCCATCATTTCTGAAAATGAGACCCTTGTCTTCATTTCTAGCAGTGCCTAGAAAGGTGGCATCAGGTCCAGCCTTTCAATAAAATATGATACTGATATCTGGCCTATGTATGATAGCAATGTACTCTGCATTAGTGAATATATTCTTATATTCAAATATTCTTAACGTGGCTTTTAAAACAGAGTATCTACAAAGTTCAAACAGAAAAATCTGCCGTAAGATACTTGATCTGAAACCCACTTTGCAAAACCAGCTTTGTCCTGAACTGAAGGACCCATATGCCATTCTTCTCACTTGCAATTGTCCGTAATTGAAAAATGCAACTCAGTCCTTTGGCATCAGGCACGAGGTGAACCCAAACAAATGAGCACATAGCCAAGCTGCACATCCATTCAGGGAATAGGTGATTTAGCGGGATGCGAGGAGTGCAAGCATGAGAGGACCAAAAGAAACAAATCAGTCCTACCTAACAAGTAGGCTGCTCATGCTAAGTAATATATAAGTTCCATACCTATTTAATGAATTTGTTTCTCCCAGGAGTGTTAGGCAGTACCAGTGAAACTCCAATGATAGCAGAAGTAAGACTGTCTCCTGCAATTTTCCTCCTGCCATGTTCACTGCCCTTTTGTTCATGGCTCTGTGGTCTCTCAGATACAAATGTAAAATGAAATGAAAAGCAATTTTGCAAAACTGCCACTTTTACGTTGTGTGCAGTCAATTAAATAGGATACTATCATAAGATATTCAAACAGTACAAGTCTGGAACTGCTGCAATTTAGTGAATGATACCTAAATAATTTGGATGATTGAGAGTTATTTCTATCACTAATCTTACTCTAGCAGCTACAAAAAACAGCTCCATGTGTCATGAAATCTATATAGTATTTCTGTCTTTGCTTAACATAGCGGAATTTCAAATGCTAACATGTTTACAATAGTTGCTTTTAGCCTTGATTCTTGTATTAGTACTATGTGAGTTCGTATCTGTATTTGATTTAAATCATCTCAATGATTGTGTTGGGTTGACCCCAGCCAGCAGGTAAGCTCCAACGCAGTTGTTCTTTCACTTTCCCCCAGAAAGATGGGGGAGGGAATTGGAAGGCAAAATCAAAAAAACTTGTGGGTTGAGATAAAGACAGCTTAATAAGTGAAGGGGGGTGGGGGTGGGTGGGATAAAAAAAAAAAAACCCAACAAAACAAAACCAAACCCAATCCAAATGTTGCAAAGGCAATCACTCACCACCTCCCACCAGCTGAGTGATGTTTAGCCAGTCTCCAAGCAATGGCTACTTTAGAAAAAGCTACCACCACCACCACCACTTTATAGCTGACCATGACATTATATGATACGGAATATCTCTGGTCATTTTGGGTTGTCTATCCTGGCTCTGTCCGCTCCCAACCTCCTGCCCACCCTGCGTCTGCACCCTGGGTGGGGGCTGAGTGAGAAACACAGAAGGCCTTGAGAGTATTCAGCAGTAGCTAAACCGTGGAAGTGATATCACCACTGTTTTTATCACAAAAATAAAGCACAGCACCATACAGGCTGCTGTAGAGAAAACTAATGCCATCCCAACCAGATCCATTACAATTATTTTTTGTTAAAGTCATCATTTAAGAAAACTCCCAGACAAGATTCCCTTTGCACTGACTGGAAGTTTTCACATCAAAATTTCAGAAGCAAACCCCTACATTTCAGATCACATTGCGTGTCGCTTTCTATATTTCTTTCTTTTTGTGTGTGTGTAGATAGGACAATAAGTGTTAAAAGATATATCAGTTTTATCATTAAAACTCACCATCAGTATCATCTCAGAATCAAAGAATGGCTGAGGTTGGAAGGCACCTCTGGAGATCATCTAGTCCAAGCCCTGCTCAGGCAGAGAAAGCTACAGCAGACGGCTCAGGGTTGTGTTCTGTTGGCTAAGAGTATCTCCAAGGATGGAAACTCCACAACTTTGCTGAGAAATCTGTTCCAGTCTTTGACCACCCTCATAATAAAAAAGTTTTTCCTTATGTTTAGGTGGAATTTCCTGAATTTCAGTTTGTGCCCGTCACTCCTTGTCCTGTCACTGAGCATCACTGAGCAGAGCCTGGCTCCATTCACTTTACTCCCCCATCAGGGATTTACACACATGTATATGATCCTCCAAGCTGCCTCTTCTCCAGGCTGAACAGTCCCATTTCACTTAGGGAAAGATTCTCCAGTCCCTTAGCCATCTTCATATTACTTTGCTGGACTGACTCTAGTATGTCTATGTCTTTCTTGTAGTGCAAAGTCCAAACCTGAACACAACACTCCAGATGTGTCTCACCAGGGCTGAGCAGAAAGAAAGGGTCACTTCCCTCAACCTTCAGGTGATGTTATTCCTAACACATCCCAGGAGGTAGTTGGTCTTCTATGCCACAAGGGCACACTGTTGGTTTTTCTCTGCAGAGCTGCTTTCCAGACAGTCAGCCCCCAGCATGTACTGGTGCCTGGCGTTATTCCTCCCCAGATGCAAGACTGGTCATTTTCATTTGTTCAAATTCATGAGGCTCCTGTCAGACCATTTCTCCACCCTGTTGAGGTCCCTCTGAATGGCAGCACATCCATCTGGTGCATGAACCATTCCTCCCAGTTTTGTATGATCTGCAAACTTGCTGAGGGTACACTCTGGCCCATCATCCTGGTCATTAATTAAGATGTTACACAGTATTGTCCCCCAAGGGGTCATACACCTGGCTCAGCCACTCTACTGCCTGGCTTAACTGGTCATCCCATGGAGGTCAGCTGGTGCCAGATGGTTCAGAATAATACATATACACCCCCCCTCCCCCAATCTCACAGGCAGTAAATATGAAATTATTTGCTCCCCATACAAGTATCTGAGTAATTGCTGACAGACAGATATTGTCCTAAACCCTAAAGCATGAATTTAAATTAATGCAGTTTATTTTTTATTAAGCTACTAGAATCAGACCTTCCTGTTATCCTTATAAATACATAATTTATCTGGAAATCAGTGATGCCTAATCACAAATTGCAGAGAAGTGCATGTAAAGATAATTCTAAATAAGTGAGCCTTTTTCTTAAGAATTGCTTTTTTTTTTCTTGCATTTTCCTCTACATCATTACAGCTGTCTGTAACCAGGCTGTGACAATTAGATGCATGCTCTCTCTGAAATACTTAGGTTCAGACTGAATTGCCACCTTCATCTCTATCCTTAGGTATGACATGGACAGTTTCATCATCCTCTTTTGGAAATGGAGCGATGGTCTTGACAGCACCTGCCACAACCTACTTGCTCCGTTGTGCATCACTGAGGAGATGAGATGAGAAAGCCTGGAGCATGAGGTAACTAAGGGGGAAAGAAAAAAAAAACACATTTCCTTCCCTTAATCTGAGGGGTGCTTCCAGATTATGTATCACTAGAGTTCACTGGTTCCACTTTAGCAAGAGCATCTGACAATCAGCCTGAATCATGGGTAGTTTGGGTCAAATTCAAACCTCTTGAAAAGACTCCTTAAAGTAACAGAACCTGAAAGAATATTGAATAATTACACTGAATTAAAAACTAAATTAAAATATTCCATGACATATGCTTACTGTGTATTGTGGAAATAGAGTAATGCATCACTACAAATTGCAATGTACGTTCAAACAAACTAAAAGGGATTTTGGGGCCTTTTTTTTTTTTCCAACTGCCTCTTGAATTCTCAGCTGTACGTTCCACAGGGGTAAAGAGGAATTACTGATACACTTTACCAATTGTGTTGAACAATTTCACCTTTTTTAATGTATTTT